>CM046333.1:7619374-8359936 GCA_025403435.1 Artocarpus heterophyllus
TTCTGTCGAATTGTTCTCAATTGTCAAAAGTTATACAGTTAGAGTCTAATCTTTTTCAAAAAGTGAATCAAATTTTCTGTAAACTATCAATCACCTTATCTTACTTTCTTATCCGCACAAGATTTTGTTTAAATCTTTGGATTACCTTTTCATTACATACTCGTCTATCTCTTTAGCCCTTCTTGTATATTTCTCATCTTTAAAAATCTCATGTAGAACCCGAAGTCTAAGTGGAGCAGACATTAAGCAACCACTTCTATAAACCAAATATGTCTACCTCCCAGTCCACGAAGAAAATAAAGAATGTCTGTGTCTTTTGTGGTTCCAGCCTTGGAAAAGATAAAGCTTATTTAGAAGCTGCAAATCACTTAGGGCAAGTCCTAGCACGCAAGAAGATTAACATAATCTATGGGGGTGGTAGTATAAAAATGATGGTAAATATGGCACTAGCAGCTAGGTCTAGCGACGCTACTGATGTAAGAATTTGGCCTCATATTCCAGTTGAAGGAAACCTTTGTAAGGAAGCCATAGGTAAGGGAGAAGGAGTCAGGAGTATCCCTAAAAATTTTAAAGACATAATCTATAATTCTGATGCTTTTATAGCATTACCTGGTGGTCTAGGTACTCTTGAGGAAATATTTATAGTTGCTTGTGGGCAATTGTTGGGCTTTTATTCCAAACCTTTGGGACTGCTGAACGTAAAGGGTTTTTATGACGGTCTTTTGAAATTTCTAGATTACGCTGTGGAAGAAAACATCACTACAGAATCGGAGAGACAAATCTTTGTCACTGCTTCAACAGCTGAGGAATTGATAGATAAAATGCAAATCATACATCCAGAATCCGACACTGCAACATCCAAGCTTGAATGGGAAGGGAAAGCCGGGAGCGGCCAATTGATTTGAATCTCCATCTGTAATCTTTTTGTTTTATCTTTGGCATGTAGGCATGTGTGTCCGTATTTCGTGTGTTACGAATAACCGTTTGCCTTGTATTCTGTGTTTCTTGTGGTACGTTGTTGTTCAATCTTTTAGATTCATTGAGCCTAATGCCGGGATGGCTGGATACGGAGTACTTGATGCTCTCGAAACGCATCCTTCTTAAGGTCCGATCTTTTGTTTATCGATGTTTTTGTATCCTCTAAGCATGCATGATATGGATAGCTGGTATACGGAGTGCCTTGTACTCTCGAAACGTATCCGTATTATGTTTGTAATGTGTAATATTCTGTTAATATTATGTGGAAGTACCAAAGTCAGTTATGGGGATATTCCATATGAAATATGAGTATATTATTTGGATTGAATGTTTGTGTCATGAGGATAGCTGTTTAATGAAAAATATGTCGGGTATGTTTGCAACCAGAGATTCCGTTTAATATCTCTATGAATAAGTTTAATGTATGGTTTTGAATATAAGTGTTTGTGATATATGTTTTATGATTATGTTTTAGTTTATTAGTTGAGGTATGAAATCAAATATATTTGACTTTTCCTTACTCAAAAAGGAAAAGGAACCTAAAGATGAAGTATATAAAATTTCTCTGGCAACCTCCTTAAATGTGATTGTAAATCACAGTCCATGGACAATGAAGGACTGGAATCATGGTATGGTCAATATGTATGCCTGATCAGATTCTTAGACTATTATACGGTGTTACAAGTTGAAACTTGTCAGAAATACGCTCATTGAGGGATTTAGAATTTAGAGTAAGATTTATTATGCAAGTAAATAAGTGGAGTTACGATAACTTAAATTTGGAGGACAAAGAACATTAACGGTTTAGACTCAGAATTGGAATCATAGTGGAATCATAATTTTTACTAGTATTACTAGAATTGAAATTTCGAGGACGAAATTTCTTTAAGGGGGGTAGAGCTGTGACACCCGTTATTCTCCTAACGGGTATTGAGGTAATTAAATTAATTTTTAATGTATAAAAAAAAATTGCTTCATTTAAATTTATTTTATAATATTTATTTTTATCTATTTTTAAGTTTTCTAAAATTCTCCTATATTTATTTAGTATGATTACTAAAAAGCCTTAGAACTTCTAATAAATCTCAAAAATGTCATATTGGCATTATGTGTGTTAAAGTCTTTAGATGAGACATAAGGATATCTTTTCCAACTACTCTTGACCCTCATTTTCTTTATTTCCTCCGTGACATGCTGAAGCATGTCTCCTCTATAATTGTTTCTATCACTTCTTTTCAAAGACTTCATCTTTTCTTCCTTTCTCTTCCACGGTTCCCACACTCTTCTTCTCATTTCTTTGCTGAAGCCAAATACTTAGAGAACTTCTTCAAGGCAGCCATAAAAATCAGCCACCATCACCTCCATTTGAGCAAGAATTTCAGTCATACCGAAGTAAAGGAACCTGTTTTGAAACCATTTCAAGCTTCCAACTAACCATAATCCGAGGTTAGAATCTTATGAACAAATTTAGTCTTTCATTTATAAATTTTCTTTTATACTAAAGGATTATTCAAATTTGCGTTCTTAAACCTAAGTATATGTTTGTTGCTATTTTGGAGCATATGTATGAAGTCTAAGTGTATATGCCCTAGACAGAAAATTTATATTGTTAAACTTTGTAATACCTCTATGGGCAGTGGTTATTTCTTGAAATTCTAAGATTAAATTAAAATGAATTTTATGAATGTAGTTGTATGTTGTGCTTTAGTTTTAATTGTCCTTATGCACGCCTTAGGATCAAGGGAGTATGGAGCTAACGTTAATTGATTCCAGGATTAAGAGACTGTTGATAAGCTTAAAAGGTAGGGATTCTATTACTCATCTTTTGTGAGGTTTTTATAGAATTAAAATTGATTGTTTTGCCGCAATATATATATATCTATGTTGAACTGATATTATATGTGTATCACATATGAAACTATGACATGGCCTCGTCTTGTATTGTACGGCGAGGAACATAATGAATTGACACATGTTATAAATTGAGAAGCATGGTTAGGAAAATTAACTCTATTAATAATGATTTAATATAGAGAAATTGTGAGACATGAAAAGGGCGACGGTTACGTCCTTGGGCATGAATACCCTAAAAGGTAAAGTAGGGGGAAGGCGATGACGCTTCCTTGGGTTGAAAGTCCCAGAACACACTGTACAGGAATCGATTTGGTGAGGACTCGGGGCTTGATGTCCCCTCACCGGAACACCCTTGGAATGTTTATAGGGTGATCAAGTGCGCCCATTTGAGTTTCGATGAGTTGAGTGATACTCAATTTAACATGGATACCTAGGAACAATGATGATTGGTAATATTTGTATAAATGTGTAATTATGACACTTGGTAATGATTAACTACGGTATCCATAAGATGTGATCATAATAAACCTCATAATCTGGAATGTGATGTAACTTACTAACCATGCAGATTTTAATGTGGTAATGATAAAAACCTAAAGGTGAGTAATGGCTTTCTCTACTGAGCATAGTGTTGCTCATACCCTTATGTTTATATCTTTTCAGGACTCACTAAGTGTAAGGTGGCTACGAGAAATATAGTTGAGGAAGTGATGTAACTATATTACATTGGGACTGCTCAATTGTAAAGAATGTTCTTCATGATAATGTAAGCATCAATTGTTACTTTCTGTGACTGTATTATAATGTGTTGAGGGTTAAAATGATGATGACAACAGTTTATATTATTAAATTTAAGGTGCTACATTAAAACTGTGGTTTATTTGTCGTTTATATTTTTATTTTTGAGTTGAGAGTTTTCATTTAAGTCCCGGGCAAATTTTAATTTTTAAGGTTTTACTTTTATTATTTATTTTTATTTTATTTCATTAAAAACTGTTAACCCCCACATAGGGGCGTTACAGAATCCATCCTTTTCGTTTTTGTCTTTCCTCCTCCACTCCCTCTAACCAAATAATAGTGTGGTTTTCTTTCTTCCTCCATTATTACATCCAAGTAAACACACTTAGGACTTTAGTTTCAATAGAACATTTTCTACAATAGTTAATGCCATAAATGATTTTGAATTTTCCTCTCAAACTCATTTTGATTACTGACTTTTACAACGTCTCAAACTTAAACCGATCTGTTAGTTATTTCAATCTTAACAGTCTTGTCAATTGGTTTAAAAAGAGCATAGAATTATGCATGATGTTGCTATAATAAAAACAAAGTCTTACGTCAAAATTAAATTTGAGGTGTTAAAAGTTAGAGACAAATAAAAATTAGGGTTTTTAGCGCATTTATCCCCTAAATTTTTTGTATTTTTGCAATGTGGTCTTTAACTTTTTTGCGACAATTGAGTCTTTAAACTTAACAAAATGTAGCAATTGAATTTCTAAACTTAGCTAAATGTAGAAATTAAGTCCCTAATCACTAGCATTTGTCAAAATTAAAATGCTATACATGACTTATTTAAAAGGGAGTGGACAAAATTTCAAGCATTACAATTATTAAAATATACATAAAAACCAATAAAATTATTAAAAATGATATAATTTATTTTTTTATTTTGGGCATAAAATTGAATAATTTGACTCTTATTAGAATTAAATGAGATGTATAGAAGTCCTAAATGAATCACGTACATTTTACATGATTATTTCCGTCTTAATTTTGAATGAATTTTGTGATTAGAACTTGATTATTACATTTTGTTAAGTTTAAAGACTCAATTACCACAAAAAAGTTTAAGAACGACATTGCAAAAAGACAAAAAATTTAATGGACAAATATGCCGAAAACCTTAGAAAGTAAGGGTAAAAATTTGACGACCATTTGTTATTTGTATAAACAATAACTGTTTCATACCGCATGTTATTTGGAACCAGTACTTATACTTTTATCGTTTTATTTTCTTAATTCATCTCGTTATTTATTTTTGTTCCTCATTAGACTTGTCCTTCTACCTGTATCTAATTCCCACATCATTTTTTTTAAAGGTGTCTTCCAGATAATTTTAGAGATAAGATAATTACAAGAAAAACAAGATGAACTTTTGTAGAGATTTTTTGTCCCCTAAAATCATTACCATACTTCATTTTGTTTCTTTTTTTCTTTCTTTTTTTATCAAAACAAAAGGCACTGTTTTTTAAGTTCTGTAAGTTAATGTGATCTAATTATAGTTCAACATATCTTCAAAAAAAAGTAGAGTTCAGCATTTTCTTTTTATAGCAGGGGAGAGAGCTACCACAAATCGTGACAAGTTCTTTTTTGTATTGCTATTTCCAGTGATGTTAGTCTTGTACTATTATTTTTATGTCCTTGGGAAGATGCGAATTGTCAGTGGGGGTGCAATGTACAAAAAGCAAATAGAAGTTGTTCTTCTTCCTTCTTCTTTTTTGTTTTTATATGTAAGCTTTAGGCAATGTTTTGGGAGTCCGTTACAAGAATAAAATTTAGTTTGTTACACTATAAAATTTTTATATGTTACAGTTATAAGTAAAAATTTGTTATAATATAAAACTCTCACGTATTACAATTTTTAAATTCAAACTTAAAGTTTCAACTCATTTCCCTAATATACTTTTAATAGAATTTTTTTTTATCGAAAAAGCTTTAATGCAAATTACTAGTCAGGTTCTCAGTCTCTATAAACCTTCCAAGAAGAACCGAGGAAGACATTGAATGACCTGCATGGTCAAATTTAATAACGCATTTCTGAAACAGATCCTTGTTGATTGGGAAAATACTTCCAACTACATAGTTTTAACCACAAATAGCATGAAGTTTTTACGTATTACAATGTAAAAAAAAGTTTGCCATAACGCAAAACAAAAATTTGCTATAATATAAATCTTTCACATGCTACAATATACAGTTTCAATCATACAATTTATATCACTCTCCCGATACCCTAATTATGAAACAACTAACAAGTAATAATATATGCCCATATTGCTTTACTCGAATATTACTCTCCAGGGGAAGCAGCAGGTATTGCGTAACAGCGTAATGTGAATTTCCACACTCAACTCCACCATAAGGTATAGTGTTCACCTATCTTCCAAAATAAGTGAAAAAAATGTTACCCCTCCAATCACTCACAATTCACAAAACCAAAAAAAAAAAGTGTTAGTGCTGGAAGGGGTTCCCAGCATAGCTGAATGCAATGTACCCAAGCCGAAGTAAATAGCCACTTTTACTGAAAAAAAATATTGGAAGTAGTTTCAAGGTGTTTGGCAAAATGAGTTTAAACTAAAATTTTTAGGTGTTATAGTATAAAGCTCTTATAGATTTAAATTAAAACCAAAATTCTCAAACATCATAGTACAATATGATGTACAGTAACACTCAAAGGCAAACTTTTTTCCTGCTTGTGAATGAGCTAAATTAAAACCATCGCCCAAAATTGCCAGGCATCAGAAACGCAAGAAGGTAAATAATAATAATAATAATAATAATAACCTCACCAAAATTTTTTAAAAAAAATGACAACTCCAAAAGCAAGCAAAATTCATTCCATCTTGTTGCATCGACTTGTACGTCGTACCGACCAGAGAACCAAGATGTGCCACTCCGACTATGGTATATAATAAGCTGTTGACATCAAAGAATTACCAAGCAGCCTATTCTAATTTCCGTAAAAACAAACATTGCCATAACAAATGTTTGCATTATTGCAACATATGGGTCGTCCAAGGTGTTTATTGATGCTATTTTCATCGTCTAAAAGGGGAAATATCTTCAATCCTTTTCAACAGATACCGTGACTGTGTGGTAGCTCCGACATGCAGGGACGGTGGTAAAAGGCAAATGCTATCAATTGTTTGATATTGTAGACACACTTTTGTGTGTCCACCAAGGTTAGAGACAGTTATAATTGAAAGAATGCTTACTTCTCAAAACAGATGTGATCGCCATCGTGCTAAATAAATAGCTTCGCTTTTCTCGGCAGCACCATATATAATTCAAATATATCCCAAACCGAAGTGAATTTGTTGGATTTAGTTCCCAATGTATGCAATCCTTTTTGTTAGTGAGGTCCACCAAGTGGAAGGAAGGACACCACATTATGAAACAAGATATACAATAAATGATACATATGCAGTTGTGCTGAGTAAGACAACAAAACCAAACAGGACTCCCTTAACTTCAGAAATGAAGAAATCTAGCAATAGGTATCCATTAATGACTATTACCAGTGCAGCCACAGTCCATGCCACTCTCTGCAATAGAATTTGAAGAAGACAATTAGAATGGAAAGTTGGCCTTTTCTGTTATTAAAGGAAAACTATATGGCATTCAAAAGTAGGTTCAATGGAGTTAAGAAAAAAAAATCCCCCCTCCACAAGCATGCTTTGTATTCAATCCTAAGTGAAATTGGATGATATCACGCAGCAAATCTACTTGTTTAGGCAGTAGCTTATGATATCAAACAGCAACTTGTGACCCTATTCGTCCAGTTTGCCTTCCACAAAAAGATAAAAAAATAAAATAAAATAAAAGAGGCTGTTCACTTCATTCTTCGTTCACCAATTATAACCAGAAACAGAATATCAAAAGCAGAAACTGTACCATGATCTGTCATCAACTTCTTAAAATGACAGGACTAAGATTTAAAATTCTGCATAGCATAACTCGGTATGCTATATTTGTTCCTCACGTTTTGGATATCATTTCAACGGTAATTCATGGTTTAGACACTAAACTAGTGAAAAGCAATAAATGTAACAGGCCATCGTCTGCTAATCTGCAAAGAGTGAGAGATAAACAACTCAAGTAATTCCCCTGAACTTCCCAACTTCCCATGATAAAACAGAAAAAAAATGTGTGAACTTAATCAAGCGAGTATTCAAAGAAATTTAAATGGATGAATAAATTTCTGAAAATTGTCTGTATCAGCAAAGTTAAACAACTTACCTCAAGAACAGGCCCGATCTTGAAAATTCCCATAACCTGCTCCTTTGTCACCAAAGTAAGGAGAGGAATAAGCGCAAAAGGAATCTGTATAGACTGAAGGACATTTAGCCATTCATTCAAGATATCCAAAGAAGCTTCAGATGTATTGAAAATAATTGCCACAACAATGGTTGGAACAATAGCAAAACTCCTGGTGATCAATGCTCTCATCCATTTCTTCAAACGGAGGTTAAGAAAGCCACCCATAATAAACTGCCCAGCATATGTGCCAGTTATTGTGCTACTTTGTCCAGCTGCCAATAAACCGATTCCCCATATATAGAGAATCGGAAAGACTCCCCCACCATACTTCTCCTCGAGATATTGACCTGCATTTACTAGTCCTATACTATCTGCTTGTTTGGTACCATAGAATCCCTTGGCAAAAACTGTGGTGACAAACAAATTGATCATGAACGAGACCAAAAGTGCAAAAGATGATTCAATAGAGTAGTAGCTCAAAGCTTCTTGAACCCTGCTTTTCTTGTGGGGATCAATGTTTCTAGACTGCACCAGAGCAGAATGCAGAAATACATTGTGAGGCATTATGACACAACCCACAACTCCCACAGCCTGCCGAATTGTTTTTGAACTAAGTCTGGGAATCAAAAGACCTACAAGTGGCAGAAAATTCAGTTATATAAACTACTTCCATCTTATGTATATGTTCGGTCACCTCATGCTAAATTATAACGATATGTATAATAGAAAAGGGTGATAGAGATTACCCATCAGAAGTTCTTTTCCACTTGGCTTTGTGTCACCAAACATCCAGGCAAACGATAGAGCCATTGTTGCAATTAGAACTGCAAAAACAGCTTCTAACTTCCTCACTCCATAGTTCTCAAGAAATAAAAAGATGAAACTGGCAGCCACACAGAAACAGAAACCATAGTTAACAAAAATAACCTAAATGCTCAGAATCACCAACTACTTCAGATTCTCAAAAACATAGAAAAGAAAAAGAGATGGATTTTCTACAACCACAAAAGAACAATGAGACAATGGAAGCACGGTGCCTGAGCACTTGAAACAACACAAATAGCTCTGCCCCAATAAGCAACAACTAATTTCTCTGACACCAAGTATAATTTATGAGACAAAAATGGCTAATAGTAATTCAAAAATCGTCAAAATTATGTCTTTGTCAGCCGCAACTAATTGGGATTAAGGATTTATCGACTTGAGTTGAATTTTGCATATCACGACGATGAAAAGTCTAAATTCCAGTAAACTTTTAAGAATTCAAGATTAACAGAAATACAAATAGCCACACAGGCATATATACCACATTGTAAATCACCGGGGTTTAATCCAACAAATAACTTAACTTCAGAAAGCGCAGAAAATGACAAAAGTTAGAAACATCCAACACCACTCACATCAGAAAAATTCGTGACTTATTTATTTTTCAATTGCTTAATTCCTGAAGCCTAGAAGTAAGTAGAATTTCATGTTAGATACTAAATTAGGAATTTCTCGAAACAAAGAATAATCAATGACTCGAGAAACCCCCAAAACCATAAAAAGAGACGTGAATACGAACCAATCCGACGCCGTAATGAGGACTCCAGCCCAAAGTGGCAAAACCCCATGGCTAAGAATCTGGATAGCAATGGCGCTCCCGATGACCTCCTGAATGTCAGCCCCGATCAGCGCCAGCTCCGCCATGAACCAGAGCACCAGTCTCGCCCAATTAGGGTACTCCTCGCGGCAGAGCTCGGCCAGGTGGCGGCCGGTGGCGACGCCGACCCTAGCCGACAGGAGCTGGATGAGCAAGCCCATGATGGTGGCCCACATCAGCAGCCACAGCAGTGAGTACCCCGCGATCGCCCCCGCCTGGAGATCCCCTTCCAGGTTCCCCGGATCCAGAAACGCTATGCTCATCAGGAACCCCGGCCCCGTGAACAGCCACAGCTTCTTCCACGAGAACGGCGGGACCGCGTTCGAATCCACGGATTCCGGCTGGTCGAAATCCACGATCAGGATCTTCTCTCGCCCCTCGAAGGCCACGTCCTCGTCCTCCTCCCCGTCGTCCGGCGAGGAAAGCGACGAGGCGGCAGGCGGGGAATCCGCCTCCGTCGGCAATAAGCGGTTGGCTTCTTCGTCTTTGTCATCCTCTTCCCTCGGTATAGCGCTCATCGAGTCGGTGCCGGAAAATTCTGCGGCACGGAACTTTTTTTAAAATTAATAAATTCTATATTTGTTTTTTATTCGGAAATGTTGATTTTGGTTTTAGAAGATTGAAGTGTGTAGATGAGATTGTGGGCGAGTAGCTATGGCGTGGAAGACGTGAAAGTAGAGGAAAAGACAGATTCGCCGGCGGGGACGTGCGAGCGCCTGGGACTTTCCATCTAGTCTATTTATACGCTTTTCTACTTTCCTGGTTTTTTTTTTTTTTTTTTTTGGGGTCCAAGACCTTTTTTTTATTTTTATTTTTTGGTATTCTTTTGGAGTTGAAGAAATTACAAACGATGTGGTGACATTCTTTGAGGGATTCTGACCAATAGATTATTGACAAGTGAGCAGTACTTGCTTGTGATTGGTAATTAATATTTATGACATCGTTGTTAACGTTGTCCAAATGCAGTCTCAGACGTAACCCTCGGTGTTTTTAGGGGTGTTTGGAAGGTGGTGGGAACCGATGGTGGAAATCATTTTTACGGTAGCATGTGAAAGCTTTACACTGTAGTAATTTTTTAAATTATTACTGTAGCATATAAGAGCTTTATACTATTTATAACTGAGTTTGTGATGGGAACCACGGTTTCCACCACAATACCAAACAAGGGGTTTGTTTGACTACTCCGGCTTAACACGCTTGCTGCCAAGCAAATTTAGCTGTATTCAGCATAAAAATAATAAATAAATAGATAAACATAAATAAAAATTAAACATAAGTAAAATTTTGACTTACATCTTCAGCAAAAAGAGTAAATTTAATTGTATTCCAATAACATATTTAATATTTTATATTAAATATCTTTTTTAGTGTAAAAATCTTTAGCATTCGTGAATGATGGAGTAACCATAAACATTCTAATGCATGACTTTTCTCATTTCGTTTATGTTTTCTCTTCACACCTTTAATTACTTTTCATAAAAAAAAAATCTGATTTTTTTTTTCATTCTGAAAGATCTTTTTAGAGTATTTGATAAGTATGATTAGAATAATTTTTTTAATTAATAAATAATATAAAACTGTCGCATGCTATAAAAAAAACAAAAAAATATAATGTAATACTCTATATATATTATTTGGAACAAAAAAGTTGATTTTAACCATAATTGTTAAACATTAGGCAATTTTTTTTGATGTGACTTCTTTTTTTTTCTTTTTTTTTCTTTTTTTTTCAACACAAATTTATCCGTATTTTGTTGTGATTTTCTATTTAATTAGTTGTAATAGAGAATATGGCGAGCGTAGTCCACGCAATATAGTGTGATTTTCTATTTATTTTTTTTACTTTGTGTATTTTTTGTTTAGTGTCTTGCCAGATCTAGTTTCTAAATGTCATGGGTGAAAGATTTTAGACAAACAAATATCAATATCAGTAACAAATTTGTTATCACATCAATAAATAAACTTTATTGGAGCGGAAGGAAATTTTAAAAGTGACGTGTGTGTGTATTTTTTTTATGGAGCTCAAATTTGTCATATATGTGAAGTTATATGCATGACAATAAAAACTGCATATTAAAAAAAATACTAAAAACACTAACTCTAATCACAATTTTTATATCAATTATTTAATGCCCTTTTTATTAATAGGTGTAATAAGAAATTGTATATAAGACCATTTCCAATGTAAATATTAATGTTATATTTACCACAAAGTTTAACATATAACAAATTTATTAAAGATGACATTATATTAGAGAGTGTTTTTATACTTAAATGTTAAATTTGTCATCGATATATTAATTTAACATTACATTGAAGATGCTCTAATAATATAAAAAGATGACTACTTATAAATTGATACAAAAGTTAAGATTATGTCTTTAACATCTCCTTGTTTTTTGGTCAAATCAATGGTTTGACTATTTCAGTAATGGAAATGTTTTGTTTGTAGTGTCAGTTTAGTATCTTTTTAAGCCCACTGCCACTAATCCAATCCAGTTGGTAAAAGGTGGTAAAGGTTAAGAAATATCTCATACTCAAAATAATGTAAACAACTAACAATTTATCGAAAAAATTTGTATTTTTTTAAATATTTTTAGTTCTATTGTTTATTTCAATTGAATAAAGCATATGTTGTATATAAATATATACCTTTAAGCATTCTAGCATAAGAATTGAGTTTTTTTAAAAAGTATTTTGAGTATTAAGAGTTTCATTAAAATTAGCCAGTTGGATGAAAACTAAATGAGTGAAACGTGTTGATAAGTTTATTCCTCCAAATAGTATAACAAAAAAAAAAAATATTTGAAAAAAAGAGAGACAGTTTAAACTGAACAAAATGAAGTTGATTTAGAGAAGAAAAACAATAATAAAAAAAATCTCATCCAATTATCCTATAGTAAGCCATATACTCCACTAAAATCAATTATACAATGAAGACTTGTTGATGTCAAATATCAACAAGGAAAAGTAGTATAAATTATCTTCATGTCTTTTTTTTCGGGGGACAATTTTTCTTCTATTTTTATCAATTGCTCCCCTTCAAGGTGTTTCTTGTTTCTGTTTTTGTTTTTAATTTAAGATTTTTTTTTGCTAAGGCAATTCTTTATTTTATTGAAGAATTGCTCTCTTTTAAAGTTATATGAATATGTATTCTTGCGAAGCTTTATATTTTTGTATGGGAATTTTGGTTAGTGTTAAAATTTTGATTAAACATTATAACATACGAAAACTTTACATTATAATTTATTTTTTACTTTATGTGGGCGCTTTACATTGTTATATTATGTGTTTGAAATGTTAGTTAGTACTAATTGGTTTTAATTAACTAAAATATCAAGCTTTTACAGCTATAATAAAAAGTAAAAAATTATTATAATATAAAACTCTTATATATTATAATTTTAAACTTAATACTTTAGTTTAAATAAACTTGTGTAATAATATATTTAAACTAATGTCAGCAAACACAGCATAAATACTTAATAGGATGAAGTGCGGCACATGGCCTACATCTGTACATGGACAAAACACTTGAAACGACTTTCAAAAAAACAACTTGAAACAACTTGCAAAAAGCATAGTGTAGATCTACTGGCAATGCGCACGGGGACATCTTGAATTCTAACCATCAACTTGGAAAAGGCATAAGAGCGTGTGGTTTCCACGTGGAGGAAATTAAGTGACCTTGTAACTTCACATAATCCAAACACAGAAGACTAGCAAACGGTAAATGAAACCAAAACACTTTTTTTAACTGTTGCTTTCAACGCCACATTTATTTTTATTTTTTTATGGAACGCCACGTTTATCTTAAATCATGGATATAATGATTTCTCTTACGAATGTAGATAAAAAGAATATCAAACCGTAATTTTATATGCCCCTTCTATTATTATTATTTTTTGACCTTTTTCAAATTATTTGATAATTTTCTTCTAAAACTAGAGTTATCCTCTTTATCATTTTCTGTTTCAATTATTCTCCACCGTATCTAATTAAGCATAGTTTGTCAAATCTTCCGAACGTCATGGTAATGCCATTCCAATATCCAGAATCCAAAAGTAGAGCATCTTGTGGCTGATATTACTAGGCTTGTATTTCAATCAAGAGATTAATAGCAAACACAAATAAAAAAGTGCATGATAAAACCAGTTTTAATTAAAATTTTTATTTGTTATAGTATAAAGTTTTTACATATTATAATGATTAAAAAATAAGTTATATTATAAAATTCTTATATTATTTAATTTATAAATACCTTATAATATTTTTCGAGTGCTGACAAAATAAGCCATGTTGCCCATAGAACGCAAGCATATATATGCACCAGTAACATGCTGACTCCAGCTCAATGTTTTTATAATCGTTATTGTAATGAATATTTTGTTATAACTGTTGCTTGGTCTTTTTAGCTAGCTTTCTTCGCGATGATAAAAGGCGATCTTGGATCAATTTTATTTGCACCTTTTCTCGCTCTCTTTCTTTGTCTCTCTTTTTTTGATTTTTTAAAAAGAGACATAATAAAATGTGTGGAAAAGAGTTTGCAACCTGGCAGCATCATGAATGGTTTATGGGAATTCCTATGTCAAAGACCTAGGTCTATCAAGTGTCAACCAAAATGCTTTTTTGTAGATTATAGGCTACAATGTTGCAGTCCAAACTGAGAAGTGGAATCTGAAGGCACAGCCATTGCATTACTAAAGTTGAGATACACAGTTTCATCGGTTCTCTTTTATTGATGCACTTTTCTTTAGTGCTGTTTTATAGTGTTATTTTATAGAGCAGTAATATATGGTCCGAGTTAACTGTCCTTGGCCATAGGCCTAGGCATCACCATGTGGGTCTAGTATGGGCCTCTCACAAACCTAGGCCTTACCAGATGGGTCTTACAGTGGGACCCATTTGGTGGAGCCTAGGTCTATGAGAGGCCGAGGCTACAGCCCGCTCAGGCCACAAAGAGTTTTTTTATTTTGTATCTATTTTTAAGTATTTATACGAGGAGAGGGTAGATATTCATTCTGTTGTCAAAACAAGTTACGATTATGCTTGAAAGATGTAAAATCGAAACTTATCTTGACATGACTGTAAACGAAACTTCGGTTGCACAAGACCAGTTAAAAGTTATTGCGTTTATTACGTATTTGTTAACTGTTTCTATTCTGTATGAGTAATCTATGAAGGGCATGATCATTAATCAATAAAAAGTGCAAAACTTTGAGAGCCACTTTCGAAATAAAATACTGGGGACTAAAATTCATAACTCTTCAAGCCAAAGGCCGTGTTTGTTTCACTGGTTTAGTTTAGTTTAGTTCAGCTAAGTTCAAACGGCCATTATAGTTTGAATTTGTTTTTGGTAAAGTATTTGATTCAAATTAATCTGACAGTTCAAACTGAGTTGAGCTATCCAACTTAGAATTCAAACCCCAACTTTATTTCAATATTTCGAACCAATATTAAACAACAATTTTATTCTCATATATTTGTATTTGTAATTTAACACTATTATTTTATATTATTTTTAATTAAATAGATTCTTTTAACATATTTCATGTATTTTTAAATTAAATAATTTTGTTCATGCTTCAAACTAAAGTTATCAATACCCATCCAAACACAAATTCAAATTAGATTTCTGTTCAAGTTAACTTTTTTAAGTGCACATCCAAATGTTAGTTCAGATTAGTGTTTAAACTACTTAATTTAGATTTTTCTATTAAAACAAAAATGTTTAAATTAATACAATTCAAACCAGGAATCAAAACGGGAAATTTATTTAAGAAAATTGCTGTCTTCCGGTTTGACGTTTTAGCAATAACAAGTCCATTGAAAGTGCTAAGACGCGAACAAGTGTTTTGATGCCAAATCTGTACGAAATTTAAGAGCTTAGCCATTCAAAAGGAATAAAAATGTTCTCAACAAAAAACAAAAAGAAAAGAAAAGAAAAGAAAGTGGGGTGCGAATAAAGATTGAAGTGGAAACTTATTTGTTATAAGGAGTACGCCAAAATACCCAACTAAACTTTCGCCATTAACCTATAACAAACTAAACTATGTCACAACAATACTTCCAAATTGATCAGAAAGAAGCTTCAACATGCTCTTAGAGGTTTAGCTTTGGGCATTGTTATTCCCACACCTTCCGTCATGTCTATTAACTCCTTACTGGGCCTGTCCCATCAAAGCACTGGATCAGTGAGCCCAACGTCAGCCCAATCATCGTCATGGCCAGGTCATCACCTGGGAACCCCTTCTCCCCAACCCAAACGGCATCCCCCTAAGCCCATCCCTGGGCCCAACAAACTCCACAAATCTATCTGGTCTGAAACTCGTGGGGACCACCCAAACACTTGGGTCGTTCTGGATGGCCAGGCATTTACAAATAGCGTAGTGCCACGTGGGACGCTGTAGCCCCCAACCACGCAATCCTCCGAGGACTCGTGAGATACTAGAGACGGAACCGGCGGTAAATACGCAGCGTTTCGGTTATTATGCTTTGAAGGTAACGAAGTTGGGGAAGATCTGATTCATCTACAAGGCGGTCATTGCGCACGTGGCGGTCAATCTCAGCTTGTAGGACTTCTGGATGGTTCAGCACCAGAGAGAATGCCCACTCCATTGCATTCACTGAAGTGTCTGTTCCTGCCACTAATAAAACCTGCTCAAATTAATAGAGCATTATTCATATTATTTTATTTTTAAAATTTTAAATTAATGATTAATGAAAGACTTGTTACAAGCATGAGTCCTCTAATGATCTCGTCCGTTTAATAATCAGGCTCTGTTTGCTGAAGCGACAACAAAACTTCAATCAACGTTTTCCTAACTCCCTCTTTCGAACGCAAACGACAATTAATCTCAGGAGTTTCCACTTCTCTTTTGTGCTCTTCTAGCAAGCTCTGCGTAAACTCGTCTCTCTTTCTCTGCACTTCTTCCATGTCGTTTTCCAACCGTTTGTCCCCACCAACCAAGCGTATGATCGGCAAGCAGTCTCCCAAATTTGACTTACTCGAATCGTCTCCGTCTGAATCTCCCGGAATCTTTTGGCCTCCTCCAAACCCTACGTGCTGTCGCCGTAGTAGCGCTTCCCGGCGATCATCCTCATCATCGAGTTTTGCGTTAACTCGACGAAACCCTCTCTCAAGTTCACAATCCGATCATAATCATCATTCTGTGATTGTTTCTTGATAGTGATCAGACGGTGGATCAGCGACTTCACCTCGTCCCTGCTGATGCCGGCTAGATTGTTTAGGCGGTGGAAGGAGAGGAGCTCTAGGGACAAGATCCGGCGGAGGTTTCGCCAGTGGTCGCCGTAGGAGGCCCACGCGAGGCTAGTGTAGTTGTAGGCCATGATTCTCCCCATCATCAGGTTGGGGTGGTTGGCGAATACGACGTCGTTCTTGGCGAGGCATTCCTTGGCGGCCGAGGGCGAAGAGACGACAACACAGGAACGAGAACCGAGTTGGAGGAAGAAAACGGGCCGAGTCGGTGGAAACTTCTGTTGGAAATTAATTTTTCATGTGGGCCTACATATGTATTTAAATGTGTTGTATAATACTATCTTAAGATAAAGCCTAAATTAAAGTGATATAATTAAGATAAAGTTGAAAGGCTTTTGAGTATTAATATAAAGTATGTGTCATTATTATTAATAATATATGTGTAGATACCAATTTGTAATTTCTAGATTTTATGATGGGCGAAACTGAAAATACACTAAAATAACTAAAGTTATATATTTTGGTTGTGGTCCCCAATTCATACGTATCATTCATTCAGAAAGTTTTCAGAAATTCCTACTTCTCTGAAATCCCATCTTCAGAAAAGAATTCAAGGAATACGTATTGAATTGGAAGGCAATAACCCACATCAATCCAAGATCATGAATTCAGGTACGCTTCCGCAATTTGGTATGATTATTCTCAATAGTTTGACATGAACGATCCTGTAGAAATTTTGGTTCAATCCGGTTTATAACAAGTGGTATCATAGAGGTTTCATGTTGAATTATTGAGAAATTTTTCTCAAAAGTTTTGGTTGAATAAGGTTACGTTTGTGGATTCATTAATAAGGTTTGATTTGTTTGATATGGATTCATTAATATGGACACTGTATGTATTGTTGTGCATGAATTCAGGCTGCCGTATATGCATTAAATTGTTGCTAAGGACTTTTGTTTTCTCTTTCCTTTCGGTCAAAAATCAACGCTGCCATTAATTGTTAAAAAAAAAAAAAAGAATCGATGAAAACAGTGTTGCATATTCGTTGAAATCATTATGCATATGAGTTTAGTAACCCGTCAGACTACCGGTGGCAATCTCACTGCCACCGGCAAGGAAATTCAGCTGCGACCCTTAGGCGGCGCCGGAATGGAAAAGCTGCGGCCTCTGGCCGCTGCGAAGTAGAGAAAACGGCGGCCAAAAGCCGCTGTTAAGCCAACGATGTTGGTCACGCCAAAGGGGAAAAGAAGGGCTGCTGTTCTTGGGTTTTGCCGGCGGCTTGCTGCTCCGCCGCCGGTGCCGGCACTCTCTGGGTGCGACCGTCAAGTCGCGCCCGTTGGCAGATCGACGGGGGTGGATTTCGGTGGTAGCAGTTGCACCTGGGATCGCTTCCGGCAGTCGCGACCCTAGGCATGAGGAGAGTTCTGGGCTTCGGCCCAGAACTGGAAACTGGTTGCACGGGCCAAAGAGGCCCGTGACCAGTTGGACACCCAGGGCCTCAACCCCTGGGTGACCCGGTTTAAAATAAAAAAAAAAAAAAAAGGAAAGAACCGGGGGGGGCTGAATGTGGACCCGGGTTGGGTTAACCTGACCTGATCCACAACCCAGCCCGATCCCCTTTGACCTCAACGGTCAACGGTCAATGTTGACTTGGATGTTGACCGATCTAGTTGACTTTTTAAAAAAAAAAAAATTAGGGTCAATTTTGGATGCAACTTTAAAATTCAAATTGTGTTTTTAGATGATTAATATTATCAAATTAATTAATTGAACCAATAAGCTGCCAAAGTAGCCTCTTTTGTGGATGTTGATTAATTTGTGATATTAAGAAGGTTGTGTGAATTTAATTCATGCGAATATTAATCGGCCCAAGTGAAGTTTAATATTTGGCAGAATTAAATTCATACCTGTGGTGATAAATATGTAACAATTATATGGTTATTTTTGGTATGTGAATAATAAGTGGATCCAAAGATTAGCTTATTATTTGACATAATTTATTGTTAATATTTGATCATTGCACCAAGAACACCACTTACAAGTTAATATTTCTGTCCAAAGACTAAATATTAATGTTGTTACAGTTTCTTGTGATGGGATATGTCATTATTTGAATTTTATTGGTTGTTTTATGTGAATTCTTATGTGAATATCTGATTTTGTTCTTTGTTCAGCTACTGCATCATCTTCATCAATATCTGCTAATGTTAATTCCATTCCTATGCTGAATGGGACTAACTTCAAGGACTGGAAAGAGAATGTGTTGATTGTTCTCGGTTGCCTTGATCTGGACTTGGCTATAAGGGTTGAACGTCCCAATATTACAGATACTAGTTCCACTGAGGATAAAAAGGAACTTGAAAGATGTGATCGTTCTAATCGAATGAGTCTAATGATCATTAAGAGGGGCATTCCAGAAGTCTTCAGGGGCATTGTGCCTGATGAGGTCACTACAGCCAAAGGTTTCCTTGAGGCTATAGAAAAATGCTTTGCAAAGAATGACAAGGCTGAAACAAGCACGCTTTTGGCGAGCTTGATTTCAATGAGGTACAAAGCAAAAGGAAACATAAGGGAGTACATCATGCAGATGTCTCATCTTGCTTCAAGATTAAAGACACTAGATCTGGAAATTTCTGAGGATCTTCTAGTGCATCTTGTCTTGATTTCTCTTCCTGTACAATTCAGCCAATTCAAGATCAGTTACAACTGCCAGAAAGAGAAATGGACTCTTAATGAGTTAATTTCTTATTGTGTGCAAGATGAAGAAAGACTGAAGCAAGAGAAGACTGAAAGTGCTCACTTGGCTAGCACCTCTAAGGACAAAAGGAAGAAAAGAAAGAAAAGCAATGAAGCTGCTAAAGGTCCAGCACAAAAGAAACAAGATAAGGATAAAAATGATGGAAATGTTGCTTGTTTCTTTTGTGGTAAACCTGGACACATGAAGAAGGTCTGCACCAAGTATCATGCTTGGCGTGCAAAGAAAGGTAAGCTTCTCAATTTGGTTTGTTCTGAGGTTAATTTAACTCCAGTGCCAAGACACACTTGGTGGATTGATTCAGGTGCCACTACTTATATAAGTGTGTCTATGCAGGGTTGCCTGAGCTACCGAAAGCCAATTGATGCTGAAAGATTCATCTATGTGGGAGATGGCAAATCGGTAGAAGTTGAAGCTATAGGGCATTTTAGGTTATTGTTAAGTTCTGGTTATTATTTAGATTTGAAAGACACTTTTGTTGTACTGTCGTTTAGGCAGAATTTAATTTCTATTTCTGCTTTGGACAAATCTGGATACTGTTGTTCATTTAGAAATAGTCAGTTTAGTCTTTCTTTAAATTCAAATGTTGTTGGTACCGGTTCTTTATCATTTCAAGATAACCTATATTTGCTTGATACAGTTGCTTCTTATAACGAAACCTTGCATGTTAATTCTCGTGGCATAAAACGTAAATTAACCGATGAGAATTCTGTTGTATTATGGCATAAGCGATTGGGACATATTTCAAGAAAAAGGATAGAAAGGCTTGTGTCAGATGGAATTCTTAATTCCCTTGATTTTACAAATTTTGAAATCTGTGTTGATTGTATCAAAGGGAAACAGACAAACAAAAGGAGATTGGGTGCCAATAGAGCTACGGATGTCTTAGAATTGATACATACAGACATTTGTGGACCATTTCCTGTGGCTTCATGGAATGGTCAACAATATTTTGTATCGTTCATAAACGATTACTCTCGGTATGGCTATCTATATCTCATACATGAGAAGTCACAAACTTTGGACGTGTTCAAGTCATACAAGGCTGAGGTTGAACTTCAACTCAGCAAAAGAATTAAGGCCGTTAGATCTGATCGTGGTGGTGAATACTATGGCAGATATGACGGATCAGGTGAACAACGTCCAGGACCTTTTGCTAAATTCCTAGAGGAATGCGGGATAGTCCCTCAATATACCATGCCAGGTTCACCTAGCATGAATGGTGTAGCTGAGAGACGAAACCGGACACTTAAGGACATGGTGAGGAGTATGATTTGTCATTCCACCTTACCTGAATCCCTCTGGGGTGAAGCACTCAAGACTGCAGCTTACATTCTTAACAGAGTACCAACAAAAGCAGCAACCAAAACACCTTATGAGCTTTGGACTAGAAAAAGGCCTAGTCTGAAGCATTTACATACTTGGGGTTGTCCAGCAGAAGCAAGGCCTTATAGGCCCAATGAAAAGAAATTGGACTCCAAGACAGTGAGCTGCTATTTCATTGGTTACTCTGAACGGTCAAGGGGTTACAAATTTTATGATCCCACTACTAAGGCTATTTTTGAGATGGGAATTGCAACATTCTTTGAGGATGTTGAGTTTGGGGGGAGAAATAAGGTTAGAGACTTTGTCCTTGAGGATGAATTTGATCCTGTTCCTTTTGTACAAGAGGGATTGGTTCCGATTCCTACAATTGCTTTTGATAATGTTCAGGCTTCTATCCCTGACGTTGATCAAATTGCATATCAAGAACAACCAGACATAGTCATTCAACCCCATCATGTACAAACTCAACAACCTCAAGAACCAGAACCTCAGGAACTTGTGTCATTAAGGAGATCCACTAGAGAGAGGAGAAGTGCTATTTCGGATGATTACATAGTATTTCTCCAAGAACATGAGGAAAGTGTTGGATTGATGGATGATGATCCGATCAATGTCCGTCAAGCCATGCATAGTTCTAACTCTCAAAAGTGGATGGATGCCATGAAGGATGAGATAAAGTCTATGAAGGACAATGACGTTTGGGATCTCGTTCCATTACCTGAAGGTGCGAAGCCCATTGGTTGTAAATAGATATTTAAAACTAAGAGGGATTCGAAGGGTGATGTAGAGAGATATAAGGCTCGTCTTGTTGCTAAGGGCTTTACTCAAAAGGAAGGCATTGATTATAAAGAGACTTTCTCTCCGGTTTCAACGAAAGACTCTTTTAGGACAATAATGGCACTTGTAGCATATTTTGATCTTGAGCTACATCAGATGGATGTTAAGACGGCGTTTCTAAATGGTGACATTGAAGAAACGATCTTTATGGTGCAACCAAAAAACTTTGAGTTGGGAGACCCAAAGCATATGGTTTGTAAATTAAAGAAATCCATCTATGGGCTTAAGCAAGCTTCTCGTCAATGGTATTACAAATTTCATCAAGTGATAGTCTCATTCGGTTTCGAGATGAACATTGTGGATGATTGTATATACCATAAGTTCAGTGGGAGTAAGTGTATTTTCTTGGTATTGTACGTTGATGACATACTGCTTGCCACCAATGATATAGGTTTATTGTACGAAACCAAGAGATTTCTATCAAAGAAATTTGAAATGAAAGATCTTGGTGACGTCTCTTTTGTATTAGGAATTAAAATACACCGGGATCGCCCTCGGGGTATTCTTGGGTTATCACAAAAGAGCTATATCGAAAAGATACTTAAAAGATTTGGCATGCAAAATTGTAAACCAGGAGATACCCCTGTGGCTAAAGGAGATAAATTCAGTTTAAGTCAGTGTCCTAAGAATGACCTTGAGGTTAAGGAAATGGAAAAGATCCCATATGCATCAGCTATTGGGAATTTGATGTATGCTCAAGTTTGCACTCGTCCGGATATAGCATACATTGTTGGATTGTTGGGCAGATATTTGAGTAACCCTGGAATAGATCATTGGAAAGCAGCCAAACGGGTTATGCGATATTTACAAAGAACAAAAGATAACATGCTTACATATAGAAGGTCAGACCAACTCGAGATCATTGGTTATTCAGATTCGAATTTTGCTGGATGTCAAGATTGTCGTCGATCCACTTCGGGCTATATTTTTTTGCTTGCTGGAGGAGCTATTTCTTGGAGGAGTGCTAAGCAGTCACTCATAGCTTCTTCCACTATGGAGGCAGAATTTATAGCATGTTTTGAGGCATCCAATCATGGAATATGGCTGCGAAACTTTGTCACTGGGCTGCGAATTGTGAAAAGTATAGAAAGACCACTTAAGTTGTTTTGTGACAATAAATCTGCAGTCTTGTATTCCAACAACAATAGAAGCTCTTCAAAGTCAAAGCATATAGAGATTAAGTTTCTTGTTGTTAAAGAAAGAGTTCAGAGTGGTCAGGTGTCTATAGAGCATATAGGTACAAACTCTATGATAGCGGATCCGCTTACAAAAGGGCTTCCACCCAAGGTCTTTCATGAGCACACTGCTCACATGGGTGTTCAGTTATTTGATGATATGCAGTTTTAGTGGGAGTTTGTATTTGAATGCTAATTTTCTTTATATATAGACATTGTGTGTTTGTATATGTTTTCTGCAGAAATAAAGAATATAGTTTATTTACACTCTGATTTTGGTACGATTTTGATCTCATTCAGACATAAGGTAGGACCAGTTGGAAATCGACATGTTTATATCACATTACATCTAATTTTCATGCTACACATCCATACTTGATCTATGTCATTTGGTTATATCGATATACGTAATCATTGATGGGTTTAGTCACGCTACATTTGTGACGAAGACCGCTTTGGTTCTATGTTAGTATGATCAATGGACGAGATTGTTCAGGAATACCCTTATTTGTGATAGCAAAAGTTGAGCTCACTAAGGTAAACACATTTTTTGCAAAGAAATATATGTGGCCCAAGTGGGAGATTGTTGGAAATTTATTTTTCATGTGGGCCTACATATGTATTTAAATGTGTTGTATAATGCTATCTTAAGGTAAAGCCTAAATTAGAGTGATATAATTAAGATAAAGTTGGAAGACTTTTGGGTATTAATATAAAGTATGGGTCATTATTATTAATAATATATGTGTAGATACCAATTTGTAATTTCCAGATTTTATGATGGGCGAAACTGAAAATACACTAAAATAACTAAAGTTATATATTTTGGTTGTGGTCCCCAATTCATACGTATCATTTATTCAGAAAGTTTTCAGAAATTCCTACTTCTCTGAAATCCCATCTTCAGAAAAGAATTCAAGGAATACGTATTGAATTGGAAGGCAATAACCCACATCAATCCAAGATCATGAATTCAGGTACGCTTCCGCAATTTGGTATGATTCTTCTCAATAGTTTAACATGAACGATCCTGTAGAAATTTTGGTTCAATCCGGTTTATAACAACTTCGGGACAGAGTTCGGTGCGGAGGTCTCTTGAGAAGGTAGAGGTGGCCAATGATGGGTAAGCAGAGAATAGGGCTTGGAGGAAGGCTTTGGATCTTGTGGAAATTGTGTCTTGTCAATACACGTAAAACCAAAAAGATTGGAACATAAATGAACAAGAAGGTCATGGTTATACCAATGGAAGATGGATCTATGCTTGCATTCTTTCTGAAGTGTTCAAGGGATTGAAATATGGATTAACGTCTTTTTTTTTTTTCATGAGAACTTATCGTTTTGTGCAGAGGCATCAAACTTGGAAACGGTTGGGATCTTTTCTTTAATTTATTAGGGAGGCTGGTTAAAGCTACGTAAGCTAGCTCAATGATTTGATTATTCTGTTGATATGTTACCAAAGTTGCTGAATAGTTCTCCGACAGGGAAAAGTTGACAAATTGTACATGAGAGCAAAATGGGCCGGTTATAATGTTGGCCGTTGAAGATTGAACATAATTTATTTAAACAATGACGTATACATATTAGTAATCAGTTGTGATATGTATATTGATGATACTTGCATATTCTGAGGGTGAACAATAATAAAACTGATGGTATACAACATCTATACCATTAGTGTAATGTTTAATTCTGTTGTTATTTTAGAATAATGCTTTGTTTTTTAAAAGGTTTTGATCCTAAGGATCAACCATAATTTGAAGGTAAACCAAGGCCTCAACAAAAAAGATGGATGGAAACTCCTGCTCTAAAAAAATTGTTTGTTTTGCTAGAACATAACATAAGAATTATTTAAGTCCTCTTTAGTAATTTTTTTATTAGAAAGTCAACTTTACTTATTTCTTGATGCAACGAAACTCCACTTGACTAAGGTCAGGAATGACATAGCGTCATGCGCAACTAAACAAGGTGGTTATATATTTAGAAATCATTAGGCATCGGTTATGCTATGTATATTGACAATATTCTTAAATCTTCAGAGGTGAACTATAATAAAAATGAGGGTATGCAACATATATACCATTAGATTAACGTTTAATTTTCTATTTCTTTTAGAATAATATTATTTATTATTTTTAAGGTTTCAATCCAACGGATCAACCGTAATTTGAAGTTAAAATGAGGCCTCATCTGATATGAAGGATGAGAACTTATACTCTAAAAAAATTGTTTGTTTTACTGGAACATATGTATAAGAATCATTTAAGTCCTCTTTTTTTTTTTTTTTTTTTTTTTTTTTTTTTTAAGAATGTCCACTTTACTTTCCTTGATGCAAAGAAACTCCACTTTACCTGGGTCAGGAGTGACATAGCGTAATGCATAAATGACGAAAATAATTTGAATATTTTATTGCTTGCCTATAAATTTAGAAGTCATAATTAGGATTCTGCATTGTTAATAGAGAAAAATGATTTAATAGACTGGATGTATCATATGACTATGTTTATGTTTAAAAGTTAACATTTGGTTAGTTGGTTGATGTCACTTTTGTGTGATTATGTTTTTCTTTCCTAATATATTATACATTAATTTGTTGATCATAAATGCTTTACCTCTATCACGTACATTATTGATTAAACTAACTTCAAAAAATTTTCTTTATACAATTTGCTTCCACTCAAAACTTTTTTTAATTTTTATTTTTATATAATTGACAGAAAACCCCGGGTGTGTTCTTTTTTCTACGTATGAGATTAAAAGATTAATATTCAAAAGGTGGAATACTTCTGTCGAATTCCTTTTTCATAGCCAACTCTCCTGGGAATGGGTGTTTTGAAACAGTTGAAATCAATACCTCTAGTGGTATTCCGTTTTGTGTTATCATGTACCTGCAGGCACATCATCTATTTTTTGTGTTCATCATCCATTTTGTTTTTCATTCTTCCAGCTTATCGTCGTCAGCAGAATATAATGACTTGCTTGATTGTTATTCGTAATCTACATTTGTACTTATCTCTCGTAGCGTTAATATGTTCAATTATCTTGGTTGAATAAGGGCATGATTTTCATTAAAAAGAAAGAATGACGAAATAAGATTCATCCGTACGTACATATCTTCGTTAATTGGTAAGTCAACTTAATGACGTACTACAAATAATGAAGTAATGTACATGGCGTCCCTCAATCAATAAAACTAACTCAATATATAGTTGGGCGAATCTACTCGTCAGATATCGACGTAGTCTGGCTATGTAGAGCCAAGACCACCATCGGCATATTATTTTCCAATACATACTATGCATTACAAAAAATAAAAATAAACGAAAATTTTCACTTTCTAATTTCCACAAGAAAACAGATTTTTCTTCTGTTTTTGTTGAGAGACAAGACAGAGACAGATAGTTGAGTGATGTTTTTATTTCATTAATTATCACGTTCCAAACTTTGGGCGTTCCAAACTTTGGAGAAAGTATCACACCAATAGGAATAACATATACATAGGGTGTTTGAAAGAATAGTTCAAACTAATTATTTGAACTGTAAATAGTATAAAGTTCTCAAATGCTACAGTAAAAAGTTACACTGTAAAGTTCTCACATGCTCAGTTTTCAATCCTAAACTGATAGATTAAACTACTCTCCCCTAATAATGTCACGGACTAATATGCATACTCTACATTAATCACAATTAGCTATTACATGGAACAGTAAAAAGTTATATTATAAAGTTCTCACATGCTTTAGTTCTCAATCATAAACTGATAGTTTAAACTATCCTCCCAAATACCCTAATAATGTCATGGACTAATATGCATACTCTATGTTAATCACAATTAGCTATTACATGGTACAAGCATATTCCATATATATAACATAGATAACATCCTTAAATGAAGGACACCTTGACAAATTAATGCCCAACCTAGTGATTTCGTTAAAAATAGTTTAAGGATTTTATATATTTAAAATTCAATTGTTTAAGTTTTCCTATATATAAAAAATGATGATGAATATGGCATAATTAAATGTTGGGGAATTAGGCGACTCCTAGTTCCAAGGATCGCAAGAACGAACAATTGCGGAAAATAAATAGGAGAAAAGAAGAAAAAAGAGACACCAAATTTTTATACAGGTTCGTCCAAATTTGAGACTACGTCCTGTTTCTGCCGCTTGCAGATTCCACTATGATGAAGGAGATTACAGATTACAAGAGCAGTTTCTCACACACTCACAAATTGTGCTTACCAAAACTCTCTTCTATCTAACACCCAATGGGAATTTTTCTTCTCTCAAGGATGAAGCTCTCAAGAATTTTGCCTCTCACAAAATTATGCCTCTCACACTTTTCACACACACAACCCTAGCCACCTTGTGTCTATTTATAACCAAAGGAGGAGAAAAATAGCAACTAATAGGAAACCCTAGTAGTTTCCCCTTTTTGGGGCGTTTGAGTTCGACTCTAACTCAAAGTTTCGCAACAAACCAGACTTCGGGCGCCGCGGCCCTCATTTTGGGCGCCGCGGCGCTGGTTTGTTCTCGGACGAGCCCCGCGGCCCTTGTTTTGGGCGCCGCGGCCCTGGTTCGAGCGCCGCGGCGCTCGTTTTTGGGCGCCACGGCGCTGTGTCTCTGCCCCCCCACGCAGCACCCTTTTTTTTTTTCTTTCTCCTTTGCTAGGTTGATTTGGCTCCATTTGCAACAATCTCCCACTTGGAGACTAATCAATCACCATGTCTCCCACTGCAGCGGCAACGACTTCTCACGCCTCTTGGAGAAGTCCAACTGAAGTTGCGCACAACTTCATTTTCTCAATCGGATCCATCTTGGTGAGCATATCTCTGGATCCTTTTACCACCCACCTTGCCTTATACCGCTTGCTGCCAGCACTTTTATCTTTTGCCCGGTATACCCTCTTGTTGTGCAAGGACTTTTTACCCTGTGGTAACTTTGCCAGTTGCCATGTCCGATCCAACTCGTCCCTCATGGCTAACTCCCACTTGACCGAACCTCCAGCCTCCACGGCTTCATCAAAGCTCTCTGACTTACCTTTGTCGGTCAACAAGATATAATGCAGAGATGGGGAATATCTCTGCGGTGGTCTAATTGTCCTGCTAGACCTCCTGACTGGTGTGGCAGGAGTCCTCTGGTTTCCTTTTGGAGCTATGTTTTCCTGGTCTTCAACCTCTGGATTTTGCACCTCCACTTCAGGAAGATCCTTCAATGGAATCACCTCAGGCATCTTGTCTTCAGAACCTGAACCCCTGGAGTCCGTGCTGTCTCTGTCCTTGTACAGAACACCTTCGTTGAAGATCACATCCTTGCTCCTGATAATCTTCCGGCTTTGGTCATCCCAGAGACGATAACCAAACTCAAGTCCGCCATAGCCAACCAGAAAGCACTTCTTTGACTTGGCATCCAGTTTACTTCTAGCAGTAGAATCAATATGTGCATAAGAAACACAACCAAACACTCTCAAGTAAGAGAGATCAACCTGTTTATGGCTCCAGACTTCTTCCGGTAGCTTGAACTTCAGCGGTGTGGATGGACTTCTGTTTATCAGATGAGCGGCTGTGTTAATTGCCTCAGCCCAAAACATCTTTGGCAGCCCTGCATGCAACCTCATGCTTCTGGCACGCTCGTTTAAAGTCCTGTTCATCCTCTCAGCTACCCCATTCTGTTGTGGTTTCCCTGGAATGGTCTTCCTCATCTTTATCCCATTCTCAGCACAGTACCGCCTGAAATCTTCACCTAGGTACTCTCCCCCATTGTCGGACTGCAAGCACTTCACCTTCAAATCTGTCTCGTTCTCCACCATGGCTCTCCATCTCTTGAAAGCATCGAACACATCAGATTTATTTTTCAGAAAGTAAACCCATACCTTCCTGCTTGAGTCATCAATGAACGTCACATAGTAGTTTGCGCCACCAAGGGAAGTCACCGGCGCAGGCCCCCACACATCTGTGTGAACAAGCTCCAATCTCCTGGACTTAGGCTCTCTACCCATCTTTGAGAAACTCACTCTCTTCTGTTTACCAAAGATGCAGGCTTCACACAAACTGTGATCAACAGTTTTCAAACCCGGCAGTTTTCCTTTGCAGTGAAGCACCTTCATACCCTTCTCACTCATGTGACCGAGCCTATAATGCCATAGCTCAGTATTGGCAGCAGAATCAGCAACTGCTAGGGTATCTCTGCAACTAGAGTTCATGTAGAGAGTTCCAACCTTGCGTCCCCGAGCAATAACCATCGCTCCTTTTGTGACTTTCCAACCTCCACAATTGAAGGTTACTTTATGTCCATCATCATCCAGTTGCCCCACCGAAATCAAGTTGCGCATTAATTTAGGAACATGTCTCACCTTATGAATCTTCCATACCGACCCATTAGGCATTTTTAAACTGACATCTCCAATGCCAACTATATCCAAAGGTTCTCCATCAGCGAGATAAACCTTACCATGATTTCCAGCAACGTAGTTCTCCAGGACATGACGGTGTGCTGTGGTGTGAAATGATGCTCCTGAGTCTATCACCCACGAATCAAAAGAACTGTCGACAGACAAGATTAAGGCATCCTGTTGCTCTTCAGTGGCAGCGTTAGCTTCATCATTAGTCTTGTCTTCGTTCTTCCTTGGAGCCCTGCAGTTCTTTTTCAAGTGGCCCGTCTTCCCACAGTTCCAACACTCCATGGTCCTTCCATTCCTTGAATTGCTTCTCCCATTCCTCGACTTGCCTCTCCTGCCATTATCCCTGTTGGATTGCCTATCAAGTTTCCTGCCCCTATTATCAACATTAAGGGCCGAGTTCGACGAAGAGGCTTCTCCTGAGTCCTTCCTGCGAACTTCTTCCGCCAGAATAGAATTTCTGACATCAACAAACTTTAATTTGGCATTCCCAAGTGAATTTGTAATGGCCACCCTCATGGGTTCCCAGCTATTCGGTAACGAGGCCAAGAGGATTAGAGCATTGATCTCATCATCGAATTTAATCTCTACCGAGACCAATTGGTTTAGGACGGTGTTGAAACTGTTCAGGTGCTCTACCACCGAGGCACCTTCAGACATCTTTAAATTAAAGAGCTTCTTCATGAGATGTACCTTGTTATTGGCTGAGGGCTTCTCATACATCTCTGACAGAGCCTTCATCATCCCTGCTGTAGTGGTCTCCTTCGCAACGTTGTGGGCAACGTTCTTTGACAAAGTCAAACGGATCACACCGAGTACCTGTCTATCAAGGAGACTCCACTCCTCATCCTTCATGCCTTCGGGCTTACTACCCAAGGGCAAGTGCAGTTTTTTGCTGTACAAGTAGTCTTCTATTTGCATCCTCCAATAGGAAAAATCTGAACTATCGAATTTGGTGATACCGGCTGCCATACCTTCTTCTCCAGTCATCGTTCTTGATCAAAACCTCCGCTCTGATACCAGTTGTTGGGGAATTAGGCGACTCCTAATTCCAAGGATCGCAAGAACGAACAATTGCGGAAAATAAATAGGAGAAAAGAAGAAAAAAGAGACACCAAATTTTTATACAGGTTCGTCCAAATTTGAGACTACGTCCTGTTTCTGCCGCTTGCAGATTCCACTATGATGAAGGAGATTACAGATTACAAGAGCAGTTTCTCACACACTCACAAACTGTGCTTACCAAAACTCTCTTCTATCTAACACCCAATGGGAATTTTTCTCTCTCTCAAGGATAGAGCTCTCAAGAATTTTGCCTCTCACAAAATTATGCCACTCACACTTTTCACACACACAACCCTAGCAACCTTATGTCTATTTATAACCAAAGGAGGAGAAAAATAGCAACTAATAGGAAACCCTAGTAGTTTCCCCTTTTTGGGGCGTTTGAGTTCGACTCTAACTCAAAGTTTCGCAACAAACCAGACTTCGGGCGCCGCGGCCCTCATTTTGGGCGCCGCGGCGCTGGTTTGTTCTCGGACGAGCGCCGCGGCCCTTGTTTTGGGCGCCGCGGCGCTGGTTCGGGCGCCGCGGCGCTCGTTTTTGGGCGCCGCGGCGCTGTGTCTCTGCCCTCCCACGCAGCACCCTTTTTTTTTTTTCTTTCTCCTTTGCTAGGTTGATTTGGCTCCATTTGCAACATTAAAATGGTTAGAGAATACATAAAGTTGAGAGTAGTATGCGATTTTCCTTTGTAAAGAGTTTCTTTATTATAGTGAATTTGTTACGATGGTTGAAATGTAGACGTAGCTCTCACATTGAAGGTGAACCACTATAAATTTGTGTCTTCTTTTTTGCTTATTTTGTTCTTGCGTTTTTGCTCTCGGTAAAATTGGGACATCTAATTGGTAACAAATAATATCATCAAAGCTTACCTTTCGTTGTTTGGATATACAAGCAACACATATTACAGACACAAGATGAAACATATACACAGCTTCTTAAGAGAGCTTCTTCAAGAAAATTGATGAAGTCCAACACAAACAAGTGCTTTTGAAAGCATACAATCACTTTTAAGTAAAATCCATGGTACATTCTTCTCTAATTTATCATGACAAAAAACATGAGTAAGATAAATTTGTTGGTCGTAATTAATTGCTTCAAATTTGAGATAGAAGATTGGCCATGCATGGGCGTGGCCTACACTTAACTTGCAATGGACGAGCCTTTGATAAGGTGATCCCTAGCCTTTCTGTCATGTCCATGTTCTCGTTAATGTCCCACTCAAAACACTGAACTAGTGATGCCAAAGTTAGTCCAATGGTACGCATGGATAAATTCTCACCAGGACAACCCCTCCTCCCAGACCCGAAAGGAATGAATTTGAACCCATCTCTCATCCCTTCACAATCTTTAAACCTCTCCGGTTTAAATCTCATGGGTTCATCCCAGATATTAGGGTCATGTTGAATAGCCCACACATTGACCAATAACAATGTGCCACGTGGTATGCGATATCCTCCTACAGTGCACTCTTCCGATGATTCATGGGGTAGTAGTGGACCTGCAGGATACAGCCGCATTGTCTCTTTTATGACGCAGTGAAGATAAGAAAGCTTAGCCAAATCTGACTCGTTAACTAGCCGATCATGTCCTACATATTGATCCAATTCATCCTGTGCCTTTTGAAGGACTTGTGGATGACTCAATAACAAAGCCATTACCCACTCCATTGTTCCAGCCGAAGTATCTGTTCCGGATGAAAATAAAGTCTGCGTATATATACAAAATATAAAATTCATGAGGTAATTTAAATTTTAAAGAACCACATTAGAAACGTCTCTAATTCGATATTCACCCGAGTTCAACATTGATCATGTTTTTAATTTGATATGGTAACATTGTTAGTGTATATATTTCTATAATAAATAATTTGTTTTAGTGTACCACTCAATCATTGTAGTTTAATGCTGATAATATTGAGTACTACACTAAAGCATATTAAGTGTTATATACAAATATATACATATAATATTACCTTGTCCAACGAAAAATATTACCCCTTCAAGATTTAAACATTGCCTATACATATTTCTTTTCTAAATAGTATAAACGTCCTTTAAATAAATAAATAAATATATAATATATGAAATACAAAATTTACCAGCATGAGGCCTCTGATAATCTCGTCTCTATAGTACACAGGATCCGATTTCTGAAGAGATAATAAAACTTGGATCATGCATTTCTTCACATCTTCAGAGAGATCAGAGCTGGCTTGGCTTTCCATAATTTTTCTCTTATTATCCTCTACGAGACTTTGTATGAACTCAACTCTCTCTTTCTGCAGCTCAATCAGTCTCTTCTCGTACCCTCTATCCCAAACCCATTTCAATACCGGCACGAAATCGCCAACGTTCGTGGTTCCACCCAAACGAATCGCGTCGCTCACGATCGTATGAATCTTCTCGGTCTCGGCCTCGATCTCATCGCTCCTGCCGTAAAAATTACCCCGTTCACCGGCGATCATTCTCATCATTGACCTCAACATCAACTCGAAGAGCGATGATCTGATATTCACCGTTCGATTCTGAAAGCGCACCAGGCGACGAATCAGGGAGCGAATCTCGTCGGAGCGGGCGTGGGACAACTTTTGCATGCGATTGGAGGATAGGATTTCGACTGCCGAGATTCGGCGGAGGTTTCGCCAGTGGTCGCCGTAGGGGGCGTAGACCATGCTGGTGTAGTTAGATCCCAAGTGTTTCCCGGCAAGCAAACGAGGGCGGTTGGCGAAGATGATGTCGTTTTTTGCAAGGCATTCTTCGGCCATTGAAGGGGAGGAGACAACGAGGACGGGACGCGAGCCGAACCGGAGGAGAAACACCGGACCGTAACGGTCCGAGAGTTTGGCGAGGGCTCGATGGAGTAGTCTTCTAAAGACATAGAGATGGCCTATGATGGGAAAGGCCGGAAAAGGGCTTGGTGGGAGGTTTCTGATCTTGTCGAGGAAGTGATTTGTGAAGGCATAGAGGACTAAAAAGAGGAACAAATAGAGGAACATGGCTGAAGTAGTACGTGTATCTTTGACAATGCAATACTAATTATTGAGCAGAGTAATGTACGTGTAGAATTTGTAAGATGTGGGATTTTATAAGGGAAATTAGACAACAAAGTGAATAATAATAAAAAAAAAATCCTTTTTAACCTCTGGATATAACCTTATTATTTACAAAACTGTGAACCTCAGTTTGGTATGTAGTAAACTTTCTAAATTGAGTTTTACTATTTTATTAGTAGCAGGTTATAATTCATAGGATTCCTCGATAAAAAAGAAAACCTTGACATTTTATATAAAAAAAAAAATCTTCACTTCACGTCATCTACAATGTAAATAATTAAATTTATTTTGGATTAATATGCATTTTAACATTTCAGTTTCATCGAAATGCTCGATGCATGCGTAGTACTTTTGGAACATGGTTGATTAGCATAAAACAAACAAGAAGTCATTTGGTTTATTACTAGAGACATGCATAGATAGGAAAAAAAAAATTCCTTATTATATTTTTCAAAGTTTCGTTTCGTAGTAAACAAGCATCTAGCCCCCAACCGGCCAACAGGAATCCCTTCTCTTTTTCTCAGATTCTTCACCTTGATCTCCCTAAAATCCTTCTCTGTTTCTCAAAGGTTCGTTTCGGCAGGAAACAAACAACCCAGCCGCCAACAAATATTCCTTCACTTTTTGTCATCACCTTCTCCTGCTCCTCAAGCATTTGAGGTAGATAATGTTCTTTATCTTGTTATAAGTTCATTTTAATTCATCATGAGAGAGATATGAATGATTGGTGTGTGACTATAGCCATATCGTTTATCTCATCAGAATCATTTAAAAAGGAGATAGAACGCCCCCACGACACCCTCAAGGTGTTATCAGATGCGTTAATTTCCGCCCATATGTTTTATCAGGATCACAAGGTTACTAGATGTGCTCATAAGTTGGTCCATGAAAGTGTGTATATATATATATATATAAATTAAAAAAAAGTGATAATTAACGTCGATCTTTATCTGACTTTTGTAGGCTTGTTTTCTCCCTCCTTGACTTTGGTGATTAACCGTTTAATTAAAAAGAAAATTTTATTTCCTCAAAAAAAAAAAAAAAAACTTTACGAGATATGACCTAAAAAATTTTATTATTTCAATTTATATTATAATTAAACTGTTTATTCTACTTATTTTTATTTTGATTTCATTTTGACTAGACTATTTTTAAAAAAGTTACACTATTGATATGAAGCTCCATCATAATGACGGCCTAAAAAGAGCTGCTAGCAATATTAGAATTAGTTTTGGTTTTATACACTGCAGCTTGTGTGCTCACAATATTTTACTTTCAGCTTATAATTTAATTAAGCTAAAGACTCGTAATTTGAAGATTGAAAAATGTTTTTGTAGTAAGTTACGTAAGGAGGCTACAAAAGAAGCTAAGTGTCATAAATTAAGCTGTCACTTATCACTTAAAGAAGCACAAGGAGTTTTTCGTAGGTTAAAAATTTGCTTAAGCATGGCATGACATGCTAATATTAGGTCGCTTCAAAGAATGTCGCCAAGTTGCCATATACGCTTGCATGATTACACAAAGTGCTAGATTGGCATTTGGCATGTTAGAGAAGGTTATTAATGTCATAGGTAACACGACACGCATGAAAAAATACGCATGACAAACATGCAAGATAGTACTTATAGTGTAATAAGTTATATATCTTTGCTTCATTAATGGTACAAACAAAAATTGCAAAGCAATTCCCAAATTTTCTGTTGTCTCTAGCTGAAAGGCTATATGAATTTTCCTTCATTTTTTACTAGTTTTTGTTCGAAAATAGATAATAAATCAAGAGTATTTGACGAAAATAGTATTTGACCAAATTTTCTTGCTTAGACGATGATATATTTACGCTGTTCTCACGCCCGGGAACTTTTTCTAGGGAGAGTTAGCCCTTATGATGTCAGTTCATTTTAAATTCGATCACAAATACTAGCGATTGTTCTCGGGTAATATTACGATGCAAGCATATTAGAAGTATATTGGATAAAAGAAAAAAAAAGTACCGTCAAAATAATTTGCAGGTTTGATTTTCTTAAATTTCATCCTATGCATACATTACTTCAAGTTTTCATGAAAAATGATTGCAATTAGAAAAATGGTACTTTTAAAAAGTTGGTATTCGAGTACCTCATTTTGTAGAAAGAATTGATGATAATTTATACTTAAAGATAATATAGATGAATAATTAGACTTCATAAGTATGGTGGAAATAATTAACATGAACAAGAAACACTAAAGAAATTAGAAAACAGTAAAAATTATACTTAATCGTAAAATTATTGTGGTAAAATTGAAATTTAATGAAGTTCTCAAAATGTTTTATAAATAGCAGAAATTACATAATACTTATCTTAATCATATCACCATTAAATGATGTCAATTATTGCTATCATTAAGATATTATTAAGATTTTGCTCTATGGCTTAAAGCCAGTATGGAGCAAGAATTGTGACATCCAGCCTGACATGGTTGGGCTTGGAGTGCACTTTGCTAACAAGGGTTGGGCCTTAGGCATGGTGAGCCCAGTACCTTCAGTCATGTCTACCATTTCCGCACCATTCCTCTCCCATTCAAAGCACTGAATCAAAGTTCCAAGTACCAGCCCCACCATCCGTACAGCCAGCCCCTCCCCGGGACAACCCCTCCTTCCAGCCCCAAACGGGAGCAGAAAGAACCCCAAATTTTCTCTCTCTCCTCCTGAACCTTTGAATCTCTCGGGCCTAAATTTCTCAGGCTCGGCCCAATACCTAGGATCATTTTGTATGGCCCACAAGTTCACCAATAACAGAGTGCCACGTGGCACATGAAAGCCTCCAACAGTGCAATCCTCCGATGCCTCGCGTGGGGCCAGAAGTGGAGCAACCGGGCACATTCTGAGCGTCTCGTTGATGACACAGCGAAGATGAGGTAGCTTTGGAAGATCAGACTCCTCAAGCAGCCTGGTGTGCCCAACTTGGGCTTCAATTTCAGCACGGGCTTTGGCAAGAGCATCTGGGTTGTTCAGCATTAGTGACAATGCCCATTCCATGGTTCCAACAGAAGTGTCTGTCCCAGCAGATAACATGACCTGACCGTAACACACAGTAGATTTATAGGGTATTTGAAGCAGAAAGAACCCCAGATTTATAGGGTATTCAACAATTTTTTATTTTTTACTATAGGTTTGATTTTGGGAGCTTTACAATGTTTATTGGTTGGAACCAACTGAGATGCCAAATTGCTCATTAGTTTTTTTTTGTGGGGGACCTTTAGCCTATCTAATAGTGAAACTCATCAGTCCTTGTTATTGTTATGACAATGCAAGTTCATCTAATTTATTGAAAGAGAAAATGGTTCCTATATTCACATCGGACAATGATTGGATTACACCACCTAAAAATATTGTTAAGCATAATTTTAGGATAAGGTATAGAAAAACCTTATGAGTAAATATAATTTTTTACTTTAGGTCAAATATAGATATAAATTTTAACTTTTAACCGAAAAATTAAATTAGAATCATATTTGTTGTAAATAAAAGTAGGACGCTTTAAGAGGATAAAACATTTAATTAAAATATTTTTATTAGAAACATATTAAAATACAAGATTTTTTTAAGTGTCGTTTAAAAAAAAAAAAAAATCATTTAATATTAAATTATAAAACCTTACACCAGAGTGGAGAATTTCTCCTTTTTAAAATCTATAAAACAGAGGAAACTTTTTTTTTTAAAAGTCATTTAACAAAAAGGGGCCAAAACGGGAGCTTACTTGCATCATGCCTCTTATGATTTCATCAGTGTAATACTGAGGTTCTGTTTCTTGCAGTGACAACAACACATCAGTCATGGTCTTGTTCTTCTCTTCAGAAGCTGATTTCTCTCGCGCTTTTCTGTGTTGTTCAATCAAATCCTGCATGAACTTGTCTCTCTTCCTCTGCAACATCACCAACTTTTTCTCTATCCCGCTTAACCCCAAATACCTCAAACCCGGCACAAAGTCTCCAACATTAGTCACCGTACTTAGTTCAAACGTCTCGGTGACAATTTCTTTGAATCGTCTCGCCTCGAGTTCCGCTTCACCGTCGCCGTAATATCTCTTCCCAGCGATCATCCTCATCATAACGTTAAGTGTCAGCTCAAAAAATATGGACTTCATATTAACAATTTGAAACTGATCACCACTTTGACAACCTCGAAAAAGATGGCGAACCAAAGACCTCGTTTCGGAGACCCGAATCCCATAAAACATCTGAAGCCGGTTCGACGACAACAGCTCGATGGAGGCTATGCGCCTCAAGTTGCGCCAGTGGGGGCCGTAAGAGGCCCACACGAGGGTGGTGAAGTTGTATCCAAGGTGCTTTCCGGCGAGCAAGCTGGGACGATTCGCGAAGGCGATATCGTTCTTCGTGAAGCATTCCTCTGCGGCAGAAGGGGAAGATACTAGGACGACGGGGCGTGAGCCGAACCAGAGGTGTAAAATCGGACCATGTTGGTTGGACAGTTTGGCTAGTGTTCGGTGTAGGGGTTTCTTGATGAGGTAGAGATGGCCGATGACTGGCAGGGATAAGGCAGGGCTTGGTGGAAGATTTTTGTTGGTTTGGAGTAAGTGCTTTTTGAGAAAATAGAGGGTTATGAAGAGAAGAATATAGTAGTAATATGGTGTATCCATTTTGTGGTGATTGTACTGCAAGTGAGAGATGAGGAAATTTATAGAATTTACAATTCTTCACCAAAAGGTCGGTTTAGATAATTACAATGAAATTCTATGGTAATGCGCTAATCGGCTATAAAGATTGATGCAAATATTGAGATTTCTGAAAGGTCCAAGTGATATCAGTTTTGCACAATCCGACAAATTGTCAATTTGAGGCACTTCTGTTCAATTAAATACTTGAAGTCGGCTTAGAGTGGGCCTGACTCGGTAAGAAGTATTGAATTTTTTAATATTTAAAAAAAAATCCAAGAAGTAGTACTTTTATATGTAAATTATATTTAAAGTGGTTGGCTTGTTGCCATTCGATGACGTTTGGCTAAAATGTTAAACATGCCACATATACATGTACATTCACATTTTAATTCCTTGCCTGACTAAGGGCTGGAGTATATTCCCTTTACTCCCAATTTTCATGACTTCCTCTAGTTTTTGAAAATGACAATAAATATTGCTCAACAGCTCAAGCATTTCACAACAGTTACTTATTTCATTTAGCGTTCATCAATTAATGTTGAACATGACCAAATTTTCCACCATTTTCAGGATATGGTTGAATAGAAAATAATAAAAAAGAGAGGAAAGAGATGGTGTGACAGACAAGAAAATTAATAAAGTTGAATTTCATACAAGTAGTACACAAGTGGCTGAGTGGGAAAAATACGAGCAATGTCAAAAGGACCAAAATCATCCTCCGAATTTGTTGAGTAACAAGCAGATAGAAAATACAAAAAGGAGTCATTCAAAAATCCACTATAATCTCTTCCTTTAAAGTGTTTGATTCTTGGAAACGGAGAATTTCTGCATACTGTAATGCTGACAAGATGCATATTCTGACCTTAGTTATTCACTTATACTCAGCTTGATCCAAAAAAGAAAATTCATGCAGCATATGCTGAATTAGGCTGCGGAGTCGGGCGGCAGACGTTCAGTGATGCTCTTGTCGCATGTTCTTCTCTATTCAAAGCCCAAAAAAAGAAGTCCCTCTCAAACTCACAACCAAAGTTGTTTAGCTCTATGGGTTAAACAATCTTCTTACTTTGTGAACGAGCCTTCGACAAATTGGACACACCTTGCCCTCTTCATTCACGATTCTGCAAAAAAATAAATAAATAAATAAATGATATAAAATAACATTAAACAATCTCATTCTTTTTTTTTTCTTTTTTTTCTTCTTCCCAATATTGTTGAACTGTAAGGCAACATTTTAATTATATCATGTATGTACCTATGGGCGCACTTGTAGCAGGTTGCACAGTGACCACAAGGAACAAAAAAACAGTTTCGCTGATCATCATAACAAATCACGCATAATTTAGCATCATAAAGGTCCTCTGAAGAACTACTAGAGGCTCCAGAGTCTTCCTCTTCGTCACGATCAAGCGTTCCATATGTGCAATGAATTCGCTTCTCGGGCAGTATAGGGTGAGTCTCAGTAATTTCCTGTATCGTGGTCTGTTGTACAGGACTTTCAGTTGCACCATCACAGGCTCCGAGGTACTTCAACATCAGAAATATAAAAAGAATAATAGCACCTGCAAAGTTACGCCTAATTTAGGTTACTATCAAAAGGTTTAGAACAAAGGAACCATGGAGGTTTGTCTCAAATGTTTGTACCTAAAATCACAACGTATGCTAAGACACGAGCCGCGAAAGAAAGCTCGAGGTACCAGACATCAAGATCACCCTGCAATTAGTCTGTTTGATTAGGTCTGGACGATGTGTTGAACAAGCTTTTGAGATAATTTTTCAGGTTAGTCTTACGTTGTTTGGTGTGGTTAACAGGACATAGTGAGTTCCGGGGAATAGAAGCCTAAGCCGGCACGAACCCTTTGTTGTTGAACAATTGTTCTTGGCTTTGGTAATGTCGTACATCTTTGATGAAACTTTCAAATTAAATGTCATAATTATGCTTCTCGAATTCGAGTTTATGATTTCAAGGCGGTACCTGTTGTCTTCCTCAATGGCATACTGAGCTTCCTTACCTGATTAGTGGAGGCATTCAAATATAAAATATCCACGAAGAAAAGTTGCTTCACTGCCCTTTATGTCGTTCTAACAAGTGAAATAGGATAAGCCATTGACATTTGTGTTTTTTTCTCATTTAGCTTACGTTTGGCTTTTCTTGCTAGTTTACCTTTGATTGGTTCACTGAGTGTGAGAGCGTTGATAGCGGTTGTCAATGTGGGCTGCAATGTTTCGAATTTTCGTTCTCCTATGGAAAAAGCACAAGCATTTGTTAACAGTTTGTGAGAAATTCTAATTTAAAAATCAAACACCACAAGGAGAAAAAAAAGGAAAGAAAATTCTCCAAGGTTGAAATCACCTTTAATTACAACTGCTTCAAGTCGATTCAATGTACTACTCTGTGATTCTAATCTCAAGCTTATCTTCGAACCTCTGTTTAACCACAAGTGAAATCTCTACAAAAGAGATTACAATGTTAGAAAATAAATGAAAAATAGGTAATAAAAAACAAAAAAATAATAATAAAAGATATATATGAAAAACTTTAGAAGGAAAAAAAACCATAGGCAAAACAAAAACAAATTCACTATCTTAAAAAATTAATAAAAAAAAGAAGCGAAAATAATACATATACATAATAATATAACCCTAACACAATAGGTTTCTATAATAATAATTTTATCACAAACATTATACCGTAAACTTTTTAAGCCGGGCCAAACAAAATCCAAGTCACCTTAACAATATGAATATGCTTATACACAAAAACATATTATTGCTCTTACCTTACGACCGTGTGATCCGATAATCAAGTAGTTAGACACACTCCAATTAGTTTCGGAGCTCAATTCAGGCTTTTCAGAGAGAGAAAAAAGAAAAGCCCCTTTTTTATCCTCATCTTCGATCTGAACTTTTTCCACAAAAACAGAGCTGACTTTCACCAAGCGAGAGGAGCTCGGTCCTAGCACCATTCGACAGTCCCCGTAGTAACCATATCTCAGAAAAACCGAAACTGCACCAACACAAGGCTTTGTATGAGATTGAAACGTTACCAAAAGAGAAACCGCCGGAGCAAATGAAAAATTTTACATGCCACAAATCCAAAGGGTCAGAGGAGTCAGAATGTGAGCCCAAGTGTGCTGCCACTGGTGAGGATGGCTCAGAGTGGGAGAGGTCCAAAGCGGTCGATGCATAGCTCGTTTTTTAAGGGGATTTTGGATATGTGATGGAAAAACAGAGTGAAAAATTATGTGAAATTTAGAAGAAGCTACTGGTCTGTTGTGAATACATGACTAGTAGGTCTACCTAGCAGTAGTATTACTATTTTCTTTCAAGTCTTCAGTTTGAACTAACCTTTCTCGTTGTGAATGGCGGGTAATTCAATGGCGAGGTTTTTGAACGTTAGGTGTCTTTTTTTTATTTATTTTTCTCTGTGTCTCACTAACTGTAATTAATACAGCGGTCCACGTATTTTTTGGAAAATTTGTCATTTTGTAGTTAACAGGGACTTGGCGGCGGGGCGGGGAATGGCAAGTCAAAATCAGTCGCCAATCTCTGGCTTCATGGATTACAAGTACGGAATTCTTTTAAAAAACAAAAAGTTGTGACACCTGTTGTTTTTTAAATAAGTATTATAGTATTTAAATCAATTATTAGTATGTCAATTAAAATTGATTTCATTTAAAATTTATTTTATGTTATTTATTTATATTTATTTTTAAATTTTTGCCTATTAGTATATTTACCTAAATGTCCTTAGAACTTCTAATTATTTACAAAAATACAGTTTTAGTATTTTGTGTCTAAAAATCTCTGAAGAGACTCATTTTTGTTGCCCTCTTTCTTTTCTTTCCTCATCCCTACTTGACACTCTCTCTTCCTCTCTTTCTTTCTTCCTTCTCTTTCTCTTGTTTTTCTTCTTCTTCATCTTCACATCCACGATGAATCAAAATCAGGGAGATCAAAAAGGAAAATTCAAGCGACCCTTTCACAAAAACCACAAGTGATCACTCACAAACCCAAGATCGAAGAGGATTAAACATTTTCAAGATCAAAATCACGGATTTAAGCTAAGTTTTTTATGTTAAATTTCTAAAACTTTAATCCTAGTTCTAAGTTGTATTTTGCTATGAAAATTGAGAGAAATGTGTTCTTGATGTTTATGGGTAATTATATAACGTTTTTGAAGCTTGATTTACATAGATCTTTGTTTAAAATAAGTTTTTGAGCTAGTTTTGAAAAATTTTGATTTTTAGTTTAAATTTGTTTGTTAAGCATGAAAATTTTGAAAAGAATGATCTATATGTGTTTAAATGTGTTAATCTATGATTTTTATGCATTTTCTATATCTTAAAAATTGTTAAAAAGGATCGGATTAAGTTTTAAAGTTTAAAAATTTTGAAAATGGGAACTGGAATTCCCATAAGTTGTTTTGTCGGCAGGCCTAACACCATGAATCGGCATGCCCAACACTGTTCAATTTGGCAGGTTGAACATCGCCAGACCGATAAATAGTTCCGGCATGCCAATGAACAGTAACCGACATGCCTATGAACAGTGACCGGTAGGCCGACAAAGAGTCCAAAAATAGCAATTTCGTTTGGAATGCCAAACATAGTTGATCAGTAGGCCGATCAGGCATTCCAAACACACTTGTTTTACACCGTTTTGTGTTACAAAATGTTCCAAGGATTTCATATAAATGATTATGGCACACTAATAAGAATAAATGGTAAATCGTTATGATTATGAATTAGGAATTTAGTTAAAGTATGGTTATTTTATACATCGTAGAATGACGGAGTACTTAGAGCTTACGTTGTGGCTTAGTATTATGAGCTAGAAGTTATCGGCATGGTATTTGCCAAGAGGTAAGGAGCATATTACTCATCTTTTGCTAGGTTTTTGTGAAATTAAAATTGGTTGTTTTATTGTAAGATATATATATATGTTGAACAGCTATTATATAAGTATCACATATGAGATAATAATATGAACTCATCCTGTATTATACAGCAAGGAAAATATTGATTTGACATATGTTGTTGGGAATTAAGAAGCATGGTTTGGAATATTAACTCTATAAATAATGAATGATTATAGAGGAATGGTGAGACGTGAAGAGGGTGATAGTTACGTCATTAGGCACGAATACCCTAAAAGGTAAAATAGGGGGAGGCAACAGCGCTTCCTTGGTTGAAAGTCCCAGAATGCACTATACAGGAATCGACTTGGTGAAGATTCAGGACTTGATGTCCCCTCATCGAAACACCCTTGGAATGATTGTATGGTGGTCAAATGTGCCTATTTGAGTTTCGTTGAGCTGAGTGATATGATATTCTAATTGCACAGTAGATATAGATAAGCATAAATGAATCCTAAATTAATGAATTTATATATACGTATGGAGCTTAATAACAATGATCATAAGATATCTATTAGAATTGAACATAATAATATTGATGAATAATGATTATGAACTAACCATGCAGGTTTTAATGCGCAATGATAAAAGCTTAAAGGTGAGTAATGTTTTCTCTACTAAGCATGTTGTCGCTCATTCTTCTATATTTTCATCTTTTCAGGACTCACCAAGTGTGAGGTGGCTACGAGAAAATAGTCGAGAAAGTTATGTAGCTGTATTACATTAGAATTGTTTCATTTGTTAAAGATTGTTTTTCATGATAATGTAAGAAATTGTGTGTAACATTTTGTGACTGTATTAAGATATGTTGAGGGTTGGAATGGTGATAATAACAGTTTTGTATTATTAAATTTAAGGTGCTACATTAAACTGTGGTTTAATTGTTGTTTATTTTTTTTCTTTTGATTTGAGGGTTTTCATTCAAAGACCCAGGCAAAATTTTTTTTATGTTTTATTTTTATTTTCTGATCTTTATTTTATTTGTTAAAAACTGTTAACCCCTACTTAGGGACGTTACAAAAGTGAACAAAATGAAATTGAAGATCTATAACACTCAATCATCAATTCAAAGGATATGTGAGGAAATACAATTACAGTTTTATATTTAGATGCGGACAGCCGTTTAATAGTAGTCAGGATTAATAGTTAGAAACTAGACTAATTCTGGTTTTATTTTGCTAATTAATTGGGTGTTTGGCAAATGAGTTTGAGGTCAAAAAATGAGTTCAAATACTGTAGCATGAGAATTTTATGTCATAACATATTTTTGTCTTACATTATAATATATGAGAGCTTCACACTATGGATAACTTGAACTCATGAATTTAAACTGTTTTTTTTTTAAAATAAAACTTAAAAAAGGAGTATTTTGAATTTAAGAAAAATAGGTACATCCATTCCTTATATGTCTTTAGAATTAGAATATGGCTTATTTGTAATTCCGATTTTGTCATGTTGACTATTTCTCTTGCTTTAACTATCTGATAAACTTATTAAATTATCCTTATTTTATTTATTTATTTTTATTTTTCAACACAAATAATACGAACTCTAACCATCTTCTCAAATCACTCTATTCTTACCCCTCTTCCTATCTCTCTTTCCCAATCCCCATTGCTCACCTGAAGTTCCCAAACACCCTTCCTTGATGGCTACTACGATCTCCTTTGAACATTGTTGTTAGTGATGCATCTTTTTAACCATTAGTGTTTGAGTATAGTGACCCAAATTTTGTTTAGTCTGGTTAAAAAATTCATGGTACGATGTTCATAGTGAAATTATAATTATGGAAATTTCTTGATGGTCTATGATAAAAGCAGAAAAATTGGGCCAATAAGCTCGATCTCGTAACCCACCACTGATGCTACTATATATATCTATTATTTCGACTCCTTTTGTAGCAATTTTTGCGATATAGTGAATTTACTTCTCCTCTACCCCTGGGTTTTTCCCATATAGGATTTTTCACTTAAATCTGTGTATTATTTGTTCTTTGTTTTCTACTGCTTATTTTTGTCAATTTTATAATAACTAGCATGCGTCACTCTCTCACTCACTGGCCTTCATTTTCTTTGGAGGTGACTTCAAAAGCCCGTTGGATCTCTGCAAGCTCTCTCTTTCTCTCCATACCATTCTTTTTTAACAAAAAAAAAAAATCATGCATTAGCTTATAAAATGAGTAATATGATCAGTTATGTAAACCCACACAATATAGTGAATGAGAAAAGAGAAGATCATTCTTACACATTTCTTGGTATTTTTTATAGGTAATAAATGTTGAAATTACTTATATGCCCTTAATAAATTTCCATGTTGTAAGCCCATAATGATTTAATTACGTAACATTGTTTTAGTTATTATGTTGATAAAATTCATACCCCTAACTTTTAATATACACTAAAAAGAAAATTGGATACTTCTCATTGCAATATTACACCATCTAATAAAAAGAGTAAATGCTAGAAAATAAATTGTTAAATTTTTTTTCTGCCCAAATATTTATTTTTGGCTCTAGCCTGAGGAATATTAATTGTCTAATTACATTATCTCTTAGGGCTCGTTTAGTTAGATATTTGAATCACAGTTCGAATCATTTTGCTACAGTATTTTCTCTCACAAAAATATAAATCTTCATTCAAATACTCGAACCAAACGGGCCCTTAAACTTTCAATTGGCACGAGAATGACACCCAAACTTAATAAGCACTGCACTAACGCTACGTCCGTGACAAAAACATTAAAAATTGACCGAGATGAGCCTTCCTTTTAATAAGATAATTAATTATTTATAGGTAACTTCCTTGTAAACTTTTGTTCAAATCCTTCTCGTTGTAAAATGAATAACGACAAACCAAAAAGTTTTCTACCATTAATATTAGTAGAACCAATAGTTAAAAAAGCGACAAGAAACTCAATGTTTCAAGCATATATAATAGCTATTCAGCAAAACAAAAAAAAAAAATGTAATAGCTAGCAGCATAATATAGACGAACTTCAGATATATTGCTGATTGTCCTGTCTTTTAGATATTTATTCATTATTTTTCAACATATCATTTAAAATCAACGATCTAAATATATAAACACAAACTAAATATTAAAAGTAATTAAACAATTTATTTAAATGTTAAAATTTAATTACAAAAATAATAAAAGAATAAAAAAATAAAATAACAGATGTTAATTCATGCATAGAACGGTGATGAGAATCGCGTCCTTTGTACGTGCGGAAAGGGCGTGCGCTGTGAAAGTGAGAGCCGGAATCTGGAGGCTATCTTCCGAAACAATGAGAGTCAGAGAAAGTGAACACGTCGCAGTTTTTACCGATTTGCGGCAGAGAATCGACCTCGTCCTTTGCGGCAAAATCAACAATCCTCATAGCTTTCACTGCAAAACCACATACTGAAATTAAAAAAAAAAAAATTATAGACGTGCAAGGACCCACCATAGCCGCCCAAACCCCTACATCACTTGGCCCATTCCAACATCGAGCAGTTACCTACAGGTGCCTGCTTAGCTAGCAGAAAAGGGATTCCCTCTATTTTCTTACCCTGCATCGAGCTATTCTTATAGCCTAATTAATCTTTTTTTAATCTTAGTTTTGCAATATGAAATAGCTGTACATGTAAAATCAATACCCCTCGAAAAAATGACGTAAAAATAACTGTACATCTTAGTTTTCTGCCTTCTTTATAACTTGCGTATATTGTTCTAGTTGAAATTTATTATATACATACTTTTATATTGCTCTAGATGAAATTTATTACGTATATGCATTGACATTTCTAGGAATTGAATTATGTAATATTAATTCATTAGTAGTCCTTAGATGAGCAGATGAGTCAATAATAAATGACGTAAAATAAATTCGTCAGAAAAAGAAGACTGGTTATAGATTCCAATTACAAGGATAAAGATGATAAATTTCGGTCTTCTCAACTGAGAGGAGAATTTCGTCCTTATGAAAAAATATGCTGGATTGGTGCGTCATGGATGCATAAAGAAGGGCCGGATTTATCTAAACAAAAAATAAAAAAGCTTTTCAATTCCCCAAGTAAATAAATATTTGTCTCACCGTCATTTCTCTCGCTCTCTCTCGTGATCTTCTGCGGATGGTCTCCCAATGACGACAAAAGCAATATTGTCTGCTTTTTCTCTTTCTTCATTACCTCTCCTTTTCATTAATTTCCATTCCACCTTCATGTCTCCTATTCATCCATTAAGTTGTTGCAAAAACTAAAAAACCTGGTAATGGGGTTTTGTCAAAGCTATAATTCAGGCATCTATCTGAGAGTGACAGATTTAATCCTTAAAGAGATACCACAGTCACTTATGAGCCTTTTCAATTAATCCAAGGAAAAACAATGTTTAAAAAAATAAAGAAAGAGGGAAAAGAGAGTGAGTACTGAAGAAATGGGAAGAGTGAAGCTTCAGATCAAGAGGATTGAAGACACAACCAATAGGCAAGTCACTTTCTCCAAGAGAAGAAACGGGCTTATCAAGAAAGCCTACGAACTTTCTGTTCTTTGTGATGTTGATGTAGCTCTCGTCACGTTTTCTCCATCTGGAAGAGTCAGTCTCTTCTCTGGTAATAAAAGGTCTGGTCCACATATACATATATAGATATATATATATATATATATGCTTTATCTAAATAGCTTCACATCTACTGTCACCCTTAAAAAAACAATCGGTGATTTTAGTCCTTTTCTCTCTTGTTTTTCTCATGATATTGCTGAAAAGAGATTTTTTTTTTTTTTTGTATTTTTCTGAAGCATCGAAGAGATTCTTGCACACTATGTTAACCTTCCTGAGCATGAGCGAGGACGGTAAGAACATTTTGACGGTCCTGAAAAATCACCAAGCTCTGATGATTATATTTTGTTAACAACTTTTTTTTTCTCCCATATGAACCTTCTTTTCCTTTTGTTTTCGAATCTTGCTTCTGTCAACTTGTCATGCAACAAAAAAGCCTGCATGGCCAAGAGGTAAGCATCGTTCTTGAAGTACTTCCATTTTGTAAGGTCAATTCCGGGAATTTTATTTTATTTTTCTTTTTATGTGTATGTTCCTCTTTTAAAAATTATACATGAAGTTCTCCTCAATTCTGATCAGTTTCTTCAGCGAGTCGTTGGCATGCAAAGGAGTGAAGCTGATCCACCCTATCAAACAATCAGGTTCTCAATTTTATTATATTTACTTCCCTAGCCCAACTTGATCACGATTTGTCCTCTTTGAATTGCTTATTTTGACATTTTCTATCCTACGATGCAGCCCAATGAGTACTAATTCTCAACTCGAGGTAGGTACTTATTCTTTGCATAAAATTAGCCAGCCATTTTTCTACAGATTTATTATCAAGAATTTGTTCCCTCTCCCTCTCTCTAATTTTGTTGCACTGATCACAGGAGATTTAACAAGAAATTCTTTGCTTCAAGTCGCAATTGGAAGAAATGGAAAATCGACTAAGGTCCTAACTAATCATCATGACTTAAATACTCCCAATGATCTGCACCTTCTAGAACCCTAAAGCGCTATATATACGTACATATATTTATATACTCAAATATGTAATATGAATTATATTTAATTTGCAGGATCTTTGAAGGCGATCCCTCTGAAATCACAACCTTGAATGAGGCCGAGTACCGAGAGAAGATTCTAGAGGAGACTCTCAAAAATGTCCGTAGGCGCAAGGTAATTAAGCATCTGGTGTAATTTGATGATAATTAATCTTCTTAATCAATTGCATACAAAACGGATTACATAAAGTAGGAAATCAACTTCTCGAAACTGATTTTATTATATTGGTTGTACATTATACAGCAAGTTTTCGAGAAGTATAACTCCTTTGGGACACAGTTTTCTACTCAGGTATTGACAGATCATCTTTCCATATTTATATGTAACCATCGGTTTATTAGTAGGCTGTTTGTACATGCTCAATTAGGAACATATCTGCAATATTTTATCCAAAACATGTAAGAATATTCCTCTGTAAGAATATTCCTCTTACGGATTGATATATATATGTGTGTGTACATGTAAACATGCAAAACCGTCTATTTTACTATACACAAGTGGTAAACCAAGAATTGTGATAAGCTCTGAAGAGAAAGATATGGACTGAACTAATATATGATTCTGAAGTTACGTGTAAATGTATTTATAGGTACATCTGCCGCCTCCAGATCAGACAACGAATATAGACGAAGTAGTTGCCGGTGCAATTAGTGCACAAAAAATCCTGGACTGGCTACCACAAAGAGACCCACAGATTCAGATCTTAAATTTTTTGGACGCCAATGGGCTTCTTCCAGTGAGGTAAAAAAAAAAAAAAGATTCTAGATTTTGGTGATATATATATATATTTTTTTTGTTTTGCTGAACAAGGTTATTATTGCCGACACCATACACTAACAAAAATGAATTTAATATTACAAGCCTTAGATGCATGACTTATCTTTTAGTAGTTGTAGTTTTGTATGTCCTGAGACTCTTTTTTTAGCTTGGTCAATAAGTTTCTTTTACGGTTTTGAATTATTTTATTCAGAAATGAGGTGCAACGTGGAGTTGAAATCCTAGTTCCACCGTCGACCCTGCATAGACAAAACACGAATAGTGTTGATGATCACATAACCCCAAGAAGTGGTTTACAGAACGATATGGATACTAATGCCCAACGTCCTCAACTTGGACAAGCTTCTGACGTCAACTTGTCCTCGTGGACTAAATTCTATCCGACAGGTATACAATTCACACACACACACACATATGTATATATATAAATTCGAATATATGCATGCGTGGGTATATCCGTTTATGTACATATTCAATTGCATCTATACAATGTTCCATGAGCTTTTAAGTGTTATTAGTTCGTTATATAGTATTATATATTCGTTCATGATTTCTATGTAACTTTACACAGTTCTTTTGTCTTAGCCAAACCTAGAATCTAGAGATGATCCTAAACGGTAAAATTATTTAGCAAAAAAAAATGGCTGGTAATTTTTATTTCTTCAAAATTTTCAGGGGATGAAACTTTTCGAGCAGAACAAACGGGAGAACGAGAACTCCATGAAATATACATGTCTCAGTACGAGCCAAAAAGTCTCTTGACGCCGAACCATAATCAACGTGACCAAACATGATATATACTTCTGTTTTGTAAATCTATTAGTTAGTCTGGGACCTTTGGCATGCGTGTTGTGGCAGCTTTTTTTTTTTTTTTTTGGAAATTAGTGTTGTGGTGTCTCTATTATAAGTTGGTTTTCGATAATTTGAAAATACGTATTTTGGGAAATTTGCAAATTGAACGTAATTTAGTACTTTAATTTTATCTTAAAAAAAAAAAAAGAAACCTTTTGTTATTATTAACGGGGTTCTCACTAAGCAAGCAGGAGTTGGTTCTTTCCCCTCCCAGTTTGGTCTTAATCAAATACAACAATGCATAGCTATAGAGTGCCTTATCAAGTTTAGTAGCACATTATTCTTTTTTTTTTTGAAAGAGATGTCTTTATTTGTTTTGAATTCATGTTTTCAATCACGTGACATATATGAGGGGCGAATTATATATTTAAGTGTTCAAACCAATAATTTAAACAGTAAACAGTGCAAGCTCTCGATGCTACTACAACGTTGATGTTACACCTAATAATCTTGTAAGCATTCGCTCTAACTAATTGTTTCGTTGTTAGATTCTTCTCATCCTTTCGATTCATCTCGGAAACTGCAAGCTCCGCTGCAAGAGACGCCTCCTTGCAATCTGTTAGCACCGCATAAGCGATCAAAGTGAACACCGCCTTCCCACTTACCAACATAAAAGGCCTTAGTGTAATTGCACAGTAGAAAATAATTCGCCAAATTAGCCACGGCGCTGAGCAAAGTAATTAGCGTTCAATTGTCTCAACTGACCCTGGTACTGATGCACCAACATCAATGATCAAACCCATTATAGTTACATGTTGCATCTCTCCGATCGAGCCCTTATTTGCACAGGATCCACTTTGGGAATCCGATGATTACTTAATAAGTAATTGGCAATTGCCTCAGCCATCTGCGCCATCGACAAATCACCACTCTTGACAAACTGTCGTGCCATTTTTTTTTTTAAAGAAAATTTTCAAATCCTGAGTTAACCTATGAAAGATCTTTATAATCCTTTTTATTTTATTTTAAAATCGATTCCTAACTCCATTCAATTTCCAAAAAAAATAAAAATCCATTACTAATTATGCGCCTTTATCGTGGAAAGAAAAACTAAATTAACGTCAAATAAATGGATGAATCTCAAATACGATTCCCTAGTATGTACAACAAGGCCAAGCGTTAATCTAGCAGTCGTTTAGAAAGATATTTCGCAGGCATAATTATAACTAACTTTACACTATATTTATCATGACAAGTGAGCTTTATACTGCTTGATAACTAAAAAATTGGTTCTAATCATTCCTACGAGCCGTTCTTTTCCATGTAACATTCTTGTTTCCAGCTGGTTACGCATTTTGTAATATCTTTTTTCGAACTTTTGCGACCCGTTGTCGTTTTTCATGTGACGTCAATGGTGGCTATCGCTTACCAGACGATGTTGCTTTTTCCAAGTTAATTGTCTTTACATTTTATTATGTTGTCTTCAATTAATTGCCGTTTCTTATACCTGTTATTGTTTACAATGTGAGATCGTCGTCATGCAGTGTCGTTGATCCAAAACTGTGTTACAATACTTGTTGTGAGCCATTGTCGTTTTTACAATGAGACTATCTTGAAAGCATTGTTTTTCTAAGATGTCGTTTGACAAGTTATTGTCGTTTTATCTGTGAATTTTTTTTTTCCCTTTCAATTACTACTTGTTTGTTCTAGTTATTCTTCTTTCCATGATACGTTGTTTACATAATTTAGTAGTATTTAGTCTTTGAGTCGTTGTCTCTTTTCATGTGATTTTTTATAGTCATCGTTCTTTTATTGATATTTTTATACCAAGTTATAGTCGTTTTCTTTGAGATGTCATTCTGTCTTTAATTTTCGTTTGTTCTGGTTATTATCGTTTTCCTATATGTGCGAGGTCGTTCTTTATTCAAATAATTGACCTTTTAAGAAACCTTGTCTATACATTTGATGTCGTTATTAAGTAAGTATCGTTTCGTTTAAGATTTGTTCCTACCGTGTTATTTTCTTTTTTAGTTTATTGTCGTCAAACTTTTTTTCTGTCGTTTTCTAGCTGCGTTGTTTGAACTGTCGTTTTCGTGAGAGGCCATTTTTTTGAATTGTTAAAGTTTACCGTCGTTTCACAGTCGTGATTTCCTCTAAGATGTCGTTTTTATTTTCTTAGCCGGTGCCATCGCCTTTGTGACATGGTTTCCATGTTTTCGTTGTTTGGGTGTGCTGTGTGTGTGTGTTTTTTTTTTTTTTACACTCATTATTCCACTTGGTAATCGTTGTATAGAATGCCATAAAACTTATAGGGATATTTGGAAAATGTGTTAAAACTAAAATTTTTGAATAAAAAACTATAGTATATGAGAGCTTTATATTATAGCTTACTTATTATAATCATTATAATATATGAGAGTTTTACATTATAGCAACCAAAAGTTTTAATTATAATTGATTGTTTTAAACACCTTTTAAGTTATTTGATCGATGAAAAGCTAGGTTCTACTAACCCCACTAAACAATTATCTTACCTTATATTATTTTGTAAGAATCATGTTTTTATGTACTAGTCTATTGAATTACTGGATGACCTCAAACTCATAGGCTATAAGACTTAAAAACAGAATCATAATATTTTTTTTGGAAGAATGAGAAAAATAATAGATTTTTAAATTTTTTTAAAGTAAATAGTAGGTTTTAAAAATATTTATAGTAAATAGTAGATTTACCATATAAATAATGTATTTGCTGTATAAATAATAATTATTTATTATATAAACAAAGTTGTAAATAAATTATCTCAATCTTAAATCTATTACACTAAAAATAAGGAACCTAGAATTCTCCTACTGACATTCTGGCTTCGCTTCTTCTTGGTGATAAATATAGTCTCGATGGCTTTGTACAAGTATGGCAAAAAAATACATTTGATATGTTCTTTTCGAAAACTCGATTGATGGTACAAAGAAGTGGTTTTCCTCTTTCATGATTGGTGACTATAACTACACTCATAGTTTCAGCTTTTATGGTGGATAACTTGAATAATAAGTGCTATATGCAATCAATACAAATCGGATTCTCGAACACCAAAAAAAACAAGAACTTTTTTTTTAATAGAAGCGTTCATAGGCCAAAGTTTGCCTTTCCACTGACTGACTCGTTGGACTGTCCTTGATGACCCTAACATTCGTCTCAAGTAAATAAAAATTATTTACACTATAAATAAGGAGTAAATAAATTATTTACATAATAAATCTACTATTTACTACAAACATTTTAAAAATATGCTTGTACTACGGTTAGTTTTGAAAAAAAAAAAAAAAGATATTCACTACAATTTTCCCTACACTTTTTATATTGATGTTATCTTGTTGTTTTTGCCTTTTGAGCAAGATATTCTAGTTTTTAGTCTTTAATTTGTAGAAAATTTATAAAAATATTCCTCGAGCTTAATCAAAATACCACAAATATTCTACAACTTTAAACTAATCAACGAATATCCATTCCATTTTTTGAAATAATAAAAAATTCTATTTAACTGGTCAAATTATTAAAAATGTCCAAAATAGCCTCAATAATCAGCATTAAGCATTATTTAAAACATTATTTTAATTTTTTTAAAAATATTTTAAAACACAAAATTTAAAAAGCAAAAAAAAAAAAAGGAATCTTCCTTTCATCCCCTTAGTTCACCAATCTATTTATCAAACCTAACCTCTCCCATTGTCAATCCTCCATGTTTGACCTCGCTTTCTATATTTATTTTTTAATTTTAAGTTTACATTTATTTAATTTTTTAAATTGTTCCAAAAAAATTTTGTTTTAAAATTATTTCTAATTTGTTTTTTAATACTACTTAATGTGTAAATAATGTACAAAATCTTTTAAAATATTTAAGTATTTATTAGCGAGGGAATTGTTGATATTTTCAAGAATTTTACTAGCTAAAGAAATATTTTTTTAACTCTTTTAAAAAACTTCTTTTGATTACTTTAAACTAAGCATATGTTTATTTTTTAATAAATTTTGGGGATTTTTTTTAAAACTTTCCCTTAATTTTTTGCTAATTAGAAATGCTAATTATGTAATATTATGTCACAATCTACCTTTTCAGGTTGTGATAAAACTCTTTCTTACGTTCTTAAGGGCAAAATTTATGAAGGTTTTTTTTTTTAAAACGAAAGTAAATAATTTACTTACATTAACTTTGGTAACTCTCAAAATACTTTCACATACTTGTATTTACATAATTAATACTTTTACTTTTATAACATTTTTCTTTTAAACATTTCATATCAAGATAACTTTAAACATACATAGCGGAAAACATTACAGCAGTAGACTCCATACCCAATCTGCACCTTATCCACCCCTCCGCCAGCTCACAATTTGAACTTATTCTGACCTTCTCGTCGGAATTCCTACCGCATGAAATACTTAATGAGCTAACGCCCAATAAGTCCCATAAATCCCACATGGATATTCAATTAAATGCATGAATCAATTATGCTTTCTTATAAACTTTCCTTATCCTCATCATTTCTTATTTTTACTAGGGCCCGAGTGTTCATACCATTGCGTAATTTCATTTAGGTCTACGTAATACCGTGACCATAACATATTCTTTAAACTCCCCTTGAGTCAGGAGTCGGTACGACACTTTTTTTTACTTTCTGGTGTTACATTTACCAGCCCATTTATTATGGTTGACATACCATGCATGAAGTGATAATCACATATTATCCTTGAAACATAAATTCTCTTGCATAACATAGTACACACGGATACCTACTTTATACATACTAAAGTATTTATCATTGTACACATAGGTACGAAATCATGGTACACATGCTCATTTTCATTATTGTACACATAGGTACATACTTTATATACACACTGATACACATTAATATACACACAGGTATATAGCATAATGTACTCACAAGTACTTAACATAAAATATACACAGGTATCCCTTCGTATACTCACAGTTATTCATACATGACTATACCCCTAGGTATTCATATCATAGCAAACATACAAGTTTACACTTAATTATATGCACAGGTATACAAATACATACATTTCTTTCTAAACCTACATTTCATACTGTAGGTGGGAATGGTACTTACTTGATGCAAATGTCAGGCAACTTAACCTTGATTTTCCTTCTCCTAGACTCCTAGGATCCTGTTGGCCAATTACAAAGCCATTAGCCAAATTCCACTATGCTTCGATACGAAACATCTGTTAGTTAATAAATTGGGTTGCATTACTATGTACAACTCTAAAAACCACTGTTTTTTTTTATTTCTATCTAACTTTACCCTATCGTTTCTAACGAAGGGCGGGAATCTTTCTAGTCGTTTTCTTATCCCGTTGGAAACATTTCAAAGTGGTTCGGGTTATTTGGACAAAAATGACGATTTTGTCCTTCATGGGTCCACTAACCTACCCGAGCTCGATTTCGTTATTTTTATGAAAATAACCACATACTAATTTCAAAATAACACCCTAGTGGGTCAATTCTCTTTATTTCTCAATTATGCCTCATTTTCATAAAACTTTGCGTTTTAGCCCTGAACTGAAAATTTTGACGATTTTATCCCTTGGACTAAAATTTACTTCTTTGCATCAAAATTTCATATTTTTGTCAAGGATCATTTTTTCTCAAAGTACCATATTCAAAATCCTTTGAGAAATGACGTTTTTGCCCTTTTAAAAATTTTTCACAATTTTCGTAAATTCTTTAAAAAATCAAAACCTCACAAATGACTGAGTTTTTTGACGAACCGTTTGCAATGCCTAACAGTTTCATCGAAATCTACAACTTTTATGTTTTAACTTTTCCCAAAATCTCACTGTACAATGGTTTTTTGGCCATTTTTCAATTCTACCGAGAGAAATCTTTTTCTTTCAATTTAGTCCCTATGGCATTTTTACAAAAATCTGTTTCAAACTTGCAATTCTACCCCTGCAGAAACCATTACGTGCCTTAATCAAAACATTCTCATGCTCAAACATCACTTTTACTAAAACTAACATTAAATTTACAAAAATAATACTTTTTGCAAAAATTATCATTTTGCACCATAAATCAAAATTTCACAACTCAAACATGTCATACTTCACATATGCATGAAATTTCAGCAAATACATGCTTAAGAAACCACATGGTTTTGAAAGAATAGAAATCAAAATAAAATCCATAAAATTTCAAAACTTTAAAACTTTAAATTTACCAAAATAACACCTTTTTGGTTTCAAGCCTTCAAAATCCCTTTGAACTCCCTCCTAAGCTTCCTTTCCATACAAAAATACCATGGATTAATTTCTCTCTTCAACCCATGAAAAATCCCTTGAAAACTCATTAAAAAGTTTAGGATTTTACCTTAAAACTTGTGGAAAATCCTTGTACTTGCTTATAAAACTTGTTTGGGGCTATTTTTACAAAGTTTGGGGGCTGAGAAAATTTTTTTGAAGCTTGGTTATGGCTACTGGATCTTGGAGGAAAAGAAAGAAAAAGAAAAGTTGTGATAACTTTGTAATTAATGCTTCCTTATCCATTTGGTGACTCATGGTAACCCATGAGTATACCACTAGGTATCACAAGGTGATTGGGCTACTTTTCTAGACATGTGGCCCAATAGAAAACCAAGGAGTGTCCACTCTGTAGAGCTAAAAATTTATACTGTGTAATTTTTTACCACACAGTATTTTTTTTATACTGCCGTAGTCAAATCAGTGTACTTTCTATCCTTAGACTGTATAAAAATATTTAACTTACTTTTTGTTCACTTTTGGAGGCCAATCATAACATTTTTCGTATCTGCGTTTTCATTTAGCAGTATTCTTATACTGCTCTGGCCTCCTTTCTACCCCCAGTTAGGGTTTGGACAACCTCTATGTCCTATTTACATTCTAATCATCTATTCGTTTATATCATAATTTTACAATTAATTGTGACATGAAATTCATTTTATGGATATTATGACAAATCTTTGAGTCTTCAAACTCATCAAATTTGTATTTTACAATATCCACTATTGCATTACATATGCCATAAAATTTGCAATCAATGCCACTCATTGATATTTTATTGTAATTTTTACAAAAATTACTATTTTTACAAGATTTCACATTTTTAAGAATAAATTCATTAATTAAACCCAATTAAATATTAGATTTCATTGATGACATTTCCTCGGTCATTACATATTAACAGCTAATGACAAAAATTTGTCAACAATAACCTCATATAATACTCACGGTGTCTTCGCAATAAATAAAGAATTAAAGTGCATAAGATTAAGGGTATGTTTGTTTCATGCATTCTTTGAACTCAATTGACTCAAATTTGGATTTGAATATCAAGAATTCTTCGGATACGCGTTTGTTTTCCCTAAAATCTGAATTATTTGAGTATTAAAAATCTAAGTTTTCAGAGTTTTCATCCCTCCTTAAACTTTTGATACTTGGATATCTTTGCTGCAATAAAAACTAAAATTCTCTCTCCTATATTTGAAGAAAAAAACATAATTTCTTCATTGATATCCAATTGAGATGATTCTTTTTTCACCGTGTTATTAATAAAAAGAGGAATAAATCAATATCTATATTGCATTTTTTTAATATCATTGACATTAAGATTTTATTAGATTTATTAATAAATCAAAAGCTATATTCACTACCTCTCCAAAACACAATTTCTAATTTTATTTCATACTAAGATTAAAACTTAAATGCACATCCAAATGTCAATTCGAATAACAATTCAAATCACTAACTTAAATCCTAATTCAAATCACACTAACTTAAATTAAATCACTAATTCAAATCTATTTACCAAACAGACCCTAAAATACTCCAAATATTATAGTGGTTCACTCTTGTAAGCTGTGTCTACTTTTAGAGAGTTTTTTACTAATTTCTTAGAGAGAACACAAGGATATGGGAGCCCAAAGTCCTATTTCTAGGTATTTCACCTTTATTTATAAAGATTAATTACAAAAATATACTTTCTAGTTTTATTTATTTCACAAGTTATCATTCTATTTTAGGAAACTATAAAGGCGTCTTTCATATTTGAAGAAATTATTTCAATTCTATCCTTCAGCGGTTAAAAGGACAATAATACCTTTAAGCGGAAGGTTATATTTGGGTAATTTAACTCCATTTAAAAAATAGTTTTTATTTTTTAAAATTCAAAAACATAGTTTCAATAATTTTTTTCCTTTTTTTTTTTCCATTCCCAACCAGCCCTTTGTTGTTTTTATTCTTCCTGTCTCACTCTGTCAAGACAAGCAGCCCTTTGTCCTTTCTCTAGTAGATCTTCAACGATCGTTCTTGTTGTCTAAACCAACTACTCACCCCTTGCCGGCAAATCCTAGCTACCCTAACCCTATTCAGTCGACTCCTAACTCGTCTCCATGAAAGCTCGCCCTCAGATCGTCAGAGCATGTCTCAACCAGTCGACTTGGATTACGACATCAGAAACCTAGTCGATGATCCTTAGCTTGGACTGTCATCGATGACTATTGTGGCCTCAGACCCATCAGAACCTTAGCTAGAGATCTCCAGCTCAGGCCATTGTCAATCGCAGCACCTATCCTGTTTTTGCCACTACGCTCTCACCCTAATGACCTTCCCCACACTGCAAGCCTCCCTTGGTGAGTTTAATTTCACCTCTTTTTTTTTTTTTTGGTTTTTAATTAGCATAGAGATAAAATTGAAACAATTTCTTAAAATCTAGGGGACACCTTTACAGTTTCTTAAAATAGAAGGATAAATTGTGAAATAAATAAAACTATGAGGTATATTTTTGTAATTAGCCCCTGTTTATGATTACAGTTTATGTGTGAAAATAATTAATAAAATCTCAATAAAATTGAGAATATCACAAAGGGCTTGAATTCTTGATTTGGTGGGGATTTAATTTCCCTTTTTGAAATTCAAATTTGTTTCTCTCAGTTCAATGAACTTGGACGTCACATTATTTCGACCTCTTATTCTCCAGAGCTTATGTCAGCTCATGAGGGAACTTTAGTTAACTCATCTTCCCATCGAGATGTCTTTTTGGGCCTACATTCTCATCTGCTTTCTTTTTAGGGTTAATGAGACAATAGGCCCAATTACGTTTCTTGAATTAAAATATGACTCTAATTTGTAAAAATTCTACAAATGTCTCATAATGATATCATTAAAATTATTTATATGTAATTATATAGTACAAAATGTAATATCATTAAAGACATTTTTAACATATTTTAAATATTGTGTTAGATTTAAATTTCATAACAATAATTTGGACAAGTATTGTAATTTTTTCTTTTGTTTATCTCGTTTTTAGGCTTTGGGCCGACGAGATTACGCACAACATTAACGACCAAAGACATTCTTATGCAATTATGGAAATAAAAAAAATGATGTACTTGGGGTAAAATATAGAGATGTGAATAGACTGTTAATGTTGTGATTTACTACTTCATTTAATATTTACTTTGTGTTTAACAAATGAGTTTAAATTTATGAGTTTAAACCATTTAGAGTGTAAAGCTTTTACATGCCACAGTATAAAATAAAAATATACTACAGTATAAAACTCTCATATATTATTGTATTTTGAACTTACTTTTTGAATTTAAACTCATTTGCTAGACAGTAAACGCCTTATTACTTAAATAAAGATATGTATATAGTTATAGTTTAAATCTTTTGATCACATCTCAATTTTTTTAGTTTTCTTCAATCTGTTAAGTACGTTTATTTATATCCATCTTTTTTTTTCCTAGTCAAATAATGCAAAATTTACGGTAGCGCTATTTGTTATTTATTTATTATTTAAGTCATATGATATTTGGAATTTGATAATATTAACCTTTTTTAACTTTTCTTTTTAGCTTATATTTTTTTAACGTAAATGAGATTGGAATTACCCTGGATTCACCCTAGAATATAATATTATCAAATTCACCGCGCTTTTAAAAGTACACAAAAAAAAAAAGATGCGTCCTAAAATTGAAAAAGCGGAAGAACCAAAAAGAAGATTGGCCCGCCCCGTATCGAATGGCATTTTCAACAGAGACCGGGAAGTGTGAAAAACAAAACAAATAGCGTCGATTCCCAAAAAAAAAGGCAAAAATTTTTCAAAATTTGAACAAGACTACTCAAAAAACGAACGGCCAAACAAAGACCAAAGACCAAAGCCAAGCCTAGATCCTCAAAACAGAAACTCAAAGCGCGCAAACTCCCCCAGCGTTTTGCTCAAAATCGTACGGAAACAAACAAAATCAAAAGAAAAACAAAATGGCGCTTTTGTTTCACTTTTCATAATTACTTCTCTCCCTCCAAACTCCCTCATTACAAATCTCCCGTTCCCTCTCCTCATTCTCACTCTCACCTCCAAAGCCCAGAAAGACCCAGCTCCCCTCTCTCTCTCCTCCCAAAATCGAGGAACGAGAGGCTGAGTATTTTGACATTTTCCCATCAATGGCGACGGAGCAACACCCCTTATCCCAGTGCGTCCGCATCACCAGAGCCACCTTGAAGAGGTCGGCTGTCGCGGCGGAGGCCGAGCTTCCGGCGAAGAAGAAGCGCGCCGTTTTGGGCGAGATTACCAATTTGTCCGAAACCATTTACTCTGCTGATCCGGCCGAGCCTGGGAAGCCCAAGCGTGCTGCGAAGACGAAGAAGATCAAGAAGGCGGCGGTTTCTAAGCCTGAGTGTGATGGGAAGCTCGATGTCGATGGGACGTCGGACGATCCCCAAATGTGCGGGCCTTACGTCTCCGACATCTATGAGTACCTTCATAAAATGGAGGTAATTAGTTTTTTTTTTTTTTTTTTTGATGTTTTGGTTTACTCATTTTAGATTTGGGAAAGTTCTAAAGATTATGGATTTTGTTTGTTTTAGGTGGAGAAGAACAGAAGGCCATTGTCGGATTATCTGGAGACGGTTCAGAAAGATGTTACTGCAAATATGAGAGGGGTTTTGGTGGATTGGTTGGTGGAGGTTGCAGAGGAGTACAAGATTTGTTCCGACACTCTTTTCCTTTCTATTTCTTACATCGATCGATTTCTTTCTTCGAACGCCGTCACTCGACAGAGGCTTCAGTTGCTGGGCGTTTCTTCCATGCTCATTGCCTCGTAAGTGTATGAATTTTTTTGGGGCGAAAATTTCTTAGTTGCTAAATTTTCAGCTTAAGTGATTATGATTGTGTTTGATTGTCCAGAAAATATGAAGAAATTAGCCCTCCAAATGTGGAAGATTTTTGTTACATTACTGATAATACATACTCAAAGGAAGAGGTCGTGAAGATGGAGGCTGAAATACTTAAATCCCTCAAGTTTGAAATGGGAAATCCTACAGCGAAGACTTTTTTAAGGTAACGAGTTTATGCCAATTTTCAATGCACCTTTCCTGTTTGCTATAAGCACAAGCAGTTTACTCATTGGTGCCACTTTTTCTTCTCTTAATTTTTGCTCTTGCAGAAGGTTCACTGATGTAGCTCAAGGAACATACAAGGTAAAAGAACTTAGCCACACCCTTTTGGTCTTTGGTTTGATTGTGGCATTATGGTGGTTTTTGAGGCTGAATCTTTGTATTGGATTTTTGATTTTTGCAGACGGCTAATACACAGCTAGAGTTCCTGGGACGTTGCCTTGCGGAGTTGAGTTTGTTGGATTACAGTTGTGTTAAGTTCTTGCCTTCTCTGGTTGCTGCATCTGTCGTGTTTCTGGCAAATTTCATTCTTCGTCCAAACAGGCATCCTTGGGTAAGAAATTTATATCAAAAAGCTTTTAGAATGTAGCATTTCAGTGGGATCTTATTTAGTTGTTGTATATTTTGAGGAGCAGTTCCTGAGTTTTGTGCATTTTTTCAGTGTTTAGCCCTCCAGGAATATTCAGGATATAAGCCAGCAGATTTGAGGGAATGTGTTCTTCTAATCCATGACTTGTACTTGAGTAGAAGAGGTGGCAGTCTTCATGTCATAAGAGAAAAGTACAAGAATCATGAGGTACTTACTATTTACCGTTTCCATCATCTATATTGATTTGCCGTTGTGGTTGATAGTAATCTGACTCCATTTTTTTTTTGGCATGGAAAAACAGTTAAAATGTGTGTCAAATTTGCCTTCTTCTCCAGAGATACCTGCTTCTTATTTTAAAGATGTTAATTGATTATTATCGGAAACTTCCAGCAAATAACATCATCTTGGATTCATGGCTCTTCTGGTATATGGCAATTCAGAGAGACTTGGAGATCGTACTGGAAATTTAAATGTCTCTTTTTGGACGACGTTACAAGGTTTAATGCCTGATGGTGGGCAATCAACCTTTGAAATGGAAACCATGAATGAAGAACTTGTGTTGAGGAGCTTGATAAGAATGATGGTCTCAGTTAAACGTTGTCAATCTGGTGTGGAAGGAAGTGGGAAACCAGCAAGATTGCTTTAGCTATGCTGCCACGCTAGTTTGAAAGTTTAGTAGCTGAAATCAACAATCAATTTCTACTGCAAAAATTGCAGTGTGGATTTTTTGTCAGTTAGGATCTTACATACTTTGACATATATGAAAATGGCATAGATCGATAAGAAACATGTCTCTAGAAGATTCTTGTGATCATGGTAGTTTCAAACATAGAAACTAAACATTTGTTGAATCACAATTTGGCAAGAAAATTTTGCTTTACTGTATTTGATTTCAATTAATATTTGGAATAATGGTAGCTCAAGCATCCGTAAGACTGTAATCTCGCGTATGTAAATCAAGTCAGTTGACAATCCTAAGTTAATAAATAGAAGCAAAAATCATTTGACAATGTGTTTGTTAAAGACTTTAGTTTTAATAGTAAAGTGTAAAGTTTTTAGTAGTTACAGTAAAAAATAAAAAATTATTATAATATAAAGTTTTTATGTGTTGTAGTTTTTAAATTTTCATTGTAAAATTAATAATATTGTAATATATAAGAGTTTTATATTTTAATATTTGAGAGTTTTATATTGTTTGAGATTGAATTGAGCTTGCCATACAACACATTAAAATTTTAGTTGCACCTAATGTACCAAAGGGTGTATAAGACTGTAATCTCATATATGTAAAGACCATTTGCACCAACAAATATGGGGACCATATGTGTTATCTTTTCTTCCATTTTATTCTTTTTTTTTTTTTGAGAAATTTTTTTTACCTTTTAGGGTTAAAATCTTACCATTCACAAAGCAATGAGATATAATTTATTTATAATGTACTTTTTAGATTGAGACTTACTGTCATGTAAGTAATGAGGTTTTAACTTTATTGAGTTAAATAAGAGTGCTTTTTTTTTTGTCCCTGTAGTTATATTGCTGCCATTGGTTAGTTATTGTTGTTGATAGGGTTGGCAACATTGTATTACGTGTCGTTTTCGTGTTAATATGATTATAACATGACACGATTATACTAAACACGAACACGATTAATAAACATGTGTAAAACACAGACATGACACGCGTAACATGATACGACACAATTAACACTTAACACCATTATAACATATTTAAAACAAAAAAATTAAAAAATAAATTTTATACATAACATGCATTTCCAATTTAAGATTTAAAACATAAACAACACCAAAATATTCTTACCTTCAAATTCCTATCTAATTTATTAAATATTTTAAACTGTATTCATTTTCTCTAATCCAATCCTTAAGAATCAGATTTAAAAAATATTATTTTAAAGCTTTATTCATTGACAAATGGCAACCCACGTTGATCCACTTAAGGCAATGAGATATGAGTCCTTATATAAAGGACTGGAGAGAGAGGCTTCAGCTTCCTTTCCAATGTAGGACTTTTGTTTGTGTCAAAAACATACAAGTAGAACCATTATAAATAAAATAAAAGCTTTTATTTCATAACAAAAGCTTGTCGAGCGTGGTAGAGGTTGGCATAATACACTTACAGGGTTCAATCAAAAGCATTAAAAACATGATAAATAAATTAAAAGCTCTTATCTTATATAAAATGATCATTTAGTGTGGTGGATGTAAGCTTAATAATATACCTTAAGGTATAAGGTTCAAATCTTTCATCTTGCAAAATTATAAAATTTTTTATTTTAAGTTTAAATGTGCTATAAACGGGTGGATCGTGTCGTGTTGACATGTTTAATGTACATTTAATTAAACGCGTTAAGCGTGCTAGTACGAATCCAACACGTTTATTTTCGTGTTATTCGTGAGGTTTTAATTTTATTGGGTTAAATAAGAGTGCTTTTTTTTTTTTTGTCTCTATAGTTATATTGTTGGCATTGGTTAGTTATTGTTGTTGATAGGGTTGGCAACATCATATTACGTGTTGTGTTTATGTCAACACGATTATAACACGACACGATTATATTAAACATGAACACAATTAATAAACATGCCTAAAACACAAACACAACTCATGTAACACGACACGACACAATTAACACTTAACACGATTATAACATATTTAAAACAAAAAAATAAAAAAATAAAATTTATACATAACATGCATTTCCAATTTAAGATTTAAAACATAAACAACACCAAAATATTCTTATCTTCAAATTAAAACGTTCCTATTTAAATTATTAAATATTTTAAATTGTATTCATTTTCTCTAATCTAATCCTTAACAATCAGATTTAAAAAATATTATTTTAAAGCTTTATTCATTGACAAATGGCAACCCACGTTGATCCACTTAAGGCAATGAGATATGAGTCCTTATATAAAGGACTGGAGAGAGAGGCTTCAGCTTCCTTTCCAATGTAGGACTTTTGTTTGTGTCAAAAACATACAAGTAGAACCATTATAAATAAAATAAAAGCTTTTATTTCATAACAAAAGCTTGTCGAGCGTGGTAGAGGTTGGCATAATACACTTACAGGGTTCAATCAAAAGCATTAAAAACATGATAAATAAATTAAAAGCTCTTATCTTATATAAAATGATCATTTAGTGTGGTGGATGTAAGCTTAATAATATACCTTAAGGTATAAGGTTCAAATCTTTCATCTTGCAAAATTATAAAATTTTTTATTTTAAGTTTAAATATGCTATAAACGAGCATATCATGTCGTGTTGACATGTTTACTGTACATTTAATTAAACGTGTTAAGCGTGCTAGCATGAATCTAATACGTTTATTTTCGTGTTATTTGTGCCAACTCATTTATGACCTAATTAATATATGTACGGTCTAAACTTATTTATATCGTGTCATTTTTATTTTCGTATTGTGTTATCGTGTCGTGTCCGAAATTATCAACTCTAGTTGTCGATCATTTTACATGCAATCTATTTTCAGGTTATTGTCGCTCTTACGTTGCCGTCGTTGTCATTGCCATTGTAGTTTATATGTGCTGTCGTTTATCCGCATATTAAAAGGTTATCCGAGCCGTTGTCGTTTTTCTTGTCATTGTCGTTTTCATATCTCTGTCGCTTTTTCATGAGATGTCGATTGTTAGTCATTTAAATTTCTATTTATTGTCGTGTTTACGTGTGATGTTATTTTTCTTAATTACCGTCGTTTGCTATCTGACGACATTTTAATAAGTTGTCGTTTTCTTCGTAATCATTGGTTAATATTCGTTGTCCGCTGCTCCATACACATATAAATTAACCAACCTAAATATGTCTATTTATATATATATGTGTGTGTACGTATATGTATATTTCAGGAATACATCATTGTTATTTTGAACAAATTTACTCACAAAAATTTAAAGATATATATGTTTACATTTAAATAATTAAATTATCATATACTTAGATTCTCATGAATTAATGACTAATGGGTTCTTTATCATTATTCTAAGAAATTGTTAAATAGTCAAGAGTTGCGAGAGGCCTACCCCAATAATCTGTCAATTATCAATTTTTTTTGCATCAGTCCTTGTTACATTAGATAGAACTATTAGATAGAACTATAAATACTATAATATGTAAAAACTTTACATTATAATAATTTTTTCTTTTACAGTAACATGTGAGAATTTTACATTAATATTAAATAAAAAGTTAATCAACTTTATCGAACATGCTTAATATAACTAGAAAAATATCTGTAATTCCTTTCCTGACAGCCACCCTGACATTTTCGTTTGAAGGCCTTTATAAAAAATGAAAAAAAAAAAAAAGGTTTGAAGTGTAAAAGCGAAACATTAGTCCCGCCCTCGAAGGAACAAGTTCGCGTGAAATTTTTTTGTAAATCCACGTGACCCCAAAACTCCCAAAATTTTCAACCAGCCAAAACTCAAACGAGAAAAAACTTATAAACACAATTTCAGAGAAGCGCCAACTTATCACATTCAAAAACAACTAAAATGGCGCTCTTTATCTCTTATTATTCTCTTTACAAAGTCCCTCGCCGTTACCCCATTAAACCCTCTCTCTTTCTCATCCCTTCCCTTCCCTTTCCCCGCTCCAAAGCGCCTCGTTTAATCTCCTCGGAGCCGCCGCAATGTCCGACAAAGAGAACTGCGTGCGAGTCACGCGGGCGGCGAAGAAGAGGGCCGCCGCCGCCGAAAGGGGGGAGGACCAGTCCCCCGCCACCCCCAACAAGAAACGCGTCGTGCTGGGAGAGTTAACAAACATTCCAAACGTCGTCGTTAAGGAGGAAAGCGAGAGTAGTTCAGGTGTTGTGGCGAGAAAGAAGAAACGCGAGAGCAAGAGCAAGGCCAAGAAGGCGTTGCTGATGACCAAGACGGTGACGACGAGGAAGGAGACGAAGGAGGCCCAAGCCAAGTCCGAAGATCCCCAAATGTGCTTGCCGTACGCTTCCGACGTTTACGAATATCTTCACCAAATGGAGGTCTGATTTCTGGGTTTTGCTTATTTTAGGATTGAGCATTGTTGTTCAAAATTTGGGTTTTTGGGGATGATTGATTTTTATGGCATTATCTTTAGGTTGATCCAAATAGACGACCTTTGCCCGATTACATGGAGAAAGTTCAGAAGGACATTACTCCAAGTATGAGGGGGATTTTGATTGATTGGTTGGTGGAAGTTGTAGAGGAATACAAGCTTCTTTCCGATACTTTGTATCTTACTGTTTTATACATGGATAGATTTCTGTCTTTGAATGCTCTCAGTCGGCAAAAACTTCAGTTACTGGGTGTTTCTTCAATGCTTATTGCCTCGTAAGACCCGTAATATGCCTAAAATGGTTTATATTTTTGGATCAATGTCGCTTGCTTGATTGAATTAGTTGTCTAATAGTTTCTTAATTTGTTCCGATAAGAAGAAAATATGAAGAGATTACCCCTCCACGCGTTGAAGATTTTTGCTATATTACAGACAATACATACACCAAGGAAGAGGTAATTGCTTTTTAATCTATGGCATTCTTTACTATTTTTTTGTTTTCCTTTTTAATCTAACACTTGTTTGGTTATGATTGTAAAGGCGGTGAAAATGGAGGCTGATATACTCAAGTCATTGAAGTTTGAAATGGGTAGTCCTACAACAAAGACATTTTTAAGGTAAGCTTAGATGTTAATGTTCTTTCCAAGTTGGCCTTAGTTTGATATATTGATCTCTGCTGAACAACGAATTGGATTGATCGTGTTGTTTTTCCCATTTTGGCTCACAGGAGATTTACTAGTGTTGCTCAAGAGAGTTACAAAGTAGGTTAAAGCGTGATTTTTTAAAATATGAATTTCGTAAAAATTGTACCTTTTGATATAACTAGTCGGTTTTCATGTGCTTTACACAGACTCCAAACCTACAGTTGGAATTTCTGTGCTACTATCTTGGCGAACTAAGTTTGCTGGATTACAACTGCGTCAAGTTCCTTCCTTCATTGGTTGCGGCATCTGTTATTTTTCTTGCGAGATTCATCATTCGGCCAAAGATGCATCCTTGGGTAAGCGCTTGTTACAGACTTTATTTTTACCATTTTCTTTGATAAACAATTACTTAACATAATTAGTAGGAGCTTTCTACTCTAATTGCTTAATGGTAGTACGTGTTTCTCAATGTTAGATTTGGTCAAAAATTCATTAAAAAGAAAAAAAGCATATAAAAGTAGTAGACCTTAATAAATTTGACGTTTCAAAACGGTACTATGACTGTAAGGTATTTTTTCACACCTTGCTAGGCACTTCATTAATGATTAAACTTCAATTAGAACGTAAACATTAATCAATTAACTATATATGCTTTTTACAGACATCATCCCTGCAAAAGTATTCGAGATATGCACCGTGTGATTTGAAGAAATGTGTCCTCATCCTACATGACTTGTATCTTAGTAGAAGAGGAGGGTCTTTGCAATCTATAAGAGTAAAATATAAGCAGCATAAGGTATTCTTATATAATTCATATTTTGATTTAATCTCGGTGCTATATAGAAGCCATTATCTGATCATTCCATTCCTGTTGTATGCAAACAGTACAAACATGTTGCAAACATGCCTTCCCCGCCGGAGATACCAGCTCAGTACTTTGAAGATCTTAGACAATGATCAACACTAATGATTTTTTATGTTTTTTGGCAATTTCTGAATTAGCAAGATTCTGGAAGTAGAACACCTGATTTTGGGCTTTGGTTGCGGATGTTCTACTTGCATTAATGGTTTTTCAGGCAGGAGATATCTCTGCAGTTTTTGAATCTGGTGCCGTAGATAGTTCTTGGTGATTGGAATTAAATTTTACCCCTTGTTTTGTAGATGTTAATTAGAGCGGGGAAGATGATTTCTCATGTTGGGATGAACTCTGTACGTCTCATTTTCATTGTACTATATTCAAATGAAATCTTTTGTGTTTTTTTCCTTTCCAATTATGTGCATAGCATTAAAACTCTTCCCTGATGGTCGCAAAAGGTTCTAGGACGATGTTTTATGATAGAATCTGGAATGAGAATGATGTTTATACAACTGTATGCAGAAGAATTGTCGTTATACTCTAATTAGTTCTGTCACCAATTTTGGTCACTTTATCAAATTTTCACATCACAATAATTTCATATTCCAGTACATCATCTTTGATAGAGATTTGAAGATCTATCTCCATCCATGTTGAATTTGCATAATGAACTACTCTTAACGGCCAACCCAGAGGGCTAACTCAGGGACTAACCCGAATTTCGCATGCCACTTAGCGATCTAATGAATACCAGCCCTGAAAAAGTGATTCCCTTCTGCTTACCAAACTTTACTAACTAAACTATGAAGTTATACAACTCCCAGAAACTGATGCACATCATCACTTGTAATTTGACAATTACATATATATGAATACAAATAAATTATCTGAGACTTCCAACGTCTACATTCTGAAATCCATAATGCAAATCACGTTGCTGCCAAAACAAGCAGCAATCTTATTGCCTTCTTTGTTCCAACAAACTTCAAAAATGCCGCCTTCTCCAGAGTATGTTTTTACAATCTTGCCTTCTTTCAAAGACCATATGTGCATGCACTTATCCATGGATCCGCTGGCTAAATACTCGCAATTTGGGCTGAATGCAACAGAGTACACAGGATCCCTGAAAATTTGTTATTACAAACCCACGAGGCACACTGGTCAGAGATTTGAAAAATGCCATGATATTTATGACAGCTATAATTCATGTGCTTATTCATATTTGTAATTCATTTGGACATATTCTGTCTCGATAAATGAGAAAGCACTTGTTAATTATGGTTGACCATCCGTTCTTAGCAAATTATTTCCTCGGGAAAAAAGTGACGGAACACGTAAGGAAACAAGTGATGGAACACTACATCTTTACCTGTGGCCATTGAAGCTATAGAGAAGCAACCCTTGTTCTACATCCCATAGCTTTACAGTCGAGTCAAACGAAGCACTGCCCAAAACATTAAATAATAAATATCCACGAATTGAATTTTTATATATATAAAAAGAAGTGAAAAGTCACTGATTGGTCTGATAACGAGGAAGCTTTTACTTTGGATGTAACCATGGTAATGTCAAAAACAACTTGGTTTTAAGTCTTTCGACCAACAAGATGTAAGTAGGTTCGATTTTCCCCATTGCAAGACATGAAAGTAGAAGTGGCCCCATTTACCTTGCTAGAAGCAACGGTAGGTTAGGATTGTTTGTGCCTGTTCCTGTAGGACTCCAACGGATAGTGTAAATCTCCTACAGTTTTGTGCACCCATCAGCTAATTATCATCGGAATTTGATCAGTACAAATTTACATGTGGATAGAAAAAGTACCATAGTGTGTTTCCTCAAATCATGCAAGCACTTGTCCTGTTTCATACTCCATATCTGTGCCAGAATATTGAGTTTTCATCTCATTAAAAACAAAGCTAAAAAAACGATGAGTGTACCAAAAATACATAAAAAGAAGGAACGAGTAATTGGTACACAATGAAGTACAGAAATCAGACTAAACAAAAATACCACACTTCCTTCATATCATGAACATACGAGGAAAATTATTCTTAAACCAAGGTCCGGATATAAGCAATCACCTTTGCAGTGCTATCATCAGAACAAGAAGCCAATAATGTACCAGTTGGATCCCATTTAATAGCATTAACTTCATCCTGAAAAACAGCAAAAATAATAATAATAATAATAAAAGGTGGGGTAAATATTGAGCTCTAATATTCAATCGGCAGTGCCGGGTATGTTGCTATTGATAATCATGATATATGGCTTTTAGCCTGTGCCCTAATTGGTATACCATGAAATTCAGAAATCAAAAAATTGAGACTAACAAGTAGACACAAGAACATTGTTCCGTTGAATGTCAAGACAAACCTGATGCCCCGAGAATGTTTTGACCGGCAGTTTCTCTCCAACCTTGCAAATGTGTATCCTAGTATCAGTGGAGCATGTTGCAAATGAAAGATTGTTCCGCCAGTCAACATCAAGAACAGGAGCTGAAAATACCTCAAATACCATCAAAACTTGATAGGATGAACACCACAAAAATTTGAAAAGAAAAACATAACAGAGTTTTGCAACATTTCACCATAAGCCGCAAGTTCCATACACACAATCTGGTACCTGAGTGGAATTCAAATAGTTGTTTGCATTCTTCGGTCCTTGGGTCCCACACAATTGCAGTATTATCCACACTGCTGCTAAGAAGATAGTCACCCTTTTTGTTCCACTTTAGAGAAAAGATAGGACCTCTATGTTTGTTCAACGCGCTTCTCAACTCCCCTAGATAAATATCACCAGTCATAAATTGAGAACTAATATTGCTGTAAACAAAGAACCAATCAAAGCTTATATAGTTTTAGAGCCTAGAATTTTTTTTTTCCCTTCAAAGTTTAAAATAACTCGATATTAAAATCATAACCACAATCGACCCACCATCTCTACTCCATATCCTTGCTTGTCCGTCATAAGAGCCTGTTGCAAGTAACGTCCCATCACCCTAGAAGAGAGAATTATGCCAGAGTTCACATCTATTGTATGTCAAGCCTTAATATTAAGAAGAATTGAAAGACATCTTGAGATGAAAGTGTGAAATTATAACCGAGGATGCTGGAAAATAAAATCTTAAATGTGGTATTATGACAAAGTTATAGACACTAAACAGATAAGAAAATAGACTCACATTCCAATCAAGTGTTGTCACATCCTTGCTTTTATCATTGGTTCTACCTTTGTAATGCCTTAGCACTACGGAATTTGCAAGTCCATTTTGCATGGCAGATTTCAAAGCTTCATCCTTGACAGACCAAATTCGAGCTGTTGCATCTCCAGATCTAAGATGCCAAAAAATATTAATCTTAAAATTTGATACTGATAAACAAGTCTTATGATTGTAATCCTTCTTAGAGACTCACCCGGATGCGATAAGTGAACCTGATGGACTCCACGCACAGACAAAAACCTATAGGGGAGGAGAAACTATATGTGATCTGTAACATGATAAACTACAAAAATACATTTACAGGGTTATGTTCAAACCACAGAGGTATGCCCTTCTAGAATGGTTACGTCAGAAATATAAAATTGGGAACAAAAATACATTATACAGGGTTATGTTCAAACCTCAGAGGTATGCCCTTCTAGAATTGTTACGTCAGAAATAGAAAATTCGCAATGTACGGATGTCGGGGTTGTAGATATTTCCATTGGTTCTGGTCCTGATTTCACATATTCAGTACTTTTAATAGTGCTTAAAATGGGAAAACAATGCTCATATGAGGACAAAATGTTCACAAATCAGATTTCAACTAGAATGAAAAAGTGAAGGATTACCGTCACGATCTCCATTATTTTCTTCAAGTTCAACTTGCTCAGACTTCACGGCACCATGGGGATCCACTTCTGCTTTTTCCTTGTCTTCATCCGGATCCTTCGATATCATCTCTTTATCATGATTTTCTTCTTGTTCCATTTCTTTTTTCTCCTTCTCCTTCTCCTCTCTTTCTTGTGCTTTAACTGGTTCATTTTTCTGCTTGGTCTCATTTTCTTTCTCATTTGTTTCAGACTTATCCTTTTGAAAACTTTCCTTCTTTTCTTTTACAATTCTTTGCAGTTCATATGCATCTTTCGTGATAAGATCCAAGGGTTGGATGAATGAGAAATCATCATCTACGTCAGCATCACTCTGAAAGAGTGGAGAAATAAATCATTCAACCAAGATTTCTCATTGACCAAAAAGTAAAAAACAAGAGCAACAAAAGCCAAAATCACTTAAACAGGAAACAACATCTAATTGACTGCTCTTGATCGTTGACATGGAAAAGCATGTATATAACAAAAAATTAAACCTTACACTGCCCAGGTTTGCCTCCAACTCAAGATATTGAAGCCCTTTCTGCACAAATGTAACAAGTGCACCTGGTGGGACTAAATCACCATTAATCGCACTTTTGTTAATACCCGCTTCATAACCAAAAGCAAAAGCTGAATGTGTGAAGCCTGGAGAAATTTAACAAAATTGGTTACATAATGAACACAGCATTGCAATTAACTTTCAAACTTCAATACCCTTTTAAGTTCCTTTCAAAATATATATGCACAAGGTGTCAAAAGGGTCCTCATCAAGTATTAAACATATCCCATTTGTCATTCCGTTGAATGTACAGAAAAGAACTCACTTGTTATGATATTTTGGTCTTTAAAAAACAAAAATCATAAAAAAAAATCCACGAAAAAATTAACATATTTTTTTTACCCGAAAGAAAGTAAATGTGGCAATCAAATACTGTCGTCTTCTAAACAAATAATCAAATCACACTCACATTCATATTCACATTTAATAATTAAGAGTTCCATGTTAAAATCTCTCTTTTTAAGTACTAATTTGATACTGAAAGTACGAATTTTTACACTATTTTACTTTCACCGTCAAAGATGAATATTTAATGATAACTAACACCAAAATAAAATAAATAAAATAACAAACTCGAATATATTTTGTTTTCATCTCCAAATTCGAAATCCTGGTTTACGCCTTCGGAAACCTGATACATAAATATATTTTGTTAGTACAAAGCTCGTTACCTGATTCGTGTAGATAACGAAAAACTATGTAGTTGAGTTCGTCGGAGGATATGGAAATCATCGTCGCCAAACGACACCGTGCCGGCGCTTTTTCTCTTTTCTTTTCTTTCCTTCTTCTTTTATTTTTTATTTTTTCCCAAATCGTAGATAGAGACGAATCGACCTTCTTCTTCGCAGCCGCAAAAAAAGGAAACAGACAGGGACGTTAGCCGTTGGACCTCTCCGTTAAAACATAATTATATAAATAGGGTGTTTGGTTAAGAGTGGTGTGAACCTTAAGAGTCTGTTTGGTAAATAGATTTGAATTAGTGATTTAATTTGAGTTAGTATGATTTGAATTAGGATTTGAGTTAGTGTTTTGAATTGTTGTTCAAATTGACGTTTGGATGTGCATTTAAGTTTTAATGAATAAATTGAAATTTGTGTTTGGAAAGGTAGTGAAGATAGTTTTTGATTTATTAATAAATTTAATAAAATCTTGATGTTAATGATCTTAAAAAATATGCAATATAGATCTTGATTTATTCATCTCTTTATTAGAAACACAGTGAAATAAGAATCATCTCAATTGGATATCAAATGAAGAAGTTATGATTTTTTTCCTCAAATATAGGAGAGAGAATTTTAGTTTTTACTGTAACAAAAATATCCGAGTATCAAAAGTTTAAGGGGATGAGAATTCTAAAAACTTGGATTCTTGATACTCAAATGATTTGGATTTTGGGGAAAACAAACATGTATTCAAAGGATTTTTGATACTCGAATCCAAATTTGAGTCCATTGAGTTCAAAGAATGTTTGAACCAAACATACCCTTAGTTATGAACAGTGTATTATTCTCACATACTACAGTAAAAAAAAGTTGCTATAGTATAAAGCTCTTACATGTTACAGTATAAAACGGTTCCCACCACTAGCCAAACACCCTATAAAGAGTGTGATTCTTTTGTTGATTAAGGGTACGTTTGGTAGGACGGATGAAAGGAAGAGGGATAAGCTAGGAGGGAGGGACAGTGTGAAGGAAAGACAGTAATATAACTTTTCTCAAAATTGTTGGCATAATAAGAAAGAAAGATAATAATTTTTTTTTTTGGTATAAGATGGAAAAGAAGAGGGAATGATTTATTTTATTAATAAAAGTACCATTTTGACCATTTGTTAAATTATGCCGATATTTGCTTAGGGCCTGTTTGACACACAGTATTGTATTTTATTTATTGTATTAGTGTTACACAATACATTGTTTGGTTTTGTACCTATTAACATGTTGTATTACCATATACTATTTTTGTTTACCACCATATTATATTGTATTAGTATTTAAACTTAAAATATAGCAAATTTGGGTCTTGGTTTCGGTGTCAAAATTTAGGTTTAGGATTGGGGTCGGGATTTGAGACTAGGATCGAGGTCGGGATTCAAGACCAGAGTTGGGGTTGAGATTTGGAACCGGAGCCAAGGTCAGGATTTGGGGTCGGGGTCGGGATTCGAGACCATGGTCGAAATCAAGATTCAAGACCGAGGTCAGGACGGGGACAAGATTCGGGACTAAGGTTGGGGTAGGGATTCGAGGCCGACTTGGGGTTAGGATTCAAAGCTGGGGTTGAGGACATGATTTGGGATTGGGTTTAGGATTCAAGGTCGAAATCGGGATTCAAGATCGGTGTTGTGGTCGGGATTCAGGATTTGAAACCAAGGTCTGGGTCGAGATTAGGGGCAGAGGTAGGGGTCAGGATTCAAGACCAGTGCCGAGGTCAGTGCCGAGGTCGGGACCAATATCGGGATCAGGATTGGTGTCAGGGTCGAGATTCAGGATTAAGGTCAGGGTTAGGATTTGGAACTGGGGTCGAGGTCAAAATTCGGGACCTATGTTAGGGTCAAGATTTGAAATCGGGGTTGGGGTTAAGGCTGGGATTCGAGATTGGTGTAAGGGTCAGGGCTGAGATTTGAGATTAGGTTCGGGGTCAGAACTGGGATCGAGGTAGGATTCCGGACTAGATCTGGGTCTGGGTTGGGATTTGGGGAACTCAACCCCTACACTGACCCTAGCCCCAAATCCTTACCCCGATCTCGACCTTGGTCAAGAATCCTAACCCTTACCTTCTCCCCAAATCCCAACCTTGGTCCCAAATCCTGACTCCAACCCCGATCCTAAATCCCAACCCTGACCCTAACCTTGGTCCTGAATCCCGACTAGGAATCCCAACATTGACCCTGAATCCCAACTGTGACCTTGGTCTTGAATTCTGACTTCGACTCAACCCCGATCCTAGTCCCAAATTCAGGCCTTGAATACCAACCCTGATCCCAAATCTCGACCCCGACATCCATATCGATCCTGAATCCCGACCACGACCCTAATCCCCAATCTCAACCTCGAATCCCGACCCCAACCATGATCCTAAATCTTGACCCTGACACCGGTCATAAATTTCGATTCCAATCATGGTCCCCAATGTAATGACTGAAAAAATGCAAAAATTAATTAGTATGATTAATTGAGGATTTTTCCATCATTACTCAGCTAAGTACTTGAGAAAGTAAAAGATTTGAGTTTATTAATGCGTAAATTTGAAGGTCTTAATAGCTGTAAGACCTTAAAAATAAATAATGCTGTGAATGCACAAATTTATGTGCTTTATTTATGAAACATGTAACAATGTAATGTTATGATGGTACATTAAAATAATTTAAAATAATTATTTAATGTGTTAAACTAAAAGTTTATGATTTATTGATTTCATGTACAAGCCAAAGAAGTGATTTTTATAAGAATCTTAATTAGAATGTTTAAATTGGGATTATTTGACAAAAAGTAGAATTTTCAACTTACTGTGACTATTTGAAAAATTCCTATACGATATCTGTTCAGTAAAAGAAACCCAGATCAATGGTGATCATGAGCTCTATACCATAATTTAGAAAATAGTGAGCACCAAGTTTAAGTGTGCAAGATTTATGACATTTTTTACTATAATCGATCTCGAAATTTAAGAAGATCATAAAGATAAGAATTTCAAGCAAGTTATAAGGATCATTAGAAGTTTGAGAATTCCAATATTTTGAATGTGTATAGTTAATTATTATACACATTAATAATTACGTAAAGTTTATTATTATTGTTGTAATGACAATAATAGCAATAACAGTTGTCATAATATTAGTAAAGAAGAAAAAAGGGCATTGATGGGGTCCACAAATGCTGATCTATTGGTAAAAAGTGGATCCATAAATAGCTGTTTACGAGAAATAGTTCGGGTTATATCCGTAAAGCACGAGATCGTGCAAAGTTTGAAATTTTAAATTAAAATGACTTTTAGATAGTCAATTTAATTTATAAAACTTTTATAAAATTACAACTATTATTTTTATAATGAAATTGAAAGTTTACAATATGAAAATTTTTAATAAAAAGTATATATTTTAAAGTTTAAAGTTTTAAAAGTTAATAATAATAATAATACTTATATTTAGCAAAGTTTTAAATACATAATATCCTTCTTAGAAGTCATATACTATATATGTTTATATATAAATATGTATAAAATCGTAAAAATAGCTAATCACTGATCTTGAAGACAAATGCATCAAAGTTATTATTTTAAAAATATGATCAAGAATACAAATTTTAAGTTTTAACCAAAGTTCTTAAATATGAAAGTATTATTATTAGCAAATATATATATATATATATATATATATGTTTTGGTGAAATAAGCAAATCAACAATTAAAAAAAAAAAAGTACTGTCAATGTTTATCATATTAGAACAAATTCAAGAAATCCATTCAGTATGGATAAATTTTATGAAAATAATTTTATGACAGTATGAAGATGTTTAAACGTCAATGATACAACAAGAAAATTAGAATTTATGTAAGCATTTTTTTTAAAAGAATAAGAATATTACTATAAAAAAAAGTAAAAGTACAGTTATGTTTATGAAAATTTCAAGTTTACAATTCGAATTTGATCAACCCGACACAACATGTATTGGACTGTGTAGACTACATGAGGGGTCTATAAATACATGACACAAAAAAAAAAGATAAGCCAATCACAATCAGCCACTCTCTCTCTCTACTTTCTTTCTCTACTCTCTCTCTCTCCTCAAACTCAGTCTAAGAGTCTGGCCTCCATTTTTGACACCTCCCGCACCAAGGGAAAGCTTTTGTCGAGCTGAGTCCAACGGTGTGCCTTGCCGCCCAAAACATTGTCGGAGGAGGCCACACGCGACGACCAAAGTGGCAGAAAGACATAAAATTTTTCGGTGAGATCTCTCCACCACCCGAGCACCGATCAACATAATCTTGGTGTCTACAGAATTAGAATGAAGAAAGGAAGAGAATGAAATTAATTTTTGGGTTCAATTTTAGGCGAAATAGGGTCGACGGAGTCCTCCTATGTCTGTCGTCGAGCCACCGTCGAGCCTGCCGTCTACGACGGCGGTGTGACACACCGCCGGTGCCAAAACGACTAGAGGGAGACAGAGAGCAAGACGCCCCAATCAATTGCTAGAGGTAGCAGCCCGATGCCAGAGTTTCAAGAGCACCACCGTGTGCCACAGTGGGAGCCATGGTGTATGCGTTTCCTGACCACCTCGCCCCAAATTGGATGAAGGGAAATGTTCATACCAGCATGATGAAGCTTTTTGAGCCTTCAATTTCGAGGAAGCACCACGAGAAGGCGGAGATCGATGCCTGCCATCGCCATGATCGGGTTTGATGTTCCCGAGGGTGGTGAAGTGCACCATCACCGTCATCACACTCAGACAACCATGGGGAACAATACCCCCAAGCCAATTTGGCCGAACCATTGCAGAAAAATCGAGATCGAAGCCGCCGGTTATGGCTGAGAAACCCATCTTCGATCCAGGTAGTTGGAGGACAAATTGAGTCAAATTGACCCCACCAATCAACTCGGGAGGTGGAAAAATGGGGGAAGCCAAAGTTTCAACCGTCACCATCCACCGAAGCTACCGCACGTGCCCTACGCGCCACCGTGGACGGACAGCCTCCGGTGGACCTCGGGTCCCAAGCTTCCGACCTCCAATCGATGATCTGAGACTGCTTCTTGACTTATTTCGACGCTCTAAACGCGATGATGACCTCCATTCGAGCTAATTCTACTCCGGTGAAAATCGTCTGATACCGACTGTATGTGGATCAAGGCGACTCAGACTGTAGTAAACGGAGTCTAGAATGATGTTTTCAGCAATAATAAATCTCCGTGGATCGTTCTTAGCCCTCCACAGCTACTCGAGGAACACTTCTAAGGATGCTACATAGACTGTAGATACAACGAGATGCAACTGGACCTGCTCAGCTTGAAGTCCGGTAAGTAGGAATCTCGCCTACAGTATGAATAGCTTTAAAAATAAATTACTTTTAAATATTTTCATAAAATTTATGAAAATGCATGATTAGTAATTTGTTACACTGTTATATGTTATGACGTGATATGTTATGTTGTAACATGATGTGAAATGCTATGATGATGATATGATTAATGCTTGATGTATGTAATATTTAAATTATATTGTTTAATTACCTTCAAGTCAAGTATGATTATGATTTAAGATTCATAAATTAGGAAATTGTGATGTCATGTAGTGATAAGTCATACTGCATACACACAATAAGACAAGCTAAGGGTGTCGTACCAACCTCTTAACCCATGTGGGAGGCTCCATGTTAAAGTAATGAATGATCTTAGTGTCGTTGGGATCTCGCGAACCCTAACTTCCTAAGACTCGTACGCAACTGGTATGATCGCTCGGGCTCAAAGTAAGAAGATAAGTTATAGCTAAAGTAATTAAGCATAAATCAAGTTGATAAGCAAGCAAAAAATATTCATTCATATTTTTATTAAAATGGTTTTTAATTAAGTTTTACGAGACTAATTTCCTACTTGCTGAGCGAAAACTCATTTAAGTATGTTTATGTTGTAGGTAAAAAAACCTCTCAGCGGCACTTGATGGGCATTGGTGAGCGGCTGACGAATGGTGAAGATGAGAATGAATACCGTACACGCAATGTAATATTTTCACATTATTATTTTACGAATTTATGCATGTTTTATTCTACAAAATTTCGTATGTTTACACCTTACAAAAATTATGTGCATATGAATAAGTAAATAATTTATGTAATTATGTTTTAAAAATCGAGCTTGTGATTATGCAACCTTAGCCTAGAAGATTTTAAAGTTTAAAAATGTTGCAATAGACAATGCAACAAATGTGTGAAATTTTCAAGTAAGAAAATCATAAGTTTATTTAGGATTAGAAATGATTATAGAGTTTTACGTTGTGTTAAGAGATGAAGTTATGGATATGTTTTTATGAAATTATTATAAAAAGTTTAAAAGAAAAGCTTTAAGAAATTAGTGTCTTAAACTTAAAAGTTTAAGTTATAAGAAATTATGTTTTGTTTAGTTTAAGAAGGTTTACTTTTAAGATGTTAAAATTATAAGTAAAATATATAAATAATTGTTAATAAAGTTTTAAAGAACATTTAAATGGGATTTTATTTTAATATTTAGTTTAAAATTGTTTTGAAAATAGTTTTATTTAAATTGAGAAATGTCCTTAAAGTATTAGTTGCTAAATGATTATTCTTATGTTTAAAAGAAAAGTTCAAGAAAATTACAATGATTATGTTTCAAGAAATTAATGTTATGAGTTATGTAAAGGATCATGCTTTTGGAAATTATAATTATGTTAAAACATGATGATTATTATTATGTTATTATCACATTTGAGAAATTTATGTATTACGTTAGGTTTATGCAATTAAGTTTTAAGAAATGATTATTATATCTTTTATGGTTATATGTTGAGAATTCTTTATCATCAAGAATTCATTTGTTACTAAGATTTGGGAAAACAATTATTATTTCCTCTGGGGTTTTATGTTAAAGATTCCACGACAAGAATCCATTTAAAAAAAAAATTATTCCGGAATTCCTCTACTTTATCGTCAATAAGTTTAAGTTTATAGTTATGTTTAAGTTAAGTGACGGTCACATAGGGATGGTCGTCATACCCAATCCCGAACCTCAACCCCAACCCTAGATCCCAGCCTCGACCTTAACATCGGTCCTAAATCTCGATTCCGACCTTATCTTGAATCCTGATTATGACCCCAATCTAGAATCTGGACCTCGACCCTTAATCCCAACCTTGATCTCGGTCTTGAATCTCGATCCCGACCATAGTCTCAAGTCTTGATCGTAACCTTGGTCTCGAATCCTAACTTCAACCCTAATCTTGGTCCCAAATCCCATCCTCGAATCTTGACCCCGACCCTGATCTCAAATCTTGACCCCAACCTCAGTATTGAATCCTGACCTTAGATCTCGGTCTTGAATCTCATTTTAAAACTCCAACTTCTGTGTCAACTTTAATATATTTTTAAATATTTAATTGGTTTATTAATACACACTTTTGGTTTAAATTATACAACAAGGTCTAATATGAAGATTTTTTATTGTATTTGATATCACTACTTGTATTATATTAATTTTTGATTTCGTATTAAATAGTCACTAAACACTGTATTATTTTTAAGAGTAATTTACATCAATAGTCCTTTAACTTTTTAGTAAGTCACACTTTAGTCCATCTTTTGCAAATTTTAGCAAAATGATCCTTTAACTCTTGAAGTGTTTGCAATTAAAGGCTTTCCGTCTGATTCTGTTAAAATTTTCATAGATTCGCCTATATGACAAATCATGTGACTCTTTTTTTGGTAAAAACCAAAATGCCCTCAAACTTGGAAAATCTTAAACTCCTGACTAAAAAAAGAAAGAAAAGAAAGGAAAAGGCACAAACACATGATGATAATTTGGGGAAATAACCTATAGAATCAATACAAACCCATTAATCTATCACAAGAATCTCGAACTAAAAAGCTGGAAGAACTCTATAGAACATTAAAAAAAAGTGCAAGTCTATGCAAAATATTAAAAATAAAAACATTGGCTAGAAAACAGGCAATAAAACAAACCTTTCTTGAGAAATTAAGCAAACGACAAATCCGAATCCAAAGCCTAGATTCGCCAACAAATTGATTGTCGACAAGTCTACTCCATCTTTGTTCACAATCGTTTTCTTCTTCCTTTAATCTTAGCTCGCCATCGTTCTCTTCTCATAGCTTATTTGTGACAAGATTGAAAGTGTAGATCCCCAGAGCATTGCGTTCAATATTATCAATGCCCTCCATAACAACATTGCTGTAGAGGCGGAGGAGAGGAAGGGTTGGCACAGTACATGATGTCGACAGAGTAGACGAATTTGGTTATCGACCTCGACATCAATGGCGCACAAGGCCAAGCCGTGCAAGGTGAAGAAAGGAAGGCAGCGTTTGTCAAAGGTTGGAATTGCGGCAGAGGAACTATCCAGAAGGCTGAGGATGGGTTTCTCCCTTTCTTCTTCATCTGGTTCTATCATTTTTTTTGGAAGTCTATAGCTTTCCTTTTCTTTTTTTTTTTTTCACATTGTTTTAATCTATTTAATTTTTATTATATATATTGTTGTTCTTTTACTAAACTATCCTCCCACATCTGTTCACATTTGTTGGAGATGATCTATTTCTTTAAATTTTTAACGGAATCAAACAGAAAGCCTTTAATTGCAAACGATTTAAGAGTTGGAGGATCTTTTTACCAAAATTTATAAAAAAAGAACTAAATTGTCACCTACTAAAAAATTAAGAGATAGCTGGTGCAAATTACTTTATTTTTAAATAATACAATACGGAGTGCTAATATGGCGTGCCAAACGTGCTCTTAAAGTGTATTTAGAATATATTTAAAGTATATTTTTTAAGATATCATATTTTTTTGTTTTGCTCTTTTTAAGTAATATGATGCTTTTATATATAAAAAATACACGTGTAAAAAGATTACCATTTTTGTTTTTTAATATAAATTTGTTGACACATTTATTAATAAAAAAATATATTAAAAATGTTGGAAAAAGTTTGATGCAGGCAGGCAGCTAACTAAACGAACCAACATTACGAAAAACAAAAAGCATGAAAGGGCGTTTTAAGAAAGCAAAGCATAGAAAAGGATAAAATTGTAAATGAATCTCCATTATATTAAGCTCCCCACCCAATCCGTCCAAATATGGGGAATCCATAGTTGGTGGGGCCAGGGATTGTTAGCCCCTTGTTCAATCCTCTCCCTTGCACAATCCTCCCTACCAAACAATTGGTCTCTTCCTTCTTTAACTTTCCTTCCTATCCTTTCTTTCATTCCCCCAATCCCTCTAACCAAACACACCCTAAAGAGGAGGGTCTATAGCGCTTATGGTGCTTAAATGTTTTATGTTCATGAGTAAATCATGCTATTGAACCTCTAACTATTCCTGTTTTGCATAATATGCACACTAAAATTTTAATTTTGATAAAATACATTCTGAACTTAAGAATAATTGACAATTAAGGTCTAGAGACTACATTTAATTTTTATTTAGTGTTTTTTTTTTCACATGGTGAGTTTTAATTTTTTATTAAAATAACGAGCTCTATCCTTTAAAAAACTCGTGTATAAATCTCGTGACTAAAATTATTTATGCTTTTTAACGCTCGTTAGCTATTGGACATCGATTGCCATTGATTTTAAAGTTTAAAGTGTATTTTGTCAAAATTAAAAGTTTAAGATGCATTATGCAAAAATTGAATGGCTTGGAGTGCACTAGTGTAATTTTAGTCTATGTTTATTAAAAGAGACATCATCATTCTGATAGAAAACTAGGGGGAAGGGAATACCACAAATTCTAAATTTGGATTGTTTTATGCCACAAGGATAAAAATTGTAAAAAATGTCACAGTTACGTCACATAATACATTTATAATATATTTAGAATACAAAATATACCCTTAAATTCTATGGTTCATGTCAATTAAGTTTTATGTTTTTTTTTTTTTGTTAAAATGCTTATGATCAAGAGGGTATGATTATCTAATAAAGTAATTTTATCTAAACATGATAATAAATGTAAGACTTTTTAGGTGTGACAAAGTATAATTTATTGGAGTTTTATATGGCGTCTCCACCAAATATCTCAGACTGGGACCTCACATAAGATCTCCCAACTCTTCGCGTTGGGGTCAGCTCGTAACCCGAATAATCAAACAGTATTGGGCCTATTGGGCTTTACTTCAGATGACATGGGTCAGTTCACAGCCCAAAATGAGCCTTCTTTTTTTTGTTTTGAGGGAAGAATTTAGCAAATTATAAAATAAAAGTTTGAACTTTTAGTTTCAAATAATTTACCGAGAATTATATTATAATTATGAAGAAGTATTTACACAATTTGATCATTTCTAAACTTCTAGGCTAAGAAATAACTGTAATTTAACGATATAGTCAATGTGTCTACTAGGAGATTATTAAGATTATATTATCCCGGTTGTATCCTTTTTATGGGTGGTTATTATCTCTGCAATAATTGATGGCATTTGCTAAACTTTTTTATATACTAAAAAAAACTAAACTGATAACATAGAGAAGACGAGAGTTTACGTTTTAATTGTAATTTATATTAAAAACGGTTGTATGCCTTTTTCTAAAACAGTTCATATCATTACATAAGTATAACGCACGTGTAAAAAAAAAATGTCAGGCTCATCCGTTGCAAGGATTTAAAAGGGTAGAAAAGTCATTTTATAGATTTATTTGTAAATATCAAGCCTTTTGGATATTCTTTTTGTTACTCCTTGTGTAATGGATATGTATGTGTGTGTGTAATTGACTCAATTATTAAATGAAAATATTAACACATCAATTGATTTAAACTTTTAATTTTAAATAATTTGAAGATAAAGATATTGTCATTATCAAATGAAAATATTAAAACATCAATTGATCACAGTTACATCTTAAATCTCAAAATTCAGCATATGCTAATCACAAAAATATTACTTTATTTATTCTTCGAAAAATATATACTTTACTAAAGAGTGCTTTTTTCAACTTAAATAGCAAAAGTTCGACATCAACTCATTTTTCAAACAAAAAGTAAAGATTACATATGAGATCTTAAACCTACAATGTTCCACCCAATGCTCTTCGCAACTAAAGAGCATTAGAATGTTTTTGGAAGAATGGTGCGTTTTTCGTTGATTGTAATCCACTATATATATACATAATATATATGGACACCTATGAGATGGTGTAACAAATGAGGATATTAATCAAATCTCTAAGAATGAGAGAACTATTTAAAAATAAATGATTATAATTAATACAAATTTGATGTACCATAATTGTAATTGATCACGCATCCTAAATAGCAACCTCCTGCTTATGCCAATACACCAAAGGGTTTTTTTTGGCAAAAATATCGGCATTGTCACGTTCATTTGGTTAGATATATACATACGTACGCACATACATACATACACACATACAATTACCGTGAACTATAACTTAGTTTCAAAGACAGGATTTGATCCATTCGGAAGTGGTGCAAGCTTAAAAACTCCATTTATTTTTTATTTTTATATTTCCTACAGCGGTGCTATGGTTTCTTTCTTGTAATATATAGTATGTTTGGTTACTTCAGTTCAAACCTACGGTGTAAAACTCTTACATATTACAATATCGAGAAAAAATAAACAATAGTGTGAAACTTTCGCATATTGTGGTGTTTGAACTAAAAGTTTTGGTTAAACTTTTCAAACAAACTATTAGTTTGATTATGATATTGTAATTTTTTGATGACTTCACAATTAAATTATCAATGCGTTACGTTTCCATATCCTTATTTTATACAATTGTTTGGAAAATCTATCTGTAAATTATTTTGGCATACCAGTGCTACCTATGTGTGCTTATTTCTTTTAGCACACTCACCTTTTGTTGAAAAAGGCGTTTAAGTTTTGTCTCTTTCCTTATTCATATTTTTAGTCACAATGGGCGAAACATGTGTAATTCGGTAACAAGGGCATTTAATGCTGATTTGTTTCAAACAAAATGGCATCTAAGTTAAAGCGGATTCAAGTGTTATGTTAGTTTACTAAATCCTGCAAAAAGGCACAAAGTACAACCACATTAATGTGCTATCTAATTCACTTACAAAAATTTGAGAGACAAAAAAGAAAAAAAAAAAAAAGAGAGAAGAAAAAGCCGACATATCAAATTTGACCAGCTTGACCATATTTGCCGTGTATAAAACTTGACTAAAAGAGCGTCTTGTTGCATCATTTCAACTATAAAATTTTAATTATTATAATATAATTTTTTTTATATATTATAATATAAAATAAAAACAAATTATAATATAAAACTTTCACAAATTATAACAAATTGATTAAAACTAAAGTTTTAACAATATTACTAAACGTACCCTAAGAAAATATATTTGTTTATTTATTATGATTTTTATGAGGATTTTTTCGTAGTTGATATTTTAAAACACTTAAATCTGACCAAATTGTTTGGTTTTTGCAGATATCATTTACTTTTTACCGTACTCATTGAAAAAATTCTCTCCTTTTCTCTAAGGTGATTATGCGAGCAAAAAAAGGATCCGGTACTCATTGAAAAACTTCTCTTGTTTTCTCTACGAAGTAGTTCCGTTCCAACTCAAAATCAGACAACCAAACAAAAGGGATATATGAAATAGTTCCGTTCCCGATAGGATATCTGGGCTCTTAATTCGGCTTGAAGATTTTGCGGTAAAACTACATGATACATCTCACTATTCAATCATTGTGCCTTGAATAGGATCCAGGGTTTTTTCTTTCTTCTCTTTTTTTTGTTAGTTACTGCAACTTGATTTCTTTCCATTTTTTAATTAATAAATTCCAGTGAAAAATTAACTCCTCTCACTATTCAACCATGATAAAAAGAAATGATATGAATAATTAAAAAAAAAAATCAGCTGCCACCTGTTAGAAACTGAAAAGTTCCAAAATCTTGTATTGACTGAGATTTGGGAACATATGGTGTGTGTTGCAATATGGAGCCAAATCAACCTAGCAAAGAAGAAAGAAGAAAAAAAAAAACGCGCTGCGTTGGGGGGGCAGAGACACAGAGCCGCGGCGCCCAAAAACGAGCTCCGCGGCTCCCGAACCAGGGCCGCGGCGCTCGTCCGAGAACAAACCAGCGCCGCGGCGCCCAAAACAAGGGCCGCGGCGCCTAGAGTCTGGTTTGTTGCGAAATTTTGAGTTAGAGTCGAACTCAAACGCCCCAAAAAAGGGAAACTACTAGGGTTTCCCATTAGTTGCTATTTTTCTCCTCCTTTGGTTATAAATAGACATAAGGTGGCTAGGGTTGCGTGTGTGTAAAAATTGTGAGTGGCATAATTTTGTGAGAGACAAAATTCTTGAGAGCTCCATCTTTGAGAGAGATAAAAATTCCCACAGGGTGTTAGATAGAAGAGAGTTTTGGTAAGCACAATTTGTGAGTATGTGAGAAACTGCTCTTGTAATCTGTAATCTCCTTCATCATAGTGGAATCTGCAAGCGGCAGAAACAGGACGTAGTCTCAATTTTGGACGAACCTGTATAAAAATTTGGTGTCTCTTTTTTTTTCTTTTCTCATATTATTTTCTGCAATTGTTCGTTCTTACGATCCTTGAAATTATGAGCCGTCTAATTCCCCAACAGTGTGGCCTTATTATAGTTTTTATTATAATTTTTTGGCTAGGATGTTATATTCATATAGTTATATTGCTTTAATCGTGATACCGATACGTTGGACATAATTACCTGACTTTTAGAGATGGCATGTTCTTAAATCAGCTCCTCAAATTGCGCTGGAAAAGGAAATATATCAGACAACCTAACTCCACAAATTGAAATAAAAAATGCAGGAGACAAAGCGATAGAATCCCAATTCCAAACATTGGAGAAAACGCGTGGGGTAACGTAATGAAAGGATCATATGAATAACCAGTGGGTTTTTCAGTTGTCCTGTTGAATGAATTTCTGCCATTCACTTTAGAGAAGTCATCGGAAGGGACGTTTGATTAAGATAAGCATGATTTGACCGCTCAAAAACGATCACTTTAAGCAACTGAACGATCCTATATAACGAATATAATAACTCAATTTCAGTTTAGGCCTACGTAAAAAGCTTACAATGTATCAATTATGGTGAAAAATATAGGATTTTTTTATAAAATTTGTAGTAATATAAATTCAGTTGGATTCAATTTAAAAAACTTATGGTGTAATAATTATAGTGAAAAAATGTAAAATTTTTCATGAGATCTATAGTAGTATAGACCTTTGTATTTTGGACAATTTAGTTTATGTTTTAGACCATAAGGTTTTATTTTTGTCAATATATATGATGTATTGTTTTAAAGTTTAGTATTATCGAATTTAATCTCTCTATTTGTCATCATGTTGTAATTTTTTCGAGTTTAGTAATTTTTTTTTCTTTACCTGTAGATTTTTGGTCTTAGGTTTCCACATAAATCTCTATATGCTTTTATTTTTTGTTTCTATCATATTATTTTCGTAACAAACTTTATTAAGTTATAATTTTATTACTAACAAAATAGTTAAATACAGTTTAAAAATTATACTATATATTAAACTGATCCACAGTTTTGTAAATAGAGTTATAATCTCATTGCAAAAAAAAAAAGAAGCAAACTCTCCATTGCACGTTTCGTTAACAAAACAAAAAAAGAGGTTAAAAAAAAAAAGCACGAGACAGCAGAGCAAGTCCTTATTGCGAAGTTTATGATTTGTTTTCACATTCTTTTAGGTGCAAACGACAGACTTTCTCTCTTGGGGTGGACTATATTAATAAGGTGTTTGATTAATGATAAAAATTATTAGACATTATAATAATTTTTTTTTACTATAATATATAAAAATTTTATATTATTTATAATTAAATTTGTAGTTTGTACTATCCTGGACCAAACTCCCTCTTAAGGTAACTTGTAACCTATAAAGCGGAACTTGACTACCTTCCAAAGCCGACAACATCCAAACAAAGAAAAAATGCACAAGACCCAAGGTTCCATGTCGTCGATTATATCGTGAATTGGACTTGAGTGACCCTTGTTTTAAGGACTGAAAGCAAGAAAGGGACAAAAAAGCTCTCGTGAAGCTTGCGCAATTATATAATATAGCATTGCGAGTTTTGAATTATGATTGTTGTGCCCTTTTAGTTCCCAAACTTTTTTCACAAATTCCTTATGAAATGTTGATTTTTGTTGGACAATTTTAGTTACTGACATTAAATATGATGTTTAGCAATATAAGTTGGAACCAAAATTTTGTTTTAGTATAAGGCTTTTATATGTTATAGTATAAAAAACTATACTATAATATAAAATTCTAACATGCTATAGTATTTTCAACTAAAATTGATTCTAATCAATACTTATAAACACTTTAAAAATGGTCAAAACTTTTAAAATTTTTCAAAAATAATCATATTTCAATCCTATGGTTACATATAATATAAAATGGTACAATTTTTAAGTTGTTTTAACAACATCAAGGAGAATATTTTGTATTCAATGTAAACATTATTAAAAGAATTTCAATTACTATACAGTTGAGACACAACTATTAAACCATGTTGAAACCATCAACTACAACCGTAAACAATATAAAACCTTTATATGTTATAATAAAAAATAAAAACTTATTATATTATAAAATTTTTATATATTATAATTTTTAAAATAAAATTACTAAAATAAACCGTCTTTTCAAACTACCTATTATCCCTTTAAATTTTTAAGTCGTCATTAATTTTAGCAGTGCCAACAACCTTGGTATAAAATTATATAAAATTATGAATGAAATAAAGTAAGAGTAAAAAATGTCTACTCGTGACTCGGGAGATGCGACCCGGTTTGCAGGCTGTACTCAATAATCCCACGAACAACTTTTTCCAGTATTTCTCACACCGCCAAACAAAGCTATCTACCTTTTCCCTCATGGAACTTATTCTTCTTCTCTCTCCCTCTTACCCCTCTTACTGATATACCATTATTTTCTGTTTACCAAAAACATAATAAAGATCTCTCATTTCTGCCTGATCATTTCTTCTTTGTCTTTGCTCGCCCCCAGCAAAATGCTTCTTCTGCATCAGAATATGATTCGGCAAGTGGGGTTGTCGCAGAAACTGTTGTTCCTTTTGCTCCTCTCGTTGTTGGTCTTCGGAGAAAAAGAGCAAGCGAGTTTAAGGGTTAACGACGTCGTTCGCTTACACAAGCAGTCACCAAGTGTGCGTGAGAAGCAGCTCAATGGAAGCTTGAGGCGCTCATCATTTGACGCTTTGTTTTCGAGCAAGAGGAAAGTTCCAAACTCTGCTGATCCCCTTCACAATCGTTAAAAGATTTTTAAGGTTCCTTTTTTTAAGTTGTTTTTTTTTTTTTTTCAGAACAGAAAAGAAAAGAGTTCGTGAAAAATTTCAAAGGGTGAAGAGATCAGTTTGGGACTTTTCATGGTGTCCATAGGGCGGCAACGATTTTTTTCGTTTCATAAGTTAATTTTAGTTTTCCTCGAATATCGTTAGTATAATATTGTATATTTGTTCAGATTATGTACTTTTTCTCCTCTTTTCTTAAAGATTAAAGACGTTTTGGTAGCCAGCTATAGCCCATGTTTCTGTAGTTCTGATCATAAAAAAAACATATGTAAAATAAAACATAATTTAAGAGAGATATTAACTTGGCTTCTCCTGTTTGATTTGGATCTAACAGTTTCATTAGGTATTAAGTTTTCTATATTATTTCTTCCTTTTATCTTTTTCATTTTTTGAACCTGTTCTTCCTTAGCGCTCGAGTATCGACATTTCCTTCTCGAGTTCTATGCTTTCACAGCTTCACCCATGCAGATTGGTGGCACCAGGCTTTATAGAATATCAGTATTCTGATATCGTCACGGATATGTAAGATCCAGCTCTCACGTCTCATTTACGTGGTTTTATTCGTCTGCACCCTGCCATTATTTTGACATATATAGGCTTTGAGCTCGTATAAATATAAATGTGTACTGTATATATAATAGACGTCGTTACTTGAACTTGTAAAGTGTGTCATATATAAGCCGTTTGGAGCCATGCGGTTACAACTTTTGAGAATGGCAACATGAATTTAGTTTGATCTAATCCAAAAAATGTGTACTGTATATATAATAGACGTCGTTACTTGAACTTGTAAAGTGTGTCATATATAGGCCGTTTGGAGCCATGCGATTACAACTTTTGAGATTGGTAATCTAAATTCAGAAAAATTTATAGCGTGACAATTGTGGTGAAACAATAAATGTAAGATTTTTCATGAAATTTATAATGGTAAAGGAGGAATCGAGTCGATAGGCTTAATGCTGTAGCCTACCAGCCCCTGCAATACGGACTTTTATGTTTTTGACTATTTAGTTTATGTTTTGGGCATATAGAATTTTGTTTATGTCTATATATATGATGTATTGCTTAAGGTTTCATTATTATTGTTTTAGCCTCTTTAATTATTTCTATCTTGTAATCTTTTCGAGTTTAATGATTTTTTTCTCTTTTGTCCGTGATTTTTTTTCGTATTAGGTTTTCACATAAATTTTTGTATGTTTTTATTTTTTGTTTCTATCGTATTATTTCTGTAAGACCAATCAATAGCTTGTTTGGCAAAGAGAGTTAAACTTCATGAGTTATAACTCAAACAATAAAAAACTCTCATATACCATATTAAAAAGCAAAAAATTACTACAATATTAAGCTCTCACATGTTCTCGTATTTTTGACCAAACCAACCATGGTTTTAACTCACTTTATTAAACCTTCTATAAATTTTCAACAATATTTTCTCTTATTTGTTATAGTGGTTTTTGTCTAAACTTTCACTCCAACAGATTTTCTAAACAGCCTAATAGTGCTGCAAAATATTAAACTTTTAAGTTATGGATAACTTGACCTAAGCTCGCGTGAGGCCAAAATGCCTACGGCTAAGATGGGAAACAGAGCAAACGTCTTGAGTGGTGATCGTTTTTTGCCAAGTCGATAAACCAAATACCGACGAAATATTGAAAGGAACGCATTATCTTTTCTAGTGGAAAAGTACTATATAAGTGGAAAAGTACTATATGCATTATTAAGACATCACTTTTCATTGTAGAAGCAGAATAATTTCAGTAAGAGCACTATATATAATAATATATATCAGAGATAATTTTTTCTTTTAAAATACAAACATAATTGTATATTTTAAGTATTTAATGCAGGTAAAGTTATAATTTTTTAATAAAATAAAAGTACAACTGAAATTAATAAAAACACAACTAAAATTTTATATAAAAATTGAGAGTAAAACTAAAATTTCAATGATACGAGTGGGATGAGCTCACTAATACCTCCCTCGGTCCCGAAATTTCGAATGAATAAAGTTAGTAATTTAACAAGAACGAATATGGTTCCACTGTACTAATACAGTACTCATGCTTGTACATTTTTGTTTCTACCATGTTTACCGTAACTCGTGGTATATATGAACTTCCTGCGCTGAGAAGCAGAAAAATGAATCAGATGAGTTACGAATTATTTCCAGGAAGGGCCAGGTTGAAAGAGAACCCGTGATATTCGAGGGGATCTTTTTGCCGAAAAGTATAGAACACTTTTTAGTTTATTAATATTTTTGAAGATTTTTGTGACATAAGTCATTGCATATTGAATATGTAAATCTAGCTTTTTCTTTTCTCTAAGATGATTAACTATATCCAAGTGTTGAGACTTTGCGCCTCTAGCGAGCCCCGCCCCGTCGTCAGGTTGTCGGGAGGTGATTTGTCTGCTGAAAAGAAAGATAACATAGCCTTCTTGGGGTCTGTTGGGTAGAAATAGAAGAACCCAGAAGGATCGATTTAGAAAAACAAAACAAATATAGAGCGTAGCAGGGACTAGGGGGAGGGGCTGTATCCTGTGTGAAGTAAAGGATCGTAACATAATTGTCTCACAGTTGTTTGACGTAATAAGAATAAGAAAAAGGTCATGGTAGACAATATCAAAATTCTTTGCCTGTGGAGAACAGCAACAAAAGCATTTGGATTAAATATGATCGGACTAAAATCATCTCCTTATTACAAAGGAAAATAAGGACCGAAACATTTGATTATTTCTTTCATTCTACTTTTCTGATCTCTCCCCCCTCGTGCAAAAGCAAACACGGTGATCTTGCCTCCTCGTTTGACAATCTTGCCTCTTCCCTTGTGACGCTATTCGTGACATATCTGGTCGAGATTTCGTTGCAACCTCGCCATGATGCCCAGTCTGTGACTGCTGGGTTGGTTTGTCGACGACTATGAGGGGAGCAATGGCTGTAAGGCTAGACGGGTTGCGAAGGCCCACGGCTTTTACCATGCCCAATATCGCCGCCGACTTTGCACCATTTTTACTATTCGAATCTATACATTATGAGCAAAAAAGAATAAAGCTTTACCATCAGATACAACCATCTGAACATCTTCCATAGTCAAGAGGCCTTTCTCCATTGCCTCCTCTGATCAGACAACCTAATAGTTGTCTATTAAGTTTTTAATTAGTTGGTATGTGTTTCTCCTTTGATTTGACTTTTCACTTTAGTCTTTTTCCCCTCAAGGTGTCATCTTCTCTTTCAATTTGGAGATTCAATTCCAACGGCAATAAAACAACATCAAATTTAAGTACACAAAAGTCAGTATCAAAGAAATACATCGTTTGAGTTTATTGGGGTGATAAAATGTAAGGAAATTGATGAAAACAGCTACGATGACGACGCCACTGTAGAGAGTTCTAGCGAGAGAGGAAGGGCACGGTACAGTGGGCAGTTTGCTTCGGAGATGGGTGTGGAGATGGGTTCATGACTGTTCACGGCTGGCATCGTGGCTTTGTGGCTGGGCAGAGATGGGATCTGGGTGGTCTATTGGGGGCGGGGTTTGTGGCTGGGTTGCAGCGGGATGGATTCACAGTCACGGCAGAGATGGATTCACGGAAGGCAGGAGGAAGAAGAAGGTGTTTTCTTTTTCATTAAATTTGTTTTTGTTTTTGGTTTTGTTTTGTTTTTTAAAAATTTAATTCATTAGGTATTAAATCCTATATGCCAGACTTTATTTTAATTTGGTGCTCTCACTTTTTTTTTTTTGGTTGTACTGTTGATTCAAATCTCACAACCAGTTACTGTTGGATCGTACTTCTATCAGTGGAAAGCCTTAGTATTCTCCACCATAAATTTGTCCTAAGAATAAATGATGATGGTTATTGTTCCGAAGGGATGGAGAAAATTATTTTTATGTAGAGAATAATATTATTGGTGCAAAGAATTTTTTCACTAAATTTCTATTTTCATATGCACTCTATTTATTTATACATTTATAACTATCTATCTATATCTATATCTATACCTATAAATATAAAAGAAAAAAAAAATAACAAGGATAAAGTATAACAAGTTAGGCTTTTATAAAGGATGAATAATAATTAAAAAGAAAAAAAGATTTCGACTAGTGCAATTTTGATTTTTTTATTTCAAAGGCAAGAGACTATGATCATGGATACAAATTTTGACGAAATTTTAAAAATTTTGAGATACAAAAATATTTTTCTACTATAGCATTGATTTCAATAAAATATCAAAGAAATATAAAAAATATTAGTAAATATTGGTAGTAATATCGGTATCGGAATATCCGTAATGTATTTTATACAAATTTTTAGTACATATTGTGGGCATTTTGACAAAATTTTGGTAACTTTGAAAATTATAATATTTGATATTTTTTCCTTTATATAATCTATAAGTATTTTATACTTTTAATTAATGAATATTTACATTAGTTTGCAATCAATGAATTTTGAATACAATTATAGCAGCTCTTCCAATGAGGCCCCTCATATTTATTATCCATACAATCAAGACTTTAATTATGATGGTTATAGAATTTTTAATTATCCTCATCTGAGTATACCGGTACCATCTAAGTCAAACAATTAAGAGAATTCACAGTTTTTTATTTATGGAAATACATTGGGACGAAGTCAATAAAACTATACGTGGCATATTCATAACTATATTTAACACTACTTAAATAACATGTAATGACACTAATATTGTTTAAATTAAGACGGAATCCCAACTATATTTGAGCTTTAGAGAACTTTCTTTCGGTATTAACAAATCTATTATGTAAATCATGTTTATCTTTTTTTTTTGTTTTTATTTCGTCAAAAATTCCTTTACAATATAATCCTCTACAATTTCTTTCATATAATTTTAAGAAGACAAAAATATAATTTTTATAAAATTTTATATAAAAAAAAATTGACCGCTATCTCATTTGTTCCCTCGTTGTTTGTAGTATCATTCCCATGCTTCATTTTATATTAAAATCTAGTATTATTTTATTATTAACCTGTACCTACAGCCCCGATTCAATCAATGATTTCAACATATCATTTTCTAGACCAAAGTTGTTATTCTTCCATTAATCGGTCACCTCCACCTCCTTAAACAACCAATATACCAAACATTCGAGACTCTTTCACTAAAACATGGCTTAATCATGTCGCTCCAATTCGGTCTCCGCCCCTTCCTTGTCGTATCTTCTCCTTCCGCCGTCGAAGAATGCTTCACCAAAAACGACGTAGTCTTTGCGAACCGGCCACGTAGCATGGTCGCTGATCACTTGACTTACAATTACTCTTCCTTTGTGTTTGCTCCTTATGGCCACTTATGGCGGAGCCTTCGAAGATTCGCGACCGTCGAGATCTTCTCTCAAAAGAGTCTTCAGAAGTTCTCTGCCGTACGAGAAGAAGAAGTTCGTTTCATTGTTCGCCGAATATTGTCCAAGGCATCAAATAAGGAACCCCAAAAGATATTAGATTTGAATTATCTCTTCTTTCTCTTGACGTTTAATGTCACGGCGAGAATTAGTTTTGGGGAACAGTTGATCGGAGAGGAAATTTCGAGCACGGCCGTGGGGAAACAGCGTCTCCAAGAACTCAAGGATTCGTTCTTTCCGGCTTTGACACTGAATGTGTGCGATTTTATTCCTGTTTTGAGGTGGATTGGATATAGAAGTTTGGAGAAGAGCCTAATAAGGTTGCATAGAAATAGAGATGAGTTCTTGCGGAGTTTACTAGAGAAGATTCGACGGAAGAAAATCGCTTCCTCGAAAGATGGGATGACATTAGTTCATAGGCTGTTGGCAGTGCAAGAATCAGAACCTGAATTCTACTTGGAGGATGTTATTAAGAGTATTTTATTGGTAAGAAGTTAGTTAATTTTTAATATTCTTTCCCTGTTAAAAACCATCGGGTACTTTTTTTTTCTCCTCGCGACGTATTAATCAAGAATTTGAACTTCACTCTAGTTATGATTTAGTTGGAATGAAAAATGGGTTAAACTTGTCCGTTAGTTGAAAAAAAGAAAAAGAAATATCTCTTATAGATTCATTTATCAATCTCAAGCATGCATATATATTTTAACTTCTGAACAATGAAACCGGCTTAGTACTGCAAATTTTTTAACAATATCGACGCAATACTCTTTTGTTAACTTGATTTGGATAAGAATTCTTATAGTGTTGGTCATCCTCAAATTTTTTTGCTAAGTCAGATGATGTTCGTTGCTGGAACTGACACATCCGCAAACACCATGGAGTGGTGCATGTCACTTCTCCTAAACCATCCACAAGTACTGCAAAAGCTTCGAAACGAGATCGACAGCAACGTTGGGCACGGTCGACTGCTTAAGGAGTCGGATCTTTCAAAGCTTCCATATCTTCGCTGTGTCATCAACGAGACTCTTTGATTATATCCCGCAGCACCTCTTTTGCTGCCACATTTTTCATCAGAAGATTGCACCGTAGGGGGATACAACATACCTCGAGGCACTACTTTGCTGGTAAATGCCTGGGCCATTCACAGGGATCCCAAGGTGTGGGACGAGCCAAACACGTTCAAGCCGCAGAGATTTGAAAATTACATGAGTGAGGGTGCAAGTGAAGGGTTCAGTTTCAGATTCATTCCGTTCGGACTCGGAAGGAGGACTTGTCCTGGAGCAGGAATGGCGATCCGGACTGTTTCATTGGCGGTTGGAACGCTTGTTCATTGCTTTGATTGGGAGAGAATTGGGCAAGAGTTGGTGGACATGAACGAGGACTTTGGACTTACAATCTCCAAGTGTAAGCCTCTTGAAGCTGTTTGTAGTCCTCACCATTTTATGATTGACCTCCTCGCTCAACTTTGAGAATTGTTATTGTGCTGCCTGCTAGTACCGTTTGATGCAGGGGAAAAAAAGATTATCAGCCTTTGCAAGACAGCTTGTTTGATTATATAAAAGTAATTGTCCCCGAAGATTGGTGGTGTTCGGAAGATTGGTGGTGTTCGGAAGATTGGTGGTGTTCTGGCTGTTTGGGTCTAGCCAACAAATAGTGAAGCTCTTACATGTTATTGTAAAAAGTAAAAAGTTGTTACAAGATAAATCTCTTATATGTTATAATGTTTTTAATTAAAATTAGATCTAACTACACTTTCTAAATACCCTATTATTATAAACAACAAATCCTACAAACAATTAATTGATTGTTTGGTTATTCGTTAGAACTAAATAAATAGTATACAACTCTCGCATGCTACAGTAAAGGTAAAAAATGTTACAGTATAAAGCTCTTGTATGTTTTAGTGTTTTTATTTTTTTTAAATAAAAAAATCATTTAACGTATGGAGGCATGGAGCCTGCTCAAAGTCAAAGCCGTCTAACTGCACAAACTGAATAAAGAAAGAAATATAGAAGACAAAATATCAGTGCCAATATATCAGTACATCAACAAAGAAGACGATATGTATATCCTGGAAAGACAATTACTCATTGATTTTCAATAACATCTTTATTTCTTTTTTCTTGAAAAGTTTGCAAAATTAAAGAAGCAATTTGAAATCTTTTAACTTGTAGGGCATTCTAAAGTTTAACCTTTAATCATTTATTTCATCTATTACTTTGCATGCACGAGACAAGCATGTCCCCTCCTCGCAACTACGGCGTCATGGTCCCGATCTTATCACATCTGGCTGTGCTAAGCCCTCTCCCCTCGGGTTTTTTTTTTTTTTGGGTAGCGTGTTGGACTACATCAAGTAATATGGTGGGATACTTTTAATATCACACCTTGAATATTGAAATGGTTGCTGGTAACACGATTAGAGTTTTAATATTTTATACTTGTTAGTGCGGTATTTTATACACAAAAAAAAAAAAAAAAAAATCTATCCATAAATTGTAAAGGGGTTTTTGGTGTTGTTTCTGAAACGTTTTTACATGTTTTGCAAGTGCTTTTGAAAGTAATATGTTAATAAGGTTTGTTTTATATTCGGCAGGGAACGGAGACAAAATAACTTAAGAGCACGTTCGTCGGATTTTAAGCTTATCTACATTTCTAAATTTCACTAAAGGCATGACAAATTTTTAAGGACACGTGTTAAACACTGCGACTTATGGAAAATACATGACATATTTTTAGTATTAAGCAGCACTAATAATACATGAGGGTAGCTATTAATGTATGTTGCCGAAAACCATTAACGTCCTTTTAACATTGTTCTGAACTAATAGAAAATGATCTTTATATTTTTGGAAGCCCTGTATTTGTTTCTTCTTTACTAATAAAACGTATTTATTGAAAACAAAAAAGGCCTCGGTCCATAGTGACCACTGAGGAAGCCGCCTCCTCAAACAAAAATGGTCATCTTTACTAAGTTTCTTTTATCTTTTATTTTTAAATCTTGTGTAGGTGTATCAATTAATTATTTAATCATGAAAAATAACTAATCAAATAAATATAGTATTGTGAGTACCCTAAATTCACGAGGGAAAAACCTGGGTCGTCCTTAATTTTAGGACAATAAAGTAACAACATGTTCAAGAACTATAAAAGCCTCTAGTTATCACCCCGCTTTTCTCCATTAAAATTCTCAATGACAGGCCCGTGTCTCTGCTCTCAACATCAATGTTGTCCCCTAATATTTTGGAGTAAACTACTTGAAAGGCACGTATATTAAACATGTTGACAAAAAATTTGATGAGGAAAAAATAAATACGTATAAAAAAGGAAAAATGTGAAGAAACAAATAGGAATGGAAAAAAAAAACAAAAATAGGAAAGAAGATAGGAGAAAAAAGAAAGAAAAAAAGAAAAAAAAAGTAAAAAGTAAATAAAAAAAGCATTTCGGTAAAAACCTATTCTCACTTTATATATTGGTAAAGATATATACATGATATGCCAAATCACTGTATAAAAAGAAGAACATTATTTTTTATTTTAAAAGCAATTTTGGAATGTTTAGTTTATTAGTTATAGGGCAATTTAGTTCAAGTAGCCATCATGTGTTTTTTTTTTTTCTTGGAAACGTATCCCCACTCTGTCCATGATTCCATCCTGGGTTTCTAGCCCTTAACCCCCCATCCCAATCATTGCGTTGATTCCAGTGGTGTAGTTTGACTCGTATTTGGTGAAGTGTTTAATTCAAGCCAAATTAACAATTCAAATTATAGGGTATTTAATTTTTAGTTAAAATTAATTAGTTTTAACTAATAAATAATATAAAGTTTTTAATAACAACAATAAAAAATAAATTGTTACACCATAAAACTTTCACACGTTATATTATTTTTAACTAAAATTAATTTAAATAATTAGTTTTAAGCATATTTCACAAATATTATATAAAACAAACAAACCGAATTTATAACACAACTCCCCTCATTTCAATATTTCAAATATTAAACAGTTATTTTATTTCTATATATCTTTATCTATAATTTAACACTATTATTTTATATTCATTTTTCAATCCAATAACTTTGTTTACTTATTTAATATTTATTTTCAATTTAATAATTTTTCATGTCCCAAACTACAGCATCTAACTCTCATCCATACACAACTTTTGCTCAGATTTTTTTTTTCAAATTAATATTTTAACTATGCATCACATGCCAATTTAGTAGCAATTTAAACAACATTGTTCTAAATATTCTTGTGCACTAAAAAAAATCAAATCCACAATTTGAACTGCAAAATCAAAAATAAAAAAAATAAAAAAATAAAAAATAAAAAAGAACCATTACCCATTGACACCCGTCGGATTAACGTCTACGCTAACCCATTCTCTCACCTGTAAATTGGGCCCCGCTTAATTACTTCACTGTCTCACTCTATAGTCCACAAGACGAAACTTTTTACTTTTTATTATTTTGCCCTTTTCTTATCCCAAAAATAAAAAGAAAATTATTAATTTCAATCTCCTCCTGCCCATTTCCCCAAATCAATTGAAAAATTTGCTCGCCACTTCTAATAATGTCCGAGCCAGAGAGCGCCACAATCACACCCCCTTCGTCGCAGTCGGAGCCTGACTCGGCCATGGAAGCTCCGTCCAAGGACAGCTACCACCAGGACACGGCCGCCGCCACCAACAAGCCCAGCCAGCTGAGCTTCAGCATATGGCCGCCGGCTCAGCGCACTCGCGACGCCGTCGTCAATCGCCTCATCGAGACTCTCTCCACCCCCTCCGTCCTCTCCAACCGCTACGGCACCCTTCCCCAGGACGAGGCCTCTGCCGCCGCCCGCCTCATCGAAGAGGAGGCCTTCTCTACCGCCGCAAGCTCCGCCGCCTCCGAGGACGACGGCATCCAGATCCTCCAGGTCTACTCCAAGGAGATCAGCAAGCGAATGCTCGACGCCGTCAAGGCCAGGAACAACTCCGCTTCCGCCGCTTCTGATGGCGCCTCGCAGCCCGAGACGGCCGATCCTCCTTCCGATGATCAGAAAGTTAAGAGTGAAGCGTCTTGATCTGATCTTTCTAGGGATTTTTCTTTAGCTTCATATGATGGTGATGGTACATTAGGGTTTCTGCTATGTTTTTAGAGCTTTGTACCGAGATCTATTTGTATCACTTGTGGATTTTTTCGATTATGCCTATATAACGAAGCCTTCGCATAAACTGTTCTAGGGTTTCATGATTTGCGTTGATTGTCGTCGTAACGCACTGCATTTTTTTCTAATTTGCTTTTCTTTTTCAAATTCCTGGTTTCGTTTTTGTTGGTAGAATTTCGAGGAAATATGTTTGGTTTCACAATGTTCTCTGTTTCATTCTTTTCCAGGGCTATATACTGGTTTTTTGTTATTTGATAGTTCTGTTATCTCTAGAGCTTACTTATAGTATACATTATATTAAATTGGCAAAATAATGTGTGAATTTCTCAAGGGGTGAAATTGGGTTACGAAGAATCTCCCAGAAATTTCAAATTTGAGCTATGGTAATATGGAATTCTTTGTGGTGTACTGTTGAAGTGCTTTTCTATGTATTGATTGTAATTGTAACAGATTGACATGTTAGTGGCGAGTCAAGTATTGGTGCCAAACAACTACATGTCAGTGCTGGAGAAATTCTTGAACAGGTTTATGGTGTGATCACAAATGCGGAAAATTTTATGCTTTTTCCCCTATTGAATGATCTAAGATGTTGTAAACTTAGTTTGAATTGCTCATACACAGAATTCGCAAATTTAATCTCGGTCCACCCTTTGGTACTTTTTGATTCTTCTATGTTTGAAAGAATTGCTTGTTCTGTCATGTTCTCAATTCTTGTGCATTTATAAATTTCTCCCTCGAGGTTTAAGCTTTTAAGTTTTAGTTTTTCTGAGAATTCTGATTGTTCTGCTGTGGTGCAAATGTGCCATAGCAATGTAAGAACACTGTAATGGGAGATGGGAGAAAAGCAGGGGCAGGAAGGAACTGCTAGATCCCTGAAGTCTGAGTTGCACTTGCAGGTACTATTGAATTATATGGTGCCAACTTGCTCTCTTCTCGTTTATATACTTGTTACTGAGGTAATTTTCCTTCATCATCTGATTTGAGCCGTGTTAACTGTGTAAACTTTTCGTATCTAGAATGTCAGTGAATTAGCTTGTTTTGCATAAATGGTGTCACATTTACCTACCCATTTGTATATACTTACAAACATTTGTATCATACAGAGGATCATGAAAGTTTCTAGAGATTGTTACCAATGACAAGCATCTGTCGAGAAATGCAACGATCTCGATGTTACTTTGCTTTGTTTTTGTTTTTGTTTATCAGCTGTGAGTTCTTTGTTGTCGTTATGCAATGTCAGTAGGATATCTTTTTCATTTCTAACCCCATACATGCCTGTGTATGGTACATGCAATTTTCTGCTTGCTAATAACTTTGAGAAAGACGCTCCCTTGGATCCAGCCCCCATATTTTTTGATCTGCCTTTTTTATGTAATAGTTTCCTGCTCTGCTAATTTAGGAAATGTATCAAACGAGTTAGGCTAGTATTTTTTTGGTAATGTTGGATTTAGATTACCTGTTTTTTGATGTCCCAATCATATTCATTTCGGACAACAAAATTGGCCAGATTTCCGAGTCGGGGATATCAGGGAAAGTTAATTGGGTACAGATTATACTTGTAGTTAGTTGGAGGAGTATGTAATGCTGATGTCATCAAAGTCTCTAGTATAGCCCGCTGTACAGATCAGTTAGTTGAGATTTCATTCAATACAGGTGATTTTCTTCCATTTTCTGTCGAACTTTCTTGTCTCTTTCTTGGAGTTTCATCTCTCTAATCGAGTTCTTTGGGTATTTTACTCTTGTTAACAGGGGAACAGCAGGTTTTTAAGCCGTTTTATCATTTGTTTCTGTTGAAGCGTTGATTGATTTCTCTATTCTTGATTTCTGTTTCATTAATGGCTACTATCTCTCCTCTGCTGCTGATTTTTCTAGTAATTTCAAATTTTGAGAATCGCAATATTATTTTGTTAATTGCCTAGGAATAGGATTTTGATTCTTATTTACTTTTGACTTTGATTTTTACATTTAGATTGTTTAGCAACTTGGTTAGAATTAAAGTTTTTAATTTAAGAATTATAACATACAAGAGTTTTATATTATAGTATTTTTTTTTTAACTTTTTATCGTAATTAGTTGATAGTTTACATTATAGTTAAGGAGAACTAACAAGTAAAACCAATTAGTTCTAGTTAACATACTAAACATATGCGCCGTGGAGCGATTTGTGGTTTGGCCGGTTGCCTTATTTACGTGTCTCCTCTTGGAATTTGCATGCATATAATGGTCAGACATAATCATCATCTCGATCACATCATTTTTTTTTTCCCTCTGCTTTCCGCCTTGTTTCGTGTCTTCTGTTTGGGGCACGAGATCTTAGCAGTATCTACCCTTTTTCTTTGGCTGGAAGCTTCCTCTTGGAATTTCATGTAGGTTTTGTTGGATTATTTTTTTAACGTTGTAATTTATAACTGGCGGCAATCCTAACTGGAGGTAATTTTTAAGATGTGTGGGAGTCATGGTTTAATATACAGTTTGTGGTCTAAAATCAATTTTGCTCTAATGTTCTCTTATAAAATTTAAATTATTATGGTGTTTTTAGTTCAAACTATTTGCTTAGATTGAGTTCTCAAATTTCTTATTTATATGTTTAAATTTTTAATGTAGATCCTCATATATGCAATTGTTGAAAAATTAATGAAAACTTTTAGAGCGTTTGAAAACTCAATTGGAACTAAAAATACAATAATAATTTATCTTTAATGAAAAAATACTAAACTGTGGCTCCCAAATTTTATTCCTAACAGTAGTTAAAAAAAATTAGTAGAATGACAACAATGTTTTAAAAGAAAATACATATAGAAATTTAAAAACAAACATAAAACAAGGGATTGTTTTAGTTTTTGTTCTTTTCTTTTTTATTTTTTGGATTTTTAAGATTATGTTTCTTTCTTTTTAAGGGTATTTTGATCATTTAGTTAAAATCGTCTTACATTCGTGTATTAACTGCACTTATATATTTTATCCATTGAAATCTCTGGATTTACTTTTTGAATTTTCATAGTTAAAAAAAAAGATAAAAACACTTTATTTGTTGAAGCTTTAACGTTAATGTATATATTGATAACTGATATGAAATATGTCCTCTCATTTTATGATTTTTTATTTATTTTATTTTATTTTATTTTTTGGTGTCTGAAAATGGGATTTTAATGAAATTACGATAGTAAATTTATTTACTAGCGATGTTTGTTTGTTTGTTTTTGGACTGTTGAAAGATAACAAAAAATTTTCAACAGTTTCTAAAAAAAAAATTTAAAATTAATAAAGAATTTAGTACATAATTTTGCAATATAATACACGAATCTTATCATAATTATTATTAATTACGACGTAGTTTAATTTTAAAATATTTTTAAAAGATGATGTATTTTAACTACATGCTCATATATTTTTTATGCTGTATGATTTTTACAAATAATAGTTAATATATTTGGTCACGTATTAGCAAAAAGTGGATGATTTGGTGGGATACCACTTTTGCAAGTTAAAATATCCAACTACAACTTTTGTGAAAGATTGGAAAATTTTCAGATAAAAGAGATACATAGGAATAACGAACTTTAATACCAAACAAAGAATTTATTTTGTCACGATATATCACATACCGATTCAAGTTGGGCATTTGAAACAAGAGCAAACCTGTTCAATTCTTTTCCTGAGAGGAAGGACAGAGTTCTTAGCCATGAACAAGGTTATTCACCAAAGTCCATCAATCTTGCCTCATCCAAACCAATCAGCATTGGTTGGGTTGGGTTGATAGAACTTTTGCTTGGATACTCAAATTCAAAAACCTTTGGGAGTCGGTTTACGAAGTGAACATTTGCCAAACCACTAAATTTAATATATTTATTTTTTATGTAATTAGAAGATCTTAAGGCTTATTTATCTTTTCATTTAACTAATTTATATTCTATAAGATTAATAACTTCATGCACTTAACCACATATTTGTTTAGGTGGCTTAGCTCATTTACTATTTCTCACGTCGTGCACGAGTCAATATTACTTAAAAATTTGATGATGTTAAATTACTTGAAAATAATGTTGATAAATAATGATAAAGAACCTTTTTAAGTTTTATTGAATTTGATTTGCCATGATAATTGTAATTATTCTATTCTTGTTGACTGGAATTCAATTGGGTTATAGACGAATTAGATTTCATTAAACTTTATGTCATGACATTTTAAATTTTTAATTTTAAAATGGATTCACATGATCAGTGAAAAATGAGCTTATAATACTCTTGAATTTAAAGGTCTAAATTATAGGCCTAATCTGCAAAGTTTGCAATATCTTTGGGTTCAGTTAAGGGGCTTTTTAGGTTAATTGTAATGGGTTTAAGAAAATTCAAATTTGAAGATTTTTATATAAGTATACGGATCGACTTTAAATTGTAAAACCCTATCCACATAAACATAATATCATTATTAGAGTGTTTAGCAACTTTAGTTCAAGATACTGTAGCATATGAGAGCTTATATATTATAGAATGTGAGTCTTCACACCATTTGAGTTCAAAACATTGGTTTGAACCATGTTTCTAAAGCACTGCAATAAACAACATAGGGTGCACAAACTTGAAAATACAGTGTTGGTGGAATGTTGGGGTTTTTTTTATTGCAATAAATAGTATTTTTTTGGGTCAACGAGATAAATGAATTAACCATATTTATTGATTTAAAACATATCTCCAATTTGTAAATACTTTATGTATGTCTTAAAATGATATCATTAAAATAATTACAAAGTAATTATATAATACAAAATATGATATCATTAAAATAATTATTATGTAGTTAAGAACATTTTTAAGACATTCTGAATGATATTATGTTGAATTTCAATTTCATAACAATAATTTAGACATATGTTGTAAATTTTTTTTGAAACCTAAAGAAGTAAATATTATTTATTGAAATATTTGAAGTAAAGTAATTATTTATTTACCCTATTATTTTTTACTTAATTTTTTTATTCTTAAATTGAACGGGTGCCTCGCTCTCCCTTCCCGTTGTTTGTCATTATTTATTTTCTCATGGAAGGCGTGCTTTGTTGGATTTTTCATATATAATTCCCATGAGAAAGCTACACTAATACGACTTTCTGAGAGTTTCATTTTACTCGTGCTGATTTAATTAACAAGAAAAACAATCAACTTGGGGAATAATTATCAATTATTCTAATTTACTGATATGCCATCTCCTTTTTTTTTTATAATTATGTTAAAGAAAACAGAAAAATTATGTTATCGTAGGATTACTTCATGTAAGCACAACCGAGTTAGAAGTAAGAAACACTTTACTGATTAACCAGCAAAAAAAAAAAAAAAAAAACTCAATTGATTGAACTATCGAGTCTTGACTTTTCAAGCTTGTAACATGTTTGCCTTTCGCGGATGATATTAATTTTGGATGGTGGGCTATACTTAAAGAGAGGTTTGAATCATTTGAATGTTGGTTCACCTTTTACTAATTCTTTCTTATGTCATTACCTGCATTAACAAATAGTTTTGACTACGAAGCAAAATATTAATTCCAATTGACGAAGATATTTTAGTTCTTCTCTCGCCCCTTGACTAGCTTTGAAGAACTTTAAGGGAATTTGGTTTAAGACACCACTGATAATACGTTGATTCTATTTGCGGACCGAAAAGTACTTGAGAACGTCGTTGGTAGTAAGCATCACAATTAACCGTAGGTAAGCTTTGCCTATAGGCTTCATAATATTGGATCTATACAACTAAATATGATGCTTAATACTACTAGCGTCTTTTTATATTGTTCTTATAAAGTTTATACTGTAAAATTCACTTTTTATTAGTGTTAGTACGTGGCACTCAAAACTGTTAATACCCTTTGACATTTTCAAGTTTAAAGCCCCCTCTTGCGTGACTTTCAAAACTTCAGGAAGCGTTGTCCTTATCTCTAGGTACTCGTGTGGTGGTTGGTGCAAATGTATAATATAATATTAATATTAGACCAATTAATTCTTGAAGGGCCAAGCATCTCAAGATTCAACTTTCGTGACTCCCTTCTATCATTCAACATAGTTTTGAGGCTTTACACACACACGTTCATGTGCCTTTTGCACACACACACGTTCATGTGCCTTTTGCCTCAACTCTTTGACTACTTATAGTTTAAATCGTTTTTTTTTACCCGTTTAACCAGAAAAATTCTAGTTTAAATTAATTTTATTACAATATTTTTTTTAAAAAAAATTTAAATTACTGCAATATTTAAAGTTGAAACGCCTTACCCCTTGTTGGGCATTGTGGTGGGAACCACGGTTCCCACCACAAACTCAGTTATAAACAGTGTAAAGCTCTCACATGCTACAGTAACAGTTTAAAAAATTGCTACAGTGTAAAGCTTTCACATGCTACAGTAAAAATGGTTCCCACCACGTGTTCCCACCACCTTCCAAACATCCCCTAGTTTTACAAACGCCAGAGTCATGTGCTGATGAGCATGTATTCGTAACTGATGCAAGTCTTTTCTCTCACATGACCAGTGAAAGAAGTTTTTTAACTTGATTTTTTTTAATGAATTTAAAGCAGTAAAAGTCTTGTCACTTTAATTTTTACTGTACAGCATTTTGTGATCAGATAATGTGACACAGACTCTATAGTCCCCGCTGATTGGGAATCAATATGGATATAATGATGAGATATTAGAAAGAATGAATTAGAAGACTTGGAGTAGTTATGTTTCCCTTTCTGTTCAGAAACAATTGACAAACGAGGCGGTTATGTGGACCATGATTTATTGTTTTTGATCGGTTCAAAATTCAATTAAATATAGTAATAACATTCAAGTTGTCTTACGTGGACAAGTAAGAGAAAGCCGGTCAACGTTAAGTTTGGGCAGGTATGGCTTTTTCCGCCTCCCTTGTAATCTCTCTCCGACTTCAATGAGAAATAAAAAATTGAAAAAAAAAAAACTGCTGAAAATTTATTTTCCCAGCGCCCTTCTCTTTTTTCTCACTCGCCAAACCCAAAAGGACAGAAAAAAAAGTTTTTTATTTTAATTATTTAAAGAAAAAGAGCAAAAAGAGAGACCTTTTCTTTGAATCAAGTATCATAGCTAGCTATTTTTTCAGCAATATATGCAAGAAATATTTTCTTAGAAAGTATGTTTAGAAGAATAACATAGGGGCAAGCTTATTTATATATATATATATATATATATGATTTGTACAAATCAGAAGATGTGAGACAACCATATATAAAATTCATGCCTTGCTAATTTGTCAATATATATTGTGCTTTTTTACCAACTAGCACTAAGATGAAGGACTCAAAAACAACTGCATGTGTGTATATGCCTCTTACTTAAATAAAGGAAAGAAAAATCCTAAACAACCAATAAAACATCATCCGACGTTACAATTTCTGTTTCACAGTTGAAAAAAAAAAAAGGACAGCAAGAACAAAAAATGAGGTCAAGAATCAACATCCCGATTCACCGCCGTAGTAATCGATCCAAGTATACTAGTGACCGGGGCCTTTTTTGCTTGGTCCAGAAGCCAATCTGAACCCCAAGCTTCTGGCTAGAGGACGACTAGCACTCTTGCCAATATTTGAGCTGTTTGAAGAAACCGCGAAAGAAGACATTCCTACCCCCATATCACCGGCTTGTTCGCAATCCCCGTAATTAGTACCGACATCGGTGGTATTCGTCGGAGATGATCGGAGCGCTCTACAATCAGCTTGACTAAACTGCGATGACACGATCATTAGTATCAAAGCCAGCGCAAACCAAATGGTAGTACTCTTCATTGAGCTGCTTTTCGAGTTCTTCTTCATTGACATGATATCTCTCTCTAGTAATACAATTGTTCTCTGTTTTGGTTTTGATTTTGGTTGCTTTGTTTTTCTCTTCGGTTGGAATGATGCCAGGTCTACAACTTGATGTATGTATTTATATACACACACGGACAGGGGTTTGTTTGGGACGGTGAAGGAGCTGTGGAAGTTTGTTGTGGTGGGGGTCTGACAGGCTTGTTTGACTTGGCCTTGTTTATTTATTAATTTTTCTGGTTTGCTTGGAGAACAGGATAGTTTTTTGAACAACAAATCTCTCTCTTGCTTTGAAATTGTTTTTGTGTGCTGTGAGAATTTGACTTTTCTCCACAATCGAGTACATTACATATTACATAACCCATGAAGTCACCAATCGAAAAGTCTAGGAAATTGAGGACTAAAAGCACAGAGGCCTCATCCGTACATACTCTGATCAGTACGTATGTATGCAAAATCTCAAGTATATACACTTTTTTTTTCCCTTGTTCTTTTTGCATGGTCACAGTCACGTTCTTGCTCCTTTTGGTTTCACACGGTTTCTGATCCAACGCATGCGTGTTACATCTGTCTACGCGGTGCCGTCATTTTTCTTTATATATATATATATATATAGATATATACACATATATATATATATATATATTTTTTTTTTTTCCTGCTGAAATGCCAACCAATAAGAGGGCGACAAAGAAAAGGAGGGCAATAATATTAGTGTAGAATTGGTATATGTGACGCACTTGTATTTATTAGTTTTGAACAAAAAGGCCAGACTTGTATTGAACTTGAAGGAAAATTCCCTTGTTTGTTGAACAACGTTCTTCTAAGTAGAAGAGGGTGATTATAGTGGGCCAAAAACACAAGGAAAGAAAAACTAGAAAAAAACTAACACAAAAAGGACTTAGAAAGATGTAGGTCCTAATGTAAACGAGAACTTCGAGCATTTTAAGGGATGTAAAAAAGTATGAGCGGCTTGTGATCAAGCGCATATAGGACACTGCCCTAGAAGCAGAAATCTCGCTTTTGGCTTAGACTTTGCAAAATTTTTTTTTTCTTTTTTTCCCAAAATCCTAGCTGTCTTTGTTAAGTCCTTTTCAAAAGTGTAAAGTTTTCAAATTAAAGATAACGGCAAGTTTCAAAGCCAGGAAAGAACATTTTCAACAATTTCAACATTCCTTTTCCTAAAGAACATGCTCTTGTTGAAGGTGGAAGATATTGAACTTATTTATAGGGATACCTTTTTTATCTTCCTTGTCACATATGCGAAGGTATGAGAAAGTATAACTTGGTGACAAACTGTTCTCTGTGTATCTACATTTTGACATCAGTAAGGACAGGACAGTTTTTATTGATGCCGGAAAATAAACCTCACCAATCATTCACGGTTTCTATATATTAATGCAGTGAAAACGTAGAAGTAAGGATGAAAATAAAGGGGACACGCGGATTTATAATGGTTCACTTTTAAATGAGCTACGTCCACTGTGGTTGTTCTTGTCAAGTGGTTGCATACAATACACAGATTTCTCAAAGAAGTTTCTCTGTCTCAATTATATTTTCACTTATTTGGTCTCCTCCCCTTTCTCCATCACTTCCATTTATAAAATGCTAAATTATGGGAAATGATTAAAATATCGATAATGGGGGCAGGAATCTCTGTGTTCTGCGCTGGCCCATACCTTTTGCGCGTGGTATTTGTGCATGTGCAAAAAGTGCCTCGAATCCCGCGCTAGTGGACTTAATTCCAGGCATATTGTCTCAATTGTCGGCTTTGTCCATTCTTGTCTGTTCTTAAAGTGGAGGTGTACTAACAGACGGAGGATACGAAGCCGGTTTAAGCTCGACTTCCTCCTAGAGTGGCAAGGTAATTTAGTTATTTTGTTTCCCTCTCTACTTGAAATTAATGGATTGAGTTGAGCTTTTATTTTATCTCCCCTTGGGCCTTGGACCGTCGAGATTTCCTACAACAATTGCACCCCAATCGTGGAGTGACTTGGCAAGTTGCTTCACGTTTTGGTAGTCGAGGATATGACAAGTCTCCCGTTGCTTGGGAGCTAGGACGTGTCCCTTTGAATAGCCTTTTTAAGGAAGTTTTTGACTATAGTCATAATTGTATCTGACACTTAGACTTCTCAGACAGTTAAACAGTCAAACAGTCACGTTTGTTGGGACACATACTTACTACATTAGATTAAAATTAGGAGTAGATGTTACATTCATACCGGCAACGGTTAAAGAATACATGGATGACAAGTTCAATGTTGAATATATTTTTTTGTAATTGACTAATGCTTATTAAAGTGCATACTTATTCTACGATGAGTTAAAACAGTGTTAGGATCTCATACAATGTCATCAAGCAACAAACATATGACCAAATCAATACTTGCCACTTAATTTAAAGCAAGTTTAGCATACTTCAACTACATAGAATTTGTCATAGAAAGGAATTAGAGGGTAATTAATTGGACTTTATCCCGACACGCTAAGTATTTAATTAACATCATATCATCAATATTATTAGTTGAACAGTTGACCGTATTGAATGCAAATGCAAATCTTCACATGGTCGTCTTTTTCTTCTATTTTCATCGAAGGAATCGCATGTGTATAGGAAACAAAAGAATTTAGCGATAGATGAAATAGAATTAATACTTAAAAATTGACTATCCTTCAATAGGGTAGTCAATAAAATATTAATTTCGAGTATTTAGAGACAAAAGACAAACAATTGGTTGGTGCATCCATGAAGCTAACTTAAGTTTGCAAACAACTAGACTTAATTTAGGGATGAAAAAAATGCGGGTATAACTCTTGTGGAGATTGCATGAATCAGAAAGAGGCCCGTTTGTGTTGATCTCAAAGTCTCATGCTTACTACAGAAATAAAAAAAATAAAAAATAAAAAGTCTCATTCATCATGATCTGTCTTTGATTTTGAGGCTCTCAATTTGGATCAATGAGAGGGTTGTCACATATCTTCTAAGCCGGCCTAACTCTCCCAACTTGGCAAGATATCCGGCGCCTAAAAACCAAACTAAACCCAAGACGCAAAGCGCGCTCCGTACTTTCAAAGAATAAATTAAAAAAAAAAAAAGTTTTACTCAAACCAATGAAATATATATGTGATTTTTCCTATATATATATATATATATATTGCAATAGCTTAAAGGCCTCACCTATAAATATCATATTGTAATTTGTGAATAAATTTCTAATTTCATAATTCTCATGTTCATCCACAAACACGTGACCCTCTATAGCATCTTTAAAATGTTAAAAAAATAGCTAGCAAGAATTGTCCATATCAATATTTCCCCTCGTGAGGCATGCATATTGAGATGTTATATAGTCAATTCTCTAGCCCTTAAATAATGAATTATCGAACTCCGAGTGACGCTATATTAATTATTGAATCATGTGCTCCATAAAATAATGTGTTTCGTGTAGGTGTTGGAATTTTATTCTTTGCCCTCATAAATCAAAATGTTGCCCGTGATCACCAATAGGGTCTTCAGTTTTACATTTAGGGCCACCCGGCATGAGCCATCTAAGTAGGAATTTAATTTGCCATTCTCGACAAGCAAAGATCTTGTTGTACTTGGTCATTGATATATTTCTATTCACGGGCTAAAAGCCAAAATTGTATATATAATTTCAACTGAAATATTATTCTATAAATAATAGCTATATGTATATCTTCAATGTGTCATATGATCTTATGATCTTGCTGTTTTGTGTGATTAGTTGTTTTCTTGCAACTAGACAAGCTCACATTCGTTATTTGATAGTTTAAACCGAAACAATAATATTTTCATGGTATCCTAAACCGGGCAGAATGTTTGGAATGAATCACATGGTATTTCAAAATTGAGAAACACATTTATAAAATCTTATGTAGTCAATGCCTTGTGGGAAGATATTCAGATTGTTTATCTTGTAAAAGGACAATAATACGTTCTTTTAATTTTAAATTATGCATTTGGAGAAAAAAAAATGTTGTTTTCAAATTAATGAATTCTGAGAGATGGGTATGTTTTTCCACCTTTCCTGCAGATATTACCCCCAAAGTCCTAAGTCATTACCCATCCCACCTGCCCCTAGCAAATACCCATTTTCCACATTTTGGCATTATTTAGGTTTTTCAACTCACCAACACTTTGTTATGTCAATTTTTCTGATTTCTGTCCTGATCTACCCAACCATACACGCCTCACGGCCAAGCAAGAATTAGTTGTGCAATATTTTGTCAAAACAAGTACTAGCATATGCAACTAAATGGCTAAGGGTTTGTTTGTTGCGTAAGTTCAAAATGGTGTTAGGTTCTTAACTGTATTATTTAAATGATGGTTTTGAACTTATGTTTGAAATGTAATAGTTTAAAACAACAATGATGGTTTAAAACAAGAATTGGTGTTTGAAAAACTATGGTTAAAATGATTTTACCATAGAAAATTGTTGGAAAACCACTTAAACTTCAGGGGAAGCAAAATTTAGATTTTAGATGTTTTAACTAATTTAAAATTGTCTTCATGATTTAAAACCGCCTCAGTTATTACTCTACTAAACGCTAATTTAAAGCGCCTCTATGAATAGAAACCTACACACCCAATTAGTTACAATTAGTTCCTAAAAAAATTACATTAGCATAACTGTGGATCCGGTGCAACCGGAAGAGCATGGCAAAAAAAATATTTATTAATAATATGAGATGTAGCTCCACAAAAGTCCAAAAGTTTCATATTGTATTATATTTTTCTTCCGTTATAAAGGGCACAAAATATTCACATCTACATTTTCCTATGTTTACACATGTAAAACAGGGTCTTATATCCTTCCACAACCAGGGAGATTGGCAAAGTGAACTTATCATCCCAAAGAGAAACGACAAACCAAATTCAGAAGAAGATGAAGAGTCAACTTGGCATTTCATATGGGCAGTACACCATATTTTCCGTTGTCATGATCTTCCTTCTTCTTATGCTCTCACTTGGCATGCAAGTAAATGCCTCAAGGCCTCTTATGGTGCACCACCACGTCAAGCATTCTACAAAAACCCTCCGTGGGTTGAAGACAACCAAGGCGTATTCTGGTCCAAGTAAAAGCGGGATTAAGCATGCCAAAACGCACGATACCGCAAGCAAGGGCCGGTTCAAGATAAGTCAAGCTTATTCCGGTCCAAGTAGAAGAGGGGTTGGCCATGGTCTTTCTAATCTTTTCATGAATCTTTCTTCTTCTACTCCGTGAAGATGTTGTTTTCAAGAGTTGGGTTTCTTTTTTTTTTTTTCTGACATGTTGTTTGATGGGAATTAGATGGGGGTTTGAAGAAATTTGTACTCTATTTCTTGTTTTACCATTCCGATCAACAATTGTTGTATTTCTTGTTGGCCACCTATGTGGTCGGACTGGTAGAGGAAGATGGTGGATGCTTGTAACTGGGACTATTTCTTTTTTGTTTTGATCAATTATGGCATGTTCCAATTTGACCATGTAAGTGGGAAATTAACAAATTGGATTCTTGTGTAGTAGTTAATTTGTGGAAGCGACTGATGTTAAAATTTTCATTTGTTTGAAAAATAGGAGATAAAGTGAAATTGACATTTTAACTGATATATCGTAGCATCCAATATTTGAATTAGTTCAAGTCCTATGTTGGTTTAGGAAGGTTTGAAATAGAAAAAGATTATTTCTAATACAAATGTCAATCCCAATATTACATCTGTCATTAAAAAATATAAAAATAGTATATTTGATGTGTTATTTGATTTTATACTCTAATGTATAGTGCTATTTAAAATGTCATATTTATCTTTTCTCATAATTTTTAAACCTTAAAACTTGTAAAAGAACGTTTAATATTAAAATAATAAAAAAAAGAATGTTGTAATCATTAAAGAAAAAAAATGTTGTAATCATTAAAGAAAAAAATCAGTCTTCTAGGCAATAGAAATCAAATACCGAATTTGCTATATGGTAAATTTTATGACAAATTTATCACAAAGTTTAACATATAGTAAATTTAGCATTCAAAATAGTATTATATTAAAGTGTATTTTTCTATACTTAAATACTAAATTTACAATTGGTGCATCAATTTAACGTCATTGGAGATGCTCTTAGTGCCGTTTCCTGTTACCTACTTTTTCCAATTTCTTCTGGTAATCCAGTGTGCGTAGATGAGAATATTTGGTTTTTAATTACTTGAATATTTGTTTTTCTAAAAAATAAGCCTTAAAAAAAGCAGCTATGATTATCTTGCATGCATTCCAAAATCCAAAATAAAAACATAAAAAAAATGAAATCACCCGAATTCAAATCATGATGTACACACGTATACTCTCCACCTATACTACTATATTTATTTAAAAAATGTTAATAAATTTACCAAAAAAAGTTTAATAAAACAAATGATTCAATTTGTAAATATTTTACAAATATCTCAAAATAATATCATTAAATAATTATTATACAATTATATAGTAAAAATATGATAGCATTAAAATATTTACTATGTAATTAATGACATTTATGAGATATGTTAAATATTATGTTAATTTTTAATTTTATAACAATAATTTAGTCATTATTATTTAAAATAAAAAATAAAAAAAAGGGTTAATAAGACATGTGGATTTTTTTTATTTGTGAAATTAAAATATGTCTATAGTTCGTGAATATTCTTTATATGTCCCAATGTATATATATAAAGACATTGATGATCATAATAATGATATTGTTACTTTTAATTTATTTTTTTAGAATAACTATAATATACATATTTAAGATTTCAAATAGATTATAATATCATTATATTTAAAAAAATCCCTAAAATTAGGGTGTTTGTTGCTTAAATTCAAATTGATATCTAAAATAACGATTTTAAAATTCCCTAAAAAGATGAAATTTTTTTTATCGACAAGTTGGATTTACTGACAAATTGGATTTAGGGTGTTGTAATTAAATTAATGATATAGTTTTACTGACAAATTGAAATTAAGATGTTGTAATTAAATTAATGACATAGTATTATTAAGCCTTTTATATGTCTTACTAATTATATAATTGATATATATGATAATAATAAATCTCTATAAGACCCTTTTAGCTAGTCGGCCCAGTGAATCTTTTTCAGGCTCGTCTTGTCAATAGTGGATCGCGAAACCAAAAACTGGCAAACCCATTGGCCTATGCAGGTCTCGAACCTACGACCTTCGCGTTATTATCACAATGCTCTAACCAACTGAGCTAATAGGCCTCTAAGAGAGCAAAGATATTTTTATTAATTAAACATAGAGTCTCATTCTATTGAAACTCTGCAAACATTCCAGAGTGCATCGATTATTTATCTCATCATGTAACTTATCAAATTATAAATATGATGATAATAATTGAGACATGAGATGAGAAAACCGGGATATTTTGACAAAAGAGTCAAAAAAAATTTTGAATTAGACAAATAGTCTTTTTTTTTTACACTAAAAAACAAGTTTTTCTGTGCAGTAAAACTGCTCTAGTTTTTTGCAGAAAGATAAGAGAAAGACTTGTAACAAGGAAAGAAACCTCAATAGCGTGAAAAGAAAAAAAATAGGGCCGTTTTCATACCTAAAAAGCTTATTTTTTAATGTCAAAAAATTGCAAAAAAAAAAGATTATTTTACCAAAAAAGTTTTTTCTTAAAACCAGTTTTCAAAATCCTCCGAAAAAACCTATACATAAGGTCCAGGACAAGGAAATCAGTAAAGGATGATAGACTTAAGCCCATTTAGTAAATACGGTTTCAATTGTTTTTTATAGTTTTAACCTTTTTGTTATATGTTTTTTCTTATAAAATTCAAAAAAAAAATTCAAAAAAAAAAAATTCAAGTCACTCTCTCAAACAGACGTTAATTTAATGTGAATAGAAATGTCTTTGCAATGGTTGATGTAAGTGATCCTCTGACTCTGAGAAAGCGACTCGTTTAAAAAGCTGGGAGGGTGCCCAGCAGGTTTAGAAAAATGGGATAATAGTTTATACTCCTTTAAGTGAAATGGAGCTAAAAAATACTGTTATGGATCTATGTGTAGGAAAAAATAATAATAATAAGAGTTAATTATATAACTGTATCTTATAATTTTAACTATTTTTTAATTTATTTATTTATTTTAAGAAATTATAAAGATATTTTTTAAATTGAAAAAACTTGTTTCAAATTTATCCCTCGCAAACCTATTGGACAAAAAAAATATGAAGATAAAATAAATATACTCTTAATTAAACCGAGTTTATTCTTAAAATATATTTTTTTTCTTGAGAAAATTTTTAAAAAATATTTTAACATTTTAAAAAGTCGTAAAACTTAAGATTTTTTTCTTGAAATTTTATGTTTTTTAGGAGTTTTTATGTTTTTATTTTCATGAGATATTTTTCATAATTGTCTAAAAGTAATTATGTTGTTTTACCCAATTTATTTATTTATAGAGATGAAATTAAAACAAGTTTTTTAAATTTAAAGGATACCTTCGTAATTTTTAAAAATAAAAGGATAAATTAAAAAATAATTAAAACTAAGAGTTATAATAATATAATTAACACATAAAAATAATAATTATAAAAGAACCTTATTTTTGTTAACTATTAAAAATTAGTTTGTTCAATATTCTGTTTTAGTTCTGTAACCTTCGTAGTATTGCCAAAAATAAGATGGTTTTGCTTCAAATTCATAAGGCATAAGAACCCGCACTATTTTGCAAAGAAGAATACTTGTCAACATTAATCATCAAGTCAAGCGACACCGAAAATCCAAAAATAAACCAATAGATATCCAGTTAGGCAAAGCCAAAATCTGGGCAGTGCCAAAAATGTCAACTTAATCTGACGTGGCTCTTGCCCGGAATCTTTGAAACATATAAGACAAAACTTTGGTTAAAACACTCTAGAGATAGTTTCAAAAGAATTCTTACATATTATAATAAAAATAAAAATTTATTATAATATAAAATTTTTATATATTATAATATTTAAGTTTTAACGTATTTTCTGAATGAACTCATTTACAGCTAATGTGAGCTTTGTCGTTTCTACAATATATTTTTACTTCCCATGCGATGTCTTTACCGTTATTAACCTATTGTCCGTTTGAAGTCCATGTCGTTTTTGTTAAAAAATAGGTCATCGTCGTTTCTTCAAGTGATGGGTGTTTTCTCAACGTGATTTTTTAAAAGGGTTTTTATCTTATTCTTTTCTATGTCATGTCCAGCTTAGGTACTGTAGATGTTCGTTGTCGTTTGTCAGTCGTTGTCTTGTTTCTTTTGATGCAGTTTTCCAAGGTTATTGTGGTGTTCAAGTACAATCTTCCTTATGTTATGTCGTCTTTCCAGCTTAAACTCTCGAGCTTCTGTCGTATTCCATGTGTTGAAGTTTATTAAATTATTGTCGCCATCAATGTTATTGTCTTTTCTGTGATATGGCGTTTTTCAAGGTTATTATCTTATTAACGTTCATGTACTTTTATGGCACTGTCATTAAAAATGTAACAAGTTACCACGATCCATGGGTCCGTATGATGCCTTTATTCAGCTTTCACGGTCTACTTTTACGTACGATGTCATTATTCCTTGCTATTTTCACTTTTTGTGGTGTCCTTTAGTGTTTATGCCACCGTCACTACGTTATGTCGTTTCTCCTGTTCATTGTCGTTTTATTAAATTATTGTCGTTTTTTGTGGTGAGTTTTTAAAAATTTGATTCTTTAGACGTTTTTAAATGTTATCCTTATCTTCTATTGATGAAGATCACCTGTTTCTTGTGTCCATTGAAGCTGTTTTGAAAGTGATATCGGTTCCTGTCGCTTTCTATGTTTCTGTCGTTGTTCTAATTTTTTGTCGTTTTCTCAACATCCCCACCTTGTTGTCGTTGCGGGGGGATCCCACATCTGAGTCATATCCAATTGTAATCTTCATGGGTCATGCACTCGTGGGCTGTCGCCTTTACCTTATATATAAAAAACAAAATAATAATAATAATAACAAACAAAGGGGAAAGGTGCGAATCTAAGGAGAACGTTAGTGGGGAATGCACGCACGAAGAAAATTCGGTGGCACGGGCCTGGAACCTGTCAACAACCCAACAATTAAGCAAGGACGAGACCCGGATGCAACATAAAACTTCAAGTTCTTTGTTTTTTTTTTAAAAAAAGAGCGATCGGATCCTCCAACCGTTCTCCCTTCAAATACAAATGAGGAAGAAAAGAAACGAAGAATTCTTTAATAGAGTATGAAAAATTACGATGGCAAACATAGGATTTTTATCAAGTTTCGTTTAAATTGCTAAACTTTATTTTATGTTTAAAATTATAGTTCTTACTAATAGTTTTTTTTTTTTTTCAGATACAAGAATATGGAAAACCAATAATGTCGTGAGAATCCATACAAATCAAGGGGGGCCGATCAGCCAAAAATGTAAATTTAATCTGTGGTTCTTGCTTGCAACCTTTGAAATTAAAGGGAAAAAAGGGGCAAAGTCCTGTCAGTGTCAAAAATGTAAAATTCATCCCTGGTTTCTGCTCGGAATCTTTGAAATTAAAGTAAACCTTGGTTTTTCTTCCTCTGTAGACATTACGTGGACCGGTGACAACCATTGAACTTGCTTAATGTTTTCTGTTTTTATGTTGAAAAAAAAAAAGGTCGCTTGCGTAACCCTCCTCAGGTTTTTTTTTTGCCCTTTGCTATGATTACTTTTCTTTTGCCTGTCCCACATTCCAATATTCAATAGCGAAGCTGCAGCATCAAAGGTGGAGTCACATGGGTGGTCGTCGTCTTTGGTTTTATTTTCCCTTATAATATTGTATATAAAATTCTATAAAAAAATTATATTTTATCTTTCTTCAAATTACATTCTTCCTTTTCCTTTTTTCGTAAAATGGTATTTTAGTTCAATCATATATTCGTCTCTTTCACTAATTTTTTTGGCTCTATCTTGCGTAGCACATTATTTACGTCTATGAGATCTTATATAGATCATTGTGATGCAATCTCTTCGTAATTTGGTTTGTCCATTTCTTTTAAAAAATCAACGAAATAAGTAAGTGATAATATAGTCTAGATTTATAATTTTTTGATAGTTTTGGAAATTTGGAATGCCCCCCAAAATCAATAAAATAAGTGATAATATAGTCTCGATTAATAATTTTTAGACAGAGACTTGGAAATTTCGAATGTCCCCCAAAAATTGTTGTTTTAATAAACTAAACTCGAGCTCCAGCCCCATTGTTGTGGGAGTGCGTATTTTTCACTTCTTGAGAACTTACGGTATTTTATTCTAATAGCCAATAGACCAACAAGTACATGAGGGTTAACATATCAAACGGATTCGAAGTTTTCATTTTCGGTATTTTTTTATTCTTCTAGAAGTTGTCGTTTCCTAGGTGCTAATAGCCCCCCTTCTCTTGCCGGCTGTTTGGATGGGTTCCAGTTACAAATAATATAAAGCTTTCACATGCTACTAAAAAAAAATTTGTTACAGTATAAAACTCTCACATGCTACAATAAAAGTGGTTCTAACCAACGATTCCCACCACCTTTCCAAACACCCCATTGGTTTCTTATAGAGCTATTTCGTACAATTTTTATGTTCTTTTTATTACTGTTGCTGTCTATATTGTGTCGTTTTTAACAATTATTGTCGTTTGCATCGTTGTCCTTTCGTAATTTTCCACGCGGTTCTCTTTTAAGTTATGTCGTTTACTGATTGATGTCGTTACCCAGACGAAGTGGTTCATATGTTATCGTCGTTTCGGTGATGTCGTTTTCTAGGTCATTTTCTTCGCAGGGGATTTTTTTATTTTACGTCTTTCTCGTTTAAGTCACTGTTTTTAAGTGTCATGTCGTTTTCCTGTCAACGTCGTTTTTCAAGGTATCGTTGTTTCGTATAGCCATAGTATTGACGTTTCTATGGGAACGTCGGTTTAGATTGTTAAAAATAATTGTCGTTTCCTCTTGGATGTTTATTGGTTAGTGGTGTTTTCTTTTATGTCTCTCCCTTTCCACGCTTGGTTACTGTTTTCATTGTCGTTGTTTAGTTTAATGTCGTTTTTTCCGCTTAGAGCTCGCCATTCCCATTGCGTACCATTCTTATGTCGGAAAATCTAAAAAATAAGAGATGCTAGGGGTGGAGCTTTAAAAAAATTGCGAATTATATCTCACCATGTATCTGAAAAATAGTATGATTTATTTCTCACTTTCTATGTTAAAAAAAAACTTTTTTTTTTTTTCCTTTAAGAAAGAAGGAGTCGCAAAGTTTCCTCCCTTCACTTTTCATATAAAGAGAGGGTGCAAGAGATTTTTTACGATAAGACCGAAAAAAAAACAGATAAATTATCGCTATTTTCTTTTTTTTTTAATTTAATTAAATTAATAAATTAGTATATATTTCTATTTTGACGTAATTCAAGTAGATTTAATGGTTAAAAATTTACATTAACTGTACGGGTGGTTTTGTTTGCACTTTTTTTTTTTAATTTTCCCTTCTTTTAAATACATCCTCTTTATAAATTTTAAAATAACTAAATTAACTTAATGCACTCTCTTATAGTTCAAAACTATCTCTATGATGTTACTTCCATTCCCTTTATTTTTCTTTTTACATTCACCATTTAATTTTTTATTATTTTAACATTCTTACTCATCTATCTCTTTTTTCTTTATTTTTTATAAGCTTTAGCATGAATAAAGGATATTTTTATATTAAAAATATGAATATTCACGACATTTACTTCTTACATTTTCAAATATATATATATATATATATATATATATATTTATTCATTATTACATCCACTAATTCAACAAAACAAGCATTTGTCATCAATGCTACTATATGCTTAAAAGAATTAACATACCTCCATATGATTTTTTTGAAATAGTCATTGAATTATGAAAATTAGGATTTTGACATAAAAATATTTATACATTAGAAGTTTACTTATTTAGGGGATATAAACACGTGTGAAAAGAAAAAAGATGAATTAGTAGCTTCTATTTATTAAAAAAGGATTAATTATGTTATTAGGTCAATTTTAGTTGTCCTTTATATCATTTTATTTAACATAAATTCTATAGTGGAGTACACTATTATTTTTCATTAGTGGAGAACGACTAAACACAATTAGATCAACATCTAATAGTAGAAAAAAAATTGAAGGACCATCAAAACAAAAACAGACTCAAACACACATGATTATTTTATATTTATCAATTTAAAAAAAAAAAAAAAAAAACTGAATCAATCTTGTTCTTCCTTCCTCCTTCCATCTCTACCATCAACCCTGCACCGCCGCCCACCACCCGTCGCTCGGCCCTTATCATCATCGCCATCAGATATCGTCGAGAAACTTATATAAGAGTTTTTTTTTCTTCTTCAGCAAGTTCTTCTTCTTCATCTTCTTCCTCTTTTCTTCCTCTTCTTTTCTTTTCTTCTTCCCTTTGGTGGCTAAGCATGTCTGGGGGTAGGGCGATGGTGACTTTTTTTTTTTTAATATCTTGTTCTTCCTCTTCCCATCTCCACCATTAGCGTTGTGCCGCCGCCTGCCACTCTACCCCCATCATCATTGCCATTAGATATTGCCGAAAAACTCATATTTTAGTTCTCTTCCCTTCTCCAGCCACTTCTGCTTCTTCCTTTTTTCTTCTTCTCCTCTTATCTTCACGATGGCTGAGCATGGTGGTGCCGAGATGCAGTAGGTTGCCAGAGAGGGAGGAGGAGCTCTTTACCTTTTAATTTTTTGAAATTTTGATCAAATCTAGTGTAAGAGGGTCTACTTAAATCTTTGTATCTCGACTGTTTCATTTTTTTATTTATTTTAATCGTATGATTGTTAATTGAATTTTTACTGGTGGAGAATTTTCCTTGCGTTTGATAGTTAGTAATTTATATCACTTTTTTAGTTATAAACAGTATAAAATTTTTATATGCTATAATAACAATAAAAAAATTATTATAATATAAAACACTCAAATGTTACAATAAAAACAATTCTAACTAACTTATCAAACACCTTATTGAACATTCTCTACTATAGACCTCCTTTTTATTTAAAGGTTTTTTATAATATAAATTTATATTTTAAAGGAGGATATAAATAGGCAAATAAAAGGTATGCATAGAACCACCATAACTATTTATGACTTCTTAGTAAAAAGACAAAATAAAAATAAAAAATCAAAATTTCTCCAATTTCTTTCCTCACATAATTGATGACACATAGCAAGAATTTTTCGATTTTCCAAGGCATGCATCCAAACAAGTCAGAATCTCGAGAAAGAGAGAGGAAAAAGGCGGGATTGTAAAAAAAGGAAGGCAAAACACCATCACCATATACGCCAAGGATTTGACAATTTGACTCTAGTCACTTGCAAAACAAACGCACCGAAGCCCATTAAATTAATATTATTAAAAACATTAGTCGATAAAAAGCAAAAATGTTAGTATTTAATAAAAAAGAATTAAAAAGAAAAAAGAAAAAAGTTCATTAAAGTATTGCACTCAAAAGGTTGGACATATTGGTGAAGCTAAGAAAGAACCAAAGCGCATTCATTTCTCTTATTGTCGTTTTCGAAAGCCATCAAAACAGGTCCACACCTCCTTAACCACTCCACCCAGAAACTTCATTTCTTCTCTCTCTTTTTTCTCAACTTGGTTCTCTCTTCTCCTAATCACAATATATATACTCCCTTAATCACATCTCATCCTCTTATCAGTTTCGCTCTTAATCGGTGATAAGATCACGATCCAGCGATGAAGCGTGGCTGTTTCGACGACGAAGACGACGATACGAAGAAGATGAAGAAGATCAAGACCGAGGAGGAACTGGAATCGGAAACGGAAACGGAACCAGAAGAAGGGGCTAGGGAGAGCGGATTTGTGAATCTGGACAACAACCTGCTGTTTGAGGTTTTGAAGCACGTGGACGCGAAGACCCTGGCCATGGCGGCTTGCGTGAGCAAGCAGTGGCACGAGACGGCACAGGACGAGCGCCTCTGGGAGCTGATCTGCACCAGGCACTGGGCCAACACCGGCTGCGCCAGCGACCAGCTCAGATCTGTGGTCCTCGCTCTCGGAGGCTTTCGCCGCCTTCACTCCCTCTACATTTGGCCTCTTTCCAAGCCCCAATCTTCTTTCTCTTCGTCTTCCGCCGCGTCTCCGTCGCCGTCTTGGGGTCCGTTGCCGCCGATAATCAGCTCCAAACCGCCGCCGCCGACGACGACGCGTTGGGGAAAAGACGAGGTTAATCTCTCGCTCTCGCTTCTCTCTATTCGCTTCTACGAGAAGATGAATTACTCCAATAGAGGCAGATGATAAAATTTCTTCCTTTCCTAATCTGCACTATTAGTAATATAATTATCAGCTTTCCTACCCTTTCGGATTTGGCTTTGGGAAATTCCATTCCTCTTTTATATGATTTTTGCTTAATTTGCTTTCGATTTGGCAAGTAAATCTGTAATTTTGATGACGACTTTTTTTCCCTCTCTCTTTTGTGCTGCCTGTATATATAGATTGAATTTAAGAACGATGAACTTTTTAATTCCTAATTTCGTGGAATTTTCTGCCTGATTACTGTATTTTTTAGCATAATAATTCGTGTACTTTGGATGTGTGATGGGAATTAGAGAGAATGAAAGCTTTTTTAGTATGCCAGAACTATGGGGGTTTCTGAAGAGAGGAGGCTTTTTGGTTGGGTCAAGTTCTGGGGATTCGTTTTCCATGTACAAACAAACAGACAGACACCAGAGAGAAAAAAAAACAAAAAAAGTCTGGCTTGTAATTAATGTTTGTGACTGTGGCACTTTGCCCCTACCTTGCTCGCTAGGGACACACATACGACAAAATTTTTAACATATTTTTTTAATAAATTATTGCATACAACTGCAAGTCCTATGGGGGACCAAATTGTCGCATCTTTTAGTTTCTTTTCTCTGTAAAAAAAAGAGATCGGATAAGCAATTCGGTATTGGGCTGGCACACGCTGCCAGGCTTGGCTTTCGGCCTTATTCCATCAGGAAAAAAATAAATAAATAAAAGGAGAAACCCTCTGTTTTTGGTTCTGGCATGTCGCTCATCCAGATGCAGGCTTTTTCCTCGTGTGTTATAAATGTTAGTTAAATTTAATTGGTTTTAACTAATTAAAATGTAAAACTTTTAATAATTGTAATAAAAAATAAAAATGTGTTATCATATAAAATTTTCAGCCGTTATAATTTTAAAACTTAAAACTTTTAAGTTTTTAGTAACTTGTCAAATGGTCTGTTAGATTTTTTTTTTTTGGTGAATGCGAAAATTTATATAGAAGACCTTAGGTGAAAGGAAATTGGTCTCCTGAGGGTTGAGATGACATTTTAGTTCAGAGCAGTACGACACTAATTTGGAAAAAATTTGACTTTCCTCTAATAATTGGAAGTGTTCATGCTATTTTTTTTTTTTTTTTGAGGGACCTGTTCTTTACTATATGACTACTTCTAGTATTGATTCTCCCTATACGCCGTTGAAAGGCATTTCAATTTGTGTGGAGACGAACAGGGCAGCAAGGGATACCATTTGGGTGATTAATGAGATGGACCACAGACATCTTCATAAATTTCTTCTGGTTTATGTTTGTATGTAAAAGGAATCAACCAATTTTGGGTGTCTTTCTATAAGTCGTATGCTCCCTTCCAAAAAGAAAAGAGACTTGTATTGGGACACTGATTTCATTGTCTGCTCCCTCTGATGGCTTTCTGGGCTGAAACAGTGTACTCGGAATAAGTTTTGGAAACTACCCTTCGATCGGGAAAAAAAAGGAAAACTATTTTCTTTCCCTTTCTTTCTTCTCATTGGGCCATATTTTTTGTGGGGCATTCCTTTCCATTGTTTAATGAAGTCTCCATGTTAATGGGACTAAAGAACTTCTATGTTCTATATAAAAAAAAAAAAAAAAAAAGAGACGGACTTCTATAAAAGGAGAGACACACTTCTATATTCATTCTTGATTAAGAAGTAAGAACCGAGAGCTAGTAAGAGCTTGTTTGAGATAGCTTAAAAAAAAGCTACTTTTGGCCAATTTGTGTAACACCTGAGATTTTTAGTGCATTAAAAATGCATTAAATTAAAGATTATATTAAGACAAAGTACAATTAAAGAAAAATACTGTATAATAAGATGGAAAATTATACAGTGTTAGAGTAATGCAGTATAAGAATTGAATTGTGTGGACCACAATTTTATCTTATACTTTTTATAAAAGAAAAGAAAAGAAAAAAAAATCAGAAATTCAAAGCAAATTCGAGACTTTCTCTCTCCTCTTTCTCTCTCTAGATTTTTTCTCTCTCTCCTCAAATCTCGTTTGAGATTCCGGCGTTATTTTTCGACACCTCTCATACCAGTGGGAAGCTCTCGTTGAGCTGAGTCCAACGAGGTGTCGTGCCACCCAAAACACCACCAGAGGAGGGCTCACGCGCCGCCCAAAGTGGCGGCGAAACCCATTTTTTCCCGACGTCATTTCTCCGCCGTCCGACCACCAATCGACGTGATTTTGGTGTCTATGGACTCAGTGTGAGGAGAGGAACAAGATGGTACCAATTTTCCAGCTCAATTTTGGCTGGAAAGGCTTCGCCGGAGCTGCCCGTCTCCGCCGTGTCGTCGCCCCTCGAGAACCGCCGATAATGGCGGCGGTGAGGTACACCGCCGCCACCGTTCGACTCAGACGGCGACGGGGAGTGAAACCCCTCGCCTAATTTCACGCCACAGCCGCGGTTGGTCGGAGTTCCACCTCCGTCGTCGAGCGCCGCCGCGACAGCCACCGATCACGACGTTCCCGGCTGCCTCGCCCCAAATTGAAAGGGGGAAAACGTTCAGATGGTTGAGAAGAGCATGAAGCAACTCTCAATTGCACGAAATGACGGCCGGTCACCGGAGAACGACCTCCGCCTTGGTGCGCCGCCGTGGGGAGCTTCGGGCCGCCGTTCCACGCGGTGTTGAGCTGCCCCATCGTAGGGGAAACACTCAGAGGGACACGGGGAAGAAAACGCCCAAGTCAATTTTGGGCTACCGTCGCCGGAGGACCGAGATCGGAGCCGCCGGTGTTAGCCGAGAAATCCATCCTCGATTGGAGCAGATGGAGGCCGAATTGGGTGAAATTGACCCCACCAATCGACTCAGGAGGGTCGAATTAGGGGGGGTAGGCTCGAGCTCAGCCCTCAACGGGGCCAACCGCCGCCGGTCAACGGCCGGTCAACGGCGGTCAACGCCGGTCAACGGCCGGTCAAAGGGCAAAATGAGATTTTGTGATCCGGACCTCCGATCGAAGATCCGAGACCGCCTCCCGACTCGTTTCGACGCTCTGAACGCAATGGTGACCTCCGTTCGAGCTAATTCCACTCCGATGAAAATCGTCCGGTACCGACTGCACGCGGATCGAGGCGATTCAAGCAGCAATATCGGAGTCCAGAATGACAGTTTCAAGAATGTATGATCTCCAGGAAGCATTCCTAGCCATTCATGGTCGCTCGAGGAGCACTGCAGAGGATGCTTCATATACTGTAGATGCAGCGAGATACAACTGGATCTGCTTTGCTTGGAGTTCAAGTAAGTAGGAATCTCGCATGCAGTATGAACTGTTTTAGATGCTTTCATAGAAATTTATGAAATGCATGATCAGTGATTGTTACACTGTTTTATGTAAGAATAGGTTTTATAACGTTATAAGGTGACGAAAAACCCGTTAAGGGTAAAATCGTCATTTTTAAGGAAACGGCTAGAACGGAGTCGAACACTCCGATTTAGCATAATGTTATTAGATGGAAAATGTTCCGTGATACGTTAAGTAACGTAACGGTCATGTGAGATCAAGATTTAACGAGGAATGTTTTAAGTAAACGAGTGGTAACCGATGGGTTACAAAGTTAAAAGGAAAAGTAACCCCGGTGGGTTACAAGGTTAATTGAAGGAAATGTAAACTGATGGTTTATAAGGTTGAGTAAACAGAACGGTAGACCGAAAGTATACTAGTCAAGTTATGAAAAAGGAATGAATGATTAATGTTTACGTTTTATTATCAATCGAGTGGATTGATAATAAAGAAAGTTAATTAATGAGTCGGCTGTCGTTTGATCAGGACACAGAGGCCGACTAATGGAAGGAACGAGAAAGGAACGGAATAGAGAACGCTAGAGTATAGTTCGGGTAAGTTTCAAACCTCACCTACAGCATGAAGTAAATGATTTTTAAATGCTCATTTATATGTTTGCAAATGTGTTTGCAAATTGTTAAGCAAGTTGTTTTTAAAGTATGTTTGCATTATTTATGCAAAAAGTTTTAAAGTTCAAGAAAAAGAATTGCAATGAATTTGCAACCATTATGTTAAAGGTTTATTTGCATATTGATATGCATAACGTTATTTAAAAGTTTAAGTTATGATTTTCAAAGTATTGAAAGTATGTTTTGCATTATGACAATGCAAAATGTTTAATAGTTTAAGTTATAAGTTTCATGTTGCATTTGCTATGCAATAAGTTGCATTTATTGTGCAATAAATTTAAGAATAAAAGTTATAGCTTGCAAAATATGTTTGCATTTTATGATGTCTTTATTAAGCAATATGTTGCATTTGTTATGCAATGAGTGTTAGAATGCAAGTTATGATATGCAAAATGTGTTTACATTTTATGTTGCATTTGTTATGCAATGAGTTGCATTTATTATGCAATTAATTTTATAATACAAGCTATGAATTGCAAGTGTATTGCATATGATGTGATTGCATTTGAAATGCTCACTAAAGTTAATAAGAAGGTAACGTTAAGATAAAAAGAAAGTGTCGTACCAGCCTCTTTGTTATGAGGTAATGAAAGTAAAATTAAAGTTTGACCTCCTAAAGGTGAGGTACAAGACCTCAATGTTTGATGGTCTCAAGTCTTCCACAAGGGAAGCATCATGTTTATGATCTCATGATTAATGAGTTTGTACGAACACTAAAGTAAAGTAAGGAAAATGAAGGTTACAAGATAAAGAAAAGTTATAAGATAAAGAAAGTTAAAGAATAAGGATAAAGGTTGAGAAAGAAATGAATATTTAAGTTTATAGAATGTTCATAAAAGGCTCATAATTAAAGTTAATAATTGAGCATAAATGAAGTCATGCATTCTAATGTTGCTTGAATGCCTTTCATGAAATGTTTATATGCTATGTTATGGAAAACATTCAGAGAAATGTTTTATGACAAGTGTTTATGAATAACGTTTTCATGTTTTCAAGAAACGGTTTATGAACGACGTTTTAAGATAAACGTTCAAGAAATGTTTAAGAGAAAGGTTTTACATTAAATGTTTATGAAAAACATTTCATGTTTGCAAGAAAAGGTTTACGAATGACGTTTTAAGAAAAACGTTGAAGAAATGTTTTACGAAAAACGTTTATGCAAAACGTTTCAGAAATGTTTTATGAAAAACGTTTTCAGAAATGTTCTATGAAAGACGTTTATGAAGAACGTTTTTAGAAATGTTAAAGGAAAACGTTTATGAAAAATATTTTCATAAATGTTTATGGAAAACGTTCATGAAGAACGTTTCAAGAGAAAGGTTTTCATGAGAAAAGTTTTAAAGCATGTTTAAATGCTTTGTGAGAATATGTTTGAACTTGCTGAGCGAAAGCTCATTAAAAGTTTTTCATGCTGTAGGTAATTTATGGGTGACCAATGGGACCCGTTAGAAGAGCTGGGTGCTGCGGAGGACAGTTGCAAAGATTTAGGTATGGATACCATCACTGTTTGCTTCCGCTATGCAAAGAAAATGTTTTCCATTGTTTAATGTTGTGTGTTCAAAGTTTTAAGATACAGTTTACAAACTGTTTTATGTAGTTATAAAGTAAAATTTTAAACTATGATTTAATAAATGTTTCTTATTAAGTTTTAAGAAACGTTTTGAAATGATTTTAAAGACAAGTGTTGAGCGATGTCTCCACTTGAATGCGACGGAGGTCGCGTCAGTATTAAAGAATGTTGAAGGAAAGAAAAAAAATTTACTACAGTATTTTCTTACTAAGTAAGTAAGATTACTGTTTTACGAAACGATGATTATGAAAGTAAAGTGACTGGCCGAAAAGGCGGGTCGTCACAATTTGCTTCAAAAAGCTATTTTTTTGACATGTTTTGATAAACGTGAAAAATATTTTTAGATTTTATAAACATTTTTTAGAGAAGTCAATCGTTTAGTGTTTGTAAAAAAATGCTTATGAAAAGTTTTTTTATATATATTTATGAAATTTTATTTAAGAATAACAAAAAAATTTCATTTATATCTTTGAAATATATTGTATTTTAAACTAATAAAAGCTTTTGACATATTTAACTAAATAAGTTCATATTCAAAGCTTTTTTGAAATTAAAAAAATATTTTTTATGCGTTATTTAAAAACTACTCTAAAAAATCAAGTTTATGCTTCTCTCTTTATATTACTTAAAGTAAAAGTGCAAACTATCCCAAACGGCATGAAATGCAAATTATTCCAAATTGAATAAATGTTTCTCGGTTTTTGTGACTAGTTTACATTTTGTAACAGCAGCGGAATACATTTGTGCGATGAGATTATTTTCATTGATTGCGTAATTGTGAAACTAATTTACCATTTTTCCCGCAGATGTGCCCCAGAAAGGCAGAAAAGAAAAAGGAAATTTGATAAATGCGAAAATTGCTAGAGGCCAAATAAAGAGTTCAAAATTAAAATTGTTAAATGCTGTTAAGTTGAAGATACAATTTATAATTAAACTAAAAAGCAAAGTCGTAGTAAAATGTTGAGATAAAATCAGGTATGGAACTCATTTGAATCGGAAAGAATGATTTTTTAAGTCTTACAGATATTTTCTTGTTACAAAATAGTACTTCATTCAATTAAATGAAATGAAAATATCAAGCCCACCACATGTAATAAGATTGACATAGGAAATACACAAATCTAATGCAAGATAACAGTGAATCAAACCTAAAGGAGTAACCTTGCACAGAATATGATTAATGCACGCGCAGGCCTACAAAAGATACAAAATAGAGACCACTAAAGATATCTTCTCGGCTTTTTCAAACATGCTCTATCATACAGCTCTTTTGATAAAGTGACGGATCTTTTATAAAAATTAAAGGGTTTTTTAGAGAGTAGTTGGCCTTGAAAATGTTGGTTTGAGAAATGTAACATATGAGAGGTTTATATAATACTAATTTTTTTTATTTTTTACTGTAATTGTTAAAAACTTTACACTATTTATTAATTGAAGGCAATAGTTTCAACTGAGATGTCAAACAAAGACTTAATCTTCAACAATAGGGAGCTTTTTGCAACAACGCATACTCTATCATAGGCATAATTGTTATTTTGTCAAAATCACATCAAAATGATAAATATATATATATATTTATATATATAAAACACTATTTAATGGTTTAAAACATAACCATGCTACTAAATTTTTTTGTTTTCATATCTCTCAGTATATATACAAACATGGGGAGAAATTACTATTGTTCCAGTAGTCTTTTTCTCTCCATCAAAACCAAAAGAAAGTAACCACAAGCAAACAACAACGGAAGCAAAGAATGGGAAATTCTTTGAGTTAGTCGGAACCTTCTTTTCCTAGGGTGAGCAGATCGCTTGGTGTGATTGCGACGTAATTGTCGTAAGAACTATCTCTCTTCCCTTTAAATATGTATGTGTATATGTATTCTTTTTCCTAGGTGGATAGGGGGCTGGGGGCGGATTGCCATTAGTGGATTGAGCCCACCCCCTTCGCGAATGTCCACCAAGATTCGATAAACAGTGTAATTACCAATCATCGCCTTGACCACCAAGGCATCGTGCGGTAAATGGACACCGTGGGTGTTTGCCTCTAAGAAGGTGATTTCTGCCCCCTTATATTTCGGCATTTTGGCAAGCTTGCTCATCAAGACATTCTAGTATTTGTCCTTAGAGCTTTCTCTTGTCTCTCAAGCATAGTTCTTCTAAGACCTTTGTGAGTCACAACAAAGGTAGGGTCCCCCGTAGATTGTGCGAATCATGTCTGAGGGGGTATTGTCGTCATTAGGTTGCCAATCTCCTTCACGCCGTGGTGCCTCGTTCCTCCTGATACCAAGTCAACCCTTTCCCCCTCTCATGTCTTCTGTTCATGTCCACCTTATATTCTTACAGACTACCTTCTCTTATGAGCCTTTCTATTTCATCTTTCAGGCTAGCACACTCGCCAGTGCACTATCCCACATCATTGTGGAACTTGTAATACTTTGAGTAGTTCCACTTTTCCAGGCTTGATCTCATCGGTGGGGGATGCTGGAGGTAGGATTGATCGTTGATTTGAGGGTTGATGTCATTGATGGGTGCAGTAAGGCTACGATAAGTGTCGTACCTTTGTTAAAGCCGACCCTTTTTTGGCTTCTTGTCTCTGTCGTTTGCCATTATTTGTGATAACCACTCGTCCCACATGACTCGTTGAGGGGTCATAAACGGGCAGCCTTGAGCTTTCTTGCCCTTGAAGATTTGTTTTCCTTTTACCTTCATCCTGTGAGGTTGTGTACTGCCACTGCCACTTCTCATTGATTTTTTGAAGGCCAAACTGTGACACCCGTTATTCTCCTAAGGGTATTAAGGTAATTAGATTAATTACCTAGTATATATATAAAAAAAATCAGAAAATCTCTCATAATTCGAAACTCTCTCTCTCTAAAAAATTCTCTCTCTCTCCTCAAAGATTGTTTGAGATTTCGGCATCCGTTTTCGACACCTCCCGCACCAATGGAAAGCTCTCAACGAGCTGAGTCCAACGAGGTGCCGCGCCGCCCAAAACACCGCCGGAGGAGACCACACGCGCCGCCCAAAATGGCGGCAAAACCCATTTCTTTCCGACGAGATATCTTCGCCGTCCGACGTCCGATCGACGTGATTCTTGTTCCTACACGACCATCGTGATGAGAGGAACAAAACCCACCCTTGGTGGCAGCTCAACAACCGCCGGATTGCTCTGCCCGCCTATTGCCGCCGTGCACCGCCGCCCCCATGGTGGAACTCCGCCTTGCCGGAGGAGGTGACTGACACCACCCCTCCCAATGAGTTCAGAGGATCAAGGGGAGTAAAACCCCTCGATCAATTGCACGGAAGGAGCCGGTTTCGCCGGAGAACGGCCAACGCCGCCGTCAACCGCCGCGGGAGCCTCCGTTTTGGCTCTTCCCAGCCACGTTTCTTCAAATTGGATGAGGGGAAATGCTCATAGGAGGATGGGTAGCAAAAGCCCTCAGCCAATTTCAGGTTTCCATCGTCGGAGAATCAAGATCGGAGCTCATCCATTTCTACCGACGTTGTACTTCACGACCCGCTATGTTAGAGGCAGAATTGGGTGAAATTGACCCCGCCATTGGACTTAGAAGGGTCAATTTAGGGGGGGTAGACCCGAGCTCAGCTGCCAACGGACCCCGATTGACGTCGGTCAACGACGGTCAAAGTCGGTCAACGTCGGTCAACGGTGGTCTACGGCCAGTCAAAGGCTAAATTGGAATTTTGTGATCCGGACCTCCGATCGAAGATCCGAGACCGCCTCCTGACTCGTTTCGATGCTCTGGATGCAATGGTGACCTCCGTTTGAGCAAATTCTACTCCGATGAAAATCATCCGGTACTGACTGCATGCAAATCGAGGCAATTCAAACAGCAGTATCGGAGTCCAGAATGACGTTTTCAAGAATGTATGATCTCCAGGAAGCATTCCTAGCCATTCATAGTCGCTCGAGGAGCACTACAGAGGATGTTTCGTAGATACAGCGAGATACAACTGGATCTGTTTTGCTTGGAGTTCAAGATCAAGGGAGTATGGAGCTAACGTTAATTGATTCCAGGATTAAAAGATTGTTGATAAGCTTGAAAGGTAGGGATTCTATTACTCATCTTTTGTGAGGTTTTTATAGAATTAAAATTGATTGTTTTGCCGCAATATATATATATCTATGTTGAACTGATATTATATGTGTATCACATATGAAACTATGACATGGACTCGTCTTGTATTGTACGGCGAGGAACATAATGAATTGACACATGTTATAAATTAAGAAGCATGGTTAGGAAAACTAACTCTATTAATAATGATTCAATATAGAGAAATTGTGAGACATGAAGAGGGCGACGGTTACGTCCTTGGGCATGAATACCCTAAAAGGTAAAATAGGGGGAAGGCGATGACGCTTCCTTGGGTTGAAAGTCCCAGAACACACTGTACAGGAATCGATTTGGTGAGGACTCGGGGCTTGATGTCCCCTCACCAGAACACCCTTGGAATGTTTATAGGGTGATCAAGTGCGCCCATTTGGGTTTCGATGAGTTGAGTGATACTCAATTTAACATGGATACCTAGGAACAATGATGATTGGTAATATTTGTATAAATGTGTAATTATGACACTTGGTAATGATTAACTACGGTATCCATAAGATGTGATCATAATAAACCTCATAATCTAGAATATGATGTGACTTACTAACCATGCAGGTTTTAATGTGGTAATGATAAAAACCTAAAGGTGAGTAATGGCTTTCTCTACTGAGCATAGTGTTGCTCATACCCTTATGTTTATATCTTTTCAGGACTCACTAAGTGTGAGGTGGCTACGAGAAATATAGTTGAGGAAGTGATGTAGCTATATTACATTGGGACTGCTTCAATTGTTGAGAATGTTCTTCATGATAATGTAAGCATCAATTGTTACTTTCTGTGACTGTATTACAATGTGTTGATGGTTAAAATGATGATGACAACAGTTTATATTATTAAATTTAAGGTGCTACATTAAAACTGTGGTTTATTTGTCGTTTATATTTTTATTTTTGAGTTGAGAGTTTTCATTTAAGTCCCGGGCAAATTTTATTTTTAAGGTTTTACTTTTATTATTTATTTTTATTTTATCTCATTAAAAACTGTTAACCCCCATATAGGGGCGTTACACCAAACACTTGACCTCTTCCTAGTTAATATAACCCCTGGCCCTCTTCAGGAATTCTTGGTATGTTTTGGGACCCTTGCGGTCGAGATCATCCCTAAAAGGAATGTCCGTCTGCATACTGCTCAGTGCCAACATCTTCCGATGCTCCTCCCATGGCGGCTACTTCTTTAGTAAACCTTGAAGCAAATCCTTGAGGGATTCGTTTGGCCTTTGAGTAAGGAAACTCAATTTCTCCTTAGCAGGTGGGAAAGATCTCACCCCCACGAATTGGTTGAGGAAGGCCACTTCAAATCCTTAAAGCAGATTATGCTTCTTGCTTTAAGCTTTCTGAACCATCTCTTTGTTGATTCTGAGAGGGTTTGGCTAAAAGCCTTGCACATAATTTCCAGTGGAACCCTGTAGAGTTCCATATAGGACTCATAAATCTAGATGTGATCGTCTAAATCTGTGAGTTCTTTGTATGGCGTCATTTGCAGGGTCTTGAAACTCTTTGGAAAAGGTAACACCATGATGGACGGTGCAAATGGGGTTACATAGGTTATCTCTTCCTCATGCTGTATGTCGAGCTTTTCTTCTAGGTTCCTAATGCGGTTGGCCAATTTTTTTACCTCTTCTGTGGGGATGCCCAACATGGTCTGGATTTACTAGTTCACCTATTGAGCTATAACGCTAGGGTCGACCAATTGGTTGTTTGTTGGCTGGTCTTCAGTTGGTTGGTCAGTTGTGTTGGGATAGTTTGCCATGGACGTAGCTCTTTTTTCTCGCAGGTGGTCCCTTAACTCCTCCTTCCTAAGTTGATCCTTTAAGTCTCCTATGGTGTTAGCCGTGGAAACTTTTGGTCTTACATCATGTCTGGGAGGGAGAGGAGGAAGACCAGTTTCTCGCCTTGGTGGATTAGAAGGACTGGCTTCTTGAAGCTGAGTCACTTAGCTTTTCTCCTTCGATCCTAGCTACCTCTTGAATTGGTCTTCCTTTGACGGCTACCCTTAGTTTCTCTAGTTCCCTCAGGGTTACCCTAGTTGCCTCTTTGGCTACCAGATGGGTCCCTTAGGTTGTCTGGGTCTTCACCTGGAAAGTTACCATCTTGAAGGCCAACTAGGGTCGTCGAAATTTGCTTGAGCAATCCGCTCATCCTGTCTGCCTTTTGTTCTAGCAAGGTAGTTCTTGAAGGGTGCTTCCCTTCTTTGCTTTTCCCCCGCCTCTACTTGATCTAGCACCCCCTGTGTGACAGAGTTGTTGGTGTTGGCTCTAGTGTGATTGGTGCGAGTTGTCACCATGATGACTGCTTGATTATCCGATGATGCTGGGGGGGTTCGTCCTTTAGAAATAAAGGCCCTCCTTCTAGCGCCAATTGTTAATGCTGGAAGTTACTCAACAATAATCTTTGTGATAATCCTCACAATCACTCACGGTAAATGTTGTTTGATGCAGTATAATTTGAGAGAAGTAAAATGAAAAATTGAGATGCGAGATTTATAATGGTTCACTCGAAAATAAACGACGTCCACTTTGGTGTTTCTTTTTTCTCTCTGATGTTCGAATAGCACAAAAATCGTAAAAGGAGGATGATTGGAAGGAAATATGTTTTTTTTTTTTAGGAATATAGAGATTCAAAAGTCCAGCCTTTATCATGTCTCCTTTTCTCCCTTATATGGGCCTAAGGCATTACGGAGGGGCAACCAGAATAAGGATAATGGAGACACGAATCTTCATGTTTTGTGCCGGCCTATAATGTACGTGCATGGTGTCCCTACACGCCCAAAAGTGTCTCGAAACCTATGCAAGTGGCCTCGTTTGTAGGCGCATTATTTTGACTGTCGACCTCGTCCATATTCTTCTGCCAGTCTTTGAAAAGAGGGCGCACTAAATGGTGATAACCACAAGGCCTCTTTAATCTCGACCTTTGCATACAGACGAGCTTTGAAAGTTATCTCTACTTCGATCCTACTTGGGCCGTATTGGGCCTGGGCCATGGAGACATCCCACAACAAAAATGATTATGAATCTCATTATTTGTCCAATAAACGAAAAATGGGTATGTGGTCACAAGTTACAAGTTATAGATCAGTGTTTAGAAATCAAGATAAAGTTCAAATATAATGATATGTGAAAATTTTATACCGTAACATATTATTTTACACTAGAGACAATTAGAACAAAAAAGTTCCAATTTGCCTCCTAAATACACTCTAATTGGCAACCGGAACAACCTCCGTTGTTGAAGTCTTATATTTGAATCCTTTATTCTGTGTAAAAAATGCACGTGACGAAACACACTGAGGATTTCACTTGAATAATGAACGAATTTTTGTTAATGAATAATGATAAAAATCTTACAAAGCCAAAGCGGCGTTTTGATCGTTATTGGGCTGCTTAATTTGTTGGTCTTTGCATCATGGTTAGAAACACACATATTGGAGAGAGTCTACTGTCCATGTGCCGCGTACAATAATCGAATTTCATAACCAATTTTCCATGTCTTTTTTGGAATGTCACCGAACGTTCCAAGAAGGGAAAAAAAAATCACATTGTGCAAGGTAGAATTTTCTTCGGAAGTGCCATGCTTATAGCACTTTCTGGTACCGATTTTGACTAGAATTCTCAGTGGCTCAAAAGTTGATCACGTCACCGCCCCATTAAGATTGTAATGCACAGGACCTTTTGCAAGTCTTTTACACTTCTCATAATAATAATAATAAAAAAATCCACGATTAAAGTACTCAATCCCATGTGCGTATATTGCATTTTCATTAAGATTACAGAAGCAATTACGCAAGAGGACGGAATTTTAAAATGAAATAGTAAAACTGTACTTTTTGTTGTTGTAAAAACTAATGAAAAATACCGCAATATGGCATGTCACTAATAATGACTTTTCTAAAGGTTAAATAGCATGAGGGATTACATCATAATCACATAGTATTTTTATAAAAAAGTTATTAGAAAATGTCGATTTCAAAATGTACTGTAATGACACGGGATATTTCTGGTAGATTCTCAAAATTTATAACAAAATACTTGGGTTTTTAAGAAAATTAGTCAGAAAGTATAGCTGAATTAATAAAATTTTAAAAAGGATAAAATACAATTTTTTTTAAAAACAGATTATAATTTTAAAGAAGATAAAACAAGACTTTTATAAAATTTCAAATATAAAATTGAAAAAAAAAGTTCAGGAAAGGGTGGCACCCACACTCCTTTACGGGTGACTCCTTTCCTCGACTTGATGGACTGCATACATCACTCCTATTTGCGATTCCAAATCCTGCGTCTTGACTCCAGGCACCCTGGCTAAAAAGGTACGAGACCAGACTACCGGGCACGTCTCTAACTTCCAATTGAGTCCGCCCACGTGTTGTTTTGAATGGTCACCTGGCCCTTCGTTGAAAGCAGTGCTATAAATATGACATCAAACTTCACCGCTTGTGTACATCAAAACTCCAAAACATATATCTTCAGCTGAAAAATACATATTTTTAAGTAATCTCCTTAATCAAAGCTCTTATATACAAGCTTGTTGACAACATATTCCTTTCCAAATGGCCAGAATGAGTACTAGTTTGAAGCCTCCAGTGGTGATCAGCTTCTTCATCATGGTTCTTCTCGTAGCAAGCTCTTCATCGGAAGCTCGTCCTCTGATGCCACGGAGCTCCATGAACAAGGGCATTGAGATGCTCTTCGAAGGGTCGTTGTACTTGGAAGGGATCAAAACCGGAGGACCCAGTTCTGGTGGAGGCGGTCACAACTACCCTAATGCGAAAACGTCTCTTGGAGGGATCAAGAACTCCGGCCCCAGCCATGGCGGAGATGGGCACTGATGATGATGATGATGATTAGTTTAACTACTACTTCCTGGATATATAGTTATGATTTTATTTAATGCATTCCATTTATAAGTAATTCTTTCATGCTGTTGTAGTAATTAATTAATTTATAATTCGTTGTTGGTTGTTGTTGTTAATTTCATTAATGTAATACATGTTTTCTAGAGTTTTAATTACGAGAATGCATTAATAAAATTATTAATTCTTTTTGAGTTCTTTTGGCGTGTAATGTATTTGTAGTACACGTTTGTATCTGTTCTATGCGATTCAGCTGAAGTGTTGGCCATTAATTTGCTTATTCACCCCCTTCAAAAATGCATGTCTCTCGTATGAATGCAAAAAATACATGTTGTGGGATCAAAATGAAAGTTTATTACAAAATAAGAAACGACATATGGTTTGTGTTCTATGTCGTTTCTGACAAATAGGAAAGGGTTATTCACTTTAATGGCTAGCGAGGATATGCACTTTCATCACTTGCGTTCACTTTAATATTACGTTTTTGAAATAGCACTTTTGACCTTTGTTAAGAAACTGTCCAGTTTTGGATAAAAATGCCAGAATTGCACCTCAGGGTTTTAAGAATGACAAAATAATGGTTACCTTTATTCGCCAATGAGAATGACAGGAAACACACTTTGTATAGGAGAATTTATGGCCTACGCAAGTTTCTTGGACGATTCAAACAATTAAAATAAGTTCTTGAACACCCATTTTTTACGGCCTTCTATTGGTGTGAAATTTCTAACTTTTTTAAGTTAGGGAGGTGAATTGGAGAAATTGAAAAGAAAGAATTAATTAGTAAAACACGTGAAAAAGGGCATTACTGCCAAAAACGCTTTTTATTTTTTATTTATTTTTTTAAAATTATGGTTTCGTAGTGGTAGTTTAAGTGTATCATTTTTTAGTTGTCGTTTTAAGTAGGGCCGACGATTTTAGACACGACACGATGATACGATACGAAAACGACACGAGATAAACAGGATTGGACCGCACGTTTATTAATTGTGCCATAAATAGGTTGGCACGAATAACACAAAAATAAACGGGTTGGATTTGTGCTAACACGCTAAACACGCCTTAACACGTTTAATTAAACAGGCCGTAAACGTGTTAACACGACACGACACGACCCGTCCATTTATAACATATTTAAACTTAAAAATAAAAATATTTGAAATATTTATAGTAGGTTAGTATTAATTAGATATTATGTTTTTATTAGTTTTCTTTATTGGCTTTTTTTTTAATTTTTTTAAATTTTTTAAATTTTTAGTTAATTGGGTTATAAACGTGTCATATGCATGTTATTATCGTGTCAACCTGTCACGATACGTTTAATAATCGTATTAATTTTATCATGCCGTGTTACGCGTGCTATAAACATGTCGTGTTCGTATTTGCATTTCTGGTACGTTTATTAATAGTATCGTGTTTTTGTTCGGGCTAAATGTGTCGTGCTGTAAATGTGCCGACACGAATACGACACGAATATGATTATTGCCACCTCTAGTTTTAAGTGTATCATTGTTTTCAAGTTTGTCGTAGTCAGTTTATAGAAAACGCCTCCCACCCCACCCAAAAAAGAAAGATCAATATAACCCCTAACCACTGTCGTTTGTTCTTACTAAATAGTTGTCGTTTTAAGTGTATCATCGTTTCCAAGTTTGTCGTAGTCGGTTTATATAAAACGGCCCCTCAAAAAAAAACAAAAAGAAAGTAAAACGGTCAATATAAGCTCTAACAACTGTCGTATGTTACTACCAAAAAAAAAAAAAAGTATTGTTGTGTAACGACAAATACCAAACGGCAAACACCTGTCCTCATTTATAACGACAACGGTGGATGGTGTCGTTTATTAAAACGGTGCCGTCGTTTCGAATGACAATAACGCGTACATATGACCCCAACAGGCAGCCACCACAGAAGAAACGACATCCTGTTTACTGTTCGTCTGCTACTTACATACTGCTACCATCCGCCCGGGGCATCTGCACCGGAAAGGACAACGTTGACGGCGGAGCCACTCAAATGGCGACCTCCAACGCTGGGGTTTCCGACTCCTCCGCCACGATCTCTGACAACTCCGACTTGGAAATCCACAGCTTCAACGACCGCCATTCACCTTCACTCCCTGATTCCCCCACCTTTTCCGTTGGGGATAAGGTCCTTGCCTACCATAAAGGATTCTTCTACGAAGCCAAGGTATTTTATCTCCTCTCTCTCCCCTTTCCGTCTAATTTTCTAGCGCTTTTCTTCGGTTCTCCAAATTACTTGTTTAAGGAACGAAGCTAAAATTGGGTTTAATTTTGAGGATTTTTTCTTATTTGTCTTCTGATAATTCGTATAATTGTGTCTAAAATGCCAATGTTGAAATGTTATTCGATGCTTGTTTCACCAAGTGGATTCTCTGTTTGCTGTGTTTTATCCGCAAGGTGATACAAATACAACATGATGCGAAGGAATTGAAGTGTTTGATCCATTACCATGTAAGTGACGAAATTCTGGGACATTCTGATTCATAATATGTCCTATGTGCGTGTCTCTGCGTTTATCATTTTAAATTTCTTTTCTTTTTACTGCTATTGTGGTTGCATAATCTTCTGTTCTAATTTCTGCAGGGCTGGAGCAAAAAGTGAGTACATTTTCCTGCAAAAGGATCTGATTTAAAAATAAAAAAATGAAAAAACTTCTGAATTCAAGCTAGTATTGTTACCTTGTTAGAAGTATGGTATCATTTAAGTCTTGCGTTCTTCAGGTCATCTACTCATTCTTTCTCTTCCTTCATTTTCGTTTCCTTGCACTGTGGACGTGATATATATATATATATATATATATATATAGGAGATTTTAAGTTTTGTTATGATTATATTATTTTTAACGAAAGTCTCATATTCCCAAACAGCAAATTGAATTATATGTGGAGGGAGGTGTGTGTAAGTTTTCTCTGCGATCATTATGTGTTTTCGAATCACCACTGTCAGGCAAAAGAATGACAGACATACATAATGCTAACATTTATACGGATTCTCCCAGCTATTTATGTCGCTTATGCTTCTAGTTACACATTCTTGATTTTTTTCTTCTTCTTTCTATTTTGCATTTTTAAACAGCTGGGATGAATGGGCAGTCTCAAGTAATTTGGTGAAATACACTGAAGAGAACGTGCAGAAATTCCAGGCCACAGAGAAGAAACAAGAAATAGAGAAGAGTATAAAGCCAGCATGTTTTTCACATATGAAACCCAAAAGTACTGATGAGTTTCTTCTCTCGAATAATTTTTTGCTTTACGATCTTTTATTGTTCTTCCCACATAAGAAGCAGAGGGATTCTTACAGGGTTTTTTTTGATAAATATTTCATTTCTTATTCTCTTACTTGATTTATTCTTTCCTCATTATTTGAGAAAGAAAGAAATGTTCACATTGCTAGCCCGTGAAAGTAAAAAAATTTTATGCCTACCTTATGCGTAGTATATTTGGATAAACTTTCTGGGTACTTAACATTAAGATACTTGTCTAGAGTGTTTCATTATAAACTTATCTTTGGTTGTGATTTCTTGACTTTGGCTTTTGAGTTTACTTTTCCAGGGTAGAAAAAGGGTCTTAACTAACTCTTATCACTGTTTTTCTGAAAAATTTTATTTCATGCTTTGTCTATCCTTTGCTCTAGACCCTGGATCTTTTGAATGATTGAGCATTGGAAGTGAGTCAGTTAAGTTTTTTGGTTTTCAAGTAGCCATGTACATTTTGTTCTGGTTACTTCCTACCACTAGGTTTCAAGTATTTCATGTTACAAGACCTTTGTTGTCATTTTGACTCAAATTTAGAGTTTGTATTATTTTCGGGTCTTTGGTCCTTTTTATGTTACTTTGCAAAGTTTTGCAGTGGTTAGAGGCAGAAAGAGAAAATATGATTCTGTCGTGAAGGTATGCCTTTTATATTTAGATTATTCACATGATCACCTTTAATTGTTTTGGACCTTATTCTTAAGGTTTTGCGTTGATAGTTCTTCTTCTTCTCTCTCTTTTTTTATTTTTTATTTTTTTATTTTTAAGGACAAAGGTGCTATGTTCATGGAAAAGCTTGTTAACATCCAAATACCACCTACACTAAAGAAGCAACTGAATGATGATTGTGTATTTGTCACTAATATGGGGAAGGTGGCCTATTCTGTTCTTATTCTCATGTTTCATAATTATCGGAGATTTAATGATCTCTTATTTTGTCAGTTCGTCCATTTGTCCTTTGAGCCTTTTTCTTTGCTTATGTTTGTAAATATGGATAAAAATTGTATGTAGGCAGCAGCATTTAGTTCAAGTAATAAAATTAGCTAAAATTGGTAACATTCAGTTCAAGTAACAAAATTAGCTAAAATTGGTAACGGATAACCTTTTTGTAAATATGAGGTTTGTTGCTGAATTTCTAAAAGAAATACAAGTACGGTAATTGGCCTCTTCTTCTTGTTACCAAAGCTAATTCTGACATTTCTGGCATGATAACATGATGGAAATGTGGTCATTCAGTTTGACAGCTCTTAATCTTTTGTATATTTGCATTGTTTATTGGTTTATGCGATTAATTTCCAGCACAATGTCTTAATTATCTCTGTTTGCATATGTTGTTGTAGAATGGCTAAATTTTTCTAAGATATTCTGTAAATGATGGTTGAACTATCATTAGGCCTAACGGCTAGAGATGTCATGGCGTGTACTTGATCTAAGTTGTGCATGGTCACGTTTCTAGGTTAATTCTGCTTATTAAAATCCGGTTACATAGCTTGTCATTGAAATGCTGATTGTATATTGATGAAATAGTTATTTATCATTTGTTTTAGTAATTAACTTCTTCGATTTGTGTATATTGATGAATTACCCGCTTAAAGGTGCCCTTAATGAATTAGACGGATTTATCTTATTTTGCAGCTTGTTAAACTCCCTCGAACTCCAAACGTACATGACATATTTATTAAGTACGTAGACTACAGAGAAAAGAAGGATGGCTCGTAAGTCATTTCCCTGCTTGTTTGTGACTACGTTTTGTTTCTACTCGGCAATATATCCTGAAGTCGTTTTCATCTTTAGGGGAAATATTTGACTTAAAAGTCACTTTTGGTAACCTTTGCAATCACTTTCTTTGATTTTGTTAAAAAAAGTTTCCATACTCTTTTCTTACTTTGCTCTTGAATGAAGCACCATTTTTTTGTGTTGTTTTTTGTCTTAGATTTCACGAGAATGCTGTGTCAACTTAGGTATAGTTGAATAGCTAATATTTCAGTTTTCTTTCTTCCCCATTTATTGCTTTTAACCAATGATAACCTGGGGCAAAGGTGGGCGTATCCCTAAATTGTCAAGTGGGAAGTGAAGATTCTTGGTCCTTCGATGGTCCACTGGAATTATTCATATGTTTGCAAAAGTTTGTATTGTTGACTTGCTGGGGCTGCTAAGACATGCATCGCTCTGTTAGATAAGTCTAAAACAAATCAAAATATCTTCTTTTTATCTGCGTGACACAAGCTTTACTTCAGGTTCTATATAAATTAATTTCTGTCTAGATATTTTGGACCGCATTTACTTTTCAAATTTTCTACAGTTTTTTTTTTTTTTTTTTTTTTTTTTTTCACTTTTAAGTGTTATTGACCCCTAGTGCTATCTAGTGTGAAGTCAGTTTTTGTTGGCATCTGATTTTCCTTTCATAGATGTCTGATTTAAAAGCTCATATCTTGGTTTAGATGACTAAGATTCATGTCTATAATTGATGCGTTTTATTATTAAATTGTATTTCTGATGTTTTTATGTCAAACACAATTTATTTGGATCCAGATTCGATGATTCGGTACGACCATTTACGCAAAGTTTTGAATCTTACTTTGACAAAGCCTTGCCAGCGATGCTTCTCTACCGAAGTGAACGTCGACAATTTGAGGAAGCAACAGCAGATGGCATCTCTCCTTCATCTGTGTATGGTGCTGAACATCTGCTTCGTCTTTTTGGTATGCATGGGATGCTTGACCAAGTCAATTGCCTGCCCTGAGATTCCATGTTCCACAATCTTATCACATTTGGTGGTGCATCTATTACATATTATCATATTGAATCTCTGTGCCATTAAAAAAAAAGATATTTTGGGTGTTTAGAAGCATGGTTAGGACCATACTAGTGTGGTTAAAACCACTTTTGCTACAGTATTTTCTCTTCCAAAATTTTAAACAAAAGTGGTTTGAACTACACTAGTGTGGTTCTAACCGTGGTCCCAAATGGGCCAATTTAATCTCTCATCATTGTTTGGCTGAGCATAATACATTTATCATGCTTATGATCTGTGTGGTTTGTCAGAGATTTTAGCCTATTATCTGTGAGCTTGAGCTTCAAAAGGTCCTGAAATATCTTTCTTGTCTCATCACTAGTCAGCAACTTATTTCGGACATTTCCTAGTTTTTTTGATACATTTTTGCTTGGGCTTTTTTTGTATTTGCAATATCTTAAATCTAAAATGTGTATTTTTTCTTCAAAATTTTTTTCTTCACTTTCTTAGATGCCATGGTTTTGGATTATGATGATTGCGTTAACCCATTTTTTATGAATTTCTGTTCAATAACTAATGCCTTTTGTTTTTGCTAGTCAATAATCAATACTTATACATTGTTATGTATGTGGAAATATTATTTTTAAGTGTTGCAAAATTGATTTATCTATGGTGGTTTTTGTGGCTGGAAAATTGCTTCTGATCTCGCTAACATGCATGTAAGGATAAACAAGCTTTCTGTGGAATTTTTATTTTATAATTGTCAATTTAATCTACTGCCTTGAGTGTTCCTTGAGTTTGTTTGTTGATCAATACATGAGTTGGGTGATATAAAGCTTTTCTTGTAAATGGTAAATTGCAGTCAAGTTTCCTGAGATACTGTATGATGGTAGAAGTGATGATGGACTTACAGAGGAGGAGTTGACGGACTTGCAGCACAGATTGGTTGATTTTCTCAAGTATGAACCTATTCTTTTGCCATTTTTAAATTGAGAGAGTAAGCACTTAGAAAATTTACAAATTAAAACTGTTGAGAGTGTAGAGAGAAAAATCGTGTATTGAGGTTTATCTAGGGGATACTGTTTCTTGCTTTATGTGTGCGTTTTCTTTATATTTCGTATTTTACAATATAGTTTGCTAGTAGATGTATATCCTTTGTCCTGCAGATTCCTAAGGAAGAATCAGAGTGCATTTTTTCTCTCTACTTACCACGTGAATGAAGATATTGAAACGAGCGCTAACAAGCAAGATGACTAGCTCCGAGCACAGAGTTTTCCTGGGTCTTTTCCAGTTGCCCCTGACTCAGGCCTAAGTGCCCACTGTTAGTTTTACAGGACTTCCATGGTTGCCGATAACTCAGACGGTATATCTTTTTACACTTTTTCCCAAAGTCCTCATGTGTACGTACTTAATATGATCCCAAATACTTAACATCTATTAGAATTAAGCTTAGTTGTCTTATACAGTCTGCACCCACCCAAGACGTTTTTTTCCCCTGTTAATATAAACAGACACAAATTGGATGATGATGACAAAATGATGATGCTTTGTCGTCGGTAGAATCATGGAAATGAGGAATTATATATTGGTTGGACTTGGATCATGTTTTGTGGGAGAATCTATGTAGAATATCTCAATGTTGTTTGTAATTGAGGGATAATACTTATTTTAATCCAAGCCTCTTTTTTTTTTTTTTACTCGCAATGATCTTGGACTTTCTATTCCTTTTTATTTGTAATCTTAATTTTATTTATTGCTTAGCTTGTTTAGTTGAAAGGCTTTTTAAATTGTCATTTGAAGATTTTAATTGGATGATTAAATCGGGCTCTTATTGAATAAATAAAGAGGGACGAGATCTTGTTAAGACTTGTTTGATCACAGGTATCCATATTGTTTGCTGTCGTGCAGTATTCCTGTTCTTCGCTCTCTCTCTCTCTCTTTTTTGAATTTGATTGTTTATAATTATTAAGCTTCTTTGTTGTTCTAGAACAGCTCATGATTTTATTATTATTGCAGTAGATAGTCTGTTTCATCCCGTGTTTCCGAAGGTCCCTCAATACAAAAAAAAAAAAAAAAAAAAATAAAATTAAATAGAAACATTTTCGAGGAGAAAATATATTCTGGGACAAATCGAAAAAGTATAAAAAACTTGACATATAATTTGGAGAGTATCGATGGTCTTAATTAAAATATATTCGCAATTATTCTAGAACAATTGATTTAAAATATCTTCTTAAATTATATAAGTGGCTTTAAAATATCTTCGCAACATGTTGTTATAGTTTTTATCTTCTTAAATAATAGAATTAGATTTGTTTCTTAGGTGGTGAAACTTTTCTTTCCATTAAAATAACGTGGAAATATTGGCATCATGGTGAGATTGGATCAGTTCAATAATGGCCGCCCTAAGTTATCCATATATAGATGAAGATTGAAGACGTCACATACTCCCAAAATAAATGCACATTAAATTTTTTGACAAAGACGCACATCTACTTAATATTTCTTTATTTCTCTTCTGTAATCAAATCTACTCGAGAGTTTTGTACCAACAGTTCCAAAACTCTTAACCACAAATGAAGATAGCGGGTATTACTGTTATGATAATCTTCTCATGTATCCTCTCTCTGGCAATTTTTTCTCCGTTTTCAACTTCAAGGTCTGACGTGTTTGAGAAACCAGAAGACTATTTGACATCACCAAACGGCATTTTCTCTGCCGGGCTTTTCCCTGTTGGCGTTAATGCATATTGCTTTGCTATATGGTTCAACCATGCCTATTCTCACAACAAAGACAACAATAACCACAAAAACAACCGTACGGTGGTTTGGATGGCTAATTGTGACCAACCAGTCGACGGAAAAGGCTCGAAGCTGACTCTCCTCTAAACTGGCAATCTCGTGTTGACTGATGCCGGTCGGATCAATGTTTGTGTCACAGGCACAACCTCACTCTTACCACTCAAACTGCACCTCCAAAAGTCTGGTAACATGGCTCTGTGTGCCCCTTATGGTGTCATTTTGTGGCAAAGCTTTGATTCGCCCACGGACACCATTCTATCTAACCAACCACTCGCCCGAGACACAAAGCTTGTGTCGTCGAGAAGCCAGAGCAACTACTTCTCAGGCTTCTACAAGCTTTTCTTTGACAACGACAATGTTCTCCATCTGATTTTTGACAATATTAAGCTTTGAAGTGTCTACTGGCCCTCCCCATGGGTCCTATCTTGGGATGCTGGAAGGTCCGCCTACAATAACAGTAAGTTTTGCTTGGCTCGATCCCTTTGGCTATTTCAATTCATCTGATAAGTTTAACTTTATGTCTGACGATTATGGTTCAAGGGTTCAGAGAAGATTGAGGCTTGATTATGATGGTAACATCCGCTTGTACAGCCGGAAAAATCTAGGAGGGTTGGGTTGTTTCATGGGTGGCTTTTTCCAATCCTTTCGTATTTATGGTAGTAACAGGCTTTTTGTACATGACCCTAGTTTTGATAGGAAATGCTCTTGCCTTCCAGCATACAAGAATCGTAGCAATTGGTCCTACGGTTGTGAGCTAGAATTCAATTTTTCCCTACTTACACCTTTAAGGATTGCAAAAATATATGTTTGCAAATATATACGGAGTTCTACGGCTATTATTTGGGATTTTTCCCTAATTACACCTTCAAGGATTGCAAAAATATATGTTTGTAAAAGGTGTGACTGCAAAGGCTTCCAATACACCTTCTCCTACGATAAAGGTTACAAATGTCACCCTAAGACGTTGCTTGTTAACGGACACCGGATTCCAAGTTTTGTTGGGGAAATGTACTTGAGGCTACCCGTAAACTACCGCCAATCAGATCATGAAGAATTTCACTTGAATTGCTCCAACCAAGTTAAGCATCTGGATAGGACTTATGCCAAAAAAACATGTGAATCAATCACAAAGATTGATGCTTTGGTTCGCAATTGGAGTGGGAGGACTTGAAATCATCTCCATACTATTCATTTATTGCTTATTGATTAGGACACGACAAGACTCGGGCGTAGATATGAGAGATTATCTTTTTGCAGCAACTGGATTCAAAAGGTTTAGCTTTGCTGAGGTAAAAAAGGCGACTCAAGGTTTTTCTCAAAAGATTGGAAGAGGCTTTGGAGGAGTTGTTTATAAAGCTATCCTCTCTGATGCTCGAATCACGGCGGTCAAACGACTAAGCGAAACTTGCCAAGGAGAAGCTGAATTTCTAGCGGAAGTGAACAACATTGGAAGGCTGAACCACATGAACCTAATAGAAATGTGGGGGTACTGCACGATAGGGAAAGCATAGGCTCTTGGTGTATGAGTATTTGGAACATGGGTCCCCAAAAGAAAATTTGTCAATAAATGTTCTTGATCGGAAAAAGAGGTTTGAATTGCCATGGGGACCGCAAAAGGACTTGCTCATTTGCATGAAGAGTGCTTGGAGTGGATTTTACGTTGCGATGTGAAGCCCCAAAACATACTTCTAAATTCTAATTATCAACCAAAAGTTACAGCTTTCAGGTTGTCTAAGCTACTAAAAAGAGGAGAGCTTAGTGATCCAAGCTTCTCGAGGATCAGAGGAACTAGAGGTTATATGGCTCCGGAGTGGGTTGCTAATCAGTCCATAACATCCAAAGCAGACGTGTATAGTTAGGGGATTGTTGTGTTGGAGATTTTGACTGGGAAGAGCCCAACAACTTGCGTGCAGGCTATTAGTGGTACAGAGGAAACATTGCATAGAGCGCTAATTAAGTGGGTGAAGGAAATGCTAGTTGATGGAAGTAATTAAAAGATGCATGGGTGGAAAAGACCATGGACCCATCAATGAATGGTGAATATGATGTGGAAAAGATGGAAATTCTTCTGAGAGTGGCTCTGGAATATGTAGGGGATGATAAAGAGGCAAGATCTACTATGAGCCAAGAAGTTCAGATGCTCCTCTATCATGAGAATTATCGCCAATGATTTTAGCCTGACGATATATATTATGCCATATTGGATGTTGCCCAAGACAAAAGAGATTTTAACCTGCGACGCTTACTGAATAACTGAACTCTATATTTTTGAGTCAATTTGAGAAATTCCACTTTAATGGCATTAATTTTCAATCTTGTTACTTTTTTATATAAAAAAGTTTGAGACATACTACTTCTAAAGATGATGAAGACATAATTGAAACATACTACTTTTAAAGATGATGAAGACATAATTGATCATAAGTGTTTTAAATTAGAGTTAGACAAACAAGTGTTGTCTAAGGGTATTTTAGCTTTTTTTGGCTTTAATAAGTGGTATGAATTAAAGAAAAAAATAATAAGTGGTTGACTACAATAATGACAATAAAGAAGCGGTATACCACTTAGTTTACTTATATTTTTGTGCCCTATTTTGCAAGCAAAAATATTATTGTGTAGTATGTGCCTACTTATTAAAAAAAAAAAACAATAATCAGTGGTCCAATTTTGTTACCTCTCAAATAAAGAAAATTAACGTCCCATCTTTTTTTTTTTCTTTGGAGGAAACATTAATGTCCCAACTAATACGGAAGAATAACAAAAGAAAACTATAAGATAACTTGACTGTGTACGCATATCATATATAAGAAGAGGAAATTGCGTTTAGAAAACTGTATGTTTATGCTGCAACATAGGCTTAGTTAGATACAATATATAAATGCAATAATGGTTTTTATATTTCTATAAATTTAGTAACGTGAACTATAAGAAAGCCTACCCTATTAGAGATTATAAGAATATCAATAACCTAGTAATAATTTTATTCATGGCCTAAGTTCAAATTCCCTTGCCATCTAACGATAACGAAAAAAAAGGTTTTAGAAAATGAAAAAGATTAGATTGAGGACGAAATTTAATGCCAGGCTTTTAAATTTTTATTAAACATGTCTGGTATTGGATATTCCATAAACAATGCTAACTTTCCCGGCTTCATCAAGGAAATTTTAATGGCACTGAAAGCCCAGTATTCACGAATATATTACGCTATTTCTACATCATTCAAATTCTATATGTATATTCTTTTCCAAATTCTCTTGCATAAAAAGAATTCTGTTCGAAATTCTCAAGATTCTAGTCAAAATTTGAAATTTCAAGCCAAGAAAGAAAAAAAGATAATTTCTAGACGCGTGACTGCACTCTTTTTTTTTTTTTTGTTTTTTTTGTTTTTTTTTTTTTGTTTTGTGTGGCTAGAATTATGATGCGCTACACACGACCACTGATTGAATGCACTTTCAAATCTGTGGTGGCGGCTTCTTCTTTTTTCTTTTTTTCTTTTTTTTCAAAAGCTATGATAGGCTGCTTAGATTAGCTTATGAGGACAAGAAATCAAATTTGAAAGTCATGAAGAAGGAGTAACTTAAAATTTCTGTAATTTAGATCATTTCAGGCCACATAAAATTAAATATATCACATGTGAGACACTAAATCTAGCACTAACATAAGGATTCGTTTGGTGTGTGGATTTAAAATGGTATAGTTTAAAACTTTATGGTTTAAATTATAGGTTTTAAAATTATATGAATTAAACAATAGTTTTGATTATGATGGCAATATCCGCTTGTACAGCCGTAAAAGTCTAGGAGATAGTTGGGTTGTTTCATGGCAGGCCTTTCACAATCCTTGCAAGATTCATGGAATTTGTAGGCCTAATAGCCTTTGCACTTATGACCGTAATATTGGTAGGCAATGCTCTTGCCTTCCAGGACATAAGATGACAAACCGTGATGATTGGTCTTACGGTTGTGAACTAGACTTCAATCTCTCCTGCAATGCAAGCGAGTCTAGATTCCTCATGCTTTCGAGTACCGAGTTCTACGGGTATGATCTATTCTCAATACCCAACTCCACCTTCATGGATTGCCAAAACTTGTGCTTGAAAAGATGTGAGTGTAAAGGATTCGAATACAGCTTTTCCAATGGTGAAGGTTTTTATTGTTACGCCAAGACTTTATTGGCTAATGGATATCAGGTTCCAAGTTATGCCGGTGCCACGTACATGAGGCTGCCCAAAAACTACCAGTTGTCCCATGAAGAGTACCAGCTAAATTGCTCTGACCAAGTTATTAAGCACGCGGAGATTAAAAGCTATGAGAATGAGTCGGTGAAATTCATTCTCTGGTTTGTAATTGGACTTGGAGGAGTTGAAATCATTTCTATTCCATTCGTTTGGTGCGTATTGATTAGAACCCAGAAAAACGCCGTCACAGATGCAAGAAGCCAAGTCCTTGCCATCAGCAAATTCAGAAGATTTAGCTTTGCTGAGCTAAAGAAGGCAACTTGGGGTTTTTCACAAGAGATTGGAAGAGGTTCAGAAGGAACTGTTTACAAAGGAATCCTGTCTGATTCTCGGGTTGCAGCAGTCAAACGACTCAATGAACCTCCTCGTCAAGGAGAAGCTGAATTTCTAGCAGAATTGAGCACCATTGGAAGGTTAAACCACATGAACTTGATTGAAATGTGGGGGTATTGTGTAGAGGGAAACCACAGGCTTTTGGTATATGAATACTTGGAAAATGGGTCCCTCAAAGAGAACTTGACAAGCAATGTGCTTGATTGGAAAAAGAGGTATGAAATTGCGGTGGGAACCGCAAAAGGCCTTGCTTATTTGCATGAAGAGTGCTTGGAGTGGATTTTACACTGCGACGTGAAGCCCCAAAACATACTCCTGACATCTAATTATCGACCAAAAGTAGCAGATTTCAGGTTGTCTAAGCTACTAAAAAGAGGAGAGCTGAACAAACCAAGCTTCTCAAGGATCAGAGGAACTAGAGGTTATATGGCTCCGGAGTGGGTTACCAATCAATCCATAACGTCCAAGGTAGACGTGTGCAGCTATGGAGTTGTTGTGTTGGAGATATTGACTGGGAAGAGCCCTCAAACTATCAATGGTACAGAGGAGATGGAGCATAGGGGGCTAGTTAAGTGGGCCAAGGATATGGTGGTTGATGGAAGTAGCAAAACGACGTCGTGGGTGGAAAAGATCGTGGATCCGGCAATGGAAGGCGAATATGACATGGAAAAGATGGAAAATCTTTTGAGAGCAGCTCTGGCATGTGTGGGGGAAGACAAAAACGCAAGACCTACAATGAGCCAAGTAGTTAAGGTGCTCTTACACCATGAGAATTATCACTAGAAATTATGGCAGATGATTTTGATGCGTCATATTAGACGTACAAACACATATGTTACCTTGCCTTATTCTTAAACTTTCTTAGATTTTGTATGGTTGATTTGCATAAATGTAACGACACTATTGTTGCACATTCAAAGATGATAACACCTTTGGGATTCCGGTTCCACACATGGTTGTGGTTGCATTATTTGAATGAATATCCCTAGCTACGGTATATAGTAAAATCACTAAGGTCCTAAAATCCCCTGAATTGCCGATAGGCTAAGGAGCTCTTTCTTATTTTATTTTTTAATAATTTTTTTTGGGGGAAATTTTTTTTTTAATAATTAGTTGCTAAAGGAGAAATTAATCGACTATAGCCTGAGAATATTTTGGCCGTCAAAGCACAATTATTGCTTCCCAGCACTCGTATAATTAATTAATGATAGAATGAAATCATGAAAGATAGTTGAACGTTCATCTAAAGGTGAAAAGATAAAAAAAAAAAAAGGATTAACAAACAACTGATTGTTTTATTTTGTAAATAAAAACGAAGAACAATATATAAAGTTTTTTTTTTAATTTTAAATAAAACTCCTTGCTTGGCAAAAATACAAAACCAACGCCTCCCAGAAAAAGAAGGAACAATATTCTTCATGCTGTTTCTTGGACCAAAAAAACAGAGTAAGTTATATTATTTTGTTGGCGAAGGAAATTAATGTCTCAGATAAGAAGGAGTTAAGATAAAGAAGTAAGGAATTATGTTTTTTTTTTTTTTTTTTAACATTTTGAGGTTCAGAAACAATATAATATTCCTCTGAAAATGAGGCCCACGGAGTCACGGCCGATATTTTTTTTTTTATTTTTTATGTAAGATTGTGCTTTAATTAGACAAAAAAAAAAAAAAAAAAAAAGAGGTTGCAACTACCATTAGGTTGGGGCTTATTTAATACAATAATGTTAACTTAAGAATTTCAAATTCTACGTTCCGAAATTTTATCAACATCATGAGTTATAGTCTAATTGATATAACGGTGAGATTTTTGAAAATGACTTTTACCCATATTTGAAAATGAAGGTCAATAAAAAAATCGTCAAATCATGTGTTTTTATTATAAGCAGGTTAAATGTCTTGACTAGTGATTCAATTGGTGTTTAGTAGGTATGTAAGTTACTTTCAATCTATTATGTCTCGATTTTAATTGCTAAGAAATAATAATTTTCTTAATAAAATGTCCACTTTTTTTGCCTCCTTGATTAACAAAATTCTACGTTTGAATAAAAAAGTTTAAGGAAAAAAATTTAAAAGAAAAAATTCATTTGAAAAGTCAGGCTCTGATATCATGTTAAATGGACTCAAATAAAATTCATTCATAAAAACTAGTTCAAAGGGAGAGGATGCTCAGTCCACATATATGGGTAGTTCTATTTGTCCCGAACGGACTTCAGCCAGTGTCTCTTACATGGGTGGGCCCCCCACGGGCCCACCCGTGTAAGAGACGGGGCAGAGCCCGAGGGGACAAAAAAGGATTTTCCACATATATACACTATAACAACCGAATAATTTTCGGCCAGCCGTATAGGACAAATACAAGTCCTGACGTTTACAAGGGAACCCAACGTGATATTGGACGTTGAATATGAGATTTTCTCGAGTATCACTATCTGGGACAATTCATACTCGGAAAGGGTAAAGGAGGTTTTTTATTTTTTCTAAAAACATTTTTTATTATTTTTTCCTGCCGTCGACTAGCCTTTGTATTGTTTTCCTTCATAACTTGGGAAATAAATCTTGCATTTCTACCAATAATTTTGTGATTTCGTATGGCTGCTTTCACCTAACGTGAAAATGAAAAGGATGAAATCAGAAATTCCATAGACCCACGAGAGAAAGCCAGGGAATATGACTTCATCAAATCTCTCACTAGATTTCCATGAATTGAAAAGGATTTAACTTTGCTTTACCAATATACGAAATACTATATCTTTCATAAATACATATATGTATATATGTATATATACGGAGACTTTCATATACATATAAAAGGAGATTTTCATAAATATTATATCCTAAAACGTATTTTTTATAAATGCCACACATGTATATTTGTGACATAATTTAATATGTAATATAAATGATAGTATGACTTAAATTTTTTTAAGTGTGACATAAATAAATACAACTTTTAAAAGTGTAGCATAAATATAATTTTCTCATATATATATATATATATATGTAACTAAAAAAAATGTTTTAAGGTTTCTTTCTCAAATAATATATATATATATATATATATATATATATATATATATATATATATGTATATGTAGACAGCAGGTTGTGTTTGCTGTAATCCAAGAAGAACTGCTTAATTCGCAAAATTCATACATGGGTACTTTGTTCATCTTTCATATCCTTTCCATAGTCATTTCTTCACCACTTTCATCTTCAAAGTCCAGTACTGTGACTGAAGGTTCCTCTCTCTCAGTAGCCAAACCAGACAACGTTTTAACTTCGCCAAATGGCATTTTCTCTGCGGGTTTCTACCCTGTTGGCGTTAACGCATATTGCTTTGCTATATGGTTCAACGACCCAAACCGCACCCTAGTTTGGATGGCAAATCGGGACCAACCAGCTAACGGAAAACGCTCGAAGTTGAGCCTCCTTAAAACTGGTAATCTCGTATTAACTGACGCTGATTTGATCACCATTTGGGCTACTGGCACAGTCTCACAATCACTAACCCGATTGTACCTCTACGACTCCGGTAACATTGTTTTAGTCACTTTAGAAGGTGTTGTTTTATGGCAGAGCTTCGATTCACCGACAGACACACTTCTTCCGGAGCAACCACTCACCAGATACACAAAGCTTATCTCGTCAAGAAGCCAAACGAATCTTTCCTCCGGATTCTACAAGCTTTTCTTTGACAACGATAATGTTCTTCATTTAATTTACGATAGTATTGTGCTTACGAGTTTGTATTGGCCTTCACCGTGGCTTTTGAGCTGGGATGCTGGAAGGTCAACCTACAATAATAGTAAAATTGCCGTGCTAGATTCCTTGGGCAACTTCAGTTCGTCTGATGACTTTACGTTTATGTCCGCAGACTATGGTGTCAAGTTGCAGAGAATTTTGCGGATCGAATGTGATGGCAATGTTAGATTGTACAGTCGAAAACATCTAGGAGAGAAATGGATTGTAACATGGCAAGCCTTCACGGATCCATGCAAGATTCATGGCATTTGTGGGGCTAATAGTTTATGTAGCTACACCCCTGATTTTGGTAGGAAATGCTCTTGCCTTCCAGGGCATAAAATGAAAAACCATACAGATTGGTCCTATGGGTGTGAACCAGAATTCGCTCTCTCTTGCGGTGAAAACGAGTCGAGATTCCTCAAGCTACTCAACACTGAGTTTTATGGGTATGATTATGGTTTCTATCCCAACTACACCTTAAGGGCTTGCCAAGATCTATGCTTGCAATTGTGTACCTGTGTAGGATTCCAATTCTCATTTTCACAATCAGACACCGATTATAACTGTTATCCAAAGACGCTGTTGGTTAATGGGCTCCAAAAGTCGAACTTTTTTGGGGACTTCTACTTGAGGCTGCCAAAATTCTACCTCCTATCTTCCGAAAAAAGTACCGTTGATAGGTTGGATTGCTCAAGCCATGTGACGATTCTGGACAAGACATACAAGAAAAGGCATGTGAATGAGTTGGTTAGATTTATGCTCAGGTTTGCAAGTGCAGTGGGAACCTTACAGTTGGTTTGTATTCTTTTGATTATATGGTGTTTGTTTAGAACCCGCCAGAACTCAAATGCAAATATTAGAGATTACACTCTCGCTACGACCGGGATAAGAAGATTTAGCTTCACCGAGCTAAAAAAGGCCACGTTGGGTTTTTCTCAAGAGATCGGCAGAGGTGCAGGAGGCGTTGTTTACAAAGGCATCCTATCAGATTCTCGGGTCGCGGCAATCAAACGACTCGGTGAAGCGTACCAGGGAGAAGCAGAATTCCTAACAGAAGTCAACACCATTGGAAGGCTAAACCACAAGAACTTAATAGAAATGTGGGGATATTGTGCAGAGGGAAAGCATAGGCTTTTGGTGTACGAGTACTTAGAACATGGGTCACTCAAAGAAAACTTATCTACCAAAGTACTTGATTGGAATAAGAGATTTGAAATTGCTGTAGGGACTGCAAAAGGCCTTGCTTATTTGCATGAAGAGTGCTTGGAGTGGGTTCTTCACTGCGATGTAAAGCCTCAAAACATTCTCCTAGGCTCGGATTATCAACCAAAAGTAGCAGATTTCGGCCTGTCTAAGCTACTAAAGAGAGGAAAACTAAGCAATCCAAGCTTCTCAAGGATTAGAGGGACAAGAGGTTACATGGCTCCAGAATGGGTTACCAACCAATCCATCACATCCAAAGTAGACGTCTACAGCTATGGCATTGTTTTGTTGGAGATATTGACAGGAAAGAGCCCAAGTGCACATGAAGCCAATGGTGCGGAGGAGAAACAAAACAGAGGACTAATCACATGGGTGAAGGAGAGAGTTAATATTGGAAGTAACATGATGTTATGGTGTGTGGAAGAGATCATGGACCCGTCTATAAAAGGTGAATGTGACAAGAAAAAAATGGGGATTCTATTGGAAGTGGCATTGAAATGTGTTGAGGAAGATAAAGGTGCAAGACCATCAATGAGACAAGTAGTTGAGATGCTTCAAGATTATTAGCTAGCTAGGTTTGTGGCAACCCCTTTTTAGTTCAGATTCCTTGTTGTGCTATTAGTTCAATATTGCAGAATTTCTGTTTATTTCATACAGTATATGTTGTTTCTTTTAGGTCTGACTTTGCATGACCAATTTTGTGTTCATCGTGTATTTCTATTTTTTGTTTATACATTGAGAGTGTTTTGGGAACTAAGTTGAGTATTGAAGTTAGAACTTAAACATTGTAACGTATGAGAGCTTTATATTTTACCATGTCAAAACTTTACACTGTAGTATTTTTTCATTTTACTTTACGTAACAGCATATAAGAACTATATATTATAGCAATTGAAACCTGATTGTCAAACACTCCCCTTAATGTTTGGCCAGTTGTTGGGCTGAGGCTGTCCTTTTTGTTTTTGTTTTTGCTGAGCTAAGTGGCGGCCCTTTATATTTAGCATCATTCAAGTCTAATTTTATACCTAACACGTCTCCATTATTGTCTCATTTCAAGACTGTAATCAGATAGGGACGTCTAACATAGCACTGAAGGCAGACCTTGTACTAACATGAAACCAAACGTCTAACAAATAGCCTGAGAACACAGTTCAAATTATATTTTGTAGTTTAATCAAAATCGATGTAGTCTTTTCTCTTACAAATTTAAATAAAAAGGTGTTTTTAATTGTATTCCTAAATGGATTAAAAAAAACAGGAGGAAGCTCCCCATTTGCCTCCCGAACCAAAGTCATATATTCACGGGTACGCCGTCAACAAATATATATCAGCTACCACTAACAACTAATAAAATTACTTTCTATTTCTAAATGGCACCGCGTATAAAAATAGTGCTTATATGCAAGATTCAATGTTAACTACCTTCTAAAAAAAAATTAATTTCCAAAGGATGGGGTCATATATATATATATATATATATATATATATATATATATGTATTGCATATTTGGGAGCATATTTCCTCTGCTAAGTCTCGTCACCACAACTGCCGCCAAAATAAAATAAATCGCCAGTGGTTATGTGTAAGACCCGTCATTTTTCTTGTAAAGGTTAATAATAGATATATAACGACATTACGTATTTTCTGTATGAAATAATGTTACTGACCTTTTAATTTGAGTATTATGACAGGTGATAGTCATATGGAATTGATATGCTCGAGGTATTCATGTCACTTATAATATGTGTATGATAAATATTTAATGTTTTAATTGCGTGTAATATTGAATGTGGTACTTTGGCAGGCCGATCCTGAATAATTGGTAGGCCGAAGGCTGCTGATGAGAAATCAACAGATAATTCTCGAAATTGTGGCATTGATAATTAATTTGTTGATAAAATTCTGAATAATTGATATACTTGATCTCTTTCCTTATCCATGATTGGAGAAGGCTTGATTTTTGTGATAATGTTTCTTAATTTGAGAAGATAAGATTTGGTAGTTAGAGCAAATCTTGGACTTTTTTCTTATCTTTCCCCATCATATATCCCCTTATTTTTTAAGAAAATCTGCTTGAAATATAAAGAAGATTATTTTCTTTACACATCATTCTCACTTTTCATGAATATGTTTCTCTCTCTCAAAAATCGTTTTCTCTTCTCCCTCTCTCTAAAATTTTCTCAGACACTCTCTTCCTCTCTATATATTTTTCTTGCCCTTCTCTCCCTTATTTTTCCTACAAATAATTGAATGAAATATTGGGTTTTCACTAAGACAAATTCAAGGAAAGCTTGAGAAGAATTGTTTTGAGTTAAGAAACTCAGTTTAGATTATTTCTGAAATTATATTCTCCCTTTAATCTGACCCCTATAACTTTGTCTATAAATGTCCGTTTGCTGTGAAATTTTAGTATGATATTTATGTATTGTTATATGATATCCCTCAAAATTTCACGCCATTTGGAGTTTTCTATGCTAAGTATTGAATTTTTATTCTCTGCTATTCATGATCAGATTGTTACTGATCAGTTAGGTTTTACAAAAATGTAGTCTATGTTCAAGGGGCTAACGAATTGTGATTAGAATGAAATTTTGCAGAAATATTCATACATATGTTAGGTTATGATTTCAAAAATTTCGTGGTAATTTGATGAATATTTGATGAGTTCTTGAATTTTCTTTAAGATAGGCCTTTATGGCTATTAAATCAGTGAATTCTGAACTTCTTGCTTGTGTAACCTATTTGTATGACCAAACAAATTTATTTGACAATGAGACTTTTTGTGGTACTGTATTTATATGTTTATAGGCTGTCATAAAAATTTTAGGGTCAAAGTAATTTTATTTTGATTATTTGACTATGATGATCATATGTTGCTCATTGTTTTAGGTATTTAGGGTTTATTTTGTCTTCGAATTCTAATGCATGTTTTGAATTGTTGAAAATTGATTTGAAGTTAATTTTTGGATATGTTGTAGTTTTAGGTGTCGATTACATGCATGATTTTTATGAGATTATTTTGTGACATAGATAATTTATCATATGAATGTTTGTTAGGGTTTCTCACTGTTTTGTGGTTGTTGGCAGTTTTTATGTTGAGTGTTTTGTGACTTATTTTAATTGTCTAATGGAATTTTTATGGCTAATGAAAAATTAGGTAATTTATATATATCTTAATTATGTCCCTGCAAAGTCTCATACCTTAATGGTGTATGAATTGTGAATAATTGAGTTGTGTATCCTTAATCGTTAGGCAGGTTTTACTATTGTAGTTTTGCTTTGAATGTTTTAAAAGTTGGTAAAATGGATTTTTACTTAGTATTTCTAAGAAGAAAGTATGAATGGAATAAAATGGTATTGGGTGATTTCATGAAAATAGATATTAATTTTATGTGTATGTGAATGAATGACATGGATACTCCAAGAGGTGAGCACATCGAGACCACGGCAACGTCACCCATAAGGAACGAGATGATGAACCGAGAGAAAGAAAAGATAGAGGAATCATAAAATGTATAAGGAGAATATAGAGGTGATCCATGAAGAGTTTCATTAGATGACATTCCTCGGATTATGAAGAGAACTATATGAGATGTAAAGAAGAAAAGAAGATGATGTATAGAACCTAAGGTGATCATGTTTAAGCGGTTTGTGTAAGTATACCCTCCACTGCATCACTTAAATAATAGTATGTTTTAAAGCATGTTTTAAAGTTATGTACGTTGTTATGATGAATATGTTTAAAGATGTTTTTATGATTTTTCATGAGTATGATGTGAACTTTCTTGTTGTCATGAACCAGTCACGTTATTCATGTTTATATGGTCAAATCCTTGAGGAAGAAGTAAGTTCCAAGATAAAGACTATTCATGTATGTATGTTATGGATTCTGGCTGCTTGAGATTAATGTTATACTATGGGTCCTAAAACCTAAAAGTAATGTTTATGAAAAGTATGTTTTTATGTGGAACTACTGTATGGTTTACTTATTAAACTTTGTCCTTATATAGTTCTCATGATGCATGTGATCTTTCAAGTAAGGATTTAGATGACTGAGCGAGAACGGCCTAAGGTTCCATAACGAGTCTAAGATGCAATATCTATTTCTAGTATTTCTTTGATGTGACTAGATAACTAAGAATTGATGTTTAAGACATTTTATGGATTTTCTAGCTTTTGTATAAGAATTGTGATCTTAACATTCCGCTGTTAATGATATGATATATTCCGCACTAAGGTTGAGTTAAGGCATTATTATTTTCTCATAGTTTTAGTCATGCAAAGCCAAACTGGTCTGTCATATAGTAGGCTCGCATGAACGACGAACGACGAGGTGTGGCGGCTTCTCCTCCCTTCCGCCTAAGGAAAGGGGGTAGTCGTTACATAACGTGAATTAACTCTTTGAGCTTGACTATCATGTCCTCTTGATCAGGAGATGATTGCTAAAATAAATCGCTAGTAATAATAAATTTCACCAAATTCTGCTGGCACATTTTGACACAATTGCAACGTCCCAACTTCTTCTCTTTTTTTTTTTTTTTTTATCCTCTACTATTATATCTCTAAAATAATCATGATTAAAGATGGGTCAATTAACCTAATAAAGTCTTAGGTTTTCTTTAAGTACACGTGTAATGGGTAAAGGTTAAAGTGTAATAATATATTTATTCTATATAATTATAACCATGACACCAACAAATTCATTTATTCCAATATAGTTGTTACACCTTTTCAAAATTATTGTTATATATATAGAGATTATAAGAAAATAATATTATTGTGAAAGACTAATCTTGTTGATCAAAGACCACAAATTATTGTTGTAAACTCTTATTAGCATGTCTTGCTTTAGAAGAATAATAATACAACTTAAGGACATGTTTTGTGGACCGTATTAGAGCATTGAATTATGTAACAATTCATTAATATAATGTTTGTTGTGATTATTGTACTCTATAAGTTTGTGCAAATTTTAAATTAATACAGTTCATGTCGTATTATAAAAGACAACTCATTTTCTTATTTTATATTGGGTCCATAATCGTTTTGGGGTTAAGCCTGACATGGGTTGGGATCAGGCCAATATCAGGTTTGAGCTAAAAAATAAATTACCCCTCAAATTTCAAAAACATTACATTTTGATCCAATAAATTTTTAATTCATATTTTTATTCTTTAATTTTCATAAAATAATATTTTGACTCTTCAATTTTAAGAAAATTACATTTTGGTTGATCAATTTTAAAGAATTATATTTTGACCTCTTATTTTTATATTTTGGCCAAATTTTAAATGCTTTACAAAAAGTCGTAGACGGTGTCATGGTCGAGACGTATGAAGGTTCATAAATACATTACACAATGCAATACAATATAGTAAAGCACCTAAGATTGTACTAGGTTATTAACTTTTTTAATAGGTCATGACACTAAACACCATATAATACTATACAATACACCTCACATAATACATTATATATACGCTACCAAACATCACGTAAGAGTAGATACGTTTAACAATAATATCAATGTAATTGAACATTGGCTTTAGCTAACTATCATTTCCTGATTAAGATGTAGCTTGTATAATATTCATGAAACTATAAAATAATTTAGATTACTTGCCTTAAACGATTTAAAATCAAAGCATTATAAAAGGGAATGTATATATGTCACAACCCAAAATCGGAGGCAGTGACTAAATTGAAAGAGATTTTTTTAAAAATTTAAAAATTTTAAAAAATTGAAAACTGTAGTTAGGCCTAGAAATAAATCAAGCTTGCTCCAAAGTCTTTAATATAAAATCAAAAAAATAAAATACGAATATAAAATTTAAATAAAAATATACAAAAGAAAAATACAACTGCGCAGCTTTAGTCAAAATAAAAAAATTCAAATAACAAATAAAAACAAAGTTTATAAATAATTAATTATCCATTGAGAGTGTTCATTCCATGTATCTTTCATACATCAATAAGAAATAAAAATGTAGGGAGAGTATACCAATCGAATGGTGTGAAGCATCGACAACAATCCAAGACGTCAAGTAATAATCGACTAACCTGAAAAGGAAAGTAGGAGGTGAGCACATAATGCCCAGTAGGAAATCGATTACTCACGTCTCGATTTTTCTTACTATTATTATATTATATTATATATAAAATCCTTATAAAGTTAATAAACAAATTTTCATTTAATATAAAAATTGGTCAAGTTCACAATTTATCAAACCAATCAATAACTCAAATTCTCTCACTCACATCTTGGATTGTTAGTGAAGGGAAGGAAAGAAAGAAAGGATATACAAAGTTCCATTGTGTCCCAAATGAGCACCGCGTGTCTGTTGTGCCCCAAATAAGCACTCTATGAAATAGGCCATGAAGCAATGGTGATACTAAATAATATATGATGTCTGTTGTGCCTAAAAAATGAGCATCCTGTGAGATATAATTTTGAGGAATACTTCAAATGGTCTTAAAATTTGTTCGACAGTGCTGCGTTAGGTCTCAATATATATAGAATTGGTTATAATTCAATTAGCTCCTAAAAAACCCTTCTAAGTTCTACTCATGACAATTTGTTTTAATAAAATTTTGACAGCATAACGACTTATTTTTCTTAAAACTGAAAATTCAAACCTATAAAAAACAAGCTACAAATGGATTTTGGTGTCCTATAACTATAAGATGCACCACCCAGAACAATTATATGTATTGAATCATAATAAAATATCGATATTAAAGCATTAATTCTTCAACAATTCTCAGGCAATACGAGAATACACAACCCACCATATCATGGCTCTTTTCGCCTCATGAGAATTACAATTATCATTGTCACCCAATTTTTGGGGGCCCAACGTCCCTGTTGGCCACACTTTGCAACGACTTGCACCCCGCTTCTCATGAGAATTACAGTTGTCACTGTCACCCCATTTTTGAGGGCCCAACGTCTCTATTGGCCACACTTCCGATTGGGTCATGGCTTTGATACTACAATTATAATGACCCGCACTCCCGCTTGGTATGATATTGTCTGCTTTGGGTCTAAGCCCTCATGGTTTTGCTCTTAGGTTTTATCCCAAAAGGCCTCATACCATTAGGAGGTGATGTCATTACTTTATGAACCACTACCAAGACTCATTCCCAAGCGATGTGGGACTGCACAATCCACTATATCATGGCTCTCTTCGCCTTATGGGAATTACTGTTGTTACAACAATGCCAACAACAACAATGATAGAAACAACAACAACAACAACAACAATATATTAAAATCCACATAATTTAATTCCAAATTCTAAATTTATTGGCTAATTAAAAAAAAATATCACGGAAGATGAGTAATAGAGTTTCTACTAGTTTAGTCTTTAGCATTTGACAGCAAAAAAGACTCCATTTGCCAAAGCAAATCTGTGGGTTAAATCTTTGACTCGCTAACTCGGTATTCGAAGCTTCAACTCACAATTCCGATGTCACAAATACATTCAAAATGACAGAAATAGGCTGAAAGTGCAGCTTTTAGACTCCCATGATTAGGGTCAACTGTTTGACCCTTGTTGACCGAGAGTTAACTGACATTGACCACAGGTTGATTGGCGAAGCGGTGGTAGAGATTGATACCAAAATGAAGCCCTTGACACAAGGATCACCGTTTCAAGATTGGTTTTTCAAAATGAAGCTTGGCTCCCCAGAAAATGCTTAAAAATTGATAGAAATGGCGGGGAGGGCTGAAATTTTCTAGTGACAATTGGTCGAAGGATGGATAGGTTTTGTTCTCCTTGATGAGAGAAACATGGTCATACAACTGACTAGAGGAACGGGGGCTAGATGGCACTAAAATTCAACGTTAAAGCTTGAGGAGTTGAAACTTTCCTCTTTAATTGCGGACGGCCGGCGGAGAGTGAAGGGGCAGTGCTCTAGCTCTTGGCACTTCGGGTGGTGGCATCTCAAGTTCTCCGAAGCATGCAGGCGAGTGGTGGCCGGAAGTTTGCTGGTGGGAGGAGCAGTGATGGGGTTCTTTTAACGTGAAGAAGAAAGAAAAGAAAAGAGAAGAGGGAGGTAGGTGGGAAAAAAAATATGCATCTGATTTTTTTTTTTTTAAATCAGATTTTTTTGTTAAAAAAATTCTAGATACCGTAAGTTTATTAAAAATTTTAAAATTGCCCAAAATTACAATTCTTTTTCAAATAAGACTATGGGTTTTACAATATATATCTAGTATTACTGAGGTGACGTAAATATATTTGACCACAGAATAGACAGGATTAATAAACTGTATTAAATTTGCAACTTACTTGAAGGGAAATATAAAAACGCAGGAAAGAATTAGTAGTAACTAGAAGTCGAAGACAAATTTAAGGGCTTATTGGAACCAATAAAATAAGACTGGTGGGAGACGGCTAGTAATTGTTTATTCGCGGATTTATATATACAGTCTCCTTATTTTTGTCCCCTTCGAATGGAAGCTTCTTATGCAGACTTTGACTTCATATCTACCATGCTATAATTTCATTTTTTTTGCCCTGACTGATAACTGAAAGACGACTATACTTGAATCCAAGTCAGATTAATTTACCAGGTACTATAAAAAATTGGATTTTTAGGCTCAATAAATTTTAGCAAAACCTTTTGTTGTTGTGACTAGTGTATAATTAGTCACAAACTTTAGTTTAATTTTTGTTGTGATTAAAAATTTTAGCCACAGAATTTTTAGTCACAGCAAATATTAAACTAAAGTTTGTAACTAATTGCATATTAATCACAATAAATCTAAAGGTTTGTTTATTCTTCCCGTAATAGGCCTTCTATGGTTTTTTTTTTTTTTTTTTATTTTTTTTATTTCTTTAAGCTGCATACTTGTAAATTGAATTCCGTCATTACCAGTTATATATTGTGCCTCACTGCAGGTATGCAGTGTAAATCAATGGCTTGAGCGTAATTGTCCTATGGCTGCAAACAAAGTGATCGTAATAATATACATGCAAGTAATCGCTTCTCTCTCTCTCTCTCTCTGTGTGTGTGTGTGTGGCGGTAAGCCATGTAATATATTTCATGGTCAAAACACAAAACAAAAAAAAAAAAACAAAAAACCTGTGATACAAGATGCTTGACCATAATTTTCTAAATTTAAATTCCATTATATTCCGAGTCTAAATTTTATAAAGCGCTTTTTTCTCGTTATTTTTTTTTTCTTTTAAGTTATTTATCTTTTTGTTATATCATGTATTTTAAATTTATTCAAAAAGTATCCCTTAAATTTTTTTTATCTGAGCATTTATTTTTAGCACACTCTGAATGTTCAAAATCTGATGGAGTACTAGTCTTAATAGAGCATAATTATGTTTCACTTTTTTTTGATAATCACGTGCCTTTGAAGTTAATTAACAATTAACATCCAAAGTATTAATTGTAAATAAATAAATGAGAAAGCTGAAACTGGCCCCCTTAATAATTGAAGACGTTATTTTGTTTGAACATGAAGGCTTGTCCTAAGTCCTAACTATTGAAACAACTCTTGACGAGACCTATTCTAAGACTCAAATTTATTACTATGTCTAGAGTACTATATAATATTCAAGTTGCAATATAAACTATTTCTCTCATTATTTATATATATCATGTTAATATTACTATATAATGTTCTCATATATATTTTATTTGTCTCGGCCTCTCGGGGAATCAAGTCCGACTTGGTGTGCTTTCACACGGGCCAGTTGTTGTTGAAGTCGTCACTTCTCTTACAATTTGTTAATAAGCAAAAATATTTATTAAAAAAAAAGCAACTTATCAAAACACCAAACAAAAACAAAAAACCTGTGATACAAGATGTTTGACCATAATTTTCTAAATTTAAATTCCCTTATATTCCGAGTATAAATTTTATAAAGCGTTTTCTTCTCCTTATTTTTTTCTTCTTTTCTTTTGAGTTATTTATCTTTTTATTATACCATGTATTTTAAATTTATTCAAAAAGTATCCCTTAAATTTTTTATCTAAACAAATATGTACCATCATTGTTTATGTGAAGATATTGACTCTAAGTTGAAGTGGTTAGGATAGTCATTTGATTGTTAGAGTGGCAATCATTCAGTGAAGTTATGTCCAAGTTTGCAATGTGTGCATGTTTCAACTTGATGATGTGTAACTATCTGGTTGGCAGTAGTTGGAAGCTAGGATGAGCTCTCTCACACAGGATTACTCTAGTTTATGTATATAGGAAAGCTGAGAAGGGAAAATAAGCGTGAGTGATATTTTCTTCTTCTCGGTTCTTTTGTTTCCTTGGGTAAGAGAGTAATAAGCTCGGGGATTCTTTCTTGTACAAGGGGGTGAGAGGATTGATTGTTTCATGGGAAAAAATTCCTTACTACAGAAAGAGAGAGAGCTTGGTGAGTGCAGAGAGCTTTGTGAGATTGTCATTGCTCAGACGGTGTAACTAATTTCATTAGTGAATCAACTAAGGCAAGAAATTGCCCTGACTTGGATGTAGGATCATTCAAGATCCGAAGCAAGTATAAATCCCTGTGTGTTTTTCTTTTATCTTGAATTCTTGCATTTCTTGTTTGAGAGTTGCATGTGCGTTATTTTTCTTCACAAACTGGCATCAAAGCTGGGGCTTTCTAGTAGATTGCAAGAATAGAATAGCTTGGGGCTGCTTTGAAGTCGAGGCTCACCTGTCTGCAACGATCAATTTTTGCAACATCATCAATCTTCTTTTGTGATTTCTTCCTGGCCAGAGGATCAAAATCAACAATGATGACATCTAAATATGAGATTGAGAAGTTTGATGGGAAGAATGACTCCAATCTATGGAGGGAGAAAATGATTGCACATCTCGACAATCTTGGATTGGATGAAGCCCTCAGAGGAGAATCAAAGATCCCCGATTCTGTTCCAAATAAAGGTGAGATTCTAAAAAAGGCAAGAAACACAATTGTTTTAAGCCTTAGTGATCAGATTTTAAGGAAAGTAGTCAAAGAAAAATCTGCCTGTGAAATATGGAACAAATTAGAGCAGTTATATATGACAAATCCCTTCCCAATAGGATTTATCTAAAACAAAGATTCTATGGCTTTAGAATGGATGAAAATAAAACCATAGATGAGAATATAGATGAATTCACCAAATTATTATTTGATCTGGAAAATCTTGAAGTCAAGATTGAAGAGGAAGATCAAGCAATCTTCCTCTTGAACTCATTGCTGAAGCAATATGAACAATTAAGGGATACATTAAAATATGGTAGAGAAACCTTATCTCTAGAAGAGGTTATGAGGGCTGCTTATTTAAAGGAATTAGACCTAAGAGCTAGTTCTAAGCTAACAAGGTCAAATACAGAGGGCTTGAATGTCAGAGGAAGATCTACAAAAAGAAAAACCAATCTGGTAGGAACAAGGACTTCTCAAGATCCAGATCAAGATCCAAGAAAACATGTTGGTTCTGTAAGAAGGAGGGCCATTTTAGGCAAAACTGTCCTCAGAGGAAGAAAAACATTCCAAAGATTGATCATCCTAGCCCCTTGGAAACAGTTAATCTCTCAGAGGGTTATGAAAATGTGGATGTGCTTGCTGTCACATGCGATGACCCTAATGAAGAGTGGATCCTAGATTCTGGGTGTACTTTTCACATGACACCTAGAAAGGACTGGTTCTTTGAGTACAAAGAAGTGGCTGCTGGGAAAGTCTTAATGGGAAACAATAAGTCCTGCAATATTTATGGAATAGGATCAATAAGACTCAGGTTGAGGGATGGGACCATTAAGATTCTTGCAGAGGTAAGGCATACACCAGAATTGAAATGAAATTTGATTTCACTTGGAAATTTGGATTCAAAAGGTTATTCGTACAGAGCTGAAAAAGGTGTGTTTAAAGTTATAAAGGGTTCTATGGTGGTTATGAAAGGCACTCTTAAACAAGGGTTGTATATGCTGCAAGGGGCAACTGTGACTGGAGAAGCTGCTGTCACAATAACCAACAATGACCAGACATTTTTGTGGCACAGGAGGCTGGGTCATATGAGTTTAAAAGGATTGCAAGAATTAGGAAAACAAGGGCTTTTGAGCAGAAGACATTACTAACCTGGAATTCTGTGAAAGTTGTGTTCTTGGAAAACCTCAAAGGCTTAGGTTTGAAGCAGCAATCCACAAGACAAAATCCACCCTAGATTACATTCACTCTGACTTGTGGGGCTCACCTAAGGTACCTTTTTCTTTATCTAATTGTCAATACTTTATTACTTTTTTGGATGATTATTCAAGGAAAGTGTGGATTTACTTTCTTAAGACTAAAGATGAGGCCTTTAGCAAGTTTGTGGAATGGAAATATTAATTGAAAACCAAACTGACAAGAAAATTAAGAGATTAAGAACAGACAATGACCTAAAATTTTGTAATAATCAGTTTAACCTATATTGCTCTTAAAATGGTATTGCAAGATACCACACTTGCATAGAAACACCACAACAAAATGGCCTTGCTGAACGTATGAATAAAACCATAATGAACAAAGTAAGATGTATGCTTGATGAATCTGGATTACCAAAAAAATTTTGGGCTGAGGCTGCCTCTACTGCATGTTATTTGATTAATGGATCTCCTCATACTGCATTAGACTTCATGGTTCCTGAAGAAAAATGGTCAAATAAGAAACCTGAATATAAACATCTCAGAACTTTTGGTTGTATTGCTTATGTGCACATAAATGAAGGAAAATTGAACCCTAGAGCTAAGAAAGGAGTTTTTCTTGGCTATCCTTATGGTGTTAAAGGATATAAGATATGGTTAATACAAGAAAAGAAATGTGTCATTAGTAGGGATGTAATTTTTAATGAAAATGTTTTTTATAAAACTAACCCAATCTCTGAAGTTACAGCCAGCTCTGAACAAGCTGAGCAGACTCCATTTTCTCAGGTTGAAATTCAACAAAGGATTGCAGGTTTACCTGAAGATGGTGGAGCCATTGTACAGGAGCAAGAATACCTTACTAATGATCCTGATCTTGAGGAAGCTCATCATGAAACATCTCAAGAAGATATGGCAATTGTAGATCAAGGGCAGGATGATCAACTAAGAGATTATTTGTTGACCAGAGATAGGGCAAGAAGACAAATAAGACCTCTTTCGAGGTTTACTGCAGCTGATTTGATGGCCTTTGCTCTAAATATGGTTGATGGGGTTGAATCTAATGAACCTGCAAATTATTATGAAGCAAGGAGAAGTATAGATTGGCCTCAATGGAAGCAAGCTATGGAGGATGAGATGCAGTCATTAGTGAAAAATAATACTTGGATTCTGGTAGATAGACCAAAAAGTCAAAAGCCAGTTGGCTGTAAATGAATTTTTAAAAGGAAACTGGGGATCCCAGGTGTTGAGGAGGCTAGATTTAAAGCAAGATTCGTAGCAAAGGGGTATTCTCAAGTTGAAGGAGTAGATTTTCATGAGGTATTTTCACCTGTGGTGAAGCACACCTCAATTAGAGTCTTGCTGGCTCTAACAGCAATACAAGATCTAGACTTAGAGCAGCTTGATGTAAAGACTGCCTTCTTACATGGCACACTCAATGAGAGAATCTATATGAGTCAACCGGAGGGGTTTATTATGTAGAACAATTCACACAAGGTCTGTCTTCTACAAAGGTCCTTGTATGGGTTGAAGCAGTCCCCTAGGCAATGGTACCACAGGTTTGATCAGTTTATGTTTCAAAAGGGTTTCTCAAGATCTAAGTATGATAGCTGCGTTTACCTTGCAGAGCTTAGGAATGTGTCTTTCATCTATCTACTGATTTATGTGGATGATATGCTTATAGCATGTAAGAATAAATCTAACATTGAAAAGCTGAAGGTGGAGCTGAATTTTGAATTTGAAATGAAGGACCTTGGATCAGCAACATGGATTCTACGAATGGACATCATCAGAAATAGAAAACAAGGATTATTGTCTCTGTCTCAATCAGGCTATGTTAATAAGGTGGTTGAAATTTTGGATTGCAGCAAGCAAAGCTGTCAGCACCCCTATTGGAGCACATTTCAAACTGAGGTCAATAAAGGAAGAGGATACAAAGTTGGAAGAGGTTCATATGAAGAATGTGCCATATTCAAATGTTGTCGGGAGCCTCATGTATGCAATGGTTTCAACCAGACCTGATATTGCATATGGAGTAGGATTGGTTAGCAGGTTTATGAGCAAACCAGGTAGGGAACAATGGTAGGCAGTCAAGTGGCTTTTAAGATATCTTAAAGGTTCAGCAAATTTGAAGCTCACATACACTAGTGATGCAGAAAGTAATTTTGAACTACGAGGGTATTGTGACTCAAATTTTGCTGGAGACCTAGATAAAAGGAGATCTTTATCTGGATATGTCTTCACTTTAGGAGGAAATGCTATAAGCTGGAAGTCAAGACTACAACATATGGTGGCTTTGTCCACCATTGAGGCTAAATATATTTCTCTCACAGAAGCTGTAAAAGAAGCTCTCTGGTTGAAAGGCTTGGTTAGTGAATTGGGAATTAAGCAGGAGAAAGTAGTTGTATTTTGTGACTCACAAAGTGCTATTCGCTTGTCTAAAAATGCAGTTTTTCATGAGAGGACTAAACACATAGATGTAAGACTGCATTTCTTGAGGGATGTAGTTGCAAGACAATTGGTAAGTGTGGAGAAGATTGCTACTGAAGTTAATCCCACTGATCTACTTACTAAAGTGATTCCTGTGAGTAAGTTCGAGCAAGCCTTGAACTTGCTCAAAATTTCAACCTGACTCACCGATGCTTTTTTAAAGGGCTGCCCTACGTTGATATCCACTGGTGTGCAACAACTTGCAATTTAGAGTCAAGGTGGAGAATTGTGAAGATATTGACTCTAAGTTGAAGTGGTTACGATGGTCATTTGATTGTTAGAGTGGCAATCATTCAGTGAAGTTATGTCCAAGTTTGCAATGTGTGCATGTTTTAGCTTGGTGACATGTAACTATCTGGTTGGCAGTAGTTGGAAGTTGGGATGAGCACTCTCACATAGGATTACTCTAGTTTATGTATATAGGAAAGCTGAGAAGGGAAAATAAGCGTGAGTAATATTTTCTTCTTCTGGGTTCTTTTGTTTCCTTGGGTAAGAGAGTAATAAGCTCGGGGATTCTTTCTTGTACAAGGGGGTGAGAGGATTGATTGTTTCCTGGGAAAAAATTCCTTACTACAGAAATAGAGAGAGCTTGATGAGTGCAGAGAGCTTTGTGAGATTGTCATTGCTCAGAGGGTGTAACTAATTTCATTAGTGAATCAACTAGGGCAAAAAATTGCCCTAACTTGATGTAGGATCATTCAAGATCCGAAGCAAGTATAAATCCCTGTGTGTTTTTCTTCTATCTTGAATTCTTGCATTTCTTGTTTGAGAGTTGCATGTGCGTTATTTTTCTTCACAGTTTATATAATACTCTAATGCATTCCTTCTCTCGGTCAAAATTTGATTTTGACCTCAAAATGTACAAATGACTCTTAACAGAAAAAAAAATCATAAAAACACTAAATTGAAAAAAATAAAAAAATTCTAATATATACTATTTAAAAAACAAAACAAAAACAATCAAACTAAGGTTATTTGCTCAACCTAAACCTCCACTCATCTCACCCCATTCCAGCCCGGTCGATTGCCCCAGCTCACCGCTGCCACACTTTGCTTCAAACCCATCCCGACCTCAGCCCACTCCGCCTCCGCCAATGATTCATTTTGACTCACCACACCCCCAATGTGCGCCAGCTTGGTTTTATATATGCTTGGACATACTATTTTTTGCTTTACTAGTTTCTCTTCGTGTGCTTCGCTGTTTTAGCTTTGATTTTGTTGCGTTTGATGATTAGATCCTTTTGTGACTTTGTTTTGTTCTTCAATACGTATGGCCCATGACATTGTTTTTGGGTTTGATGGCAATTCGCTTGTTTGTGATATATGGTGAAATACATTTAGTGTAATTTTTTTTTTTATCTGTGTTTTGATTTTTTGGAGCTATTGATTGAATTCTGCTCAGCTCATATAGTAGGAAAATAATTTAATTGGGTGTAATACAGAAATGAAAAATTGTCCAATTTTTTATTTTTATGTGTCTCGGTTGAGAAAGAAAGGATTTGTTTTAAATCGTTGATCAATTACGTTGGAAAAATTTGTATCTTCAACAAAGTGCGTTGAAGTGTCTATTACTGTTGGGTCTTTTTTTTTTCTTCCTTTATATGAGCATTATATCTAGGAGTGACAATTTAGGTTTCGAGACGAGATCACGACTCGAACTCGATCCAACTTGATGACATTACTGATACGAATTGACTTGGTTTATTGATTTTTATAGAAAATATAGAAATAAATGATTTTTAAAATGATAAATTTAACAAAGTTACTTCAAATAAAATAAAAAATAATAATATTTATATTCTAAAGTCACAAAGTAAATTATAGATAGGTGGTATAACTAAGTAAAGTAACATTTATTATCTAAATTAGTCGTGACAATATGGATCTGAGTGATCTTTTAACTAAATAGGTGACCCGTGGGTTAACTTGAACTCGACATGAAAATTTGTGTTGACACGAACACGTCTCAAATTTTTTTATATATCAAGCTTAGATTTTTTTTAATTGAAGGTATTTTGGGTACTTTGAATTCAAAATTAAGTGTTGATTGAAAAAATGTAGATATTTGTATCTTAAATGTAATTTAATGGTATAAATCTAATGAGACCGAGGTATAATTTCTGAATAACATAAAATATATGTTCAAAGGTAAATGACCGGTTCTTTTTTAAAATCCGTTAACTTATCTCAAAACCAGCGACTTCTCAAAAACCATAGACTAGTATGATTTCCATTTTTTTTGAATAATTGAGTAATTAATGGTGACTTTCAATGTATTATCTTATTCAATATTTCGGTCTTTAGTAGGATCGATATAATCATTTTATCATCTGTATGTGTCTAAAATTATATTGTCATATTTACCTCTTGTAATTAAAGTTGCCGATTGACAAATTAAGAGTGCTTTTAGTTGGAGTATTCTTTGGACTAAATGTACTCAAATTTATATTCAAGTATTAGAAATCTACCACATGTTAAAGAAAGATTAATGAGACTACACTTTCGAATTGATACTTGAATTATTAACAATTAACTTGATCATTAATATATTCCGTTACAGCAACACTACCTGCCTCTTTTGAGTACTTATCTAAATATTTATGAATTTTAATCATCAATTTTATCACTCTATAAAGAGTTAGATTCATTACTATCAGAAACCTTTTGACGCTACTCTAGTACTTTATCATCATCATTCACACTTGTAATTTTTCTTTTACTTCTCATATGCATGCTGACATTTGGCCTAGATATACTCGAGCTAGTAACTTCTAATGTAATATTGCAATTGGTATTTATAATATCGCAATTCGTCACTACTCTTACTTCTTTTGTGCATTAATATTGAGATTAACTAAAAGATTTTTATTGATATATTCAAGAGCAAATCTGCCTGACGAAAGCCTATATCTTTTTCACGTGCTTGAATAATATTCAAGAGCAACGAACTGGATGCCAAAATTTAAGATCCTTTTCTCTTTGAGGGGAAAAAATGTAAGCCCACTTTTTTTATATAATCTTTACTTTATATGCATATACTATATATTATATTTGAATTTCGTATCATACTGATATATATTATTTAGTATAAGAGGATGACAATAATATAATAGATGTATAGTACCTATCTTGCTCCAAGACTTGGCCCGCGTCAAACTCGTGACCAAGACTGAATAAATCTACAAAAACAAAGATACATATATATATATATATATATATATATATATATATCAGAATTGCTATATAAGCGTTCGTCTTAGCTTCTTTCTGCAAGCTCATTTCAAGCAAACCATATCTTTACAATTAATTTTCTGATAATTTCAACAACTAACTAATGGATACATACGCTCCACTTTTGTTTACTATCCTCTTCTTGCTTTCACTATGTTCCTGGTGTTCATCTTCCTATAATTACTTGAAAGAAGGCTCGTCTCTCTCTGTAGAAAACCCAGCTGATGTTTTGACTTCACCAAATGGCGTATTTTCAGCTGGGTTTCTTCAAGTTGGCGACAATACGTATTGCTTTGCAATATGGTACACGGAGCCACCTCAAGACCAGAATATTAGCCAGAATGTTGTGGTCGTTTGGATGGTGAACCGCAACCTGCCTGTAAACGGAAGGCTCTCAACCTTGTCGTTGAAAAAATCCGGTGACCTTGTATTATCGGACGCTGGTCGATCCAACATCTGGTCAACCGACACAGCTTCAAGCTCAGCAACCCAGCTCCAACTTTGGAACACTGGAAACCTAGCTCTGATCACTGAAGACGGCGTGGTTTTGTGGCAAAGCTTTGAGTCGCCGACGAACACCCTTCTTCCTGGACAAGTGCTCACAAGAAACACAAAGCTTGTATCGTCGAGAAGCAAGACCAACTATGCCTCTGGTTTCTACGTGCTCTTTTTCGATGACGACAACGTTCTACGCCTTCTTTACAATGGCCCGGAGACTTCAAGCATTTACTGGCCAGACCCCTGGCTTTTGACTTGGCAAGCTGGGAGATCTGCCTTCAATGACAGTAGAACTGCAATGCTTGATGAATTCGGCAACTTCACCGCATCAGATACTTTTACGGTTTTTGCATCTGATTATGGCGATAGACTAATCCAGAGGCGACTGACGGTTGAGCCTGATGGTGACCTTCGGTTATACAGTCGAAAACGGTCGGGAGACACGTGGATTGTCACGTGGGAAGCTGTTTTGCAGCCATGCAAGATTCATGGAATTTGTGGGGCTAATAGCTTGTGCACATATGAACCTGAATTTGGTAGGAAATGCTCTTGTATTCCGGGGTATAAGATGATCAACTATACGGATTGGACACAAGGATGTGAACCTGATTTCAAGCTCTCATGCCAAATTTCAGACTCTGATTTTCTTCAACTTCCCAATGTTGAATTTTACGGGTACGATTACCGTGGCATATTTTATAATTACACCTTGGAGGGCTGTAAATCACTATGCTTTGAGTTGTGTAACTGCGTAGGGTTTCACTACAAGTACGACGGAGGCCCTGGCTATTACAATTGCTACCCCAAGTTGCAATTGCGAAATGGATATCACACACCCAGTTTTGACGGAGACATATATTTGAGATTGCCCAAGACCATCCTCTCAGCCTTCCGAATGAATACATCAACAAAGGAGCTCAATTTAGATTGCTCGGGCAATATTACCCTACATATCGAAAGAACGTATAAGAAAAGCCAGGAAAGTGGGCTTCTTAAATTCATGCTTTGGTTTGCTTGCACAGTGGGAGGACTAGAAATCGCCATTATCTTCACAGTTTGGTATTTTCTAATAAGCCACGGAAATTCGAGAGTGAATAATATGCAAGGTTATATGCCGGCTGCAAGTGGTTTCAAAAAGTTTAGTTACACTGAGTTGAAGAAGGCAGCAAAAGATTTTAGCGAAGAGATTGGAAGAGGTGCAGGAGGAGTCGTCTACAAAGCAGTACTATCTGACAATAGACTTGCTGCGGTCAAGAAACTGAAAGATACTAGCCAAGGAGAAGCCGAGTTTCTTGCAGAAGTGGGCTCCCTTGGAAGACTAAATCACATGAACTTGATAGAGATGTGGGGATATTGCGCAGAGGGAAAGCACAGAATTCTAGTGTATGAATATATGGAACATGGATCCTTGGCAGAAAATTTGGCTTCCACTGTTTTAGATTGGAAAAAGAGGTTTGAAATTGCCGTCGGCACTGCAAAAGGCCTTGCTTATTTGCATGAAGAGTGCTTGGAGTGGGTTTTACACTGCGATGTAAAGCCTCAAACATTCTCCTAGACTCCAGGTACCAACCAAAGGTAGCAGATTTTGGCCTTTCAAAGCTACTCAAGAGAAGTGAGCTTGGCAAGTACTCGAGCTTCTCGAGGATAAGAGGAACAAGAGGTTACATGGCCCCTGAGTGGGTTTACAATCTTCCGATCACCTCCAAAGTAGACGTTTATAGCTATGGAATTGTCGTGCTAGAGATGCTGATCGGATACAACAACACAACGAGAAGTGTTGATGATGCAGAAGATGATGGTGAGATTCGACCAAAAATGACGGCCACATGGGTTAGAGAAAAACTAATTGGTGCACAATCAACTGAAGAGTGGATTGAAGAGATCATAGATCCATTGATGGAAGGGAAATATAATACGAAAGAGGTGGAGATTCTAGTTGAAGTGGCCCTGAAATGCGTAGAGGAAGACAAAGATGCAAGGCCTACCATGAGGCAAGTGGTTGAGATGCTTTTAGCTCATCAAGTTGACGAATAATTATTGATCATTCTATCATCATATGCATATGCTTAGTGGATTTCTACTGCCGTTATTATTTTCTATCTTTCTCAGCTGATCTATCCTTTCTTCATGCCTTTTTTCCCTTTAATTCAAGCACAAAACTACTCAATGTTATTATTGATCTCGGAATGTACAGTGATCGAAATTATTTATCATACATAAGCAGTTTGTTTTATAAATAATATTGTTTTGCCTCACTGCAGGCATGCAGTACAAATAATGGCTCGAGTATAATTGTCCCAAATATTAAGACTAAATTTATGGCCACAAACAAGTTAATCGTAATAATTTACGTGTAATGTAATTGGTTTCTTTTTCTTTTTTCCCCTGGGAGTACACCATGTAATATGTTCACTTATAACCAATTAAATAGTGCGTATGACACTTGTCCATGGCTATCATAACTTAGGGATAGCATGTCTCACAAAAAATATTAGGTTGGATCACTAACTCAGTAGACTTACATAATTACCATTTTTTATTGTTCTTGATCATTGTCTTATTTACAATCGTCAGATTATGTTCAGAGCACTTTGGATGGTCGAGATCTGATGAAGTGCTAATCTTAATATAATATATCATAATTGCGTTTGACCTTTTTTGTAATAATCATTTGATAATCAAAATTACTAAAATTAATTAAATCAATCAAAAACCTGAAATTGGCCTCCTTAGTAAATGAAGACGATATTTTATTTCAACATTACGGTGTTGGGAAGTATGATTTGAATAATTTTGGTTGAAAATACTATATAGTACATAAGAGCTTTACGCTATATAGTTTATTTTTTGACTAACATGTGAGAGGTTTATTGCCAAACTGATAAGTTAGTTTTAGACTAATTAATTAAATGATTCTAACTTAATATTTTATTGATTTTGAGTAATTTCTAGGAATTTGATAGTATTTTATGCTCTTTATTAAGTTTTGAGGAAAAATGCACATTGGCAAGTTGTAGGGAAAAAGGGACAGGAAAATGAGCACAAATGAACTCGGAGATGAAATAAAGCCTAGACGCTAGCTTATAGGCACCTAGATGCTCTTGTAGGAGGAATCTCAGTAGCAAAACTCGAGAATATAGCGCCTAAGCACTGGAAAGCTGGCACCTAGGTGCCACTTCAATGAGATCACCTATAGCGCCACAACTTAGACGCCTAGGTGCCATTTCAAAGCAACATGGGGGCCTAGGCGCTAGAAACAGAAAGCTTAGGCGCCGGTGCGAATTTTATTCAACTCTGAGTTTAGTTTCATCCTAAACTTACCATTCAAACCCTAGCTATAAATAGAACATTATGAGGGGTTGAAGGACAATTTTTAATGGAGAAAAAACACAGACAAGAGGAGAGAACTTACTGCTTTGGAGAGGAAGAATGGTGCAACCTGGAGATAAAAATCATGTTCACATCAACACAGTTCTTTCCTTCGCTCATCATGTTTATGATATTATTTAGGATTGTTTTTGGTTTCATTATGAACTAGTTTTTATGTTCTAGGGTTACGATGTAACTAGATTATCAATGTTCACTTTAATTTAATTTAATTTAATTCTATGTTTATTTATTATCTTTGTTGAGTGTTTAATCATCTTAATGCTTGTAAAAATTTATGCACCTTTTGTATGATTTGTGATTTAATTTAAGGCTGAGAAACGATAGTTAAATTGGACAATGATTAAATGCCATAAGATTATCATAAGATAGAGATATCTATGAGACTTGTATAATATTGTGAATTTTCTGTTTTTAATAAATCTTTGTAAGTTTAGATTTTCTATAGAGATATAGAAAATTTACTAACTGAGATAAATTATTAATGTGTAAGAAAGATTAGTGATTATCTAAGCAAAATTCGTTATCGGCATAGGAGTTAACACCAGTTAATTAAATTAGATAAATTGGATAGGATTAATCCGGTGAATCAAATACCCTTGATATCTTAATACATCAAATTTTCATTTGTTAAAATTGTATTTATTATTTTCATTAATTTAGTTTCTCTTCTTTTTACCACTTCATTATTCAATTGTTTTCCATTATTCAATTGTTCAAATAAAATTAGAGTTAGATTAATTTGTTGCTTAGTGACAATTAATCCTTGAGGGAATGATCTCTACTCTCACTTATTACTCTTGTTGATGACGCGTGCACTTACGTTTAGAAAATCACAACAAGTTTTTGGCACCGTTATTGGGGACTATTTGATTTTCACTAATATCAAACAAAATAACTCTAGTTTTGCTTTGAATTTGTCTTTTAGTTTTATTAATCATAGTTGTTTTCAGTCATTACTAGAAGGTTTGTCCCAAGTCCAAACTATGAAATGTTCAAGTTGCCGTATAAAGTATTTCTCTCATTATTTAATTGTTGCATGTTGTTCTCAGCGTGATATAGATGGTAGCACTTTCATTCTAGCTACGACGTCATATTTTGTTTTTAATTTTTATAAGCTTCTATATATGTCGATTCATATATACACGGCAGCTACAGTGTCATTATTATATTTGTCTCGGACTCTCGAAAAATCAAGTCCGACTTGGTGTGCTTTCACGCGGGCCAGTCGTTGTTGGAGCCGTCTCTTCTCTTACTTTTTTTAATAAGCAAAAATATATATTAATAAAAAGCAATTTATCAAAAACAAAATAAAAAAAAATCAATTAACAAAAACTTTAAGGCAACATGCATGACTATAATTTTCTCAATTAAATTCCCTTGTATTCCGTCAATTTATCCAAAAAACCAGAGAGTAGTACCAGTACTATTTCCATGTCTTTTTGAGTGATTGTGTAATTTATGGTGACCTTCGTAATTTATGGTGACCTTCAATGCAATATTTTATTCAATATTTTGGTCTTTAGAAGGATCCATATGGTTATCATAATCTATACGTGTGTCTAAAATTGTCTTGTTGTATTTACCTGTTGTAAGTCCCTGATTGATAAACTAAGACCTCATGCTAGAAAAATTAATAAGACTAAACCTTCAAATTGATACTTAAAATTGACAATTAACTTGGTCATTAACATTTTACGTTACAGCACCACTTCATGTCTTTTTTGAGTACTGATCTAAATCTTTATGAATTTTCATAATCAATTTTATCAAGAATCGACGGCCCGTGTCTCCTCATTTATGTCCCTCCAATAATGTTATACTAATATTATATCACTAATCATGTCAATTAAAATATTTTAATTGACATGGTATAATTCTATTGGAGAGACATAAAAAGGGACATAAAAGATGGACATATAAGCTAAATCTATTTTATAGCTCTCTAAATTGTTATATTCTTCACTATCAGAAACCTTGTAATTTTTCTTTTACTTCCAAAAATACCAACTTCAACGTGCATGTTAACATTTAGTCTACATACTTGAGCTAGTAACTTCTTAGGCAATTCCCCAATTGGTACTTACAGTATCGCAATTTCTCTTGCTTCTTTTGTGCATTAATATTGAGATTAATAGATTTTTAGATATATCAAAGAGCAAATCTGCCTGATGAAAGCTGATATCTTTACCACGTACTTGAATAATATTCGAGAGCAACGAACTTGAAGCCAAAATATTTCAAGGTCCTTTTCTCTTTGAGGAAAAATAAAGCCCTTTTTTTTTTAATAGTTTTTACCTTATGCATGTACTGCATATTTTATTTGAATATAGTAGATATCCTTTAGTATAAGTGGATATGACAATATTAAAATAGATGTTTTGCAGCTATCTTGCTCCAAGACTTGGCCAGTTCGTCAAACACGTGCGCAATAATGAATTAATATATATATATATATATATATATAATCAGAATTGCTTTATAAGCATTCATCTTGGCTTCTTTCTCTGGCTCATTGCAAGCAGACCAATGATGGATACATATGCTCTACTTGTGTTTACCATCCTCTTCTTGCTATCACTATGTTTACCGTATTCATCTTCCTTTAATTACTTGAAAGGTAGCTCGTCTCTCTCTGTAGAAAACCCAGCTGATGTTTTGACTTCATCAAATGGTTCAGCTGGGTACCTCTAAGTTGGCGACAATGCATATCGCTTCGCAATATGGTACACGGAGGCACCTCAAGACCAGAATATCAGCCACAATCCTGTTGTCGTTTGGATGGTGAACCGCGACCTGCCTGTAAACGGAAGGCGCTCAACCTTGTCGTTGCAAACATCCGGTAACTTCGTATTATCGGACGCGGGTCAATCCAACATCTGGTCGACCAACACAGCTTCAAGCTCAGCAACCCAACTCCAACCGTGGAACATTGGAAATCTAGCTCTGATCACCAGAGACGGAGTGGTTTTGTAGCAAAACTTTGAATCGCCGACGAACACCCATCTTCCTCGACAAGTCCTCACAAGAAACACAAAGCTCGTGTCGTCGAGATGCAGGATCAACTATTCCTCTGGCTTCTACAGGCTCTGTTTCGATGATGACAACGTTCTTCGCCTTCTCTACAATGGCCCAGAGACTTCAAGCAAATATTGGCCGGACCCCTGGCTTTTGACTTGGCAAGCTGGGAGATCTGCCTTCGATGACAATAGAACAGCAGGGCTTGATGAATTCGACAGCTTCACCTCATCACATACTTTTAAGGTTTTTGCATCTAATTATGGCGATAGACTAATCCAGAGACGACTAACGGTTGAGCCTGATGGTGACCTTCGGCTATACAGTCTAAAGTGGTCAGGAGACATGGATTGTCACATGGGAAGCTGTTTTGCAACCATGCAAGATTCATGGAATTTGTGGGGCTAATAGCTTGTGTATATATGTACCTGAATTCGGTAGGAAATGCTCTTGCATTCCCGGGTATAAGATAATCAACCATATGGACTGGACACAAGGATGTGAGCCTGATTTCAAGCCCTCATGCCAAATTTCAGAGTCCGATTTTCTTCAACTTCCGAACGTTGAATTTTATGGGTACATTACCGTGGCATATTTTATAATTACACCTTGGAGGGCTGTAAATCACTATGCTTTGAGTTGTTAACTGCGTAGGGTTCCACTACAAGTACGACAGAGACCATGGCTATTACAATTGCTACCCCAAGTTGCAATTGCGAAATGGATGTCACACACCCAGTTTTGACGGAGACATATATTTGAGATTGCCCAAGATCATCCTCTCATCCTTCCGATTGAATACTGTTATTTTGTGACCCAAAACCTTTGGTAGTAAGGCAGCGTCGCGGCGCTTGAAAGCAGGGCTGCTACGCTACAATCCAGCGCCGCGGCGCTCTAATACGGTCTGATCTTGTATTTGCATTTTTACGTGTTTTTTGGTTATTTTGGGCTAGGGTTTGAGTCCCCATACATATAAATACATCATATTCTCCATAGTTGAGAGAGACACATTAGAGAGTCATAAAGAGTCACAAATTTCATAGAGATCATAGTGTTGAGAGTGACACAGAGAACTCAGTCTTGTGAGTTTGTGAGTGATTGAGTGAGTGAATTTCTGTATTTGAGCACTCTAAACACCGTTGTAATTTACTTTTGTGATTAGTGGATTGCTTCTCCTCTGCCCGTGGTTTTTTCACCATTCATTAGGGCTTTTTTTACGTAAATCTTGTTTGTAATTTTCTCTCTATTTCTTGTTGCTTATTGCTTTGATTTCTAACAAGTGGTATCAGAGCTTTGGCTTTGATTTGCAATGGCAACCATGAAATTCGATATTCCGCTGCTGGATCGTACAACGAGGTTTTCTCTATGGCAAGTGAAGATGCGGGCTGTTCTGGTGTAGATGGATCTTGATGATGCGCTATTGGGTTTCGATAAGATGCCCTCATCATGGTCGAAAGAGGAAAAGGAGCGTAAGGACCGAAAGGCTCTATCCCAAATACACCTTCATCTGTCAAATCAGATTTTACAGGATGTACTGAAGGAGAAGACTGCTGCTGTTTTGTGGCTTAAGCTGGAGCAATTATGCATGACCAAGAGTCTTACTAGCAAACTTCATTTAAAGCAGCGTCTATACTCTCACCGAATGTCTGAAGGTACGTCTCTTGAGGATCACTTAACTGTGTTTAAGGAGATTGTGTCTGATTTGGAGGCTATGGAAGTTAAGTATGATGAAGAAGACCTTGGGTTAATTTTATTATGTTCACTGCCTTCATCATATGCCACATTTAGGGATACTATCTTGTATAGTCGGGACACTCTTACCCTAGATGAGGTTTATGAGGCTTTATTCTCTAAAGAAAAGATGAAGCAGTTAGTGACTGGATCTGAAACACAAGGAGATGGTCTAGTTGTTAGAGGTAGAACCGAAGAGAGAAGTTTTGGAACTGAGATTAGAGGTAGGTCTAAATCCAGAAATAATGAGAAGTCTGTAACTATTGCAAGAAGAAAGGGCACATTAAAACTGAGTGTTATAAACTGTAGAATAAAATCAAGAGGACTAAAAATCAGAAGGGGAAGAAACCAAATATTGGTGAGGCTAGTGTCATTGAAGAAGGCTCTGGTGGTGAGCTTTTGGTAATTTCTTATGGTGATTCTAAACCCTGTGAGGATTGGGTTCTTGACTCTGCATGTACGTTTCATATGTGTCCCAACCGGGACTGGTTTTCAACATATGAAACGGTTCCTAAGGGCTCTATTTTGATGGAAAACAACGCCCCATGCAAGGTTGCTGGTATTGGTACTGTCAGAATTAAAATGCATGATGGCATAGTGAGGACACTAGGTGATGTGAGGCATGTCCCCGATCTTAAGAGGAATTTAATTTCCTTAGGTACTCTTGATGCTAAATGGTACAAGTACACCAGTTAAGGTGGAGTTCTGAAAGTCAGTAAAGGCGCTCTTGTGATGATAAAAGCACAAAAGAAGACTGCTAGTTTGTATGTTCTACACGGTACTACAGTTGTTGGTGATGCAAAAGCTACTACTTCCACTATGTTTGATGATGATCTCACTAAGTTATGGCATATGCGACTGGGGCATATGAGTGAGCTAAGCGAGGGCTCCTTAATGGACAGTGCACAGGTAAGATGGAGTTCTGTGAGCACTGTATTTTTGGAAAGTAGAAGAGAGTTCGATTTGGCAAAGGCATTCACAACACAAAAGATATTTTGGAGTATGTTCATTCTGACCTTTGGGGACTGTCTACTGTTCCTTCTTATGGTGGTGCTAGTTATATGCTTACAATTATTGACGACTATTCTAGAAAGTTATGGACATTCTTTTTGAAGCAAAAGAATGATGTCTTTGCTACATTCAAAGATTGAAAGACCATGATAGAAAAGCAGACCGGTAAGCCAGTTAAACATCTCTGCACTGATAATGGCTTGGAGTTTTGTTCACTTGAATTTAATACCTTTTGTAAATCAGAGGGAATTTTGAGGGACTTCACGGTCCGTCGTACTCCGCAGCAAAATGGTGTGGCCGAGAGAATGAACAAGACGTTGATGGAGAAAGTGCACTACATACTCTCTGATGCTGGGCTACCTAAGTCATTTTGGGCTGAAGCCGCTTCTACAGCTTGCTATTTAGTCAATCGCTCTCCTTCCATCGCTATTGACAAGAAGACACCACAAGAGATGTGGTTAGGAGAACCTGCAAATTACTCAAATTTAAAAATTTTTGGCTATCCTGCCTATGCTCATGTTGAAAATGAAAAATTGGAACCTAGATCCATGAAGTGCATATTTCTTGGTTACAAGCCTGGTGTTAAAGGCTATAAGTTATGGTGCCTGGAAACCAAGAAAGTTATTATCACTAGAGATGTTGTGTTTGATGAGACTTCCATGTTACGTAGGACATCTACTATAGGGTCTAGTGATGTTGATCGGGATAGATCTAGCAAACAGGTGGAGTTTCAAATAGAGACAAGTACATCATCCGATTCTACTTCCTAGTTAAGTTCAGAGAGTCAAGGCAATGGTGCTTCCTCATCGCCATCACCGCCGCCACCAGAGTACTCTATTGCTAAGGATAGACCGAGGAGAAATGTTAGGCCTCCACAGAGATATGTTGAGGCCGACTTGGTGGCTTATGCTTTATCAGTGGCAGAAGGTATTGAGTATGGTGAAGAACCTTTTACCTATTCAAAGGCAGTTAATTCAGTTGACTCTGGCAAGTGGATGATTGCTATGCAGGAGGAGATGGAATCCCTACATAAGAATAGCACACCGGAAAGCTGTTCGCTGCAAATGGGTATTTAAAAGAAAAGAAGGCACACTGAAAATTGAAGATGCTAGGTACAAGGCTAGATTGGTTGCAAAAGGATATAGTCAGGTTCTAGGTGTTGACTTTACAAATGTTTTTTCTCCTGTGATTAAGCATAGCTCAATTTGAGCCTTACTCGGTATTGCGGCCACTCATGATCTTGAGCTTGAGTATTTAGATGTGAAGACTGCATTTTTGCATGGAGAGCTCGAGGAAGACATTTACATGCAGCAACCTGAGGGTTTCATTATTACAGGTAAAGAAGACTATGTTTGCTCGTTGAAAAAGTCTCTTTATGGTTTAAAACAGCCTCCTAGACAGTGGTATAAGAGATTTGACTCATTTATGATCGCTCATGAGTTTAAGAGGAGTAGCTATGATAGCTGTGTCTACTTCAAGAAGGGTGATGATGAGTCCTTTGTTTATTTGCTCTTATATGTTGATGATATGTTGATTGCTGCTAAGGATAAAGGAGAAATTAAGAAGTTAAAGGCTTAACTTAGTAGAGAGTTTGAGATGAAGGACTTGGGAGTTGCCAAGAAGATTCTCGGCATGGAGATCTTGAGAAATAAAAAGGCAGGTAAGCTTTATTTGAGTCAGAAAGGCTATATTGAAAAAGTTTTGCACAGGTTCAATATGCAGAAAGCAAAACCAGTGAGCACTCCATTAGCAGCACATTTCAGACTTTTAGCTGCGTTAGCTCCACAGTCAGATGATGAGATTGAGTACATGTCACGTGTTCCATACTCTAGTGCAGTATGTTCCCTCATGTATGCAATGGTATGTTCTCGCCTAGATTTATCATATGCAGTTAGTGCAGTTAGTAGGTACATGGCTAATCCAGGTAAAGAGCACTGGAAAGCGGTGCAATGGATTCTCAGATACTTGCATGATACTACTAACGTTTGTTTGCACTTTGGGAGGACTAGAGATGGTGTTGTGGGATATGTTGATTCTGATTATGCTGGAGACTTGGATAAGAGGAGGTCACTTACTAGGTATGTGTTTACAGTTGGTGGTTGTGCTATCAGTTGGAAGGCTACCTTACAGGTTACTGTTGTTTTGTCTACTACTGAGGCTGAATATATGGCTATTACAGAGGCTTTCAAGGAAGCTATTTGGTTGAAGGGCCTATTTGGAGAACTCAGTGAAGATTTGAAGACTTCTGTGGTGATGTGTGACAGTCAAAGTGCTACTTTTCTCACTAAAGATCAAATGTTTCATGAAAGAACGAAGCACATTGACGTTCGTTATCACTTAGTTCGTGATATTGTTGCTCGTGGTGATATTGTTGTGAGCAAAATTAGTACACATGATAATCCTGTCGATATGATGACTAAGTCGTTACCTACAACTAAGTTTGAGCATTGCTTGAACTTGGTTGGAGTTCATGCTCGTGCCGGTTAGTGACCCGTTGGGGCTTTGTGGTAGAGGTGGGGAATTTGGTTAATCACATGTTAGAGTTCTTTATGGTGAATTTTGTGTCAAGGTGGAGATTGTTATTTTGTGACCCAAAACCTTTGGCAGTAAGGCAGCGTCGTGGCGCTTGAAAAGCAGGGTCGCGGCGCTACAATCCAGCACCACAGTGCTTGAAAGCAGCGCCGTGGCGCTCTAATTTGGGAAACCAGCGCCGCGATGCTCTAATTTGGGAAACCAACGCCGCGGCGCTCCAATACGGCCTGATCGTGTATTTTACATTTTTACGTTTTTTTGGGTTATTTTGGACTATGGTTTGAGTCCACATACATATAAATACATCATATTCTCCATAGTTGAGAGAGACACATTAGAGAGTCACAAAGAGTCACAAAATTTCATAGGGATCATAGTGTTGAGAGTGATACAGAGAACTCGGTCTTGTGAGTTTGTGAGTGGTTGAGTGAGTGAATTTCTATATTTGAGCGCTCTAAACACCGTTGTAATTTTCTTTTGTGATTAGTGGATTGCTTCTCCTCTGCCCGTAGTTTTTTCACCATTCATTATGGTTTTTTCATGTAAATCTTGTATGTAATTTTTTCTCTATTTCTTGTTGCTTATTGCTTTGATTTCTAACAAATACATCTACAAAGGAGTTCAATTTAGATTGCTCGGGCAATATTACAGTACATATGGAAAGAACGTATAATAAAAGCCAGGAAAGTGGGCTTCTTAGATTCATGCTTTGGTTTGCTTGCACAGTGGGAGGACTAGAATTCGCCGTTATCTTCACAGTTTGGTATTTCGTAGTATGCCGCAAAAATTCGAGAGCGAAAGACATGCAAGGTTATATGCCAGCTGCAAGTGGTTTCAGAAAGTTCAGTTGAAGAAGGCAACGAGAGACTTTACAGAAGCGATAGGAAGAGGTGCGGTTGGAGTTGTCTACAAAGCATACTATCTGATAATAGAGTCTCCGCAGTCAAGAAGTTGAAAGATACTAGCCAAGGAGAAGCCGAGTTTCTTGCAGATGTGAGTTGCATTGGAAGACTAAACTACATGAACTTGATAGAGATGTGGGAATATTGCGGAGAAGGAAAGCATAGAATGCTCGTGTATGAGTACATGGAACATGGGTCCTTGGCAGAGAATTTCGCTTCCACTGTTTTAGATTGGTAGAAGAGGTTTCAAATTGCTGTCGGCACCACAAAAGGTCTTGCTTATTTGCATGAAGAGTGCTTGGAGTGGGTTCTACACTGTGATGTAAAGCCTCAAAACATTCTCCTAGACTCCAGGTAACAACCAAAGGGGGCAGATTTTGGCCTTTCAAAGCTACTCAAAAGATGTGAGCTTGGCAAATACTCGAGCTTCTCGAGAATTAGAGGAACTAGAGGTTACATGGCTCCTGACTGGGTTTTCAATCTTCCGATCACCTCCAAAGTACATGTTTACAGCTAGTGCTAGAGATGCTAATCGGATGCAAGGACACAACGAGAGATGTTCAAGAATTTAGAATGTTAGAGTATGGTGACTCAAATTTAGATTGGTTAAACCTAAAAAGTTCACGATGCGACAATTATAGTGAAAGAATAAATATGAGATTTTTTAAAAGACAATAGACCTTTATATTTTGGGCCATTTAGTTTATATTTTGAGCCTATGAAGTTTTGTTTATTCCTATATATATATATATGTATTGTATTAGAGTTTGATATTATTATCTTTTTGACCTTTTTATTCGTCACCATCTTGTAATCTTTTTTGAGTTTAATTTTTTTTTTCATCTTAGATTTTTACATAAATTTATGTATTCTTATTTTTTTGTTTTTATTGCACTGTTTTCTAACATAGAAGATGTTAGTGAGATAGGATCAAAGATGACGGCCACATGGGTGGGAGAACAAGTGATTGGAGCACAATCAACTAAAGAGTGGAATGAAGAGATCGTAGGCCCAGGGAAATATAATAAGAAAGTGGTGGAAATTCTAGTTGAAGTGGGCCTGAATTGTGCAGAGGAGGACAAAGATGCAAGGCCTACCATGAGGCAAGTGGTCGAGATGCTTTTATCTTATCAAGTAGACGAATAATTATTGATCATTCTTCCATCATATGCATATGCTTAGTGGATTTCTATTGTCTTTATTATTTTCCTATCCTTTTCAGCTGATCTATCCTTTCTTTGTGCCTTTTTTTCCCCTCAATTCAAGCACAAACTATTCCGCTTATGTTATTATTGATCTAGTCGTATAATGATCGAAATTATTTACATACATAAGCGGCTTGTTTTATACAACTTTAAGTGTAAGCGAGCATTTCATTTAATTGAGGGTACATTTAAGACATTTTTTTTTAAAATTTTTATCATTTAGAAACATTTGTCATGCATGCTCTTCAACAACAATAAATATACATTTTGTGCGCTAGAAGAGCATGTAATCAAGGTTATCCGCTCAGTCAAACGAAAAGAAAAGGAAAAAAAAAAAGTTTTTTTTTTTTAAGTTACTTTATTCCCAAGTAGATCCAATAGAATTTTTCTTAATGTATAACCAAAAAAAAAAAAAAAAAACCTAAAATTTTTTCCGCGCTTTTATCGATAATAAAGACTCTTAGCTTAGGATTTTTATCAGATTTTTGTCAAGTGGGAATATTGAAGAATATCCTTCATACAAGGAAATAAAAGGGTTCCAAAGGAAAGAAATTAATTTGCATATATCAAAACCAGAAATACGTGACAACTTCTTGGTGGTTTATGTGTATACCACGCTTTCTTGATGTTTGACATTTTTTATTCGTGTGTAAGGAATCAAAAGTTCCAACATGGCTTAAATCCAAACTTGAGGTCTTCCTATAACATTCCTCAAAATTTCTCAAGAAAAGAAAATATATAACTTGCCTAAACCTTAGGGCCATTTCAAATTATTTTGGGTTTTGCATGTCCTGAAATCTTTTTCCTCTATGACTCATACTTCATTAGGCTTAAAAAAGTAATAGAAATGGAGAAAATTAGAGACTGTCTCCAATAACTTATTTCTTTAGTTTTAAGTAACAAAATCTTCAATTTAAGAAGTATTAATAATTAGCTTCTAAAATAGGTGCTGATTATAGGAGAACATGCTTGAAAGTCCGTTAGCCCACATTTAGAGAAGTGGAGGACTACTAAATTTATAAGAAAAGACTAAAGTTGAAAACAAATATCTACTTCCACTGATTGAAAGATATTCACTTCCTTCTTAACCAAAAAAAAAAAAAGAAAAAACACATTCTTAAGATTTGTCTTTACAATATTGGGCAATTGGCGAATATAAGGTGTTTGGTAAACCATGGTTTAAATTAAAAAAAAAATATTTCAAAAATTGTAATATACGTTATATTGTAGCAGCTTTTTAAGTTACCTGGTAACACATGAGGCTTTATACTATTGTTGGTTTTTTTGTCAAATCACAATAAGAGTGATCCTCTTAGAATAGTTGACCAACCCCGTAATTATTATTTTGCAATCTGTGCTTACACAATTATGACCGCTTGACTCACTTGATTGATTTTGTACAATTTATTTATTTTGCTAAACATGATTTTATCTTTATTATTTCTTATTTGTCTTTGCCCTTTTGTGTATATGTATACAGCATGCTTGTACAATGGGAATACAAGTACTTTTCAACACAGGGTATACATTCTCCCCGTTACGTATTCGTTCTTCCTATATTCTCCGCCGTCAAAGACGATCAATTTCAAACCTCAAACTTATGGATAAAGGAATCACATGTTACATACTACTCTTGTTGTATGAACTTCTTCTTTTAGCAAAATGATAAAATAGTTATAATAATAAATAAACAATAAAAATTAAACGAATAATTAAATGATATAATTGGACCCATAGTATTTGCCTCGTCATCTGACCAATTTGATCTGTGTATTCTTCTAGACTGACCTGTCATGCAGCGTACTCTGAAGATGATATATATCAAGTCCAACTTGGTGTGCCATTTGCCTAACTGCTGGTAAACTCTGACGTGCTCTAATTATTTCGGATATTATTATATTGCAAATGTCCTGTTTTTTAAATGTTATGTCCAAGAGTGAAAGTCTCCCTGAGCAATCAGCACCAACCACATTTTTATTTTCATATGTTTTTTGTGGCTGCGTAGAATAAAAATAATACTAATCGTGCAGGACTAGAATTCAATATTCAAAGACCCATTGGAATTCATAGCTGTTTTAGCCCTTCGATTTTGCAACCCCATTATTATCACGTTATTTCTATATTACGTAGAAAAGAGACTAGTGGGGTATGAGATATTGACATTCCAATATTACATTTGTTTTTATGCAAATTCTAGGCCATTGCTTGTATATAGGGGACTCATTTGAGTAGTGGCTAAACCTCAGATCAAGAATAATGATTTTTTCTGCTTGCAATTAGTTAATAAATGGGCAGTACTAGTACTCCATTTTTGTCCATTATTCTCTTCTTGCTTTCCCTATGTTTTCCTTATTCATCTTCGGAATCCAATAGCCTGCCAGCAGGCTCATCTCTCTCAGTAGAAAACCCAACTGATGTGTTGATCTCAAAAAACCGAATATTTTCCGCCGGTTTTTTTCAGGTCGGGCACAATGCCTATTGCTTTGCGATATGGTTCGTCGAGCCATCGCAGGGCCAAAACCTCACGGTTGTCTGGATGGCTAATCGGGAGGAGCCGGTAAACGGAAGGCGGTCCAAGCTCTTGTTGTGGAGATCCGGCAATCTCGTACTGAAAGACGCCGGTCAGTCGGTCGTTTGGTCGAGCGACACTGCTGCCCCTTCTGCTTCTAGCTCAGCTATCCAATTAGAGCTCCAAGACAACGGAAACCTCGTGCTGATCACTTCGGATGCTGCTGTTTTATGGCAAAGCTTCGCGTCCCCGATGGACACGCTTCTTCCTGGACAATCGCTCATAAAAAACACGAAGCTTGTGTCGTCAAGAAGCAAGACCAACTACTCCTCTGGCTTCTACACGCTCTTCTTCGACAACGACAACGTTCTCCGCCTTCTCTACAATGGCCCCGAGATCTCAAGCATTTATTGGCCGGACCCTTGGCTTCTTGCTTGGCAAGCCGGTAGGTCCATCTTCAACGACAGTAGAATCGCTACGCTTGATTCATTAGGAAAATTCAGCGCGTCAGACACTTTCACGGTTTTGGCATCAGATTATGGTGCTCGACACCAGCGAAGACTGATGCTCGAGCCTGACGGTGACCTTCGGTTATACAGTCGAAACCGGCCGGGAGACATGTGGATTGTCACGTGGGAAGCCGTTTTGCAACCATGCAAGATTCATGGAATTTGTGGCTCTAACAGCTTGTGCACATATGTTCCTGAATTTGGTAGGAAATGCTCTTGCATTCCCGGCTATAAGATGATAAACCCCACTGATTGGACTAAAGGTTGCGAGCCAGATTTTAAGCTCCCCTGCTCCGAGAGTACAGCTAAGTCTGCAGGCTTCGCTTACCTTCCTCGTGTCGAATTCTACGGGTATGATTATAAGCTATATGGGGATTATACCTTGAAGAAATGCAAGGCTCTGTGCTTAGAATTGTGTGATTCATGCATAGGGTTTCACTACAAATACGACACAGGCGGTGGCCGTTTCAATTGTTACCCCAAGTTGCAACTGCGAAATGGATATCACACGCCGGGTTTTGATGGTGACATTTACTTGAAACTACCCAAAACAATCCTGTCTTCTCTACAAGCAAATAAGGCAACAGATGACGACTTAACTTTAGATTGCTCATCATCAAGCAACGTCACCGTACAGCTTGACCGGACGTATTATAAGACACGGGTGAGCGGACTCCTCAAGTTCTTGTTGTGGTTCACCTGCGGAGTGGGAGGAGTTGAGATGGTTGTCGTTTTTACGGTTTGGTTTTTCGTGATTCGCAGTCGCGAGAATTCAGGAGCAGATAACATGCAAGGTTACATGCTCGCGGCAACTGGTTTCAGAAAGTTCAGTTACGTAGAGTTGAAGAAGGCAACAAGAGGTTTTAGTGAAGAGATAGGAAGAGGTGCTGGAGGAATCGTTTACAAAGCAATACTATCCGATAATAGAGTTGCGGCGGTCAAGAAACTGAAAAATACTAGCCAAGGAGAAGTTGAGTTTCTGGCAGAAGTGAGCACCATTGGAAGACTAAACCACATGAACTTAATAGAGATGTGGGGATATTGCGCGGAGGGAAAGCACAGGATTCTAGTGTACGAGTACATGGAGCATGGGTCCTTGGCAGAAAATTTGTCCTCCAATGCTCTAGATTGGAAGAAGAGGTTTGAAATTGCCGTAGGAACCGCAAAAGGCCTTGCTTATTTGCACGACGAGTGCTTAGAGTGGGTTTTGCATTGCGATGTAAAGCCTCAGAACATACTCTTGGGCTCTAATTATGAACCAAAGGTGTCAGATTTTGGCCTCTCAAAACTTCTAAATAGAGGAGAGCTTGGCAAGTACTCAAGCTTCTCAAGGATAAGAGGCACCAGAGGCTACATGGCTCCTGAATGGGTTTACAATCTTCCAATCACCTCCAAAGTGGACGTTTATAGCTATGGAATTGTTGTGTTGGAGATCTTGACAGGAAATAACCCAACGAGAGGAGTTAATGATGGTGATGATATTGTTGGAGACCAAGGACGGCCAAAAATGCTGGTTACATGGGTGAGGGAGAAAATGGTAGGCGCATTATCAAAGGAAGCGTGGATAGAAGAGATAATAGACCCTACAATGGAGGGTCAATATAATAAAAGAGAGGTGGAAATTCTAGTTGAAGTAGCTCTGAAATGCGTAGAGGAAGACAGAGATTCAAGGCCCACCATGAGACAAGTTGTTGAGACGCTTTTATCGCATGAAAATTTTTAATGTTGAATTTTGGGTACGATTGTTTTGTTCCCTTTTTTATTTTATTATCTTCAGGAATCCTTTTTTCCTTTTCTGTTTGTCTAACTTTTGTGAGTTAAAGTAATCTGCTTTGCCTATTAGAGCTTGGTACAGTGATCCAAATTTTATGGAGAACGATTTTGTTTTAGCTTCTTTTCTTTCTTTTTGGCTACTAGATTTTGTTTTTAGAATAACATTAATTGGTCCAGGCGGATGGTAAGCAAAAGGCCACCCACCTCATACTCAAATCTCTGGTCCAATTTTTAGTGTCACGGTGTGTAACCAACTAATACATTCTTTAATAAAAAACACGTAAAAATCAATTAAACATAAAATTTTTAAATAATATGTCATGAAGGGACTGATTGGACGTTATTTGAGATATTAAAATTAAATAGAAAATTGATATGAGGTTAATAAAAATTAATTTAAAGTCATTTAATGGTCAGGATTAGTCTAGAATAATATAGGCATAAATTTGTGGACTCAAATTATATATCCAATTTTGATGTTTATCCAACCACATCATATCATGTCACTTAAAAATTTTCAAGTTATTTTTAGATATTTAAATTTATTAAAAAACCTGACAAAATATGATTAATTAAAAATTATTTGAGACAACAAGAATTGAAGTGTTTTGAAAGGACATGACTCAAGAAGCATTTTCTGACAAAAAAGCAAAATAAAAAGGATGTCAATGTTTTTCGTTATTTTGTTTTAAAAAGAATTTTATGGTAGATCTAAATTGTTAAATTTTCATTAAGTCCGTTAATTTATCATACTTTTTTGATTAAGCTTCTCTATTTTTAATGTAATTAGTATCATACAGCTTGGCTTAATTCATTCTCCGATACAGATTATTGTTAGTCCAACTAATATTCTAGATCGTCACACCTTAAATAAAGATGACTAACGCTATTTCCACATGTGAAATAGGCCTTAATATAAAATTTGCCACCCTGCTTTTAAGGGAATCAATGAATACTAGAGTTTTGTGAGTAATGCAGAGCCGGTTTTTGAATATTGATCGAATTTTAAGTCCTCAAATTTCGTCCTTATTATTGTCACATGGAACTTACATGACTAAAAAAAATAAGGTCATTTACGGTACACTAGGGATAATAAGTATTAATTTATTTTCTTCTCCGGATTAGCAAAACAAGACGCTTTTTTTTTCATTTGGGGAAAGACACTTTAAATTTTCATAAAAAGAATAATTAGAAACGCATGTATATATATATATATATAAATTAATGTACACCTTGTTGTTGTTCTTGTTGTTATTTAACTTTTAAAGAGAGTAAAAATACTTTATGAATGCCACTTGTTTTAATTATTTTCTTTTGTGTTATGCCAAGTTAGATTATTCCACATATTATCATTTATCACGAGTCATTATTATATTATAATATATACGACAATGACCGTTCGTAATTTTATAAATATTGCAGTTACTTGTGGTAGTTTTGACTTGAAAATGAAATAAAAGATGGAGTTTGTGTAAAGAAATTCATTACTTGCCCTAAAAATAAATACATAAAGAAGGTATGTCCATACACTAAAAAATATCAAAATTAGAGGACAATGTTTTCTTAGTTATGTAGTACTCTCCATTGTATAACATCTGATCATAATGTATATTCTTTTAATAAATCAAAGAAAAAAGACCAAATTTATCTCAAAACCATCTTTTGGTTCTTGAAATTTTTTTTTATTTTTCCATTTTTCTAACGGCCGTCAGCCTTTATGATCACTGGCGTTTTTCTCATCAAAGGAAGTGGTGATTAAAAGGTCACACTTCTTGATTTTTCTTGCCTCTTTTTTATTACAAAAGACCGTCTATAGTTATTGTTGTCCTGCATATCATCTTTTCTTGGACATCTTTTTATAGAGATGATATTGCGAAAGCAAAGTTTAAGTTGCATCATTGAAAAAAAGAAAAAAAAGAAGAAGAAAAACACAAGTAATTGACCAAATTGCAATCTACAAATAAAAATATTTTCAATATAATAAAAGAGACGTGGAAAGTCTAGTTCAATTGGCTCTGAAATGCATAGAGGAAGACAGAGATTCAAGGCCCACCATGAGATGAGTTGTTCAGATGCTTTTATTGTATGAAAATTTTTTAATATTTTGGGTACGATTGTTTTGTTCTTCTTTTTTCTTTTTCTTTTTTTTTTTTCCTTTCTTTCTCTCTGTATCTCTCTTATTTTTTTAAGGACTCTTTTTTTTTTTTTCTTTCCCACCATGAGATAAGTTGTTGAGATGCTTTTATCGCATGAAAATTTTTGATATTATGGGCACGATTGTCATGTTCTTCTTTTTTCCTTTCTCTCTCTCTTTCTCTCTCTCTTTGAAGGAATCTTTTTTTTTTTTCCCTTCCCACCATGAGACAAGTTTTTGAGATGCTTTTATCGCATGAAATTTTTTGATATTTTCTGTACGATTGTTTTGTTCTTCTTTTTTCTCTTTCTTTCTTTCTTTCTTTCTTTCTCTCTCTCTTTTTCTTTTTTTTGAAGGAATCTTTTTTTCCTTTCCTGCCATGAGATAAGTTGTTGAGATGCTTTTATTGCATGAAAATTTTTGATGTTTTGGGTACGAATGTTTTGTTCTTCTTTTTCCTTTTTTTTCTTTCTCTCTCTCTCTCTCTCTCTATTTCTCTCTTCTTCTTCTTTTTTAAGGAATCTTTTTTTATCGTTTCCCACCATGAGATAAGTTGTTGTGATGCTTTTATCGCATGAAATTTTTTGATATTTTGGGTACGATTGTTTTGTTCTTCTTTTTCCCTCTTTCTTTCTTTCTGTCTCCCTGTCTTTCTTTTTTTTTCAAGGAATCTTTTTTCCCTTTTCTGTTTGTCTAACTTTTGTGACTCAAGGTTAAAACTGCTTTGCCTAATAGAGCTAGCTACAGTGATCCAAATTTTTTGGAGGACGATGGTTTAGCTTCTTCTCGTTCCTTTTCGCTACTAGATTTTGTTTTTGAATAACATTAACTGGTAAGCATATATGGATGGTAAGCAAAAGGCCACCCAATTGGACTGAAATCCTTTGCCTTATTTTTGGTGTTTTAAGTGGTGCCCATCCAATTATATATAACATACCATTTAATAAAAAATATGTAAAAATTAATTAAACAATATATAATTTTTTAAATAATATGTTATGAAGGGATTATTTAGACACTATTTGAACTATCAAAACTAGACAAAGAAATGATGGGAGAATAAAAGTGAATTTAAAGTCATTAATGATCATGATTAGTCAAGAATAATATAGGCATAAATTTGGGGACTCAAATTACATGTCCAATTTTAGTGTCCAAAATAATATGTCATGTCAATCAAAAATTTGAGCAATTAGGTTGGGTGTCCCATTCTTCACCCATAATAAATTTTTTTCCCAATTTTTCTAAAACTAGGGATATGGCTAGTAGTTTTTACCCTTTTTTTTATTCTTTCAATTTTGCAGATTTTGTATTCTCCATTGTCGATGGCTTCCTCTTTGACTTGTTGTCAATGGGCGACAAGCGAAGGGCTGACAACGGGTAGCAAGTAAGGGCCGACGATGGATGAACCCAGACGCAAAATGATGGAGACAGGCTAACTCATATGTGACTAGTCTAGGCTCCTGGAGCAACTTCAACATGGACTATCATAACTTGAAGGGAGATCATCGAGGGCATCAACGACGGCTTGATAGACAAGGGTATCCTCGACGGCGGCTAGTTATAATGAGAGAAGAGGGAGAGAGATACATGAGGGTTTGTTTGTTTGTTTGTTTGTTAGGGTTTATCACTGATGTACTCATGTTTATCACTAATATTCTAGGGTTTATCACTAATATATTAAGATTTATCATTAACATATTAGATTTTTTAACACTGATTATACTCAGGTTCATTATGGATATACTCGGGTCTATCACTATTATATTACAAGATATTATTGATGTACTAGAGTTAAGCACTAATGTACTATAGCATATTAATAATTAGTGAATGTTATTTTTATCATTTTAACTTTGTAATTAATAGTCATTTCCCTAATTTAAAAAAGGGTTAGCCATTTATTTTAAAAAGACTTTTAAAAAGGTCATTTTCCTCTATATCCTTGAAAATTTTGAAGTTCTTTTTAAATATTTGAATGTTTAAGTTTATTATATGAGATGGCAAAATGTGATGGGTTAAATACTATTCGAAACAACAAAAATTGAAGGTGATTAGAAAAAACAAGACCTAGGAAACGCTTTTTTGACAAAAAACCAAAATAAAAAGGTTGTCAATGTTTTTTCATCTTTTTAGAAGCACTAGTTAAAAGCATGTGCCACACACGGTTTAGAAAAAAAAAAGGATAGACAAAAGGTTATGAGGAAAAAATACAAATAAAAAAAAAAAGAAAAAAAAGATGAAAAGAAGCAAAAGGAACTAAAAAGAAGAGGATGTGAGAAAGACATGTAGACTAATGTGGAAGAGATACATAGAGCAATGTGAAAAAATATATTCTAAGATTCTATGTTTGTTTTAAGTTGTTAGATTTTTGTTAAGTCCATCAATTTATCATACTTTCTTTTATTAAGCCCATTTAATTTTAATATAATTCGTATCATAGGTATTCATACTTGGATTCAAAATATTCTTGATCCACCTAATGTTCTAGATCGTCACTTTTTAAATAAAGATGACTCCTGCTATGAATATTTTTTTAACTATTTTAACTTAAATATTTAAAATTGAGAAGTTAAAATTGGTCAAATGATATGAACAAATTACTATTGAAAAAAAAAACTAGTACTTTTATTAAAATTCAATTATTAAGTAAGAAGGAAGTTTGAGTTTGATGCAAATTGCTAAAATATCTTTTGCTTTATATGATTATCAATCAAATAAAAAGTTATTCGAGAATCAAAGTAAATGTATCAATGAACCACGAAAATGCTATGGATTCTTTATTTTTCTATTGATTCTTTTCCAAGTGAGATGTATGAATCCATGGGTCTACGTGTCCCGCAGCAGTACCTTGACCAACTCCAGGTCCAATAGAAGCAAGCCCTACGGCCAATCCAGCAGCAATAACGGAAGCGGCAGAAATCAGTGGATTCATGATAAGTTCCTCGCACCAAAACAAAAAAAAAATAAAGAAATAGTTAATAATACAATGAACCAATGAATTATGACTTACTTATTCCATCGATAAAATAGGCCTTAAGATAAAATTTGCCGCCGCGCTCTCAAGGGAATAAAAAAATGCTCGAGCATTGTGAGTAATGTAGAGCCTTTGAATATTGGTCGAATTTTAACTCCTCCATATTCGTCCTTATTATGATCTGCTTTGACTTTTTCAAATTGCTTTTATTGAAATTACTTTTATTCCTCCATATTGTGAATGTTATTTTGTGGGAAAAATTCAAAAAAGCACCCTTGAGTTTTAGCTAAATCCTATATTTATCCTTGTGCTTTTCATAATTCAAAAAGTGTATCTCATGTTTTCAAAGTAATTTAAAAATATCCTCCAAGTTTTTCAAAAGAACTGAAATAGAACCTTTTAATTGGCTAAATTGTCTAAAATGACATAAATATCCTTAGCGATTAATAGTTAAACATTATTTAAAAATTCATAAAAAGAAAAACTAAAATTAATTTAATAAAATAAACTATATTTTCTTTAAAAAAAAGCTCCAAAACTTAACAAGTCAGATTGGTCTAACCTAAGAATCTGCGTTCTTGTGGTGTCTACACAAGGTTGGTCGAATTTGGACTCATTGCACTGACCAAGCCCTACATAGGCTCAATCTTCATAGTTGTTCAAACACACTAGCTCTTTTTTTTCTTAAAAAAAAAAGACCCAAAGACTTAACAAGTCAAATTGGTCTAACTTCACAAAGATTCACGTCCTTGTGGCGTCTACATAAGTATGGTTGAATTTAAACTCTTTGGACTGACCAAGCCCTACATAGGGTCTATCTTCGTAGTTGTTCAAACACACTAGCTCTTTTGTTTCTCTGATTTTATTAGTCGTAAATCTACTTCTAAAAAATTTTAAATAATTAATTTCTAAAATAAAAATTAAATAGTAATTATTGAGGTTGCTTTGCTGTTTCAAAAACATTGACCACTTAGGATTTCTTTTTTTTTTTTAAAGAAACATAAGAAATATTTTTTAGATTACCCAAAATACAAGGGAAAATGTTGGATTTTAGTAAAACTTAGGGTGTTTTTTGGATTTTTTCTATTTTAAGGTTAGAAATTGTCACATGGCATTTACATGACTGAAAGAGTAAAGTCATTTAATGTCCATTGCTAGGGAAAGGAAATAAGGAGAGAGCGATCTTTGCATTTCAATGATGGAATAAGGAGAGAGAAACTTCGTTTAAAAAAATTAATGTTTTTAGTGTTTTGTTTAATATTATATTTTTTCTAATAAAGATTTTTTTTATGAATTATAATGAGACCTTAGCCCAATTCAATTGAGTTTTAACATTCTCAAAAATTGTAGTAAATGTTACCTTTTTTAAACTAATTGTAGTAAATAACTGGTTTTTAAAAAGTTTGCAATAAATAACAAATTTATAGTATAAATAATTTATTTTCATATTTATAGTGTAAATAATGTTTTTCCACGATAAATATATTTAAGGAGTAAATAATTTTTTTGCCCTAGTTTACAGTGTAAATAAGAATATTTAGACTGTAAATAAATTACATGGTAGATCTACTATTTACTAAATATTTTCAAAACCTAATATTTACTTCAAAAAGTTTAGAAAATCTTCTATTTTCATACCTTTTTAGGGTATTTGGCATTGTTGCCTTCTGAACTCGTTGCACCTTTATAATTTGTTCCTTAAACTTTTAATTTTGGTAAGTTACCCTTCGAACTTAAAATATGTAGCAAATCACCACTCATTAATAGCAATTTTAAGTTTTTGGCTAAAATTTACATATGATTTTCACATAGTTCAGTAATTGAGAGTATATAAATAGGTTTTTTGTTATAAATGATAACCCAAATTTATATTCAAAACAAAGTTAGTTCAAAATTTTCTATTTTGAAAAAAACTTAATCAAAGATATTAATCACATTAAATTTGGATTAAAATATATAAAAATGACCATTCATGTCGTAATCAACTATTTAGGTGCAAAATATATGTCAATTTTAGTCAAAAAAACTAAAATCATCATTATCAATGGAGGTGATTTGCTATAAATTTATAAGTTTAGAGGCGCTTGCCAAAATTAAAAGTACTTCATGGGGCAAATTGTAAATGTGCTACAAGTTTAGGAGGTAATAGTATCAAATACCTAGGTTTTTAACTGGAGGGTTTGGCATCAACTTTAATGCAAACTATCAAACAACATAATATTAACTGGCTATACAGTAAATATTTGAAAATTAATTATCATTTTGGTATCTTATTTTGACAAAACATAGTATATTGCTTTTTAGAATATCCTAAAAAGGTACCTTATAATTTTAAAAATTATTATTATAATACCCTGAGCACATGTTTTATGTTATAAAATTTTTAGCTTACCGTTTTATTAAATAAACGAGAAAATAATTTTGTAGCACTACGATAGAAATCAAAACCACAGATTAGAAAAAACTCGTAAGATAAAATTATATTTATGAGCTTTTTTTGTTATATTATTAGGAAATTGATCAGGGATTTACTAATAAAAAATAAATTCAAAATCTAATGTTCTAAAAGATGGGTTTAGCGTACAAAAATTATATTTTTGAAAAATATGATGTACCTTTCTAATATTTTCTGAACAATAGGAACCAATTTGATGTCTTATTAAAATAGGGGATACTTAAATGATATAAACCAATAATAGAATATATATGGGATATTATCATTTTGGTACTTTGTTTTTTAGAGAGACATCATATTAATACTCTATTTTTAGAAAATATCAAAATGGTATCTTGTATATTTTTAAAATATCATATTGGTGCTTTGAGTTTGTGTTTTTGAGATAAAATTTTCTTTTTACTCTTTAATAATAATAAATTCTAAATTATTTTATAAGACTATAATAAAAATAAAGACAAAAAATAAAACAAAACTCTTCTAAGAAAAGCATATACGTAGACTTATTTATTTTCTTTACATTATTTTTATTTATTTTATTCTATAGATTTCATAAAATAATTTAGAGTTTATTAATAAAATAATAAGTTAGAAACTCAAAGCATCAAAATAAGGTATTATTTTTAAAAACTATAAGGTATTATTTTGATATTTTTTAAAGTATCTATGATGTTTTTTTTAAAATAGAAGATACTGAATTAATAAAAACCTGAACAGATTCATACCATTGAAATAGCTGCGGGGTGGGAAACTGCAACTCGCTTCAATTGACTTTTCTCAACAATCATGAGAAAGACGACCAAACTCCAACTACCCAATTGGCAAGCCATATTTGCTAGGAAACAGCTTTTTAAGATATTCTTCCTTATCCTATGATTCTCCACTGTACAGCCACTGCTACTTTATGGCGGTCTATTTTTTTTATTGCCAAAGAGCTCTCCTAAGCCATGTCAAAAACAATGGCCACTTCGTTCATCTCTTACGTTTTGTTTGTGGCAATTACTTCTTCACTTTCATATTCAAAGGCCCATCTGTTTTTAAGTGCAGGATCATCCCTCCTTGTTGAAAGACAACAGGCCGATGTTTTAACCTCGCCAAACGGCATTTTCTCAGCTGGTTTTCATCTCGTGGAGAAAAACGCGTACTACTTTGCAATATGGTTCAACGAGCCGTCAAACGACAAAGATCGCACCGTAATTTGGATGGCAAATCGTGACCAATCAGTCAACGGAAAACGTTCAAGAGTAACCCTCTTCAAAACCGGCAACCTTGTATTGAGCGACGCTGGTCGAATCACTGTTTGGAGCACAAGCACTTTCTCTGGCTCATTTTCCCAGTTGCATCTCGAAGACACCGGCAACATGGTTCTACGTACTTCTGATGGTGTTGTTTTATGGCAGAGCTTTGATTCGCCGACAGATACCCTTCTCCCAGAGCAACCACTAAGTAGGTACGGAAAGCTTGTCTCGTCTAGAAGCCAGACCAACTTATCATCTGGTTTCTATAAGCTTTTCTTCGATAACGACAACGTTCTCCGTCTAATTTATGATAGCATTCAGCTTTCAAGTGTCTACTGGCCAGCCCCATGGCTTCTTAGTTTTGAATCTGGAAGGTCAACCTACAACAACAGTAAAATCGCCGTGCTTGATCCTTTGGGAAATTTTAGTTCGTCTGACGATTTTACGTTTATGTCTGCTGATTATGGTAAGAAGATTCAGAGAATGTTTAAGCTCGATTATGATGGTAACGTTAGATTGTACGGTCGGAAAAATTCAAGAAAGAAATGGGTTATGACATGGCAAGCCTTTATGGATCCATGCAAGATTCACGGCCTTTGTGGAGCTAATAGCTTGTGTAGCTATAGTCCCAATTCTGGTAGGAAATGCTCTTGCCTACAAGGACATAAGATGAGAAATCTAACTGATTGGTCTTACGGGTGTGAACCAGAATTCACTTTAACTTGCCGCAGGAATGAGTCCATCTTCATCAAGATTTCCAACTCCGAGTTCTACGGATATGATTCTGCCTTCTTTCCAAACTCCACCTTCAAGGCTTGCGTGGATCACTGCTTGCAAGCATGTGATTGTGTCGGATTCCAATATTCTTTGTACCATTCGAGAGATTTATTCAATTTTAATTGCTACATTAAGACTTCGTTGCTCAATGGACTCCAAACACCAAGTTTTTTTGGAGACATTTACCTGAAAGTGCCCAAGTCCAGCCAGCCTTTTTCTGGAAAGTTAACTGAAGAATTCAAATTAGATTGCTCAAATAACACCCCAATAAATCTAGCCAGAACGTATTGGAAAAGCCACACCAATATGTCGGTGAAATTCATGCTTTGGTTTGCTTGCGGAGTGGGAATTGTGGAGATTATTTGTGTGCTTTGGGTCTGGTGTTTACTTATTCGACCTCGACAAGGCTCTAGTGAAGATACACGAGATTATGTTCTTGCTACTACTGGCTTTAAGAGATTTAGCTTCATCGAGCTAAAGAAGGCAACGCGGGGTTTTGCCGAAGAGATTGGCAGAGGTGCAGGAGGTATTGTTTACAAGGGTATCCTCTCAGATTCTCGGGTCGCAGCAATCAAACGGCTCAGTGAAGCTTTGCAAGGAGAAGCTGAATTTCTAGCCGAAGTTAACACCATTGGAAGGGTAAACCATATGAACTTGATAGAGATGTGGGGTTTTTGTGCAGAAGGGAAGCATAGACTCTTGGTTTATGAGTACTTGGAACATGGGTCCCTAAAAGAAAATTTATTTAGAAACGTGCTTGATTGGAAAAGGAGGTTCGAAATTGCATTAGGAACTGCAAGAGGTCTTGCTTATTTGCACGAAGAGTGTTTGGAGTGGGTTTTACACTGTGATGTGAAGCCTCAAAACATTTTACTAGGTTCTGAATATCAGCCAAAGGTGACAGATTTCGGCTTGTCTAAGCTACTAAAGAGAGGGGAACTAAGCAATCCAAGCTTCTCAAGAATTAGAGGGACAAGAGGCTATATGGCTCCGAAATGGGTTACCAACCAGTCCATCACATCCAAAGTGGACGTCTACAGCTATGGGATTGTTTTGTTGGAGATGTTGAGTGGGAGGAGCCCAAGTGCAGAAGAGACACAAACCAGAGGACTGGTGATGTGGGTGAGGGAGAAGGTTGGTGGAAATAATGATATGGCATGGTGTGTGGAAGAGATCATGGAATCTTGGATAGAAGGCGAATATGACAACGAGAAGATGGCAATTCTATTGGGAGTAGCTCTGAAATGCGTGGAGGAAGACATAAATGCAAGACCCACAATGAGCCAAGTTGTGGAGATGCTTCAAGGTCACTAGTTCAAGTTATACAGTGTATGAAGGTTTTATTTATTTTATTTTTATTTCTTTTATAATGTTGCATTTTCTTGTTTTCATGTTATGGTAGCTGTTAAGCTTAAACTCTTGCATTTCCAATAGTTTTAAACTTCTACCGGTTTTACATACAGTGTGTATCGTCAAATATTTCTTCTTATAAATTGTCTATATTTCTTCTTACAAATTGTCTATATTGTGTTCTTTTAGTTAAAGATATATATATACACACACACACATACACACACTTTTAAGATGTTGATGCCGTGGAAAAATCTCATATGCTAATATAAGCTTTTCCGTTTTGTTACTGCAGCCTTCCCATCTATTATTATTATTATTATTTCACTCGTATATATATAAAAACTTCTGTAGCATATGAGAGCTTTACACTGTTTATAACTGAGAAAGTAGTTTAGACTACTTTTGCCAAATACCCTTTTAGTTTCTCTAAGAGAATGAGAGAAAAAGTAGATTTTTGAAATATTTTAAAGTAAATAGTAGGTTTTCAAAATATTTGTAATAAATAGTAAATTTATGAGATAAATAATTTATTTATTGTGTGAATAGGAAAAATTTACAGTATAAATAAGAGGAAAATAAATTTTGTATATTTAATCTATTCACTATGAAAATAAAAATTATTTACAATGTAAATAAGAGAATCGATAAATTATTCATACTGTAAATATTTACTATGAATATTTTCAAAACTTATTATTTACTTCAATTAGTTTTAGAAAAGTAATATTTACTATAATTTTGCTTAGTTTCTTACTATATCTGTGGTCATTTGAAGTATTGATTTCCGAAGCATAGTATTACAATTTTTCTTGGATAAATGGATACTGACTTTTATTCTACCATCAAAAATCATGCAAATTTTTCATTTTTTCTTGTACTAATAATCATGTATTTCATTTGTGATGTATAAAAAAAATTTAACGTTTGACAAATCGATTTAAACTAAAAAAAATTAAAACTATAATATATAAAAACTTTACATTTTAATTTTTTACTTTATACTAGATGGTTTCGAACCAGAGAGTTTCAACAACAAATAGATACAATACGATCCACCATAAGAATTTCATGATGCTGAAGTGTGTGTGCGTGTGTATATATATATATTACTCTGGGCCCAACCGAAAAAGCTTGCTACATAAGATCAAAAATGGTTGGCGCATTATCAACGGAAGTGTGAATAGAAGAGATGCTTTTATCCCATGAAAATGATTACTGATATGGTCATTTGTAATTACCATGACAGATGGATAAGGCATTGGAGTTCTATCCCACAGAAAAAAAAAAAAAAAAAAAAAAGAATACAAGTATAAGAACCTGAGGAGTCATTTTCTGAAAAAATTAAATAGAAAGGAGGTTCATGTTTTTATTTAACTTTTTCTCAAGAATTTTTTAAAATTTTAAGCTGTTATACTTTTATCAAGTTTTGTTAATTTTCATATTAAGTTCTGTTAATTTCTTATATTTTTTCACGTTTTTAAGCTGTTATACTTTTATCAAGTTTTGTTAATTTTCATATTAAGTTCTGTTAATTTCTTATATTTTTTCACGTTTTTCTAAGTTTAATATAATTTGTGTCTCATTAATATAGTATTTTTTTTTCATACGTACTCATCAACTTTTCAAATAAGCCTAAGTAGTAAATAATATAAAATTTTGCCACCATGCTTTCATCAGGGAAAAAAAGTTTGCTACATTATTATGAGTAATGTATAGAGCCTTTGAGTGCTGGTCAATTTTAATCTCTCAACTTTGTTCCTTATTGTGCGACATGCTTTCAATTTTTACAGAAGTATAACTTTTATTCCTCCATAAATAATCATATACCTTGCACATGATAAAAAAAACGAGGCTTTAAAAAGAACTTGGGATAAAGATGTTAAAACTGTTTTATCTTTCGGTGGAGCTGAATATGACTTTACATTTTAGCTATATCTCCAACAAACAAACAAAAAAAAAAAAAGGAGAAAAAATGAGGTCATTTAAGTAAAATCATAGACCAGGTGCAGGAAATACAAAGTCCACCATCTCCCCTGTGCAGTGACCGTCCAACCTGAGAGCTCTATTGTCATGGAGCATCCCCCATAACAATCTCTGCAACTTAGTACTAGAAAGGGAAAAAAAATCTTACTGATTTAGTTCTTTATCAATGTTAAATATATTCTCTAATAATTAAGATTTTTAAGCTCAAATTATGTTTCAATATTTAACTAAGCCTTATTGTCGAGGTAAATTAATCAATCCAAACCGTTTTCTTTAACTTTTCAACTTCACATATTAAAATGTCGAAATTTCCGCCTGCAAAGTAACGAGAATATTATATTTGTTACAGTTTCAAAGTGGGGAAAAATATTAGGGAATTTTCATAAATATTGTTTTTGAAGCTTACTTTTTATAAATGCCATAGATATTTAAGTGTGGTACGATTAAACATAAATATGAATGATAGTATGATATAAATAAATATTTTTTAAAAGTGTGGCATAACATGTAATTTTCTCAATATGAAATTTTTTTCAAAAAAAATATTTTGTCAACTTGGGTTGTATTTAAATTCATTGCTACAAAAAAGGTAACAAATTTAACCGTTTATAAGAAAAAAAAATATTGAAATTCCTTTATAAGGCTCTAAATAGAAACTTAGAGATTGTTTAGGAACCAAGTTAGACCATCTTTAATGTAAATGTCAATGTTATAATTGTCATCAAAAAGTGTAAGAATAATAATATATTTGATTATTATTTTATTTTATACTCCAATACACAATGTTATTTAGAATGTCATATTTGCCTTTTGTCATAATTATTGAACCTTGAAATTTATAAAAGTTAACTTTTAATATTTAAATAATTAAAAAGTAAAAATGTACTAATTATTAAAGCACAAAAATCAATCCACCAACCAACAAAAATCAAATGTCAAATTTACTATATTTACCACAAAGTTTAGTATAAAGCAAATTTAGCATTAAAATTAACATTGCATTGGAGAATTTTTTTTACTCTGAAATACTAAATTTTTCATTGGTACATCAATTTAGTATTGTATTGAAAATGCTCTTAAAACTTAAAGTTGGAATATGAACACTATTAGCATGTAAAAACTTTACACTATTATATGTCTTTGCTTTACATTATAACATATAAAAATTTTATAATATAGCAGTTGAAATATTAATATTGAAACTTGTTTCCCAAACATTCTCTCACTAATTTGATCATCCCGTCAGGTACCATCCCCATAACTTGAAAAAATGGGCAGCTATATAGGCATGTTCATCCGACCGCTTTCCCGACCAAATATTTTAGATAAAACTCCCTTGCCAAGCTACCCTTTTGTGTACATTGTCCAGTACTTATTAATTTATTATAAGGAAGCTGTCTTATGCTAACAAAATAAAGTGCAAACTAGAAAAAGAAAACGGAAGATGCACATGAATTAAACAAGAGAAAAATCACCATAAAATATTAAGACGTAAGAAGTAACAATATAGCAAATAGAGTAAAGATTCTCTTTTCTAGCAAATGAGTGAAAAAAAACTTGATCAGAATCTGAGATTCTTGTAGCAGAAACATTATACATGACGCTAAGCATCCTAGCTTTGTAGCAGAAACAACATTTTTAACTTTTCATTTAAAGTCTTAGGAGTTTTTTATTTACTAATTACAAAAACAAATAAAATAATTTAATATCCTATTCAAAATAAATTATTTCAAAATGTGTTAATTCAATGTATGTTTTGTACAGTAAAGATATACTACCTATAGTGCATGTTTGTGACGTTAAATTTGATTGAAGTTCTCTAAAAAAAAAAAAATATATAGTATGCAAAATTGAAGTACCTATATATCTCTTTAAAGCAAAGCCTATAATGATAAGATATTTTTTTTTCATACTCTCCTCTAGTAATATATTAGCCTCTAATTTGGTAGTTTAATTACTCGTCCTTTATAATTGTATTTTCCCCCTTGTCTGATTTTACCGTGCCATAATATATTAGTCTCTAATTTGGTCGTTTAACTATCTACCAAAAGTTGATGGTGAGGTGTTATTACGTGTTAATGATTAAAGTTCATGACCCACAAATGACGCATGTGAAAATTTGAGAGCCTTGTGTCAAAGCTGTTGGGTAGAACACCAACGGAGAAAAAAAACACAAAACAAAACAAAAACAAAAAAACACAAAACAAAAATTACTCATATAAAAGGCGTGGCTCGTGGGCCCTTGGCCCTCAGCTTCTAGCAATACTTGTCCCATGTTCCGTTTAAAAGTCAAGTCTAAGGACCGAAGTGAACCGTAACAATAAAGCAACCGTCAAGATTAAAGACCAAGGTCGACCGTGTCAATGTCTTGACCATGGGGCAACATCAATTTTAGTTGTGCTTTGTTTATTCACTGCAAAAACTCTTGAATAAAGCCTACATGGGAGCTGAAGTGGACAGCTGAGTTAGATGATTGGTGGGCCTGGACTAAAGTAAAAAATTTTGACACCTTTTACGCGTTTTCTCACTGACATTCATTTCATTGGGCCGCCAAAATTAAAGAGTGAGCAATCACAAAAGCTTATCAATTGGATTTTTTCACAAGAAATTAGAAGATGATGATCATACTTCCTGCACTTCTTCGTCGGTCGCACACTCGCCGAAGGCTGAAGAGAATTTCCACTCCATCGACGGCGAAGGCCTGCCAGTGTTGCGAGACCTCATCGCCACTGTCCATTTTCTACGAACAAATGAATCCCACACGTTTTTTTTCCCCAAAAAGAAGAAGAAGATGAAGATGAGGAAGATTAAGCACCGTCCCAAAAATCCGACCATTCAATCGCCGTATCGAAGTTCACTTATCTGGGTTCACAAGATTACAGATTCCTCTGTCCCAAAAAACCCATAAAAAAATAAATATTCACAATGATGTATGGTCTTTTCTAATTCAACCAGTGAAAACCCAGAAAAATGACCCAAAAAATGCGAAAATTAACACAAACATTACCACCAATGGGGCATCCAATAGCAAAAGAGCACAATAATAATAATAATAATAATAATAATAATAATAATCGTTCATCTCAGTTTCACGTTGAGGAAGATGGATTATTACCATACCCTTTTGTTTAAAAATCTTTATCCCACTTGGAAATATGCAACATTGTCCTTGCATATAACATATTTATTTTTCTAAAAAAGTAGAAAAAGGAATACGATTGGGAGTTTGAGATCTCCATTGATGTGATGAGAGAGAGAGACAAATGGAAGATGGAAGAAAGAAGAAGAAAAGAGGAGGGAACTAATGGGGTAAGAGGACAACGAGGGTGACGGCGGGGGCGAGATCCGACAGTGGTAGGATGACCGGCGGCCATAGAGGAAATTGTTTAACCTGTTTAGCTGCAGTAAAGAAAGTAGACGAATGGAGAAGGAAGGACGAAAGGATGCAACTTGGTGGGTCCATATAAAATTATAACTATGTCAGACAAATAAAGTTAAAAAAAAAAGGTTTTATCATTTTTCTTAATTTTTTTTCGTGAGTCAAAGCCCCCCAATCCATCCAAAGATGCAAGAACGGCCGGCTGGTCCAGCCCGTTCTTATTAAGGTTGCATGGGCCGTGGATCCGGCTGGCTTAACCCATAAATTTTGTGGACCGAATTAGGTTAGTTTAAATAAGAATTATTTCGGCCCAACCAACACTATGGGTCAATTATACATAGGTTAGATTGGACTATGTCATAGGTGGCCATGCCACGAGCGTTGAATGGACTTGCCCATTCAAGCCCATCTATAAGTTAGGATGGGTAGACTCATCTTGACCTATAATGAGATTAGATGGGCTAGCCCATCTAAACATGTATTTTTTTTTATTTTTTTATTTTTAAATTTTTAAACAAGTTAACAAAGATAAAAATTTAAATAGTCAATGGAAATATCAAAAGGAATATTTTATTTACGATTGCCTCATTAAAAACCTTTCCAAGGAAAACCCAATGAGATGAAACATTGGTAAGGAAGAAAGAATACAATTAAGATAATTATACATAAAGATGTTTACAAACTTACTAAAAAAACATAAAACAAAAAACTTGTCATGATGTGATGTGTGAGGCCTTTTGCTACAGAAGGCCATACTCAGCCATGTTCACCCATTAATGAATATGAAAAAATATATATAAATGAATATATATATTTAGGGTTAATGAGACAATTGGCCCAATTACGTTTATTGAATTAAAAAATGACTCTAATTTATAAAAATTTTACAAATGTCTCAAATGATATCATTAAAATTATTTATATGTAATTATATAGTACAATATGCAATATCATTAAGATAATTACTATATCATTAAGAACATTTTTAAGATATTTTGAATAATTTGGACACATATTGTAATTTTTTCATATATATATTTAAATGAAATTAGGCTAGGCCTTCGGTGGGCTGGCCCATAGTGGGCTTATATTGGCCTTACACGGGTCAGGGATGAGCCGACCTATTATAAGCCTAGATGTGCCAGTCTGGCCCGACCTAGCCCATGATTTTTCATAGGTCGTGCTAAGCTAGCTTATGAGCCGATAAATGTTGGCCCAGCCCAACCCACTAATATTTATGGGCTGGGCTGTGACAGGCTTGTTGGCCTGGCCTAGCCTGTCACTGTATCATGATGGGCCTAGGCCGGCCCACGGGCCTTAGCTCATTGTTGCATCTCTAAAACCATCCAACAACTTAACTGTCTACTTCAACTGCCACTTACGTGGGGAGGAGCATCAAAGGTGCCTCCTAGTTTTATTCAAAACCCTTTCCTCAGCCGTGTCACCTTAATGGTGGCCACTTTGTCCTTCTCTTGCATTTTATTTATGGCAATTACCTCTTCACTTTCATCTTCAGAAGCCCATCTTACTCTTAACTGCAGGATCATCCCTCTCTGTTGAAAGACCAAACGTTGACGTTTTAACCTCACCAAATGGCATTTTCTCAGCTGGCTTGCATCTTGTTGACAAAAACGTATACTACTTTGCAATATGGTTCAACGAGCCATCAAACGACAAAGACCACACCATAGTTTGGACACCAAATCGCAACCAACCAGTTAACGAAAAACGCTCAAGACTACGCCTCCTTAAGACTAGTAATCTTATATTGAGCGACGCTGGTCAAATCACTGTTTGGAGCACAAGCACTATCTCAAGCTCCTTTTTCCAGTTGTACCTCAAAGACACTAGCAGCATGGTTCTACGTACTTCTAACGGTGTTGTTTTATGGCAGGGCTTCGATTCGCCAACAGATATCCTTCTTCCGGAGCAACCACTCACTTAGTCTGGAAAGCTTTTCTCATCGAGAAGCCAGACCAATTTGTCCTCCGGTTTCTATAAGCTTTTCTTCGATAATGATAACGTTATCCGTCTAATTTACAATAGCATTCAGCTTTTAAGTGTCTATTGGCCCTCCCGGCCCATGGCTTCTTAGTTTTACATTTGGAAGGTCAACGTACAACAACTATGAAATTGTCGTGCTTGACTCTTTGGGAAAGTTTAGTTCGTCTGACAATTTTACATTTACGTCAGCTAATTATGGTGCGAAGATTCAGAGAATGTTTAGGCTTGATTATGAAGGCAACATCAGATTGTATGGTCGAAAAAGCCTAGGAAAGAAATGGGTTGTAACGTGGCAAGCCTTTACAGATCCACGCATGATTCATGGCCTTTGTGGGGCCAATAGCTTGTGCAGCTATAATCCTATTTCCAGTAGGAAATGCTCTTGCCTTCAAGGATATAAGATGAGAAATCAAACTGATTGGTTGTATGGGTGTGAACAAGAATCCAGTCCAGCCTGTGGCAAAAATGAGTCCACCTTCATCAAGATTTCCCAATCTGAATTCTACGTGTATGATATTGGAAGCTTTCCAAACTCCACTCTCAAGGCTTGCATGGATACATGCTTGGAAAAATGTAATTGTGTGGGATTCCAATATTCTATGGAGCAACTCAATTTTGTCTGTTCCCCAAAGACGCTGCTGCTCAATGGAATACGAAAACCGAGTTTTGCTGGAGACATGTACCTAAAGGTGCCAAAGACCAACCAGCTTTCTTCTAGAAAGTCTACAGAAGAATTCAGGTTATATTGCTCAAACAATAACCCCATACATCTAGCTAGAACATATGGAAAGAAACACACCCATATGTTCGTAAAATTCATGCTTTGGTTTGCTTGCGGCGTGGGAAGGGTGGAGGTCATTTGTGTCCTTTGTGTCCGGTGCTTACTTATCAGAACCCAACAAGGCTCTAGGGAAGATACACGAGATTATGTGCTTGCCACTACTGACTTTAAGAGATTTAGCTTCATCGAGCTAAAGAAGGCAACATGGGGTTTTGCGAAGAAATTGGAAGAGGTGCAGGAGGAATTGTTTAGACGGGTATCCTTTTAGATTCTCGGGTTGCAGCAATCAAACAGCTTGGCGAAGCTTTGCAAGGAGAAGCTGAGTTTCTTGCAGAAGTTAACATCATAGGGAGGTAAACCACATGAACTTGATAGAGATGTGGGGTTACTGTGCGGAAGAAAAGCACAGGCTTTTGGTTTACAAGTACTTCGAACCTAGATCTCTGAAAGAAAATTAATCTAAGAACGTGCTTGATTGGAAAAGAAGGTTTGAAATTGCTTTAGGAACTGCTAAAGGTCATGCTTATTTACATGAAGAGTGCTTGGAGAGGGTTTTACATTGCGATGTGAAGCCTCAAATCATACTGCTGGGCTCTAACTATTAGCCAAAGATAGCAGATTTCGGGTTGCCTAAGCTACTAAATAAAGGGGAGATTAGAAATCCAAGCTTCACAAGGATTAGAGAGACAAGAGGTAATGTGGCTCCGAAATGGGTTACCAACCAATCCATCACATCCAAAGTTGACGTCTACAGCTATGGGATTGTTTTGTTGGAGATGTTAAGTAGGAAGAGCCCAAGTCCAGAAGAGACACAAACTAGAAGACCGATTACCTGGGTGAGGGAGAAGGTTGGTCGAAATAATAATATGGCATGGTGTGTGGAAGAGATCATAGAATCTTGGATGGAATGTGAATAGGACAAGGTGGAGATGGGAATTCTATTGGAAGTAGCTCTGAAATGCGTGGAGGAAGAAAAAGATGCAAGACCCACCATGAGCCAAGTTGTGGAGATGCTTCAAGGTCACTAGTTTCAGGTTATATAGCATATTAGGGCTTTTTTTTTTTTTTTTTTTTGATAATGATGCAATCTCTAGTTTTCGTGTTCTGCATGCTGTTAGAATTAGACTTGTATGTCCAATAATTGGGTTGAAGGGCCTTCCCCTTAAAACTTCTATCGATTATATGCTCAGCGTGTACCGTGAAATATTTCCTCTTTGTAGTTGTCGAGAGTTTGTTGCGGGGGGTTGTTTTGTGTTGCGAAAAATTTACAAGTACATAGAATCGTAGACAGTAATAAAGAGTAAGTAGAGTATTATTCTCATGAGAATTGTTTTAATCTAAGTAAGTATCAAAATTGATTAACTCTAAAATTATTTGAACAATCAAATATAAAATAGAAAAATAACAAAACAAGAAATAGAAAAATAATAAAACAAAAAGAATGAAAATTTAAATAAATAATAGACTAGGGCATCCGATTTCACTTAAATTAAATCCGATTCAATCAAATGTGATTTAATCAGTTGATATTTACTCCTATGCCGGTAACAAATGTCTATTAGGTAATCGTTAATCTTTCTCAAGCGTTAACAATTTATCCTAGTTAGTAATTTTTCTACATCTTTGTGAAAATTTTAAACTTATTAAGATTCATTAAGAATAAAAAATTCACTACGTTATACAAGTCTCATAAATATCTCTATCCTATGATAATCTTATGGCATTTAATCACATTCTACTTTAATTATTGCTTCTTAGCCTCAAATTTAAATCACAATTCATAAAAAAGATGCACAAACTTTTGCAAGCATTAAGATCATATTAAACACTCAGCATAGAAAATGAATAAATATCGAATTGAATTAAATTAAATAAAAGTGAACATTTATAATCTGGCTACATCATAGTCCTAGAAAAAGGGAAATTAGTTTATAATGAAACTAAAAACAATCCTAAGCGATATCTTAAACATGAGGAGTAAAAGAAAAGAACCGTCTTTAGATGTGAAGATAGATTCCATCTCCGGGTTACACCGTTCTTTTTATCCAAAGCAGTGAGTTCTTCATTCTTGTCTATAGTTTTTTCTCTGTTAAAATTCATTTTTAAACCCCTCGTAATGTTCTATTTATAAGCTAGGTTTTGAAATGACAATTTTGGAACGAATTTAGACTCAAAATTGAATTGAGATCACAATGACGCCCAGGCTCGATTTTTCTGACGCTTAAGCTTCGTAGTGGTGCCTAGGCGCCAGGATTGTAACGCCTAGGCTTTGAAGTGGTACCTAGGCGCCAAGATTGTAAAGCCTAGGCCCTACAAGCTGCTCCGCCTCCTTGCTCGAAATGACGTCTAGGTGCCCAAGTTATGGCACCTAGATGCTATACTCTCGGGTTTTTGTATAGGATTTCGTCTGCAAAAGCGCCTAGGTGCCCATAAACTAGCATCTAAGCTCCATTTCGTCTCCAATTCTGATTTTACTCATTTTCCAATCTGTTTTGCCCTAGACTTTGCCATTATGCTTCTTTTTTTCCTCGAAACCTACAAGAGAGCATAAAACACTATCATATTCTTATAAATTGCTCAAAAATAACAAAAATATTAAATGAGAATCATCTAATTAATTAGCCTAAAACTAACTTATCATTTTGTCTCTTTTTTTTTTTTGGGTTAAAGATGTTGATTATGTGATATATCATGTACTAAAATAACTTTTTTGTTTCGTTACTGCAGCCTCCCTTTTTTTAAAAATTTTCGTTTACCTTGATAGAAGCATCCTCATGTTTCGTTCTTTGCTATATTCCACAATTTGTTATTTCTACCAGTGCAACTCCATAAAAAACGCAATTTAATACGGATTATAATGAAGATGTTAACTCAAATTAATTTAATAATTTAAAATTTGTAACAATTAGTAGTTAGATTTCCTTAGATTTTCTAACTTTTTTTGTTAAGTTACCTATTATCTAGTTTTCTAATTAATATTTGAATCGTAATTATAACTTTAATTATTCAATAAGAAAGCTATGCCATATTTCCTCTATTTTCTATTATTCTCCCAATGGTATTTCAGCCATCTTCTTAAGGCTTTTCAACAATTTTTTTCCTTCACTGCCGCTACAAATTTCGCTGCCGTCACTGCACCTTCAACTAATGAATTTCTGCAGAGCCGCATCATCACTACCTATGATAATAATATTTTCAAACTTATCCAAAAGCTCAATCTTACTGCCCAACTATCCCTTTCTAGTGACTTTGAACCCGCCACTGTTACCCAAGCCCTTAAAGATCCCAAATGGTGTCAGGCGATGTCAGAAAAGTATGATGTTCTTGTTTGGAATGGCACGGGGGAACTTGTTCCCTCCCATCTCACCTAAAACATTGTCAGGTGCAAGCGGATTTTTCAAATTAAGTGCTTACCTGATGTTCTATTGACAGGTACAAAGATCGCTTAGTGGCCAAGGCTTTTATCAATGACCCGGTGTAAATTATCATGACACCTTTAGTCTTATTGTCAAGCCAACCACCGTTCGTCTTGTTCTCAGTCTTGCCATGAGCAGAGGTTGGTCTCTCCGACAACTTGACAATAACAACATTTTTCTCTAAGGTACCTTATTTGAAGATGTCTTTATAGCTATACCATCAGGATTTATTGATCATGATCATCCATACCATGTCTGCAAGTTATGTAAAGCTATATATGGTCTTAAGCAGGCCCCTTAAGCTTGGTATCATGAGTTGCGTCAATTTCTTGTTGCATCTGGTTTTATCAACTCCCATGGAGACACTTCTTTATCAATCTTCAACATAAGTGGTATATTGATCTATCTTCTTGTATATGTTGGTGATATTATTATCACAGGTAGTGATGATAAGACGGTATAGAAATTTATTACTATTCTTGCCCAATAGTTTTCCCTCAAGGATCTTGGGTCCTTGATATATTTACTTGGTGTAGAGCTTCTTCTTCATCAAAAAGGCTTATTTCTTTCTCATTGTCGGTATGTCCTTGATCTTCTCGCTTGTCCATGTATGACAGACACCAGCCCCGTTACTACACCTCTTGCAACTGTCCCTACTCTTGCTCTTCACTCTGGCACGGTCCTTACTGATCCTTCTAGTACTGGACTATAGTTGGCAGTTTGCAATATTTGTCACTCACACGGCCTAATATTGCCTTTGCAATGAATAAACTCTCCTAGTTTATGCATCATCCTAGTAGTGATCATTGGAATGTCGTGAAGCGATTATTCCGCTATCTTTGCGGGTCTCTTGATCATGGTGTGGTTCTACATCGCCATTCTTCTTTGGCACTCCATGCTTTCTCCGATGCTAATTGGGTAGGTAACAAAGATGACTACATTTCCACAAGTGCTTATCTTATTTATCTTGGTTGCAATCTAATTTCTTGGAGTTTAAAAAAACAACGAACAGTCGCTCGTTCTTTCACTGAAGTCGAATATCGTTTAGTTGTTGCTAATACTGCCAAGTTAAGTTGGATCGGTTCTGTTTTTACTGAAATTAGTGTTACTCTTCCAAAACAACTAGTTATCTATTACAACAATGTTGGTGCCGCCAATCTTTGTTTTCCATTCTCGTATGAAATATGTTACACTTGACTATCATTTCATTCGTGAACAAGTTCAGAGTGGTGCTCTCCATGTTGCTCATGTTTCTTCTGAAGATCAGTTGGAAGATGCACTTACCAAACCATTGCCACAAGCTCGTTTTCTTCCATTAAAGGACAAGATTGGACTTTCCTCCAAAAGCTCCATTTTTAGGGGGCATAACGAAGATATTAACTCAAATTAATTTAATAATTTAAATTTTGTAAATATTAGGCATTTAGATTTCCTTAGATTTTCTATCTCTTCTACTTAAGTTACCGATTATATAGTTTCCTCCTTTTAATATTTGAATTGTAATTGGAGCTCTATGAATATCTAAATTATTCAATAAGAAGACTATGTCATATTTTCTTCCTTCTCTATTATTCTCCATAGATTTACAGTATACTTATTTTTTGCACTAAATTTTGTGTCAAACGAAGTATTGATTGCCTAAGCAGTCCTTCTAGCCTTCAACGTTGGTAAATGGATATTGACACTTATTACACTATAAAAATTCATGCAAATTTTCCATTTTACTCGTATTAATTGTCATATATATAAGAAATAATAGATAATTCCATGCATCTTTCAAGCACTTCCAAAGTAGATGTCTTAATTTGTCTATGGGATTGTTGAGTTGGAAAGATCTTAATAATTGGAACATTATATATGGACTTGTTTTCAATGGTTATATTTTTAATGGTATATTTCTAATTTTATAGTAATTGATTATATGACATGATAAGAATTCAATCTTATTAATTATAATATTTTTTTTGTCAAACTATCTACTTTATTCTAACCGTTAAATTTATATCAAACGGCTAATAATAACAATATGTATTAAAAACATAATTATTAATACCACACCCAAATATACGTATATAAATTTATCCAACAAGCGGAGTCTAATGATGCTGAACATAGTTAGAGATTGGGCATGACTAAAATTAATTAGACTTGACATAAATGAGAAAAAAAATAATGAGCGCATTATGAACGGATGGACAGGAAAAAAGGGTCTCATGGTAGGGGCATTATTTTATAATTGTTTTTTATCGTTTAATAATATTGGAGTGGAGGATTGAGATATATTAAATTTTAGTACCAATTACTTCTCTCGTCGTTAAAAATAGAAAAAAATAAGAAAAAAAAAAAAAGATGACTGACTTCTTAATGGTGGGCCAATGTAACACCAGAGAGGTGGAAATTTTCGTTGACCTGGTTGCGACATGCGTAGACTAAGGTGGAGATGAAGGGCCCGCCATGATGTAGACAAGGTTGCTGGTGCTTTTATATGCCATAAAAGACTACTCATGGTAAAGGCAGAGAGACGAAGGCCCCCCAACACACACAATTTTGAGGTTTTCAAACTCATTTTTGGTTCACTTTTGAGCCTATTTTTACATCACATTTAATATTTTATTTTCTTAGTATTTATCCAAACACTGGTTTAAATTTTGTTCCATTTTCAAATCCAAAGTAAACTTTATTCAAACGCTGTTAGGATTGCAAATTTAATTCATATTTTTCAAACTTTTTATTTCAAACCAAAACATTTTAAATCACCATATTTTGAACTAGGGAACCAAATAAGCCTTCAGTTTATAAGTAATATTGAGAGTAACAACTTTAGTTTTAACTTTTATACCAACACTTGAGTTGTCATTAATTTATTAATATATACAATTTATCAATGTGACAATCATTGAAACATTTACCATTAAGAATTTGACAACTTATAAGTTGGTATAAAAGCTGAGATTAGATGTTAGGATGCCTAGCATTTTTCTTATAGGACATTTGGGAGTATTGGTTCAATAAACTTTAGTTAAAAACACTGTAGCATGTGAGAGATATACACTATAAATGACTTTTTCTTGACATTGCAATATATGAGAGCTTTTATAGTGTAGCAACCACAAGTTTTAGTTGATTATGATAATGCCAAATTTCTTATAGTTTATTCTTGTTTTCCTTCTTTTTCCTCCACTTGTCTATCTTTATTGGTCAAGTCAATCTTTTGGTTGATAAGATGTAGATAACTAAGCCAGCTAGATGCAAATTATTTATAGAGACTAGAACAATTAACTTGTTTTATAAGGTGTTTGGGAGTATTCGTTCAAACCATTAGTTTCATTTTGGTTAAAATCATTGTAGCATATGAGAGTATTACATTGTAACTTACTTTTTTTTAATACTGTAATATGTAAGAGTTTTACCATGTAGTAACCAAAAGATTTGGTTGAAACTGAGAATGCCACGCTAAGACCATCTCTAATGCAAATGTTAATGCCAATATTTCATGTACTACCAAAATTTATGAAAATAGTATATTTAATGTGTTATTCTATTTTGTGCTTCAATACATAATTTTATTTCAAATTCTATACTTATCTTTTATCATAATTATTAAGCCTTGAAATTTATAAATTTAAAATTTTAAGGATAAATTTTATTTTTGCTCCTGAATTTTGGTTAGTTTGTCACCTTGTCCCCCAAACTTTGAAAACCATTACACATCCTTCAACTTTAAAACATGAGTGAAATGGCCCCTTTTGTGACATTCTGTCAATAAAGTTTTACTTTTGCTACTTGAACTTTAGTAACTATTTCATCTTGCCCTCTAAACTTTAAAAAATGATATTTTTATCCCTTAAACTTTTTTTATTTTCTTTTCTAGTTAATAATTTTTCACACAAGTCAAAACTCAAAATTCTCACCTAAATAATAGCTTCTTTTGCATTGTTTAACGCCTATTTTTGTTAAAAATATTTTATATAGACCTATGTATATATACACATATTTGAAATTTATATATATTATATATGCATATATATTTTGCTTGCACATTCTTTTAATTTTTTGCTTGTAGTTTATTTTGCTATTCTTTCATTTAATAAGCATAGAAATATATAAAAAAAAAAAACCAAACACAACCTATCAAAAAAATGACACAACATCAAAAAAGGTTGGTTAGAATTGTTGATTTAGTTTACAATTTAAGACTCTTGGATGAGCAATTTGAGTTTTGACTTATGTGAAGAATTGTTAACTAAAAAAGAAAAAAAAAGTTTAGAGGTAAAAATATCAGTTTTTGAAGTTCAGGGGGTAAGATGACATATTTACCAAAGTTTGAGGGGCAAGAGTAAAATTTTATGGACGGAATATCACACAAAGAGGTATTTTCACTAACATTTTAAAGTCCAAGGGTCATTTTTTCTAACATTTTAAAGTTTGAGGGATATGCATGCTAGTTTTCAAAGTTCAAAGAGCAAGGTGACAAATGAACTAGAATTTGGGAGGTAAAAATAAAATTTATCCAAATTTTAATATTCAAAGAATTTAGTGAAAAATTCAATGTTTTAAACACAACAAATTTGACATTAAAAATAACATTCATTGAAGTGTGTTTTTTACACTCAAATGTCATAATTTGTCATTGGTACATCAATTTAGCATTATAGTGGAGACTAAAGGAAAAAAAAAAAAACAAGTATTTAAACACGTCATTAATGGTTGCAATCAGTCGAGAATTATGGGCATAAATTTGTATTCGTCTAGATTTAGAAATTACCTGACTTAATGTTATCCGAAAAATAATCAAATAGATACTAAGGCGTACAACTTTTTTAAGGAAAAAAAAAAAAGTTTCTGTTGAAGAAAAACACGAATCCTATAAGGCAGAAGCCACCACAAAGTTGAAGCAACGCAGGATCCAAGAAGAAGATTCACAGCATATAAAACAGTACAAGAAATCCAAAGTATAAAAACTAATATGGTTTTTTGATAGGGAAATCCAAAGTATAAAAACTAATATGGTTTTTTGATAGGGGTATTCGCTAGTAGTTTGAACGGTTTTTTCCCTCTAAATTACTAACCAAAACTAAATATAAATTTTATTTTGGGATGGTTTGAACAGTTTGATATTATTTATAAAAATCAAGTCAAACTAAATTATTTATAAACAATTTTGGAGGTTTGAGTTAATTAAGATTAAAAAAATTTCAATATTTAACAAAAATTATAAAATATCAAAAGTTTACCATTCAAATAATGGAAGTCAAAGTTCACCAATAAATAAATACAAGTCACAATGATATAAATCAAAGTTCACCAACAACTTAACTAAAAAGTAAAAAATACAACTAAATAACATAAACTCAACCACATCCAACTCCACTATAAAATGAAGAATTTGAATTCCCCCAACCCAAGTTTAAAAAAAAAAAGTTAGAAATGAATAACATATAACAACACAATTATATTTAACTTAGATTAAAGCTTTTCATTTGTATTGATAAACCTTTATATGCGTCATATACAATGTGAAAAGGTCCATCTTATATATATAGAGCCATAAAAAATAACCTCTATAAAAAAATGAAAATTATCCTATATAAAAAAATAATTTAAAAATAAAAATTATATACGGTTTGGTAGGCAGTTTAGGTGGACAATTTAAGTGATTTGATAAATTTTTTGAACCCCCTTATTTTGCAATGCGGATCCTCATGGTAAAATTCTTTTCTGGCTGTTCAATATAGTTAAAACACTTTTTTCTGTAAATTTATCACAATTAACTTTTATATATAGTCCTTTCATACAATAAATTAGATTAGGTCCTTCCTATTGGTGAGACTAACTAAATATATTGTAATAATTTCCATTAAAAATAGTATTCTCAACTATTCTTATTAAAATAATTTATGTTTATACCCTATATATATATTTTTCGATTATCTAAAAACTATACGTTATATTTTGACGTGTGATATATTTATATATTAGATTACAAATTCGTTCTCAATTTATACCCTTGTTCGGTCAAAAGTCTTTTTAACTGATAAAAAGACTAAAAATATCGTCAGAGAAAAAGAAAATTAAAAGTATATTTAAGAAAACTAGAAGAATTTTAGAAATTAGAAAAGAAAAATAGAAATCAAAGTTCCCGTACAGCTTCTCCGTTAGTAAACCCCCAGGAGCTATTGTCTAAATAGAACATCCTCCCACAGTATTCTTTTCCACCTTTCTGTAACATATTGAGGGGAGAAAAGTTCATGGTAACATTTTTGGTGGGATTGAATGCTCAACATAATTAGATGAAAAACTAATAAGACCAATACAAAATATGTGCCCAAGCTTCTCTCTATCATCGGAGTCCCCTCTACTTCTATAACGAACCTCCCAATTCGATAACAACCCCGCCCCCTGAGTTTTGCCGGAGCCACCCCAAACACCAAACACTCTTTAACCCAAAAAATCCAAGAAAGAAGTAATTGGGAAATCTCATGGATTTACTCTATTACACAGTAAGTAACAATCTCAAACCTTAAAAAACGAAATTTTCTTTCTTTTTTCTTCTAAAACAAGGACAAAAATGCTATGTGGAGAGATTTTCGGTAAAAAAAATTAAATTTTATAAATATCAAAACAATCAATATTATTTAATTTTAAAAAAGTTAATGATATAAATAATACGTATTTGGTGTAATATAAAAGTTCTATCTCATCATATAAAATAAACCATTATAATTATAAATTGATTATGATTCTACCAAGTATATATATACAATAATATAATTAATAAAATATAAGAAAGTTATGTACATACAGAGATCTCTGTCTTTAATAACAAAATCTTATTTTGTGAACGTGAGCTATTTATTTAAAAAGTAAAAATTATTTAATGACTGAATAAGTCTTGATAATTATTTTTTTATTGATTTATTTTGAAAATATTAGTCATATTTTATTAAAAAATAATTTAATAGTGCTATAAAATTGATTTTTGCACAAAAAATAAAAAAGAACATTTTCGTGGCATTTTGGATATTTCTAGACCAATCTTTAGATATTCATAGATATTCACCAATATTATGAATATTTATTGATATTATCGACATTTTATACACACTTTGGAAAAAAAATTATTCTCTTTATATTTATGTCAACACTTCAAAATATTAATGTTGTCATAGAAATATGGATAATATAGTGTATATTTTGATCATTGTTCCATAGATTTATCTTTTTTATTCAACCTACCACAAAAGGCATTATCTACCTACGTCCTTTGCTTTAACGTCAGTTTGGGAGGCTTACAACTATACTCCAATGTGCAATTGTTGGAATTATTTGCTTCCAAAAGAGAAGGTTGGGTGTTTGGGACCCTCACTTTTTTTCTTTACTTTGTCTGATTTGATAAGCCACGAGCACTCTTATTTTTTTTTTATTTTGTTCTTTTTGAATTTCTTTTTCCCTCTCTCAATACGTCGGTCTTTTAATGGTCAAAATAAAATGTTGACCGAGAGAAGGGTCAAGTATAACTTTGTAATATATAAAATACAAATTCGTCACATTTAAATATGTATAAGGTATTATTTTTTATAACTACAAGATACAAGTTGAATTTGAATTAGAATTTAAAGTTGAAAAAAGGCAACCAAATCTCCATCAAGAAGGGGTGCTTTGCACGAGATTGGAAAAAAAAAAAAATCAACATAGAATATGAAAAAAGTTGTTGGGAAAATTCAGGAAAGAAGATATTCTTGACTTAATTATAATTTCATCTATTATTTCGAATAATTAATTTGAACGTGTAAAATATAACTATAAATGTAGCTGAAAACCTCAGAAAAAGGACCTAAGTTTCTTGTACGTGAGTGGTACTCAAACAAAAATAGTGAAATTCCCTCTCTTTAAAGTAGACATAGCTATTACGAGTGAGCGCTATAATTATTAGTGTTTTTATTTTTTATGTACCTTTTTTATTTGTTATTTAATTTTTATGTGCTTTCGTGAGAGATTATTGTTGGCAAATTCCAATAAAAATTTTTAACAAAGAAAGAAAATAGATAGAAGAACAATTCAAAAAATAATAAATCGAGCAATGAACAAAAGTTCTATTTTTTTTTTTTTCAAATTCAAGCTTTCTAAGTTTCTAGAAAAATAATCATTCCTTTCTTCTCTTGACTGTAGTTTTCCAAGTAAACTATCTTTTTTTTTCCAACTAGAAAAATGAAAGTCCATCTGTTTTCGCTTGTAGTGGACGTTAGGACTTTAATGCCGAGTCCAGCAATAACGTGTATTGGACAAATTAGACGTGAAATATAATAATAATGAGCATATGGATCTATTTCAGGCCTAGCCTTTTGTCAAATGTTTAAAGTATTTGAAAACATAGTTAAAACTATGAGTTACAATTAAAACATTAGATTATGCGAGAGTTTTATCTTATAAACTTTAGGAACCAATGAGTTCCAATTAAGTTGCTAAACAAATCCAATTTTTAGGCATATGTGTCCTCTTTTTTATTTTCCTGTTATTTGTTTTCAATGATTATTCTCCGTTATTTTATCTTCTACGTTTTGAAGAGATACTAACAGACATGTCATGTGTATTTGACATTGAACTATTAGGAGATAGCTGTATATAATTTTTTCCTGGGAAAAAGCTAAACGTAGATTCCCTTGCGTATTTCCCTCGCAAATAAATAGGATTACATTCTAAGTTTTATGCTGGATATTGGCGAAAGAATTCAAAAGAAACACAAGTCAATGTACATTTTTCATTGAGATTGAGCTGAAACTTGGAAACAAATTAATTAAGTTGAAAATGAAGCCAAACGAAACCAAGCTCAAAGTAATTATCAAAAAAAAAAAAAAAAGAGGCCAAGCTCAATTTCAATGTAGACTTTTCTTGACTTTGTCAGCTTCAAAGCTCAAACTGGTGAAGGATATCATAGCCCACTTGCTCCATTTCCTTTCGAGCTAATTAATTATACTTCTAGTGGAAGGATTAAAGCGCGTTGCTCAGTTGAATATTAGTTTCAAACTGCCTATAATTCCCTCTGTACAACATACTTTATTACGGCTGAATGAATAAAGATTTAGGATGTATTTTTTGTTTACTACACACAGGTAATTTGGCACTAGGCAGATGAATACAATTTTCTTTCGTGAAAAAATTACCAGGCCAGTAAATTCCCTATCAAGTCTCAACTTGATTAGTCCGCCGCAAATATATTTGTTATTGTTTTGTTGTTAGCCTTCGAGGGAAACAAATAGAGATCACCGAAAAAAAAAGTGAAGCGTTCCTCAAAAAAATAAATAAATAAAGAGAGAAAGAAAGTCACTGTAAGGGCAACCACAGAGAAAATAATTTTTTTCCTTCATTTTACGCAATAAAAGGAAAAAGACCTAATGACATTTTGTTATCTGGTTTTGGCACATATGTAACACTAGGATAATAGTTTGTTCATATTGTATCGACCAATTTATCATGACAAACAGAAAAAAGTACAAATATTTTTCAAGGTCGAAATATATAGTCCTGCCAACCTTGCACCGCATGGAACTTGGAGAACTAATTAGACTTACAGAGAACTAAGCATTAGACTTTATTATGACTCCTAACTAAACATGATGGCGCGCTCATCTTCATGGCACTGAAGCATCTCCACAACCTGCCTCATGGTGGGCCTAGCTTCCTTGTCTTCCTCCACACATTGCAGAGCCACTTTAACCAGAAGTTCCAACTTATCCCTCTCGAAATTCCCTTCCAAAATGGGATCTGCAATTTCTTCAATCCAACCTTCCGTGGTAGAAGCTCCATTCAACTTCTCCCTCACCCACGTCACCAACCTCCCGCGCTCAGTTGTCGACCCTCCGTTGTCAACTATTATTTGTACGCCGGTCGGTCTCCTCCCAGTCACCAACTCCAACACAACAATTCCATAGCTATAAACATCCACTTTAGATGTTATAGGAAGATTATAAACCCACTCAGGTGCCATGTAACCTCTCGTGCCTCGAATCCTCGAGAAACTTGAATTATGAGCATCGCCTCTATTCAGTAGCTTGGACAGCCCAAAATCTGCCACTTTTGCTTGGTAATCCGAGTCTAAGAGTATGTTTTGAGGCTTCACATCGCAGTGCAAAATCCATTCCAAGCATTCCTCGTGCAAATAAGCCAAGCCTTTTGATGTGCCCATTGCAATAGAAAACCTCTTTTCCCAATTAAGAGCGTTAGAACTAAGGTTGTCAGCTAAAGATCCATGTTCCATGTACTCGTACACCAAAAGCCTGTGCTTTCCCTCGGCACAATATCCCCACATCTCTATCAAGTTCATGTGGTTTAGTCTTCCTATAGAGCTCACTTCAGCTAAAAATTCAGCCTCTCCTTGGTGAGCTTCTCTCAGTCGCTTGATTGCCGCAACTCGACCATCCGACAACACACCTTTGAAAACAACACCTCCTGCGCCGCTTCCAATTTCTTCGCGGAATCCCCTTGTCGCTTTTCGCAGCTCAGTGTATGTGAATTCTTGAAATCTAGTTGCAGCGAGAATGTACCCTTGGCCCTTTGTGTCTTTTCTAATTTTTGTCAAATACAAGAAACATGACACTACGCTGACAAAGACAAACTCCACACCAGCCAATCCCACGGAAACCCAAAGCAAAACCTTCAAGGTTGCCTTTTCATGTGGCTTCTTATACTCTCTCGCTAACACCACGGACTTGAGAGGGCAATCTAATGCTATTTCTTTAGTGGGCTGCTCATAAATGGAAATATTAGCTTTGGGCACTCTAATGTAAACGTCTCCTGAGAAACTCGTCGTGCGGTGTCCGTTGAGCATTTGAGTCTTGGGAAAACATTTGTAAACAGAAACATCGTCATCAAATTTGTATTGGAAACCTTTGCATTCAGTAAAATTTAAGCAAACCTCTTCACAAGCCTTTAACGTACAATTCGGATAGAAGTCTCTGTCGTAGCCATAGAACTCAGCATTGGCAACGCGGACAAAACCATCATTCTCTTGACTATTGTTCCATTTTACCTCTGGTTCGCACCCGTAGAACCAATCCGAATAATTCGTCATCTTAAATCCTTGCACGCAAGAGCATCTCCGACCCAAACTGTGATGGTAAGTGCAAAAACTATTGGGACCACATATGCCATGAATCTTGCACGGTTGGGAGAAGGCTTGCCAAGTAACAACCCACTTACTTGTCTTCATGTCAAAACTGTACAGCCTAAGATTCCCATCTGGATCCAAGGTTAATCTTCGGTGACGTTTCTCGCCAAAATCGGTGGCTAGGAAAAAGAGTTGGTCTGATGATGAGAAAACTCCACTCGAGTTTAGCACCGCAATTTTGCTGTTGTTGTAAGTCGATCTTCCACTTGGGAAAGGCCCTTGCCATGGAGGAGGCCAGTACACGCTTGATATTTGCCGATCTGGACCTTGAAAAAGCATGTGGAGGACGTTGTCGTCATCCCAAAAGAGTTTGTAGTAACCAGAGGAATAGTTGGTCTTGCTTTTTGACGAGACAAGCTTAGTATCCACGGTTAGCTTTTGCTGAGGAAGAAGTGTATCCGTGGGAGAATTAAAGCTTTCCCAGAGTGTGAAACTCAGACCCAGTTTTTCTGAATTAGTACGGAGGACAAGGTTTCCGGTATCTTCAAGCTGTAATTTGCCGGCGAACATATTGCTTGTTCTTGTACTCCAAAGGGTAACTCTTCCCGCGTCGAGAAGTACGAGGTTGCCATCTTTGGTGAGTAAAAGCTTAGAGCCTCTTCCGCTGACTGGTTGGTCTCGGTTTGCCATCCAAACTACTGTTGGATGATAGGATATCGCAAACCATATAGCGAAGCAGAATGCTTTTTCTCCGACGGGAATGAATCCCGCGGAGAAAACGCGGTTCGGCGATACAAGAACATCGCTTGTAGCTCTTCTAACAGATAGGGACGAGCCTTGTAATAGGGTACTTGTAGATGAGGAAAAAGGTGCTTGAAACAACAAATGCAGGAAAAGGAAGAGAATGTGGAAAGCCATGAGAATTTCAATATGTTTATCTAAAGATAATTCTGAAGCTCTTCACTAATCTGAAACGCTTCTTATAGTTTTAAAAAAAGGGACAAACATAGGACTACTAAAAATTCCAGTCACACAAAGTCACGAAGAAGCGACCTATCAATATCCTATGAATTTTCCATAGAAGAAAATTCTTTACATACATCCCAAATTCATAAATTGTATCCTGGTGGTCCAATGGAATTTAAGGTGAAATACACTCCCGAACAGACAATTTATCTTTTTTATTCGTTGGTATATAACTAAATGCACGCTTGTTAGGTCGTACTATAACGTTGGTTTATATTACATAGACAGAATAATCAGTAAATTAATTAGAATTTAAACTGGTCGTCCATGGGTCATGTGTCACTCAACATGTGATTATTTGGCTAATGCGGAGAAAATCGCAAAGAAACAAAAACATTTGAATTATCTTTCGCTGCCAAATTTGTAAAGATATAGCAACGTCTCTTCGCACGTGTCGGAGTTGTGGACAGTGACACGATTGGTTATCATAGTTGAAAACCAATATTTGACGTCTACCCAAAGGAAACCAAGTCGGGAAAATCACGGCAAAGAAAATTGACTAGTCAAGAAGAAGACTTTGACTTCTCATTGGCAAGATGAGCCTTTCTTTTGCTTTAGGACATGAAGTTTGCATAAACTAAAACAAAAACTAAGCAGCCTCTATACTTGGAATATCTAGGATTTATCCGAACACCTTTTTTTGTTCAAACCATCGACTGTATTTGAAAAAGGGGTAAGCAAATTACATTCAATGCAATTGGAAAACCGCTGATATAGTCTAATTCAATATATTATGTTATTTAGATATCCAATCCCCGTTGGATTGGATTAAAAAATTAGAACAACACATTAAATATAGTACTACTACGAACAAAGCACCAAAGCACCAAACCACAGATGCAAACTCATCAAAACTATACTCGCGACAATAGAAAACTTTTGTTGCGGTGAATTGTCGTAAGAATCAATCTTCACTTCCCTCTGGGCAATGCAATGCCTTCAAAAGCCACCACAAGAATCCCCTTTCAATGTGAAACCCTATAAATTTGCAGAGAAATGGAATGGAGAAAGGGTCAAATGAAAATTATTGGCCTATGTTCATTACAAAATTATACTTTTCCCAAATTTAAGAGAAATGTATTTTTAACCGTTGACAAGCGAAAGGCCAATTAGCATTATTGTTTGGCATTAGTTGGTTCTAACTAACTTTTCAGTTATGAACAATATAAAGCTTTTCATGCTACAGTAAAAGCAAAAAAGTTGCTACAATATAGTTTTAACCAATTGTTTTAACTACATTGCCAAACACCCTAAATAGAAACGTCAAGGTAGTATTACTTATAAGTAGAAAAGTTGGGGTTTAAGTATTTTAAAATTGAAACTAACCAAGTTTATTGAGGGCCAATAATGAAGTTAGTTCCTTTAGGTAAACGAAGGTTTAAGGGTTAAAATTATTTTGAGTTCGACTGGGTTCGCACGTTGGCTAACTCGTAGCATTGTTGATTTATTTCAAGTATAATTTGAGTACAATAAAATACCGGGCTACATGAAAAAATTATTGTACAAGCCAAAATATTCGACTCCTTTGTCTCCCTTTCCGTGTCCTTTTTATTTATTTGCATGAAGCGGAGAGAATCTTGCCCAATCTTTACCTGTTTAATCCATCAAACATGATAATGTATAGTATTGTCCATGATCTCTTCAATAACAGATGTTAAGACAAAATGAGAAGTAAGGAAAAAAAAAGAAAAGGATATATTACTCTGCCCAAGTTAGTTCCAATAAGTTTTATTGTTGGGCTCGGGCAGAGTTGTCAGCAGATAAAAGCAAGAAAAATTTTCAATTGTGCTTGTATTTCTTGAGCCTCTTTTCCGGGTGACGCGTTTGTTTTTTTTCTTTTGCATCACTTCATTGTTGTTGGATTAATTTTCCTTCGTGATTGCCTCTCAGATTCTATAATTATCTAATTTCTATATTTCATGAACAAAAAATATATTCCAAAAATAATCCAGGTTGGGGGAGCGCACTTCGATGTCTTGTTTCAGTTCGTGCATTACATTGCGAAAGATATCTTTCTTCCTTCCTAAAACCTTAATATAAGGCCAGGTTCGTTGTAGAAGATTTATTCATTTATTTATTTTTAATGGGGAAGACGTAGTTTTCAAGTAAGCCGAGGAGGGGAAAAAAAAAAAAAGAAGCGTTGAGTAGAAATTCGTTAAGATTTCGACTTAATTAACCTGAAAACTACATTTGAAGAGAATTTATTTACTTTTTATGCGATCTAAGACCCGCTGCCTACATTCAAATTAGAGATGAGCATCCAATTGAGGAACGGACAACCGTGCCCTCTTATTTAAGTCCTTTTTATATGCTTTAAATAATATTATACCACATTAATTAAAATGACCTGTCAATTAAAATATTTTAAATCACTAATTATGTTGTTAAAATATTTCAATTAACGTGACATGATATTATTAAGGGACATAGAGAGGGACATGAAAAAAAGAACATATAAGCTAAATCCTCCAATTAATCCAATATTATTGTCATATCTAATATGATTGAAAACTCTAGAGGATTCAAATCCAATCTAATTATTACATGCAAAAATTCAATCCAATCCAATCGAATTGGATTTGGATTTGATTGGATTAGATGTCAGTAAGTTAATTTGTAATGGATAAATTTTGATTTTGCCCTCTAAACTTTAGTTACTTTATCATCTTGTTGTTTAAGCTTTGAAAATTTGTATGCACACCCTCGAACTTTAAAACATTATCAAACACACCCTCTCTAACTTTAAAACGTTAGCAAAAGTGCCTCTTTTTATTACACTCTATCTTTAAATTTTTATTTTTACTTCTCAAAGTTTGGTAATAATGTTATCTTACCCCCCTAAACTTTAAAAACTAGTATGTTAACCCGTCAAACTTCCTTCTTCCTTTTTTTTTTTTTTCTAGTTAACAATTATTTACACAAGTCAAAACTCAAATTGCTCACCCAAGAGCCGTGGACTAAGCCAAGACTTAAATAGGATTTGCTGAGTAGTCATGAAAGAAGAAAATAAAAAAAGAGGAGGAGGAGGAGGAGGAGAAAGAGGACGCAAAGTAGGGCTCGAACTTGAGGCCTAAGTTCTAAAATCACAACCATTGAGGAGGTTGAGCTTGAGATTGAGCAAGATTTATAGATTTCAAATAGATTAAAGAAGAGAGAAATGTATTTTTTGAGAAAAAGGCATAATGGAACTAGAATAACGTGAAAGTTTTTTGTTGACGCTGAGCTTGCTTCCACTCTCCTCCTCCTCCTCCTCATTCTTCATTGGATTCACCTACTACTACTACTAAACAACTCCTATTTCGCTCCACGTTGACTGTGTTGTTTATCGTCGCATGTTCTATAAGCTTAACCCTTGTCTCCATGAAGGAATAATCTTTTGTCTTGGTTCATTAGACTATTTTTGAGTGAGTAATTTGAGTTTTGACTTATATAAAGAATTGTTGGCTAGAAAAGAAAAGGAAAAAAAGTTCAGGGAGTAACATAATAGTTTTTTTAGTTCAAAGAGCAAGATAACATACTTATCAAAGTTCAAGAGCAAAAAAAAAAAAAAAAACTTTATGGATAGAATGTAAAAAAAAAAAAAAAACATTTTTGCTAACATTTTAAAGCTTGGGGGCATTTTTACTAATGTTTTAAAGTTCAAGGGAGTACGTATCAGATATCAAAATTCAAGGAACAAGATGACAAAGTAACTAAAGTGCGAGAGCAAAAGTAAAATTCATCCACTTGTAATATAAGAATCTAACTCAATTGAAACAATTTAGTTTGTAAATTTAGTAAGATGGATGGGTAATAAACTAAAAACATCTAAAATTACAATGGAAGTAAAACATTGTGTGAATCTTGCATAAATCGATTTGGAGAATGGCTGGTCAAGTCTGGGATATTTTTCTTCAAATTTGATATTTGATTTTACGTTGTATACAAACCATTTTTAACACCAACAAAGATATATATATATATATATATATATATTAAAAAATATATTTTGAATTTTTTTTGCAAGTTGAATATAAAATATACCTTTTTTGAAATGTAAATAAGAAGTACATCTTTAACCATATAAAAATAGTGCATAACTTATATTGTTTCCCCTTTCGTTGTTCTATACGCACCTATTGCTTCCTTTTTTCCTTTCTTTTTGCACTTTTAATATTTTGTGCTTCTTTTTTTTTAACTATTTTACTTTTCTTCTTCTATTTTAAATTCTAAATCTTTAAACCATAACGAAAGAATGCATGTTTGATGCACCATTCATATTTGATCGCCTAAAATGGCACATTTTGGTGTTTTCTTTCATTTTTTTTTCCTTTTTAACCTTTTCTTTTCTTTTCTTCCTTTTTTTTTTAACCCTTTTTCATCCCCCTTTTTTTTTTGCTTTTCTTCTATTTTTTTTTTATCCTCTCTCCTTTTTTGTTTGTATCTTTATTACTTTATTTTTATTTTTCTCACTAACTAGTGCTTTACTCTTTTTTGTGCTTTTTAGCTTTCTTTACTTTTTATTAATCTTTTTTTTCTTTTCTATCGAGGCTTCATTTGTATATTGTTGTCTCATACTTTTTTTTAGAACTTAAAGGTAAGAAAATTTAAACTCTTTACGTTTAGGTAGAGTAGAAAATTTAAACTCTTTACGTTTAGGTAGAGTTGGGTATAGTTTTACCACTAAGTTGTGCATACAACCACATCAAAGCCTCATACTTGAATCTTTCTTTCTATTTAACTTCATCATTTTAATACTTTACTTATTTTTTGCTTTTTTTAAGCTATATTGTCTATCATTATCTCTATAAAATATTATTTTATTTTTTCCTTTTTAATACTTAGATATCTTACATTTTTTTCTCTTTCTTTTTTTTTTCTTTCTTTTCTTTTAAGTTTCCGTTCTTACTTCTTTGATGTTTTACCGTAGTCTATGTTTACTTTTTTCGTTTAAATTCTATTTGTTAATCATTGTCTCTATTTGTCTAAGGAATTGAAACGGTATATATCATAAATATTAACATAGTTAGACCCTAAAAAGTAAACATTGAAGGTTAAAATAAAACAAATGCATAAATTCAATTATTTGTGTAAACTTTTTCTTTTTGAATTTCTAAATAAAATTTTTCTTCTATTCATTGTTTTATTTATAATCTACGTTGTGAAAACTTTAAGGGTAAATAGCATAGTTAGTCCCCAACGTTTTTCCAAAGTTGCTATTTGGTCCCCAATCTTTTTTTATTTAACTGGGTCTAACCTTTTAAAAGGGTACAACTTTGCCCTTAATTGTTAAATTTGGACGGAAAATTTTTTTATAAATTTATTTTTAATCAAATTTACTAAATTACCCCTAAAATAATAGTAAATAATATTAAAATACAAATTAGAAAACAAAATTTACTAAAAAAAAAGAAAAAAACAAGGAAAAAAACCCCCAAACCCAACTCCTCCCTCGTTGCCCACCCTTGCCCATCGACGCCAGACCTGTCCCATTGTAGCCCCATCCCCATCGACCCTACCTCTATTGTACCCAACCAAACCCCAACTCCAACCCCCTGTCTCGACCTACCCCCTGCCCACCTACCGCCGTCGCAACGTACCCCCTTTCCACCTACCCTCGTCACGACCTAACAACCCGTCACACCTAACCTTCGTTACACCCAACCCCATTGCGACCTAGCCCTAGAACCCATCAATCACTTCTTTGCATGTCGTGCCTAGAGAGAGAGAGCTCTGCGAGAAAGAGAGAGAGAGCTAGGGTTGCGAGAGAAAGCTACGAAGGAAGTGGGGATGCCGAAGGAGGAAGAGTGATGCCGGAGGAGGAGGAGGACAGGATTTAGAGTAGAGAGGATTTTTGTATTTTAGATCTGATTTTAATGTTTTAATTTTATTTTTTAAAATATATTAGATATTTTACCAAAAAAACCCTCAATAAAGTGGTCAAAACATTTTTTAACAGTTAAACTTAACGGCTAAGGACTAAATTGCACCCTTTTTAAAAAACTAAACCTAATTAAATTAAAAAAAAAGGTTGGGGATGAAATTGCAACTTTTCAAAAAGTTGAAGACCAACGGAGCTATTTATCCAAACTTTAATGACTACTAAATACAAGCATCGCCCATACCTCAACTAATATATATATATATACATACATACATACATATATATAAATGGAATTGGATTGAATCCGTTCATTTGATTTTGCCAATTAAAAGTCTAAACCGATCTAGATCCAATTCAATTAGAGAGTCGCTCAATGAAGTTTGCATTTGTGGTTTAGTGCTTTGCTTGCGGGTATTCCTTTTCCAATCACAAAATATTAAAAGAGTCCCCAACTTTTATGGAGAAATGGAGACATAAATGGTTAAGGATTTTCCCTGGAAATGAGTGCACAAATAAATGTGTTTAACTAGGGCGTTGCCTTCTCTATTTGAGCTAACAAGCCCACACGAGGAAGGCAAATGGCATTTTTTTTGTCTCTATTTCAACATCTAACAGAAGAATTAGTGAAACATTTAGAAAACTTAGGTTAGTATTACTAATAAATTAAAAATTCGGGGACAACAGAGACGGGTATTATTTTTGGGTTCAATAGTAAAGTTAACCCTTAATGTATGTATGCAAAATTGCATGTGGGCTTTCTTGAGTATAGCTCACTTCTCTCCATAGTGCTTTATTTTTTTTCCCCCTTTTCTAATTGAAACGGAATGGGCATAAACCTTTATTAGTAATTGACCAAAACAAGAGAAGCAATACAAATTGAATAGCCCTCAAATATATAACAATACTGTTAAAACAAAATGAGAAATTACACAAAATGTCAGATTTTAACAAGTCATTAGTATATAATAGGTACTTTGAAAATGTGTAAATAATAGTAAATTTAGTACAAATCAATTTTTTAAAAGAATCAAAAAGACCAAACTGTTGGAAATGTTGATTCAATGATACAACAAACTTTTAAAAATTTTAGTAATCACCCGGAAATATACTCATATTGCTATAAATAAAATTCCGATTAAACGTATGTATTGATGAACTGGAAGCAATATGTCTGACTGAAAATCTCAACCTTCAGATCTTTAATGCTATATCTCTTCTTTCTAGTTGTTATGTGTGATGGCATAACTCAATAGAAAAAACTCACCACAGTCTCTCCTGTAACTTTTCACTAAAAGAAGCGCACCAAAAGCACTCTTTTCTAACTTAGCATACGTGAGGAAGAGAGGTACCTATTAATAGAGTTCATAGGATGAGGCAAAAGTCTATCAAGAGTAGGAGAAGATTTTTCTCTCTCCTCCCTTGCTTTACACACCCATCACAGTGGAATGATTCTCACTGTGCATGCCAATTACAAATAAGGGAGAATTCGAATCCTAGCCAATCATAGTGTAGAATTTTATGATTATCTATATCATCCAAGATAATTCCATTCAAAAAATTCAATTTAAATTATATTTCAATTATTCTAGATAATTATCTAACTTAAATAATTACAAATAATTATTCATTTATTCAAATTCAAATACAATTAGGATTTAAATTAATTATTCAAATAATTAATTATCACAAAATCTCAATAATTAAATTTGAATAAATATTATCTTGAAATTAATTAATTAAGCAATTTCCAAATCTACCTTTGACACCCGTTAGTTTAATAGGTATGATTGTGTAAATTTTAAGGTATAAAACGTGACCCCCAAAAAATGTATTTAAAATTACCAAATTGCCCGTCCACTATATCTTTTAATTATGAAAATACCATGTTGGCATTTCTGGCAAAGTCTCCTAAGGAGACATGAAAGTCTTCTCCTCAACTACTCCTTTGTTCCTCTCTTTCAATTTTTTCCGTGACTTGCTCAAATTTGTCTCCTCAATTATCTTCAAAACGACATAATTTAAGGTATAAAATGTGACCAAAAAAATTGTATTTAAAATTACCGAATTGTTCCTCCATTATATCTTTTAATTACGAAAATGCCATGTTGGCATTTTCTGGCAAAGTCTCCCAAGGAGACATGAAAGTCTCCTCAACTACTCCTTTGTTCCTCTCTTTCAATTTTTTCCGTGACTTGCTCAAATTTGTCTCCTCAATTATCTTAAAAATAACATGTCATTTTTCCAAATCAAAAAAAAAAAAAAAAAGAAACAGATGCTAGATTTTAGTTTTAGGTGAAATTTGAACTCCCAACCTCAGGGATGAATAAAGAAGACCGAACCACTAAAACAAAGATAGTTATTGACAACTTATGTTTCGAAAATAATAAATAGTTTTCTATAAAGTTTGTAATTCCAAATAATTCTATTTTAATGAATATCAAACTTTTTAATTATTTAATTTCTAAATATTTTTAAAATCGTATTATTTATTTTAAAGATCTAATTTAACATACTTTGTACCAAAATAAAATTCGTATGTTTTTATTTTATTGTTATTTTTTATGTCATAATTTACTAAAATTAAGTTGGAAAATTAATATTCACATTTTAGTGCATTAATGATTATGGCACACTAATAAAAATAAATGATAAATTGATATAATTAAAAATTAAGAATTTAAGTTAAAATATGGTTATTTTATACGTTTTAAGATAGCGATGTATTTAGAGCTTATGTGGCGAATTTGATTTTGTAAGCTAGAAATTATCAAAGATGTAGGAATTCTATTACTCATCTTTTATGAGGTTTTGATAAATTAAAATTTGGTTGATTTATTTTGCAAGATATGTATATGATATTTTGAAATGTATATGATTATATCCACAACACGATGATGTAGAACTCGTCCTATATTGTACAGCGAGAAACATAATGATTTAACACATGCTATTATAAATTGAAAAAGCATCGTTAGGAAAACTAACTCTATAAATAATAATTGATTATAGAGGAATGGTAAGATATGAAGAGGGCGGTGGTTACGTCCTTGGGTACAAATACCCTAAGAGGTAAAATAGGGGGAGTGATGATGCTCCCTTGGGTCGAAAATCCCAGAACGTACTATATAGGAATCAACTTGGTAAGGACTTAGGGCTTGATGTCCCCTCACCGGAACACCTTGGAATGATTAGAGGCTGGTCAAGCATGCCCATTTGGGTTCGATGAGTTGAGTGATATTTTATTGAACGTGGATACCTAGGAATAATGATAAATTGTAATATTTGTGTATATGTATGCATGTGAAACTCGGTAATGATTAACTATGGTATCCACAGAACATGATCATAATAAATCTCATAATCTGGATAATGATGAGTACTAACTAACCATGCAGGTTTAAATGGGGTAATGATTAAAACCTTAAGGTGAGTAATGGTTTTCCCTATTGGGCATGTCGATGCTAATACCTATTTTATTTACATCTCTCAAGTGAAACTCAGTGTAACTTATCTGACGAGAAATAAGCGACAACACTACTGGTCTTGTGTTGAAAGAATCTTAGTTTATTTGTAATTCATCTATATCATGTAAGATTCGCAATACCTTTGTGGTGGCTATGTTAGGTTATATATATGTTTGAGAATTATACTATGGTGATGATGACTATATTTTAAATATTTAGTGCTACACTAAAATTGTGGTTTGTATTTAAAGCTTATTCTTATTTTCTATTTATTTCAAATACCCATGAGCATTGTTTTATTATTTTGAAATGATATTGTATTTAAATTTATTCTTATTTATTCAATACTACTAACCCCCACATAGGAGCCACTGCCCCTATGATAGGTGCCTACAGTCCATTTAGACTGGGCTAGGTGCCACACAGGCAGTCTAACTAGATTACTGGGCCTACACACTAATAGGTCCAGTAACCCATTTTGCATAACGTCCTGTATTACCTATGGTAAACCATATTCTACATAACTAGTCAAAGAATTTGTGAGCTAGCATTGGGATCTGATGGACATATATTATCAAGCTTCAATAATAACAGATAAATTAATCCCCAATTCGTTATCTATTTAATTATTAACTTTGGTGTCACTCCACTAAAGAACCAAAGCTGCACTTTTAATAATATATCATATTATCAGACTTTATTTATTAGTCTTGTCCAGGACCTCTTAAACACATGTGTATCCCTATAGCCTATCCATAATCAAATGAAGGACTTAGTTTCGTTTTACTTTTTTATTATTTTGTCTCAAAGTTATATTATTTCACCTATTTGGAAAAATTCTATTTATAATAATTACAAATGGAAAATCATTTCGTTACCACAAGTATCCAGATGACCAAGGCCTCGTTCTTTTCCAAATTCTTGAATAATGCCTTTGTGAGAATAACATTAACTCTCTATTAGAGAGCTATGGATTTCGTGTCTATGGATTAAGCTCTCATCGAATAAAGGTCGCATCTCTGACATACCGACAATAAAGCTTACATTCATCGAAACTTATGCCTTTGGCATACCAAAAGATACAAGCTATAAATATGAAGTCATGTATCTACTTCAGGATTAAGACCACACATAGATGATTGTCAAAATGAATTAATTTAAGATAAACAAAAATATTATTAAATCAATTATATTTTAGATCTAGTTCGGTGTACGACTACCATTAGGTCTACCACATCAATGTGTCTACCATGAGTCAATCTGCTCTGACAACCTAAATAAACTGTCTCCCCAATCAGACATAGATCCCTATTACAGTCTTGTTATGTATAAAGTATCTAGCTAGATACACAAAGTGTAAACTATATAATTTAGACTATTTATCTTGGTTTCGTATCTATACCACATAGAAACTCCATATATACCTGATCCCAACATTTGGTTATAATAGTCATGGAACACACGTTTGCTAAATGCTTAAACATAATAATGAAAGCAATATCAGGACATTATTAACACATAAAATATTCACAATATTATTTATTTATTTAATCCAAAATGTCATCAATTACAAATAAAGTATTTGTTTCTCAAGGCATCAACCCTAACACAAATTACCCTAGACTAAAAAATCACATCTAATTTAAAATTTTTAGATTTGTTTTCTCTTTCCTCTTTCTCTCTTCCCCTATCCCTTGTTATCTCTAGTTTCTTTTTTCTCTCTTTGCCTCTCCTCTATCCCTCTCTCTCACCTACTTTCTCGGCCAATTTTCACCTCCCTTTTGAGGAGCCTCTTATCTCTTCTCCATGGCAAAGTTTGACAAACTCCAATCCGCGTCACCTACGTCAAGTTTTGAGCCACGATTTTAGTTCGCTGGCATGTTCTCTTTCCTTCCCTACCTCGTTTCTTTTTCTCTCTTCCCTTTCACTTTTCGATTCTCTCTTTCCCTGTTTCGTTTTTCCCCATCAAAGCTCGTCGCGCCTAGTTGTGGTGATCGTAGTCCAGCCCGTGCCTAGCTAGATCTCGTGATGTTGAAGATATGATGACTAAGAAGCTCTTATTAGGCCATGGCTAGCTTCATGACTCGTTTTCAGTGGTGATTGAGAAGCTCCAACCAAGGGATAACTCGCAGTGAAACTACAAGATCCAAAAAATATGAACGAAGATTCGATGTTGACTGCTACCACAAAGTCAAGCGAAGTCCAATCTACCATAGTCTAGAAGTTGGATCTCTTTTGTTCACCGTTGAAGCACAAGTAAAGGTCCAATCTGCCTTGGTCTCCTACGATGCGATTACTACTGCATCGGAATCGCAGGACCAAAGAGAACCATGATATAGAAAAAATCTAAAAAGAAAAAGAAAAAAATTATGTTAAAAAATAAAATCAATGTTTTGGTTTTATTGATTTTATTTTTTAATAGTCTTGTATTTTGTTTTGTAAAATTTTTGGAATTTTTATGGTTGTAAAAAAAAAAAAGAAAGAAGAAGAAAACAATGCTTTGTTTTAGTGTGAAATACTATAATACTTAAGAAATATAGTATTTTCATTCCACTAGTGACATTGTTGGTGTTGGTGGTATCCGACGACGACGTCGATAAGTTTTTGTATTTATATAGAAATATAATATTTCAATGTAAATATAGTATTTTCGGGCTGTCGGTAGTCCGGTGAAGTTGCTAGTAAATTTTTGTATTTGCACAGTAAATACGGTATTTCTCGGTAAATATTGTATTTCCCGACTGCTAGCAATCGGTAAATTCTTCAATGAATTTTTACATTTATACGGTAAATGCGGTGTTTCCTAGTAAATATTATATTTCTTAGTTGTTAGGTTTTGACCAATTTGTCAGTAAATTTTTATATTTATATGATATATACGATATCTATTGATGCTTAACGTAGTATGGCAGCGGATCAATACCATGTACAGCTGTGCACGGTGGATAGCTCTTCTCTGTTCGTCTCTGCCTGTTCGGGTGGACCTGTAATAAGAGGAGAGACGCTTTGGAGGCAAGAAAAAGATGGGTTAGTCAATAGACATGGGCTCTCCGACGCTCAAGGCAGACGTTACTCGGCAAAGAACGGGAGCTTGTTAGGTGGGAAGGAGCATGCTTGCCTGAACGCAATAAATGCACTCTATTTATAGGTTGTCACTTGAACCGGGTGTCAGGTGGGTTTTGCCCACAACCCGTGTGTCACATCAAGACATGTCAGAAGGTAGGAGACAAGTATCGCACCTACCGCTGGTGGATTATTTCCCATCCGACGTCAAGTTGCCTGCCATTTGTTGGCCAGAGGTGGCAAGTAGTAGCCTGCTTGCAAGTTAAATAAATATGACCGAGCTAGTGTCTGATCCGAGGAGACGATCATCCATGCTGTGGCTCAGGAGCCCTAAAAAGCACCTCAGGCAAATGATCCAAGCTTTATTGGGGTTGGTTATTTGCTTCCTGTAGCTCCTGCTGAGCAGGTTTGTTGACCACCTAGAGTAGAGCTCCTCGGTGGTGGTGCTAAGCTCACCCTCAATAGTAGCCCCCTAGTTCATATGATCGGTGTTTGGCCAGGTGGACTATGCCAAGTGGGTGAGGTCAGCTCAGGGTGAAGTCCAAGCGGCATCCCAAGGCGACAGGAGATGGAAGGTCACGCGATGAAGCTTGAAAGGACACGTGTCGAAATGCGACTAGGTATCTTCCTAATAAGCATAATCATCGCGCCTCTTCATTTCTCGCACCCGAGTTCTGCACCTAAGGCGGCTATAAATAAGGCTTTACCCCCAATTATTTTCATGTACAATCCAGGCCACACTTCACAACTTCTGAATTTTAGCTGCCAAGCTGTAGTTGACAACTTGAAAACTCTTCTTTCTCGAGCTTCCACAACCCGATCAGGTAATTTTTTGAGAAGCGTGCGAAAACATGAGTGACCTTTTGGACTCCTATAATGTTAACATTTCTTGGTCAGACAGTAGAGCAAAGACCAAGGAGTCAACCTCCATGGAGGTTGACATAGAAGGATTGTCACTGGTACGAGATAGAGTAAGTCGGCTTTTTGAAATATTAAGGGTCGACGCCAAGACAGAACCCAAGCAGGAGTTCCTCAACTTGCTAGATAGGGGGCGCTCGGTGAGATCGTGTAGGGGCAAGGATCCCTACATTGGGGCAGCCACCGTAGGCACGTCCCGAGTAACTACCCAAGAACACGCCAAGCCAGAAGCAGCCGCCGATGTTTCGAGTACCTCCAGTTAAGACGTTGGGGTCCCAGTCTAGGTCAGGTAACCGTCGAGATCTCTAATGAAGAGAGAGCAGCAGAGAATGCAGAGCCCGAGGAAAGCGTTGCCGAGGATGAGACCGAACGAGTCATGGTCACCCAAGTCCGGGGGGGGGGTGGTGGTGACTGCTTATCGAGTATCCTAGTCAGGTCAGACATCAACAGTTGCCTACTCTAGTGCAATAACAAAATCCAGGCTCGAGGACCTACGCGTCGAGTTTGACATCCCAGACAACGTTGTCTTCATAGTGCCTGGAGAAAATGATTCGTACCTGACTCGACCTAAGGGGTACATAACTTTATACGCGTAATTCTTTAGGGCCGGGCTGCGCCTGCTGTTCCACTCATTCCTTCGCCGGACAATTAACGACCTAAATGTTTGCCCTGCCCAGCTCAACCCAAACAGCTACAGGTCACTGATTGGAATGTACGTGCTATGGAGGTACCATCGAGCTACCGAGATGTTGTAGGAGGCCTTTAAGTAGGTGTATAAGATGAAGAAGCTTCTCCGATAGTCTAGTTGGTATTATGTCATTGGCTTCAAAAAGGACTTCATCTTAGGCAACCCTGACTCGGACAAGCTTTGGAAGTTTGAGTGGTTTTACGTCAGGGGAAAATTACCTAGCCCATGCCGATGAGGTCGTCCGTGAGGATCAATGTTTCCAAAGGACATTTAAACAGGGACACGTGTGGTGTAAGGGGTCGTGGGCGTCGAGCCACATCATTAGGGCAGTGGAAGACCTGTTCGACAAGCCGAAGCCCAAGAGACAACAGTCATTCCTACTCTTGAAGGGAACTCTTTCTCGTTATGCCTGGTTTGGGGAATCCAGTACAACTAATCCCCCTTCAAACATTCAACCTGCCCGATCGGCCAAGCAGGTGACATTGGTGAGGCCAAGAGCTGCTGACATCCTAGGGCCGAGCACCTCTAGATCTGGGTGGCCGACGAGGGAGCCATCATCATCTAATACCGAGGACTCGACGAGTGGCTTCTTCGATGCGAGGCCACCAGTAGTAGACGAAGACCTTGCGAACGTGATTCGGTTCTTGTACCCATCGAGCCAGCTCCAGATTGGAGGTGAGCTCTGATTTTTTTTTTTTTTTTGCTTTGTCAAGCTCGACTTAACATGGGAGATTTTTCTTGATTCTTACTGCAAAAATGTCTTCTCGGTCGACCACCCAAGAAAAAAGACGAGCTTTGATGGAGCGCCTTCGTCGTTCAAAGGGGAAGGCAATGGTCAGGTCAAAACAGAAGAGAACCCCGAGACTAGAGCTACCACCTAGATCCGAGCTACAGCTGCGAACGAAGCAACAGCCCCAGGTAGTCCAAGTTGTCCCCCCACCTCCGCCAACAAGAACAGAGGCTTCATCAAGCCGGGCTCAACCTCTAGCAGTCACCATTGTCTTGCCGCCGTCCTTGGCCGACCCTCCGAGGAGGAAGCGGAATACCCAATGCTTTATCCTCGATCACTTCAGGGATACTGTTCTTGAGGAGTCGTTCTTGGAGAACCTCCGAGGAGAGGACTTCGAAGGCCTATCCAGCGTTGCCTTCTGCTCTACCGCCAAGGTGAGTAAAAGTTTTGTACTGAGCCTCATTTGACTTGTCTCATTCTTCGCTTTCTAACCTCTATTGTTTCAGGCGTACACGTTATTAGATCTGGCTTACATGGCCGGGCGGAAGGAGCTTAACCTTGAGAAGGAAAGGCACACTAAGACCATCGTCAAAAAGGATGAGGTCGAGAAGGAACTCAATGTAAAGAACATCAAGCTAGATCAAATCAAGGAGGCTCTTGCTCGGGCCAAAGACGAGGCTAGGAAGACAAAGGAGAAGGCCGAGCAAGCCAAGGTGGTAGTAAAGGAGGTGAGGAAGGCAGCCGAAGGGGCGAGAAACGAGGCCGACCAATCTTGGGACTAAGCCAACCACCTCGGGGATCAACTACGAGCCCTACAGGGCGAGCACCAGCTTCTCCTGAAAGAACTGCCTGGCAGCCTTGCCCAAGCCGTGGAGGAATCTAAGGCGTCCTCGGAGTACGTCGATTACTGCTACTTTAGGATGACCGACCCTTGGGATTACCTTATTAAGAAGCATCTTAAGGCGATGGACTTCGATTGGTCACTCCTTGTCGAGACAAAGCAGGGCGAGGCACAGTAGCCCGAGCCAGAAGAAGTTGTCAAAGTTGACGGCGAAGACAGCGGGGACAACAAGGGCGGTGACGGTGGTGAGGATAATACTGGGGGCGGTGTGGCGTACGGCACCGTCCCACCTCTTTATGTGACGGCCGCCCACTCATCCGTCATGAGTACCACTAGCTCAATTGGTACTCATGAAGGAAATAAGAACTTCTTAAGGGAGGTTTAAGGTTCGAACCATGAGGGACGCAAAAGAAAAACCCAGAGGGGTCAGAGGGCCCCAGAGGGGACAGTACGGATGAGTGGGCGGCCGCCACATAAAGAGGTGGGACGGTGCCGTACGCCACAGGCGGGGCCTAGGCTTAATGCTTTGTTTCTTTTTTTTATTTATCTGGGCTTAGGAGGTGCTTGGTTATTTGTACCTCCTCAACACTTTCCTTAATGAAATTTTTATTTTCCCCAAGTTTATTGCGCCTCGAAGTTTTCCTTTTAATTTGGCTCTAAAGTGCGATTGTTCTCAGATGAAAAATTTCTTTGTATGAAAGCATGTAGGGCTTCTCAGAAACGAAGTTCAAACCTCATTTCTCCAAGTTTTGTTTTTCTCAGAGAAGGATTGAGTTAGGAATTCTTCCAAGTTGGATGTTTCTCAGGAAAAAACTTTTTAACATTGATTCTGAACTTGCATTTTCCCAATTCTATTCTCGTCAAGTTTAGCGTCTCAGTAATGGAACATCTTCGGCCCATTTTCTAGAAAAAGATAGCATTTATCGAGTTTAGCCGAGCATAGAAGGCCTATTTTCTCAATCGGGCAAAGCACAATAGCGTGTGGTACCCTGTACCCTATCGCCCCCTTAGACTTGTTTAAGTTCATTCGATCTTTTACAAGTCTAATGTTGCTCGGGCATAGTCATGCTAGGGCGACTTTGTCTGGGTGGTCCGTGCGGTGACGGACTAATGATTGGCATTATGCCAACCAGCCCCCTAGTCCAGTTGTTCGGGGTGACCCTCCCTCTCCGAGAGTTAATATCTGGCCCCCCAGGCTGGAGTTATGGCATCCATCTTTGGGGTTATATCTTCCTTAACACGTATTGCTCAATGGAACAGTGTAGGAATTAAAATTTTCATTGATGTATAATATTTATATTCCAATCCTGTTTAACAGGCCTAGTTACAAAAGAATGTAACTAAAGGTCAAAAAAAATTTCTGGCTTCAATTAGCAAAAGAATTTTTTTAGAAGCTCAACGTTCCAAGGATGACCGAGCAAGTTAGCCTTTATATCCGATAGTCTATAGGTGCCTGGTTGGATAATTCCAACGACCTTATACGGTCTGTAGGTGCCTAGTCTATAATTACAAAAAAGAATATAACCAGAGGTTAACAAAGGTTTCTAGTTTCAGTTAACAAAAGAATTTTTTTAAAAGCTCGGTGTTCCAATGATGACCGAGTAGGTTACCCTCTATATCTGATAGTCTGTAGGTGCCTGGTCGGATAATTTCAATGACTTTATATGATCCGTCCCACTTTGGACCGAAGGACCCTAACCTAGGCTATTGAATAGTGACCTTTTTTAGCACTAAATCTTTAACTTTGAAGCTGCTTGGTTGGACCCGTTTATTATAATACCGAGCAACGACTTGGTTCCGAGCTGCGTTACGGATCGCAGCACGGTTCTTCTTCTCGTCGAGCAAATCAAGTTCGAACGTCATAGCCTCGACATTTTGAATCTCTTCGTATTGCTCGACCTTGAAGCTTGGCAGTCTAACTTTTGCTAGGATGATAGCCTTAGCCCTGTATACGAGAGAGAATGGAGTATCCTCAGTGGCAGTTCAGGCAGTTGTTCTGTAAGCCTAGAGCACCTTTAGGGGCTCGTCGATCATGCCCCTTTGAGGCCCTTGAGTTTCTTCTTTAGATTGTCCTTGATCATTTTATTGACCGCTTCAACTTGCCCATTGCTATGTAGGTAGCTCGGAGAAGATATGACCTTTTTAATGCCGAGCTACTCGCATAGGCGGAAGAGACTTGCGGATTTAAAATGCTTTGCATTATCGGTCACAATGGTATGTGGGATCCCAAATCAACAAATGATGTTTCTCCACATGAAGTTTGTGCACTTAGCCTCGGTCATGTTGGTGCATGGCTCGATTTTCACCCATTTAATGAGGTAGTTGATGGCTACAATATAGTATTTAAACTGAGACCGAGCTTGGGGAAGGGGTCTGATAAGATCGATGGCCCACTTAGCAAAAGGCCCCGCTGATGTTACCGAGGTGAGTGGCTTGAGATGGTGTCTGGGCACCTTCACAAACTGTTGACATTTTAGACATTTTTGTGCAAAGTCCTTATAGTCTTGCTCCATGGTCGGCCAATAATATCCTTGCTGAAGACATTTCTGGGCCAGGGACTGCCCCCAGAATGATTACCACATAGCCCCTTATGGATCTCCGTCATCAGACATTAAGCTTCTCTAGGCCCTAAGCACTTCAAACATAGTGTAGTGTAGCCTCGCTGATATAGCTTACCATCGATCATCAAATACCAGGCCGAGCTGTTGTGGATCCGGCATGCCTTTTTTTGGTCGCTGGGTAATTCGGCTGTGATTAGGAATCGGATGATCGGGTCCATCCAGGTGGCTTCCTACTCTTTGGCTACACTTGTCACTTCCTTGTCGATACTTAACTCGACTAATCTTTCAATAGGGACCAATGTTAGCTCGCTATCGCCCAAGCCCGAAGTGAGCCGAGCAAGCTTATCGGCCTCAGAATTTTCTGATCTGAGGATCTGTTTAAATGAATAAAATTTAAACTGCTCGAGCAATGTCCTAACCTCTTGTAAATATGCGGTAATGGATTCTGTCCAGGCATGGAACACCCCAGTGACCTATTGGAACACGAGCATGGAGTCACTATGATGATTATATGGTCTACCCCTAGATCTCTGTCATTTTTTAGTCCAGCCAAGAGTGCTTCGTACTCCGCCTCATTGTTAAGGGCCTTGAAATCGAATCAAAATGCGTAGATTGTCTTATATATGTCCGACCCAAGCCCTCAGCGCAGGAGGATCCATCCACAAAGAGCTTCCATTCTGGTTCCTGCGTAGGGGTATTACCACCTCCACTACAGCTAGGGGCATCTAGGTCTTCGACATGTGTCTTCTTGGCTAGCGGTGTGCCTTGTTCGGCATCAATGAACTTGGCAATGAAATCTGTGAGGGCTTGGGCCTTGATAGCCGTCCTTGGGACAAAATGAATGTCATATTGACCGAGTTTGACCGACCATTTGGCCATCCATCCTGATATCTTCAGACTCTATAGAACTTGCCGGAGAGGGAACTTCGCTGGGACTCAGATAGTGTGGCCTTAAAAACAAGGCCGTAGTTTCTGAGCCGAAGTGACTAGGGAAAATGTTAGTTTTTTTAGCGGAAGGTAGCTCTCCTTGGCACCTTGGAACGTGTCATTGGTGGAATAGACGAGCTTTTGAACTCCATCTTCTTCTCAAATAAGGACCGAGCTGACAGCCTTTTTGGACACGGTGAGGTAGGCATACAGGACTTTTCCCGGTAAAGGTTTGGATAGAAGCGAGGGCATGGCTAAGTGCCTTTTAAATTCTAGAAGGCTTCCTCACACTCTCTGCTCTACTCAAACCTTCCCTTGAGTGCTTAAAAAATGGATTGCACTTGTCAGTAGACCAAGAGACGAACCTGAAGAGGGCCGTTACCATGCCGGTGAGTTTCTGCACCTTCTTGACTATTCGAAGTAAATTCATGTCTATAATAGCTTGAACCTTGGCTGGGTTGACCTCGATTCCTCTTTGATTGACCAAAAATCTGAGAAATTTGCCAGAGCTAACCCCAAATGCACATTTCATCGAGTTAAGTTTCATTCAATACTCCCGGAGAATGTCAAAGCTTGCTCGAAGATCGGCCATGTGGTCTACTACTCAGACGGATTTAACTAACATGTCATCCACATAGACTTTCATGGTTTTGCTGATCAGCTGAGCAAACATTTTGTTGACTAGGCGTTAGTAGGTATCCCCGGTATTCTTAAGTCCAAAGGGCATTACTACATAGCAGTGGAGCCCTTGGTCGGTAACGAAGGCAGTTTTTATTTGATCTTCCTCGGCCATCCGAATTTGATTATAGCCAAGATAGGCGTCCATAAAGCTCAACAGCTCATGCCCGGCTGTTAGTCTATACAAACCCATCATTTTCCACTCACCTTCTTGATCAGGACCATATTCACCAACCACTCCGAATACTTTACTTCTCGGATGAATCTCACATTTAGGAGCTTCTGGACTTCCTCATTTATGGCGACGTACCTTTCCAGGTTAAAGGCCTTTCTCTTCTTAATAACCAGCTTGTAGTCTATTTGGACGTTAAGCCGATGGCAGATTATGCTAGGATCAATGCCAGGCATGACTTCGTGAGACCACACAAACACATCCTGATACTCTGTAAGGAGCTTCTCAACATAGGCCTAAATCTCAGGTTTCAGCTGAGAACCGAATTGGACTGTATGGTCAAGATGCACTGGGTCAAGGCTAAACAGCACTAGATCCTTGATAAGGGCGACCCTCACCTATTCCTCAAGTATACGGGGGTCGAGGATGGAAAGCATCTTCGATGCTACTCGACTAGGAACTGTATTTCGTCAATCTTGTAAATGGCTGAGACATTTAATTGCCAAGCTAATGCGGCCTTAATAGCATTAGTATAGCAAGCTCGGGAATCCTTCTGTTGTGACCTGATTACTCTAACCCCCATTATTCGTTGGAAACTTCATGGCCATGTGGTAGGTGGAGACCACAGCCTTTAGTGCGTTTAACATTGGATGGCCGATAATGATGTTGTATTAGGAGGGTTTGTCAACAACGAGGAAGTCGACAATGCGTGTTACCCGAGCAGCACCCTCACTAAAGGTGACCGATAGGCCTACCTTTCCGACTGCTCAGACGCATTCTCCAGTAAAGCCATAAAGTGGCATCTAGACCTGGATAATGGTATCATTGTTGATCTTCAGCTTATCGTATGCTTGCTTAAACAGGATGTCAGCAGGACCACCATTGTCGACGAGCATATGTCGTACTATGTTGTTGGCAATGTGCAGTTCACACACAAAGGCATCATTGTGCGGGTGGACTAATTTATCTGCCTCCTCTTTCGTAAATGTGAACGGCAAGTCTTGCAGGCGGCAGATTTTATTGACGCACTCATACATGTTAATGAGCTCACCTCTCTCGACTAGCCGAGCTTCTCAGACGTAAGTCACCCGCCTGCTCAATGTGTCCCCAGTGACTGGCCCTCCAAAAATTATGTGAACAATATTTGGCGGTTTCGATGCGTTCTCACATGGTTGCGCTTGCGGTTCAGCGAGTCTCGGCTCAGTTGGTCATTTCTCCCAACTACAGAGCTGGAGTTAAATTTGCTCTATAAACTCCCACAGATGCCCGTCTTGGACCAGTCTCTCAATCTAGTCCTTGAGCTGAATGCAGTCACAGGTGTTATATCCCACATCCTTGTGAAAACTACAGTACTTGCTTTGGTCTCGCTTACTACCCTTGAGATTGGACGGGTCGACTAGTAGGTTCCTCCCGCTCACCTGGGTAAGTACTTCATCAATGCTCGCTACCAGAGGTGTGTAGCTTTGGATTTGCCAATCGGCGCTTTCAGCTTCTCGGTCTTCTTGTCCTTCTTCTACTTCTTGTTTTGTTCGACGCTCGGTTGCTCGAGTGCCTTTTTCTGTTTCTTTTCCTTCTTCACGCCACTGTTGCTTCCCTCTTCTCAACGGCTCTTCATATATTCAGCCACATCGGCATACCTTTGCGCGTAGTCGAGCATATAAGAGAATGTGCTTAGCTGCTCAAAGGCTAATGACCAGGTTAGCTTTTAGTCTCGAAGATCCCCTACGAAGGTGTGCTTTATGGTCTCGTCTTCGACGTGCTTAACCTCAAGTGCTACTCAGGTAAACTGATTTATATAATCTCTAACATTGCTGTCTCCCTGCTTGAAGACATACAGATAAGTTATTTCTTTTCTCCTCATTTTTGTTGTGGAGAAGGGTGCTGAGAAGGCGTCAAAGAGTTGTTGAAAAGAAGTGATTGAAGCTAGTTCAAGGCGTCGAAACCATTGCTGAGCTGGTCCGATAAGGGTCAAGGAAAAGGCCCTGCACATGGCTGCGTCGCTAGAGTTTTGCAAGAGCATATGTCCCCGGTACAATTCAACATGCTCATCAACATCAACGGTCCCATCGTAGGCCTTGATTTGCGAGACTTTGAACTTAGGCGGCATCGGAGCGCGCATGATGACATCAATAAACGGTAGATCTAAGGCACCGACGTTGTCCAAACCGAAACGATTGTTGCAAATTTCATCAATGTAGCATTGCAGCTCTCAGAGCTGGTAGCTATTGGTATCTTTGGCCAGTTCCACCCTATAGAGTACTCCACCCGCAACCTTGTCACAAACCCTAGGGTGACGACCTTATTGAGCCTCCCTTTGGCGCCCGAGCTGATCGAAAACGAAAGCTTGAGAGCCCTACGAAGACGGGGCCTGTGCTTCCTATGGGCCCAGGTAGCCTTCTCGGATGAGCCTGTTATTTGCTGAGACGCCATGTGTGGATCTTTTGGAGCGCTCTGAGTTAGCTTCACTGAGGTCGACAGCACCTAGTCCTACTCGACGCCCAGCCTGGTTAGCCAGGGATGGGGGAAGGAGGCCAGGAGCTGCCTGGTGTTGTGCCTGCTATACGAGCTGCTGGGTGAGTATCCAAACAACATTGGTCAGTTCCTGGATAGGGTCTTGGACAACTAGATCTCGCACCTGTTCGGCCCTCGCTGTGCTTCCTTGACCCCCAAAACAGGATCTAGTGGCTTGGGGGCAGCCTTTGGCTCTGGCCGTATTTTGGTTCAGTTTCGGGCTTCTCCTAACCCCTTATGTCAGAGACCCTCATCTCGGGTGTTGCCTCGAGTTTCCATATCGGATCACGGGCTAGTCGTGGCTAGTAATTTCAAGTAAAGGTGTAAGCGCCCTCCTTCTAGCGTCAAAATGTTGATGCTTACCATAGTATGGCAGCAGATCAACATCACGTGCGGTTGCGCACAGTGGACAGCTCTTCCCTGCTCGTTTTTGCCTATTTGGGTGGACCTGTAATAAGAGAAGGGGTGCTTTAGAGGCAAGAAAAAAATTGGTTAGTCAATAGACAAGGGCTCTCTGACGCTCAAGGTAGGCGTTGCTCGGCAAAGAACGGGAGCTTGTTAGGTTGGAAGGAGCATGCTTGCCTGAATGCAATAAATGCGCTTTATTTATAGGTTGTTACTTGAACCGGGTGTCAGGTGGGTTTTGCCCACAACCTGTGTGTCACATCAAGACGTGTCAGAAGGTAGGAGACAAGTCGCGCCTATCGTCGGTGGATTATTTCCCATCTGACGACGAGTTGCCTGCCATTTGTTAGACAGAGGTGGCGAGTAGTAGCCTACTTACAAGTTAAATAAATTTGACCCGAGCTGGTGTCTGATCCGAGGAGGTGATCATCCATGCTACGACCTGAGGGCCTTGAAAAGCACATCAGACGGACAATCCGAGCTTTATTGGGGTTGGTTATTTGCTTCTAGTAGCTCCTGCCGAGCAGGTTTCTTGACCACCTGGCATTGAGCACACCCCCAATAGTATTTTTTGGTAAATATTGTATTTTTTGGCCGTTGGTAGTCTAAAAAAGTCACTGGTAAAATTTTATATTTACTTCGTAATATAGCATTACTCCAGGTTGCCAACGATGTCAGCGTGGAAGGAGGATAAGAGATATAGATAAGAAAGATGTGAGGTATTTTGGGGCTTTTGTTTTTAATTTCTTATGAGATATTTTTCAATTTCTCATGATATGCTGTTTATTACACTTTTAAAAATTATATGACATTATTTACTAACTTTTGAACAAAATTTGCTTTTTTGCTCTTTCTCCAAAAAAAAATTGACACTAAGGGCAACTTTATTAAACCTATGAGCGATAAAGGTACAATTATTGCTATCTCCACTAAAGATTAAGGAAAAAAAACGATGGCTTGTTCATAGAGAAATTATTTCTTATAGGCATTGTTTACATGCATGATTCGAGAGCAAAACACAAACCTTTCCTCAAAGCCAAAAATAAAGCAGTAGGCATTCAGAAGTTAACACGCTTAAACATGCGATTGAGGACACCCTTCGAGTCGCAAATCACATCGCCACTCCTAACCACATCAATATGCTCCGAATAATTTTGATCAAAATACTCCTTTCCAAAGAAATTTTAGAAAAATCTTTATAAATAAAATATTTTCTTTAAGTTAACAAAAATTAATAGGAATTAAGAACCAAAAAAAATCAAAAAGAGGTTAAATACATAATTATACGTTCTAGTTTTTATTATTTTTTAGTTTGTCTCTCTATTTTGAGAAACTACAAAGATGTTCTTTGAGTTTCAAAACTTATTTCAATTTTATCCCTCATAGAATTTTTTGACTAAAAAAATATAAAGATAAGATAAAAATACATTTAATTAAACCTAATTTGTTTATAAAATATATGTTTCATTTTAAGGAAATTTGTTAAAAAATATTTTAGAATTTAAAAATTCATAAAACTTAAGATCTTTTTTGAGATTCAATGACCTTGTTTGGTTTTGTTCTCAAAATTTTTTGAAATGTTTTCACATGCTTTTCGAGGCAAAAATTTTAAAAACACTCTTAGCACAATTCCTAACAAATTCCTATTTTCAAGATAAAAACATTTTCACATGTTTTGAAAACAATACCAAACAGCCCCAACGTTTTGTTTTAGGATTTTTTAAATGTTTTTAATACAAAAAATATTGTAAAAACTATTTTAGGGTAGCCATGTTGTTTTGTCTAATTTTTTTATTCATAAGGATGACATTAAAATAAGTTTATAAAATTAAAAATAAAATAATAAATTAAGAAAAAGTTAAAATTAGAAGGTACAATTATGTAATTAATCTAACCTTCATAAAGCTCTCGTATTTGAAGGTCTTCACCTACCATTTTGAGTATACTAAAAAAATATTTGACAAAATCAATTCTAATCAAAAATTTTAATTAGTATAATACAAAACTTTTGTATATTATATTAATAAAAAAATAAGTTATAATATAAGACCTTTATATGTTATAATTTTTAATTTAAAAAGATGACAATCTAATATTTGGCCAAAAAAAAAAGAGCATACTTGGAAGTTTCCGAATTTCAGTGAAGTTTGAGGACAGAAATTTGATCGCTTTTATATTATAATTATTAACCCATGCCGACAACAAATAACTGAAATAGTTTCGTATATTATTTTGCTTTGTTAATGACGTGACGTCTACCGACGTTAAGCCACGAATTCTAGTTTTCCAAATGAACGGGCTCCATCATTACACTAGATATTTATGAAATCTTATCTCCTCAACCATATGAAAATATTGCATACCACTTCAGCTACATGTTGGTTTGTTTAATTGTCGCAATCCAAGTATGTAATTCTACAGTTGTTAACCAACTCGAAATTATTAATCTTGAAGAATAACGATATACGCTAGACAATGACGGAAAAGTTTTTGTTTTTTTTTTTTTAAGTGCGAGTTCGTGAATCACATGTCACAAATTCAATGGCCGTCTTTTGAACAACTCTTTTGAACGCTTCTCCAAGAATCTACACAACAAAAGAAGATTTTTAAGAGGATGATAAAAATTATTAGTTAAAATTATTTTTATTGTAATATATATAAATTTTATATTTATAATAATTTTTTTATTGTTATTAAAATATATAAAAATTTTATATTATTTATAATTAAATTTACGATAAAAATCTCATTATTCGTCAAATAGCTTGTTGAATTATTGCTTTCAACAGGAGACCAATACGAACAAAAACGGTTGCAGCCTCTCTGTCCGTCATTAGCAACCAACTTGAGCCATCGACTTGTCCTACGGTGGTTTTGAAATCCAATAAACGACATTAAAAAAAAAAAAAAAAAAAAAAAATCATCCTCCTTTCTCTTTTCTTTTCTTTTTTTTAATTTTCGTTTTTAAGGACAATAGTTTCCAATAAATAACACACCGTTTGGGCTTTGAACAGTAAAATTCTTTTTTTTTTCCTTTTTCCATTTTGTTCTAAACATTTGAACAGGGAATTGTTTCTCGGATTTCCATCTACCACCCAAATGCCCCCTCTCCTCTTTTCTGTTCTTTTCTTTTTTTTTTCCCCCTCCTCCTCTACCGATTTTCCCTCTGTACACTATCAAAATTATTTCTATTGCTATTTATATCAAAAAAAGGAAAAAAAGGGAAATTTTAAGAACAAAGATCAGCTCCTGCATTGGCCTTGCTCATTGCTCTGCAATTTGACCATGGCGATCAAATTTCATCTGTTATTTTATCTTTCTTTCATTTTTGGTTTTCTCAGTTTAAACTACTCGATCTTGCTAACCCCAATGCGCTTAATCACGGCGTTCCTAACAGCCTCAGTGTGCAAATACAGACCATTCTGCTCAATCCCAGACATGTAGTTCCTCACTTCCTTTCTGATCATCTCTTGCATCACAGCCAGAAACTCTGCACTGAAGAACGGCTTCTCGTACCCAAACTGACCGCTCTGATTCCCCCGACTTCCCACAAAACCCGCTTCTCCTCTCAACATCAACACCTCAGGAATCGGCGGCACCGCTACGCCCACAGCCTGTGGAACCGCAATGCTGCGATTGTGATTTGCTACTTCCGAGGAATCCGGCGATGGAAGAGACAGACTGAGCGATGTCGGAGGATCGGACGCGGCGGCGGCGGAAGACGAAGTGTCAACCTGCTGTTGAGTCGTCGGAGAGACCGGTCCGGTTCGCGGAACCGGTCTGAGAACTTGGGAGAGAGGAACGGCGCCAGGCAAGCTCGATTCGCTCAAATCGGATCCGGACGGGCTACCAGGGTTACCGGTGCCGAGGCTGGCGGATCTCTTGAGAGGTGGGCGGTCGTAAGGCTCGCCAATGAAGTCCTCCGAGAGGGACGAGCATTTCCGCTTGAGCGTGGAGTTCCAGTGGTTCTTGATGGCGTTGTCGGTCCGGCCGTTGAGGAGGCGAGCGATGGTGGCCCACTTGTTGCCAAACCTCGCGTGGGCCCTGATGATGGTGTCGTCCTCTTCGGGGCTGAAAGGGCGGTGCTCCACCTCCGGCGAGAGCTGGTTGCACCACCGCAGACGGCAGGACTTGCCGGATCGGCCAGGAATCGACTTGCTGATCAGAGACCAGTTCCTTGGGCCGTAGTTCTGGACCAGCCTCCGTAACGCCTCGTCCTCTTCTGGGCTCCACGGACCCTTTATCCGATCCAAGTTTTTTTTAGTCAAATTCGAATCCATCTCCGAAAACAAAACTATAATTACAAAACGAAGAAGACAGAATAAAAACAAAAGATGATATGATAATAAAAGAGAGTAATTTTAGTGTGCCTTGGGAAAATTTTTTGGTACAGGAAAAGGGCTTATTATTAGTGGAAGTGGTGGTGGAGGCGAAGCCTCACCTTGGTCTGAGAGAGAGGAGGAATTACAGGGGTGGAGGAAGGTATAAATATGGGGAGAGAGAAGGGGTTACCGGTTAAGCCGGTTGGTGTGACCGGTCATAGCCGTTGAGACTAAGGTGGATTTTTCCGGGCAAGGCAGTTACTAGCAATACAGCTGTCAAACTGACACGCGTTGCTTTTGCTTGGGACCTCGTCTTCTAACTTACACGTATAGGGTAATATTTAACAAGAAATAAAATAAATAAATAAAGAAATATGCAACCACTTCCCCAATTTAACCTTTGAAAATAGTAGAATTGTTATGAATATAGTATTATAATGGATGTTCATGACCCCTAAGTCTTTAATTCTCATAACCTTTAAAGTTTTATAAATTTCATAACTTCTATTTGTTACAATTTATTCATAGTTTTTCTTATATTTACAACATTATTAAACCTATTATAACTTATGTGTATCTTTAGCTTATAAATAAAAGGCTTTGAGATGCATGTAAAAAAAGAAGAAATAATATAGATATCATTCTCTCGTTCTCTTGTGTTCTTCTCTACTTTTAAACTATATTCTCTTGTTTTGTTTATTTTACAACACGTTATCAGTACGAGTCTCTAGTTTGTGAGTTTTACAAGTGTTAATTGCTCTTTGGTTCAATCACTTCTTGTTTTGAAAGGTATATTGTGCGTATATCTTCACTAATGTTTATGTAGTATAGCCATTCTCCCTTATAATTCTAAGGACATGTCTACTTTATCTATTATTAAATATAGCTTTATATCAATTGCACATTCCTTCTTCGAGATTAGTATTTCTGTTGGCTTTTGATCATTTCATTCATTTTTTTTTTCTCGTGTAAAATTAATTCTAACAATTTCACCATCCATCACGTTGTTGATATGTTATACACGTGTGTAGTGTTAACTATTTAATGTATTACATTTGCTTTTAGGTTAGTAGCTGTATAATCCATCTTTGTTATAATTAGTCGTTATATTATTAATTCTGTTTTATTACATTAACAAATTATTTTTTTTATCATCAATAACTATATAATTTTAAAAAATGAATTTATTGTATAAGTTTTCTTTTATAATTATTATGTTATTTTTTTAATTAGTTTTAATGACATGATTTTCAATGACAATTTTATTGCAATTTTTTTTTATTTTCTATGCACGTGCGTGATATTTGGTATTCTCATATTGTAAATATTTGTCTTTTTGTTAATTAATAAAGAATAAGTTATTGTAATTCTTATTTACTTTATTTTATCATATACTAGTTTGCACAATGTCGAATCTTACAAAGCTAGAGTTCGTTGCTCTTGATATTTCTGGCAATAATTATTTGGCATGGACTCTTGATGCTGAAATTCATTTGGATGCTATGGGTCTTGAAGACACAATCAAAGAAGGAAATCAAGAATCATTACAAAACCGCATCAAAGCAATGATTTTCCTTCGCCACCATCTTCATGAAGGATTAAAAACTGAATATCTTACTGTAAAAGATCCACTTGACCTTTGGAAAAATTTGAAAGAAATATATGACCACCAAAAAACTGTTATTCTTCCAAAAGCTCGTTATGATTGGATGCATTTACGATTGCAAGATTTTAAATCAGTAAGCGAGTATAACTCTGTAATATTTAAAATTAGTTCTCAATTAAAATTATGTGGAGAAAATATTGCTGATGAAGATATGCTAGAGAAAACATATATACTTTTCATGCCTCAAATGTACTCCTGCAGCAGTAATATCGAGAAAAAGGCTTTAAAAAATGCTCTGAATTAATTTCATGCCTTCTTGTGGCTGAACAAAATAACGAGCTATTAATGAAAAATCATGAATCTCGTCCAACTGGTTCTGTCCCATTACCTGAAGTGAATTCAACAACATCTAACAATTCGGGGCATGGACGAGGTCGTGGTCGTGGTCATAGTCGTGGTCGTGGCCGCGGACAAGGTCGAGGTTGGAATACCTATCGCAATTGTGATAATAACAATTCTCACATCCAGAAAAGGGATAATAATGGAGACAAAGGAAAAAGTGTGCAACAAAATGATTCAAAGAATTCAGAAAATATATGCTACCAGTGCGGTATGAAAGGACATTGGTCACGTACTTGTTGTACGTCGAAACATCTTGTTGAGCTTTATCAAGCATCACTCAAAGAGAAGGGGAAAAATATAGAAGCAAATTCTGCCTACTTTGATGATCTTGACCAAAGTCCTATTGATATAACTCATTTAGATGTGGCAGATTTCTTTGAACATCCTGAAGGGAGAATTAATCATTTAATTGGTGATGGGAATGTCTAAAATATTTAAAATGATTTCTAGGATTTTATTTTTGGTGTGTTTGGTTTGAGGTGTGTTTTGGTGTGTTTTTTTTTTTTAACTATGGTTTCAACATCTAATATTTTACTTTGTTGGATTGTAATATTTCTTATAATGTACTTTTGTTTTATTTGAATGAAGAAAATATGGATATTCCCTAATCTTTAGTTGGATCCAAGATCAATGGTGAAGATGTGTGTCTTGCTGATAGTGCAACAACGCATACTATACTTAAAGATAAAAATTATTTTTCCCACTTGATAATGGGCAAAGCTAATGTTAATACAATATATGGTAGTACAAAAATTATTGAACGCTCTAAAAGAGCAATATATTATTACCCAGAGGAACAAGATTTCTTATAAATAATACATTACTTTCTACTAAGTCTCAAAGAAATTTATTAAGTTTTAAAGATATCTGACGAAATGGATATTACATTGAGACAGTGAATGAGGCGACTGTTGAATACCTCTATATTATAGCTATTATTTCAGGTAAGAAATACATATTAGAGAAATTGTCTGTTCTTTCTTCCAGTTTGTACTACACGAATATTAGTCAAATTGAAGCACATGCAATAGTGAACCAAAAGTTCACTAATCCAAATACTTTTATTATTTGGCATGACCAGTTAGGCCATCCCGGGTCAATAATGATGCGAAGAATCATTTTGAATTCAAATAGACATCCATTGAAGAACCAGAAGAATCTTCAATCTAATGAATTCTCATGTGCTGCTTGTTCTCAAGGTAAATTAATCATTAGACCATCACTAGCTAAAGTTAGGATTGAATCCCCTGCATTTCTGGAACGTATTCAAGGTGATATATGTGGGCCCATTCATCCATCATGTGGACCATTTAGATATTTTATGGTTTTAATAGATGCATCTACAAGATAGTCACATGTATGTTTATTATCAACTTGCAACCTGGCGTTTGCGGGATTACTTGCTCAGATAATTTGATTACGTGCGCAATTTCCAGATCATGCAATTAAGTCCATACGTCTTGACAATGCTAGTGAATTTAGATCCCAAACTTTTTATGATTATTGCATGTCAATAGGGATAACTGTTGAAGAGCCTGTTGTCCATGCTCATACACAGAATGGTCTAGCAGAATCATTTATTAAACGCCTCCAATTAATAGCTAGACCTCTACTTATGAGAACCAAACTTTCTGTTTCTGTTTGGGGACATGTTATTTTGCATGCAACAGCACTTGTGCACATTAGGCCAACGTCATATCATAAGTTCTCTCCATAACAATTGGCTTATGGTCAGGAGCCAAATATTTCCCATCTAAGAATTTTTGGTTGTGCAATTTATTTTCCTATTGCTCCACCATAACACACTAAGATGGGACCTCAAAGAAGACTGGGAATATATGTTGGATATGAATCCCCTTCTATAATTAATTATCTTGAACCAATGACAGGAGATGTTTTTACGGCTAGATTGGCTAACTATCATTTTGATGAAACAAACTTCCCAACATTAGGGAAAGAGAATAAGTAGCTGGAAAAATAAATTTTATGGAAAGCATCGTCAATAAGTCATCTTTATCCTCGTACACAACAATGTAAGCAAGAAGATCAAAAGATAATTCACTTGCAAAATATAACCAATCAATAGCCAGACGCATTTACTGACCTAAAAAGAATAACCAAATCTCATATACCAGCTGCAAATGCTCCTGTTCGAGTTGATGTCCCAGTAAGACAAAATATTACTATAGCAAATGAGTCTAAAGCACGCTTGAAGCGTGGTAGACCAGTCAGTTCTAAAGACAAAAATCTTCGGAAGAGAAAAGGAGCAAATAATCAAGATGGTCAAATCAAGAAGGTCGGTACTTCCGAGGAGACACTAGATATAACTAATCATAAGGCCTTAGAAGAGGTGCAGGTACCTAAAAAAAGTGAAAATGAAGAGATCTCCATAAATTATGTCACTACGAGAAAAAGATGGAATCGAAAAGAAATAGTTATCGACAACATTTTTGCATATAATGTAGCGCTCAATATTGTTAAAGAAAGTGAAGATCCTGAACCTAAATATGTTGAAGAATGTCGACATAGAAACGATTGGCCAAAATGGAAAGACGCAATCAAGGCAGAATTGAACTCACTTGCAAAATGTGAGGTTTTTGGACCTGTAGTTCGAACACCTAAAGTTGTAAAACCAGTAGGATACAAATGGGTATTTGTGTGAAAATGAAATGAGAAAAATGAAGTTATCAGATATAAAGCACGACTTGTAGCATAAGGATTTTCGCAAAGACCTGGTATTGATTATGAAAAAACATATTCTTTTGTGGTGGATACGATTACATTTCGATTTCTAATTAGTCTGGCAGTACATGAAAGATTAGATATGCGCCTAATGGATGTCGTTACAGCCTATCTGTATGGTTCACTTGATAACGATATCTATATGAAATCCCTAAAGGATTGAAGATGCCTAAAGCATGTAATTCAAATTCTCAAGAAAATTATTCAATTAAGTTACACAAATCATTATATGGATTAAAGCAGTCTAGACGTATATGGTATAATCGCCTTCGTGAATATTTAATAAAAGAAGGTTACAAAAATGATCATATTTGTCCATGTGTTTTTATAAGAAAATCCGAATCTGAGTGTGTTCTAATTGCGGTATATGTTGATGACTTAAATATTATTGGAACTCCTGAAGAAGTTCTAAAGGCAATGGATTATTTGAAAAAAGAATTTGAGATGAAAGACCTTGGAAAAACAAAGTTTTGTCTCAGCTTGCAAATCGAGCATTTAGCAGATGTAATTTTTATTCATCAATCAAATTACATAGAAAAGGTCCTAAAACAATTTTACATGCATAAAGCACATTCCTTGAGTATCCCAATGATTGTTCGATCACTTGATGTGAAAAAGGACCCTTTTCGACCTTAAAAGGATAACGAAGAACTTCTTGGTCCTGAAGTGCCATATCTTAGCGCGATTGGTGCACTAATGTATCTTGCTAATAATACTCGACCGGATATAGCATTCTTTGAAAGTTTATTAGCAAGATATATTAGCAAGATATAGTTCTTCTCCAACTCGAAGGCATTGGAATGGAGTTAAGCATATATTTCGATATCTCCAAGGAACAAGTGATATGGGCTTGTTTTATTCAAATAACATGGGATCACAACTAATTGGTTATGCAGATGTATGTTATTTGTCTGATCCACACAAAGCTCGATCTCAAATAGGCTATTTATTTACATATGATGGTACAACTATATCATGGCGTTCTACAAAACAAACCATAGCTGCTACTTCCTCAAATCACGCAGAAATAATAGCAATTCATGAGGCAAGCTGAGAATGTATTTGGCTAAGATCAATTACCCAACATATCCAAGAAACATGTGGTCTACCTTCGAAGAAAGAAACTCCAACAACACTATATGAAGAAAATGCTGCTTGCATAGCTCAGTTAAAAGAATGATACATCAAATGAGACAGAACAAAACACATTTCACCAAAATTCTTTTTCACCCATGATCTTGACAAAAATGGTGATATTGATGTTCAACAAATTCATTCAACAGATAATCTGGCAGATTTATTCACAAAGGCATTACCGATTGCAACATTTGAAAGAATGGTGCATAATATTGGAATGCGTCGGTTTAGAGATCTAAAGTGATGTTTTCATGAGGAGGAGGAAATATACGCTGTACTCTTTTTCCCTTGATTTAGGTTTTGTCCCACTGGGTTTTCTTAACAAGGTTTTTAATGAGGTAGCTCTTTTGGCGTATTATACAAGAATGATGCACTCTTTTTCTTTCACTAGGATTTTTTCCAAGGGTTTTTTTTTTTTTTTTTTCTAGTAAGGTTTTAATGAGGCATATTCTTGATAATGGACATCCAATGGGGAGTGTTATGAATATAGCGTTATAATGGATGTCCATAACCCCCAAAGTCTTCAATTCTTATAACCTCCAAAGCTTCACAAATTTCATAACCTCTATTTGTTACAATTTATTCATAGTTATTTTCTCTATTTATAACATTATTAAGCCTATTGTAACCTATGTGCATCATTAGCCTATAAATAAAAGGCTTTGAGAGGCATGTAAAAGAAGAAGAAATAATATAGATATCATTCTGTTATTTTCTTGTGTTCTTCTTTATTTTTAAACTATATTATCTTGTTTTGTTTATTTTACAACAAGAATAATATTTTTATGAATAAATGAAGTAAGGATTAGTCCACTGTTCCAAGTCTGCGCGGTCATCCGCATCATCAATACCCAAATTCATCCCAATTTAATGATTGTCGATGCATTAATCAACTAAATAAAAGGAGAAAAATAAAATAAATAAATAATTAAAAAAGCTTTCTTGGTGCACAGCATTATTATTTGGAGAAGCAAACTATGGGCGAGGTCCCCTTGCTTAACATTATTTTTCAAGTTTCATATTTCATTTATATTTTCTTAATTGGAAAGCTTTGCAGGCGGCTTAAAAAAATAGCATACTTTAATAACGGATTAAAAGTTAAAAAGCACTTTGGGGGATGGGGGAGCTTGATTTCAAACCAAACGTGGCGTTTGTTATGGTATGTGGGCTAAGCTAAGCGAATTTGAAACCACCCAAAAAAAAAAAAAAAGGTTTTTTTTTCTTTCGAAAAAGAAAAAAAAAACGTAAAAAAGGAGGGTACGGTTGGGTTGGGTAAAGCAAAGAGTGGATAGGAGCGGACGACTTTGACCAAAAGCCAGCCTGGATGGCAATTGAGTGGGGAGGATATTTTTAATATTTTGGTAGTGGGAAAAGGACGCGCGGAAGTGCTGAGCTGGGCCGAAAACGACAAAAAAGAGTTGCAGAATCGGGGGACGAACGGCACTCGAATTCTGTCAGTACAGGCTGTAAATGCCCAGCCCCACCCAACACTCGAGTACCAGTCCTTAACGGCCTACTCTTCACGTCCACGTGTCGGTCACGTCCTTTTCTCTGAAACTGCCAAAACCGACTCCACCGGCTTTAGAGTTTTTAGACCTATCTTCACACCCTCCCCTCCCTCTCTCATTCTTTATATATCACACACCATGCTTCTATTTTCGTTATAATCTTTATTTGATATGTACTCCTTTTGTTGCTATAAAATTGGGAGGGTTTGCACAAGAAAACATTTTACGTTGCCCATTTGATTTTATTTTGGGCAGATTCCAATATTTCCGATATTAATTGCGCCGAAAGTTGATGAGTTATCTTGTTGAGGGTTTTTCTCACTATACGTTAAAAAACGTGACACGTGTTCCTAGATATTGTAGATCAAATTATTTAAGATCAAATTACAAAAATCGTAAATAAAATCCAAATTGGATTTAGAGATAGCATCATCATAATATATCTAAATGGTTGGCGAAAAACCAATCAAGAGATCCAAATCGGAAAATTTGGTGCTCAACTTCTTGTTTGTCATAAATGTCCTCGGGTGCATCCCAATGTTTATCAATAACGTCACTCGTGTGGATTAGCAGCACCAAAAAAAAAAAAAAAAAAAAAAAAACACTCCTACGGATACGGATCAACCATATTTATCGCATAGTCTTAAACCACGCAATATGTTGTCTTTTGCTCCTAACTGCTAGTGGACTTATCCGCCTTACTCTTTTACCAAGCGCATTAGTGAACAACAACCATTAAAGTATCAATCAAACAATCAGGAAAAAAAGGACAAAATGTAACGTTTTTACCTCTCATTTAAATCAAATGTAATTACCAATTTAGCATTAAGAGCCAACGGCATAGCCTCGAGGAAATTGTGTTACAATTGTCGGGAAAAAGAGGGGGGGCCAAAATTATATAAAGACTTTGGAAAAAAATTTGTAGACGCTCAAAAGCTCTCCGAACAATCATTATTATTCATTTGATAAAGTGGCAATTCTTTCCTTTACAGACCAAATTATTTTGCTGAATACTTTTTTTTTTCCCCCTCAATAAAAGAGCCAATTAATAAATACTTAACTTGGAAGAAGAATAAAAACGAAGGCACTGGTGGCCCTTTTAAGACCACACGCACTTTGTGGATGCTTTTGCCTCCAAATCAGTGCTATTCCATAAGTATGCCAGCAGGAACAACCAATAATATTACAAGAGAACGACGTAGAAACAAACAGAGCCGTCCTTTTCCCAACGTAGCCCACAGTGGCATACAAATTTCCGGCACAAGAAGAAAACAAGGGAGTGTTCGGTATAAGGGCTACGACTGGTTCAAATTAGCGCTTGAATGTTTATTTGTTGAAATAGTCTTGGCTTTTGATGCAATGTTTAGACTCATGCAAAACCGATTTTAATTGATTTGGTTGAAAAAAGCTATAACATATAAGAGTTTTGCATTAAAATATATTTTTAACACTGTAATATATGAGAGCTTTACATTATAACAATTAAAAATTTTGATCCTAACTTATATTGTCAAACATCATATTAAATGGTTGTACCAAACGTCTATTAGATTGTTTGAAAATCAAGTTGAAACTTAAAGTTAAAACTGAAACATATAACATCTAAAAACTTTATATTGTAACAAATTTTAACATATAAAAGCTTTATTTTACATCGTAACAATTAAAGCTAAAAAGTTTCAATTAGGTTGTAAATGAAGCTTGTAAATACCACCGAAAGAAATACGCCAGTTTTAAGGCGCAAAATAACATATGAATTGGGAGGGTGGGGAACACGCTGGCCTGGGCACGGCCAATGCGTTTTGGGGTTGTTAAAACAGAAAACGGCAAAGCAACAAAAACACAAAAAGCACAGGAAAGAGATCAGAGGGAGGGTGGGACCTAGATTCCTAAATCTTACATAAGCAAATCCTTACGCGGGAAACAACTGTATGGAACTCCGCCAATTACATAATACACGCACTCTCACGTGCCACGCGCACCTATTCTCTACTTAAATCTGTCGTTTGCCCGTACTCCTCACGTGAATCAGCCACAGCACGAGTGCATCTCACGTGTGGTCCACAGGGTAATTCATGTTTATCCCCTTATTGCCGATGTTTCGTTAATTTAAACATTTTCTTTACCCTACTCGGGGAAAAATTACTTCATTTAATTTCTTATTTTATGAAAACCAGGTTATTTAAGTATGAAACACAAAATTTCAAGACAAATATTTAGAAACAACTTCTGTACTAGAAATGAAATACATATTACTTTCTAAATTCGTCCTATTTTTATTCTAAAAAATAAAAAGTAAATAAATTAATTTTATTAGTTATATGTTTAATTTATAACAAGGAGGTTTTTTTTTTTTTTTTTGAAGAATCTAACAAGGAGATTCAAGTAAATAGCAATCTTACATTTAATGTAGTAAATAGCAGTAAAATTTGCCTCATAAATTATTATTTTATAGAAAATAGATTTTTTACCCAATAAGTTTTTATTTGCCTAAGAAATATGCTATTTACTATCAATATTTTTTATTTACTTACAATTAATTTTATAAACGTGTTATTTACTACAATTTCGGTTTCTAATATTCATTCAAACAGGCCATTCTAATTATTTGTGAAGCCAGGTCCTCGTAATTTTTCCACTTTTAGACATACATTACCAAGTTTACTATTACAGCCATCACAAGTTAGTAATCATGCTCGTAAAGGACTACATGGATAGGAATCCTTCCCAGTTAGCCATCATATACATACATACATACATAGATACATGTAAGAGAGAGACAGAGAGAGAGACCAATTTCTAGTCTAGCAAAAGAAAGCAGAAATTCAATTCCAATCGCGAATCTTATTCAGATTATCTATGATATGGACCTAAATCTAATAGGGTGTTTGAAAAGGTGATGGTAACCAATAATAGGAACCACTTTTATTATAGTATGTGAGAGTTTTATACTATAACATATTTTTTTATTGTTATTGTAACATATAAAAACTTTACACTATTTATAACTAAAATTATGATAAAAATTAAGTGGTTCCTACCACCATCGTACACCCCCTAAATCTATCAAACCAAAGTCATAGAATGGTCCTAAGGGTGGACAAGGTGTGCAGATCACATTGCCATCATCCGTGCATCCTCTTTTTGTGAAAGACAATCGTGGCAGCCTTTCCTTTCCCACACAAGGGTACCTTTAAGTACCTCACATCTGCGGATCAATATCTGTACAAAATCTGTATTAATTTTTTTTTCTTAATATATAAAAATCAAATTTTAATTTGTTTATATCATATGTTAGCCGAAAGTCACATGCTTTAGAAGAATCAACGATGTTTCCTCAGCACCATGGTCACTTTTTTTAAAATCAATACAAAACCTTAGCTCTTAGGCACTCTTTACCTTTAGAATTTTTTTTAATTTTATCTCATGAAATCCTAACATTTTAACAATTAATATGGGCCAACGAGGTAAATATTATAACTAAACTGCAAAAAAGTACAATAATGTAAGACCAAGATCTCTTCAGTTTTTAATTAATCCCTTAAAAAAGATATCCTTCATGCGTCCTTTAATATTAATAATATCGTTGTTGTTTTCCTAGGATTATTGTTGGTAGTAGTTAGCAATCCAAGCTAGTATAATATTCTTTTTTTATTCAATTGCATGTGCGAAGCAGTAGCAAACGCAATGAAGGTTCGTACCACACACAGGAACCAATCATATTTCAATTAGCGAAAAAGGAAATAAACAGGAGTTTTTCAAAGGTTCTTGGCTTCGCCCCTATTAAAACAGGGGAGAGGGGATACATAAGTTCAATTGTCTTTTATCTATATATTATGTAAAGCAGTTATCATTTCTAGAGTTATTAGAAGAATTAGAAAAAACACAGCAAAATTAAGAGGTATGTGGTAATCTTTTAAATTTAGGTTACATATGTGCTTAGAGTAAAACATCCATAAAAAAAACCTTTTAAATCAATCGTCTGATCGGAATCCAGAAGATTCCTTCTTCTTTTTTGGGTAAAAAAGTTTTTTTTTATATCCTTTTTATCCAGAGGGAATTATTCAAATCGAGTAATAAACATTCCCAAGACATTTCTCGCTCCTGTAATTAGGCAAATACTTGTATAGGAAGCCAAAATCAGATGTCCGTTTCTTAACGGTCGTGTAGCTCCAGCAAAAAAAAAAAGGGGAATTTTATTTATTATTATTATTTTTTGAAAGAAAAAACTGGGTAGGACCCTAGAACTTCGGCGCAGGAGGACCACCGACGGGTAGCCGAGCCGACAGGCCGTGGCGCAATTTTAGAAGTTTCATTGATATGTGGGATGACATGGCAGGTAATACAGCAAATTTCAAATGGTCCAGCAATAAGAAACTGCCACGTAGTTGGTGCAAGCTAAAACGCACTTGGCTTGACAGAATCAAACAACTCAGATTCGATAGGAGAAGAGTGGGGCCCATGCTTAGCATGATTTTCCGCGACCATGCATCTATCGTACAACGTGTTGCCTGCAGTAATGTACGGCATAATTGAATACCTTAACAATTTTCTCTCTTTTCATTTTTGAGTGAGTTTGCTTTTTTGGAGAAATTAACTCGTACATTTGTCTGATTGTATGTCGTCATCGGTACAATTCTATGTCTTAATACAATTCCAAATGAGATCACAAGCACAAAATTAAATTAACGTCCCACTAATTTGAATATATACCGATTCTCTCCCTCTCTCTCCTGCTTTCTTTTTTCGAAACGCATTTTTACCAAGGTGTTTTGTGCAAGATTTGTATAGATTATTTGCATGTGTGTAATAAGAGGCCACTCAGCCTAGTTGTGTCAGCATATAGATTTTACAAGCCTTATACATTGTACGAAATAAAATAGTAAATTATTTAAAGGGTAAAATTATATAGCTTCATGAAATATAGTTTTTTAAAATGCTTATAAATTCATTTACTTGATTTGTTTTAAACAAGTTTACGTAACGTGGCATTCAAAGAGGGAAAAATTATTGATTATGAGTCTCCCATTATTCAACTCAAAAGTCACTAACAACAACCACTTTAGCTGTCAACTAATGTGGTAATGGACACCATTGATGTCCCTTAATTTTATTACGAGATGGATGGACCGGAACTTCCTTATAACCCCACCCTAGCAATATCTCCGGTGCCACTATACCTTATGATCTTAGGCAACAAGTTTATTTATCAGATATAACCAATCCGTTATTTCTTGGACTATCTATATATCATTTGGAATCAGTATTTTGTATTTAATTTACGTGCTTGAAATACGTTTAAAACGAAAAGAAAGCAATTATTCAATCGTATGACAAATAAAAAAAAAGACACTTGAAAACAAGTTTTCGTTATTTTTATAATATGCATCATTCGTAGGTCCTAACCTACCCAAAGAACAAAAAAAAAAAAAAAAAGTTGAGAAATGTGATTCTCATGTTTGCATCAAAAATGGAAAAAGGGACCATCAGACAAGTGCAAACTTTTTTAAGTTACAATTCGGGCGAGTTAATGCTTTATAGGCATCTTTCCTGGTCATCCGTCTTGTTATTAATATCTTATGTCCAATAATAGTTCTCATGTTGTTTTATTAAAGCAAAGGAGCACTATCCTCATATAATAATAATAATAATAATAATAATAATAATAATAATCAGTTAGTGGATTACGGCCAAGAGATTTTTTCACGTCAGATTTTGTAGTTGGATGACTATTGAATAAGTTTTTCTTCGTCAAAACTTAGAAACGGCTATTTAATTTCTTAATTTTTTAAAAGGTTTTGGTGAACTGAACAAATCTGTGCGTCACTATCTAATTCTAACGTTTAAGAATTGCAAACTTTGGACTGCATAATCTGTTGGCTTTCGAAAACAACAAAGACTATAAGAGTGAAGTTCTTACCTTCTAGCTTTTTGGTTGCGTCAAAAGTTAATTGTTTACTTGTGTGATTTCACCTTTAGGTCTAATTAAACTTTACAAATAGAAACAACGCCAAAAAAACTTCCCAATTATATATTGTACTTGACTACTTGTACATTTGAATTTGGTCTTTTACCATGTTCATGTTCAAATTTGTAATAAAGATGAAATAGTAAAATAGACACGAGAGATTGGAATTGGTATCACAGTTTGGTAACCATCTATATCTTTGGGGTCACGCCCAAACGTATGAACAGTTCACTAAGTAATCAAAGTTACAACTCAATTGGATTTATTTACGCTGAGACTCCATCTCTAAGTATGAAGCCTATGACTTATAACTACCTAATGAACTAGCTCAGTGAAATCCCCTCAACTTAATGTTAAAATCCATTCAATACAAAGTTTTCTCCCGAAAACCAAAATCTTTTCTCCCGAAGAAATAAAAATAAAAATGCTCACAAAATGATCTTTTTGAAATTCTGAGACTCTCAAGACATAATAAGACCCTTGTGAGACTTGATTTAAATAGACAAAAGTGTCAACTAATGAAATCTTCAAAGTAGTCCACTAGCGGAATTTTGTTGCTGATTCTGTTGTAACAAATATGGCATGAATCTGTAAATTTGGAACCAACTTTCGATGAAATCTTGAAATCTCCAATTAAAGCAGCATATTTCTGACAAAGATCTTTATGAACCTAGAGGAGTTATTAACCAAAACACAAATCGAGTTTTGCAAATAAGTAACCCGTGTAATTTCAACTTTCCAAATACACACACATCAAACCAACTAGTTTACTGATATGAAATAGTTTCCATAACCCCTTGCTGTATATCAAAATGTAATCAATTAGGCTTTCCAAAAACAAGCAAGGTCTGACTTCATCAAACAGGAAACACAAATAAGTATAAGTTTCAGGCAAAAACTGAAACTTTCCAAAACTAATTTCCTGTATCAAATCAGTCACATCAAACAAATCATGCAATAGACAAAATAATGTCAATTCTAGAATCCCAACAAATCTTGTTTGAATATTAAATGGATGCAAGTCTTTTATTGAGACATTTACACCATGTTTGGTAGGAGGGAGAAATATAGGGAGGGAGAAGAGTAGAGGGAGAGTGGTGGCTGGGGAAGAGGGAAAATCCCTTGCTTGGTAGGAGGGACTAGAGAAGGGACAGGAGGCATAGAGGGAGAATCTCTCTCTTTGGGCCAACCAATTTGAATCCTTCCATTAATTAAGGAATTCAACCAATCTAACTAAATTTAAATTAAAATGGCTTTTTATCCTTCAATAAATAAATTACTAACCAATAGTAATGTATAATACAGAAATTAAAAAAATAACTATCATCTATCTTTTCAACTATCACTCCCTCTTACCAAACAACATAAAAGATTGTCGTAATCCTCTCCATCTTTTATATTCCTGATCCATCTAGCCCTCCTTATCCTTCCTACTCTCCATCCTTTTATACCAAATAGAGCATGCCACGATCAAGAAGCAATCAAGTCATGCCACCCACCCTAATCTTCTTGCATGCATATGTCAAGCTCAAAAAATTAAACCTAATTTAGTGACACTTTTATCCTCTATTATTCTGCAAATTTCTGATATCATAATGGTTCTATTCTTCTTTTTCTTTCTCTCTCCTTTCCCATAATATTTCGGACCTTGCCATAGCTTGCTAATTACATTGATCCGTCGCCGAAGTTGCCGTTGAAAAACTTGATGGTATGGAATTTTTCTCATCCGCAAATTCTAAACGTTTCCATTGGCAAGGCTGTCATGCAAGATCCATCACTTGTCTCCTTTGCCATACTCTTCCAATACAAAAGGTATGGTTGGAGAAAGAGATTTGGAATGGTCCCAATGATTGGTTTTTTTTGAATTTTTGGTGCATGTTTAGGAGAGATGTGGAATGGCAAAATGTGATATAATTTGGGAGAAAAAAGGATGGGAAAACAAAGAAGGAGATGAAACCCTCGTAGCAGCTCCTTTGTTGGCCTCAAGGCCGGATCTCTATGCCGCTAGTGGTCATCTTTCGGAATCTTTTTTTCTTTTTTTGTTTTTTTTGAGATCATTATAGTAAGAAATAAATATTTACTTACTGTTTTTAGTACTTGTGTGAGAAAACAAACAGTAGCATAGTAAGTGGCTACCATCACTGAAATTTTAGTATGATCACAACAAACTACCTCCTACAATTAGGTTAAATAGTGGTAGTTTTTGTTTGACTATGAAGTATCTCATTAAGATAACAACGGTCTTCAGGCTACTCTTGCAAAGTATCATAATAAGCTAGGATAATCTCCAACTGGCTATTCCCAAATGTCCGAATTTTTAAAATTGCTTGGAGGTACCTTTACGTATCGTGGAGAGATGACAACGATTGTCGGTTGCCGTAAGTTTAGTATTACAATAGGGTACCTCTATGTATTATAGTAGGATAGTTGCTATAGACAATGTCTAGAAGAGAAATTTACACAGAATACTCTCTCATGCACACTCCTTATCAACTTTTCCCCCTTTTTTTATACTTTTCAACATTGTCCCTTTTCTTATGTTTTAAATAATAGTTTTACATTTACTATGTTGCCCATTAAAGTATATCCATTTTACTTGATCTAATTTTCATTTAATTTTTTCGGAAAACCCTAAGTTTACTTTGAGAAACTCTCTCTCTCATAGCTCTCTCTCTCACATCATACATCGAGCCCTTTCTCTCTTCTCCTCTGCGTCGTCTCTCTCTCTCCCTCTTCCTCTTTCTCTTTCGTTTCTCCACCTGCCACTCTTGACAGAGACGAAGATCGCATGGCGGCCATTGTTGACGACGAAGACCACGAATTTGTCCGAGTTCGACGGCGCCGCCATCTTGATGATCTCCTCGCTGAGATTTCTTCTTTGTCAATCAACGTTATAGATCCAATGATGTCTTGAGGTAAATCAGCGATCTCCTTTGTCAAGATCTCCTTCATTGTTAAGTTTAGATCAACGCAATCTTTCAATGTCAGTAGTCATCGGCCGTTGGATCTTTGTCAACGAACTTCCCAAGGATGTGAAGCCTTGCGATCTCTTCTATGAGTTTTTCATATATGAATCCTTGCATCATAAGAGTACCCAAACATATTTCGGCGACAGCAATGAAGTTCCCACCCGTACCATTTTCCTCGGTGTTGGTGTCGACACCGGCAGCACTCGCGCAGGTCCTTCTCTCTCTTTCTCCTTATATCTCTCTCTCTTTGTGTCTTCATTGCAATGCATTTGTGTGTGTTTGAATTTTGACAATTGTGCATGTTTTGCGATTAGATTGTGGTTTTCTTCATGAGTTAGATTGTGGTTTTCTTCTTGAGTTTTGATGAATTAATAATGTTTTGCTACGATATTTGTTGAAATGAATTCAGACGTTCTTAATTCTCTGCCTTTCTACGTGTTGGGTTTTTTGTTTTATTTTGAAATTTTGTATGTTCTGCGATTAAGATTAATAGCTCGATCATATGCGTCAGATTTTATCTTTTTTTTTTTTTCCTTTGCTCTTAATTGATGCGTTTGGATTTTTAAAACTTTGTATGTTTTGTGGTTATTTTGATTCTAGTTTTTTGACAAGTAGAGTACAGCGTATACAGAAAACACATTAATGGTACCAGAAACTAACTGAAGACTGCCCTAGATAACAAACTGCCAGCTACCGAAATGTCCATAAAAAGTGCAATAAACTCAACCAAAAAGATAAGAAGTAAATAAGGTGACAACATGTGACAAACACAGGACTGAATATATAATGGAGTAGTAAATGAACTAATAAGAAGTGAAGTAGAGAGGATTAAGTATATGATAGAGCAGAATGTAAAAGAGTGGACCGACTCTATGCAGAAGAAAATAACAGAGAGCAATAATAGCTATATATAGATATATATATATATATATATATATATATATATATATAGACGAAAGGAGAGAAAACTTAGTTAAATAGTATGAAGGCAATTGCAATAAGACACGTAGCTTAATAAGATAAGTTCAAAAAACAAAACAAATCAACATTAATTTATTTATTAAGTAAAAAATATTAGAAAATACATGTTATATATTAAAAAAGTAATAGATATACCTTTTTTTTTTCACTCTTTTATCTCTAACAAGAGAAAACAAAAATGGGGAAAAAAGAACTAAAATCACATCAGGGTAATAAAAAAATGAAAAACCTCAATTTTTTTTTATTAGTTTTGACTGAATACATAAAAGACATAAAATATCAGTAATTCATTAAATATGTTTACAGAAAACATGCCGATCATCAGCCCACAATAACAAATCATCAATCCATATATAACAGATCAACAACAATATAATAAATGCACATTACAGCAAAAGAAACCCCAAAAGATATTTTATTTATAATGAATTTTTTGCAATTGCAAGAGAAAATATCACCGATCACTACGGTACAAAATTAGCTAACTAATATAAATATCACAAATCATAAATCGATAGCACATCTGTTGATAAATATTCTAAATATCAGGGAAAAAAAACACATAAGTTTGCCTCCACAATTGCATTGATTTTTTCTCACCAAAAATCCAACAAATGAATATAAAAATGGGATCCTGAACAGAAGACCAAATTAAGCAGAGGAAGAAATTCACAGGGGAAAAAACCCATCAGTCATGGGGGAAAATAATTAAAAAAAAGCCCTAATAATAAATTGATGAAAAAAACAAAATAAAAATTTAAGATGTTAAATAGAAAAAATAAAAGAAAAAGATTGAAAAGGAGGGAAAAAGGGGGAAAACCCCTATAAAATTAAAGATAAGAAAAATAAAAAAAAAAAACCGCACATTTGCAGTCGTTAATTGGAAAAGAAAAAAAGAAATCAAATCGAAAAGGGGAAAAAAAAAAGCCGAAAAAACCCTACAAAATTAAAGAGAAGAAAAATGAAAAAACCGCATACATGCAGATCCACCATCAAAGAGAAGAGCCACAACCAAGACTTTTCTTTGAAGGGCCACGACTTTTTCTTCTTTTTTCTCCTTTTTTCCCCTTTTTTCTACCTGAAGATGAGAGAAAAAGTGTAAGTCAAAGAGAATGAGAAAGAAAAAATCAGCAGAAGAAGATCAGACAAAAGAGAAAGCCCTAGAGGCAGAGAAGGAACATGATTTCTCTCCTTTCTTTCCTTTTTTTTCCTTTCTTTTTCTATGCGCAAAAGAAATGAGGCGTAAGCCTCAGAGAGAATGAGAAAGAGACAATGGCAAGAGGAAGATAGACAAAAAAGAGGAATCTAGGGTTTCCTCTCAGTTGCCGATCCCCAAAAACCCAACAGCAAAAACCTGTAAACAATAACCTGAGCAAGGGCAAAACTGGCATATCACAAAAGAAAACTCCAAATGACCAAAAAGCCATCAAAGCTAATTGAAAGTGTTAGCCTACTTAAGGGCAAAACCGTCAATTCAAATATGAAGGGCTGAGAAGAAAAGACAATATACAACCTCCAGTAACTGTTGCTATCCTATGTGTAAGAGTTGTTTGGCTAAGACGGTTCACACCACAAACTCGATTATAAACAGTGTAAAGTTATCACATGTTATAATAAAAAGAAAAAATTTATTACAATATAAAATTTTTACATGCTACAATAAAAACGGTTTCCACCAATGATTCATACCACTAGCCAAACACCCTCATAATAATGTGAGAACAAGGAATGACAAATTAAAACTATGTTTATTGTTTGTGCTGCTAATACTTTGGATCAGGCCTTGTTGTAGTTTGCCGGACAACAATTTAGGAATAAAAGCAGAATAGGCCTTAAGATTTGCTAAGAAAAAGGTTTGGGCATCATGACCCCTAAGATCTTAAGTTAAAAATAGGGTTAACGAGGCATATGGTTTTTTTTTTTATTTATAAAATTAAAATAATAATTTATGAATATTTTTTATATATCTTAATGCATATGTATAAAGACATTAACTAATAACAATTTTAAAATTCTCAAAAAAGATGGAATTTTTTTATCGATAAGTAGGATTTACCGACAAATTAGAATTAAGGTGTTGTAATTAAATTCATGATATAAAATTACTGAAAAATTGAAATTAGGATTTATAATTAATTTAATGATATAATTTTACTAACAAATTAAAATGACGGTGTTGTAATTAAATTAATGACACAGTATTATTAAATTTTTATGTGTCTTATTGGTTATATAATTGATATATCATTAAGTTAATGATACGTAATGATAATGATAAGCAACGACATTCATTTTTTAAGACTTCAAGTGAATGATAGTTCCTTTTTTTTGTGATATGTAATTAAATTAATAGTATAGTATTTATTAAGTCTTTTTGTGCATCTTATAGGTTATATAATTGTTATATCATTAAGTTAATGATACGTAATGGTAATGATATTCATTTCATTTTTTAAGACTTCAAGTGATAATGATAATACATTACTGTAATATGTTAAAATAAAAAATATATGTGTATATTTTTTCCTTAATTTAACTATTTGAAAAATAAAAAATTTTGTTATAAAAATCTAAATACATGATAATATTTAGTCAGAGGGTCTTTTAGGGTTTTGAATATATGCAATTTTAAAAAAGGGACATATAAGTGTATTTGCATAACGAAAACAGATATTAATTCACTCTTTAAAAAATAGATAGATTATGTAATTTTTTCTTAAAAAATAAGGGAATCATAGATGCCACATATGTTCATTTATGACATAACTTCACATATAATATCAATAATAAAGTGGCATAAAATTTTTAAGTATGACATAAATAAACACGACTTTTAAAATAGTGCATAACATATAATTTTCTTTTAGAAGTAACTGACTTCAAAAGCCGAACATTTGAATTTTTTTGCAAAAGGAAAGGACGGGGAATTTGCAACTCTTAATTCACTTATTTATATAGTTATGTCATTTGTCCTTCTTAAGTTAACAAACAAGAGACACGAGGACAAAAATACATAAAGAGGCAATCAAATATCACTCAGAATGTATATCCCAAAAAGAGGCAAAAACGAAAAACAGGACACTGTTTGTTTGTTTTTTTTTTTTCCCCTCGAATGGTTCATGAGGTCCCTTTTCATTTTCTATTTTTCTACCGATCACTAAACAGTACTGCTCACGATTCTATTTCACCCTTTCCCGTTTTCAACTTTCAATTCGTTTTTATGGGCTGCCTGTTGGACCCAAGGGCTGGTAGGCCAGCTCAATATGTTGGGCTCAATACTCCCTCAAACCCATACGCGCTGCCCACCTAAATCAGTGTAAATTACTAAGCATGCTTGGATCCATTTGCGCCACCCACGTGTCGTTTCACATGACTTTTTTTTGTTTTTTTTGAATGGAGTTGTCAGTGACTAGTACGTTTGTCACACTAATATAATATTATTAGGGCTTTGGTAACTTAGTGTCTAGTGGAAAAATTTTAATTCGAATCAATTTTATTATGATGTTTTCTCCTAAAAAATCTTAAAGGATGTTTAGTAAATATAGTTAGAATTAATTTTTTGGTTAGAAAATAGTGTAACGTTCTCACATATTGTGGTAAAAAGCAAAAAATTACTATAATATAAAGCTCTCCTTACCACAATATTTTGAGTCAAAATGTTAGTTTTTAATTATGTTTGCTAAACACCTTATTAAATTGTTCAAATATTCTCAATCCTAACTAATAGTTTAAACTTGTTATCTGTCGTAAAGTGTAAAATTCAAATTCTCCATTTTTTTTTAGCTTACCTTTTGATGTTTTAACATTTAACAATTCACTTAAGGGACGAAGAAAGTTCCAAAATGACATGTAATAATTCACGAAGGGATGCTTATGAAAGATATATAGTGACATTTGATATTGTGAAGATTATGTATTTGCTAACAAATTTAGAGGACTCTTGTGACTGTTGCATTAAGCTTCTCTCACAAGAAAACAATGCATGCCTATAAATTGACCTAATAATGAAAGCTCGAGATGTCCGAAAATGAGCATGAAAAAAAGATCTCAGAAAGAATAGAAAACCAGAGAAAGAAAGAGAGAAACTACTTAATAAAAAATAAATTTATTTTATTTTATTTTTTATTATATTATCTATTCCTTTATATAACATAACATGTTATTAACATGAATCTCTAACTTTTGATACCTTTGGTAAGCTAGGTTTCTTAAATTAACAATTCTATATATTGTATGTTAATCTAGTATGTTATATTTTAGAAACATTTAAAAGACTACTGGTCATTTGGGTATATAGATTTGAATTATTTTGATTTGAATTATGTGATTTGAATTGTTATCTGAATTGATATTTGGATGTCCATATAAAGTGTTAATTTGATTAGGGAATAAAATTGGACTTTATGTTTAGATAGATAATGGAAAAAATTTTGATTTATTAACAAATCTAAAGAAAAAATTTTAATGTTCATGATCTTAAAAACATGCAAATAAAGAATTCATGATTTTTTTTCCCCTCGATTATAACAGAGAATTTTGGCTTTTTTAGTAGCAAACATATCTGAGTCTAAAGAATTCGAGTGGACATGTAACTCTAAAAACTTGGATTTAAAAGAGTCATTTGATTTAACTTTTGAGAGAAACAAACATGTATCTAACAGATTCTAAAGATTTGAATCTAAACAATTAGCCAAATATGCGAAACAAACTACCCCGATAACCCAAAAAAAAACCCTCTAAGATCTTGTTTTCAAATCAGCCTCCACCACTCCATCCATCCCCAACACTAAGCTATGTTTGCCCACCATTCCCGTTGTGCCCAACAATTATCGTGCCTAACCCTTGTTATGCTCACAACTATCGTGCCTACATTTGCAGTGCCCAACCCCTTCGCACTTAGATTACTTATGTAGAGTTGCCCTTACCTAAGATTCTTTCACGATTTTGTTCAGCTTTCTCACGTGGGTCGACAGGGTTAGAGCATAGGGGCCAAATGAGCTTGGTGACAACTCCCATTGTTGATGTTGGCGTAGCAAGGTAAGCGATGGGTGTCTAAAATTTGATATTTATTATTTTTTTTTTTTGACCTTTTTATGTTTTCCCAAAAATTTATAATTTGTAAGAGATTAATTTTTCTTCAATTAAATAAAATGGTGGAAAAGGTATACATGTTCCAAAAATCGATTTTTGGTTCTAGAACGACGCTTTTTAAACCTTGAGAGTTCCAAATAAATATTTTAGAAACCACAGGGCATTAAAGTGATTTTGTACGTAAAAGTATGAGGAAGTTAATAGCGAAGTTTGCAGGAGTTTTTTTCTTTTTTCTTTTGTCTTTTTTAAAGTTTGGAGGTCGAAATCAAAATTTCAAAATTAGAGAATACTAAAACGAATTTGGGACCTACAATGCAAAGATCTCATAATAAAAACGAATCTAAAGGGGAAAAAGAAAAACAAAAAAAAAAGAAGGCATAAATACAAAAGCAAGCATCTTCGGCCTTGAAGCACTCTGACTGGCTGCCTTGCTCAAGAGACACGTCGTAAAGTCTCGTGGGACGTTTGTCCACTTTTTCCAACACTTCGCTGGTAAAGCAAGACAAATCAAACCACCAAAGACCAAACCAATGAGCCGTTCCTTGAACTTCTTCTTCTTCCTCTGGGTCGTCCTGGCCCATTCCTCCATAGCCATATCTCATTACAACCACCAACAACTGGCAAACAAGAACATATTCATCCTCGCCGGACAGAGCAACATGGCCGGCCGTGGCGGCCTCGTCGTCGAGAACTCCACCACCGGCGCGCAGATCTGGGACGGCGTCGTTCCGCCGCAGTGCCGGCCCAACCCATCCGTGCTCCGCCTGAATGCCAAGCTCACATGGGTCGTAGCCCAAGAGCCTCTCCACGCCGACATCGACGTGGCTGCAGTCAATGGGATTGGGCCGGGCATGGCGTTCGCCGATGCAGTCCTGGCCAGGGACCCGGGATTCCGGCCCCTTGGGCTGGTCCCGTGTGCCGTCGGCGGGACCAATATCAGCCAGTGGGAGAAAGGGGGCGTTCTCTACCGGCGCATGGTGAGGAGGGCTCGGGCTTCGGTGGCCGGCAACGGTGGTGAAGCGATCAGGGCGGTGTTGTGGTATCAAGGTGAGAGTGATACGATTGTTAAACAAGATGCTGAGTCCTATAGACGGAGATTAGAGAAGCTGTTTGAAGACATTCGTATGGATTTAATGTCTCCCATGCTGCCTATAATCCAGGTATAGTTGGTACAAGATTCTGTCTCTTTTTCAATAACATTAATGTTGTTGCACTTTTCAGTTTGATGAATTATACGTGTTAAAATGTGCAAGATCTGATAGTTGCGTTATGTGTCCATGTAGCCTTTTTTTTCCCTCTTTGATCAATGTTTTCTTTTGGAAAAATCAGGATTCCCACTTCTTTTTCCTAGGTATTATTTCAGATATAGTGCAAGTTGGCAAGTTGGTGTTCGTATATATTACTGATAGGCTCTTTGTTCAATTTTTATCATGGAAAAATATACATACAATACTATTTTAGTCGATTTTAAGTGTATATTTTTGGTTTCATATATACACATAAGCATTAAATAATGGAACATGTGGTCCATGTGCTGACGTGCAGGTTGCCTTAGCGTCAGGCGAAGGACGTTTTATAGACATGGTTAGAGAAGCTCAATTCGGAACAGATCTTTTGAATGTGAAAACTGTCGACGCCATGGGACTAGCCCTACTACCAGATCAGTTGCATCTCACGACGGAGTCTCAGGTTCGGCTTGGGAAGAAGTTGGCCTATGCATTTCTTCAATTTTTGCCCACCCATCTTTCTGCGGATAGTTCTATTAATACTAGTATCCAAAGCAGTACTTCTCCTACAACTTTCTCTAATTTTTTTCTTGGTTTTGCTAGGAGTCTCCTGTTGAGCATTCTCATCATAATATTTAATTTCTAATTCTATCGACCACACTTCTATTTTGATAGGCCATAAAGGCAACAATGAGGCATTTTTTCTTTCTTTAGCCAATTATTTTTGTGCCATTGGCCAATAAGGGCAATATTGTGAATGTATATTCTTGTCCCTCCAAAAAGAAGGAATTAAAAAAAAAAATACTATACTTGTATTTCAAGTTACAATACTATGCTAAATAGTTTTCCGAAAGGTTTATATGATCACCAATTTGTTATTTTAATCAAAGTTTTTTTTTTCTTTTTTCCCTATTATTGCCGATTAAAAAAATGATGCAGTGTTTTTTAAGGTAGTACTGTTTTAGGATTAGATCCGGAGGAAATGTAAATGTGGGACTGGATGCTAATATAATACTATACATGAGATAAATGTAATTAAGAGGGCAGGGTCTAAATCCAGTTTTAGTGAAAAATTATGGAGATGAATAAAATTTTCCAAATTGTGTATGCTGAAAATTACAGTTCAACTAAAATGCACCTTACCATCCTCCTACAATATTATTAGAATTGATGGATGAACTACAGGCACAGAAATGCTGATACAGACGGTTTTCCCAAACCATGTTGTAGGTAACAAGTAAAATAGTGCCATTGCACTTGCTAAATACTGCAACACTTTTTTTTTTCTTTTTTTCTTTTTTTCCCTCTCATTTGCTATTAAAAGTACCACTTGGGCTTCCTCAATTTACCTGAAATTATTTTGCCACGTGAGCAAGAGACACTTGCCAAACATTATTTTCTCTCCTTTTTTTTCCGTACAGAGACCTAGCTCTATTACGTTTACTCTTTATTTTATTTTACAATCCCCATTTATTTACAATTTTCTTGGCTGAAAGAATTTTACTGTTAATTGTTTTCCGAGAATCTAAACCCATATCAACAACCAAGGGGAGTTGGAATCTTAAAATTGAACACATTAATCCATTAATAATGTTTTAGATGAGGACAATTGATGGTTTGTGATTTTTTTTTTTTGTTTATAATTTTGGAGTTTGAGGCGCCTTAATAATTCATAACCTAAAAGTCAACATCGGATATTTGGAATAAAAATTCATAAACAAATAAAGTATCACTTTTAAAAATATTAAAAAATATTTTCAATATTTTGACCAATTTTTTTGATAGAGAAGGCCTTCAACCAAAAGAAAGGAATTCATTAAAATGATATGAAAACGGCTAAAGTACAGCCAAAAGTCTAAAAACCTAGAACTGAGTATATAAGTAGACTTAAAAAACCTACCCAAGATTTCATGCCCTGATCGACAGAACTAGACAAGAACCTAACCTTAGACAGAGCCAAACTCCAACTCATAGTGGTCCCAACGACCACAAAAAAGACCCACACGTTGACCCATTTGTGACTCAAGGCACCACTCAACAAACCAAGAGGCAAGGGGAAGCCAGCCTCTGGCTTAAATCTAGCCCACAAACACAACTCAGAGGGCCGGTGGGGAAACCATTGCTCTTATTACAACAAACACATAAAACAAAATGAACATAGAGCACAACTCTAGAGTGCAGCCTCCACCGCAATCATGAGGACAAGGTCCCTCAATGCCAACCACCTAAAAGCCTCAGCCACTTAACTCTCTTGCCACCTGCCTTCCGAAAAGCTCCCACGGCCTCTCCACGGATATTTCCCCAGCCAGTCAAGATCCACCTAACCTCGCCCTCATCCGGTGACACGAACCCACCCACGGCCATGGGCAGGCCCCTCAACGCCTGCGGAAGGCAAAGGGTTGCCAAATCTGCCCAACCCGTAGTAGCCCCACACAGCCAAGCTATCTCCCATGCCCATCCAACCTAGCCTAATCCCGGAGGAATTCAGAGCCTCCTACGACTGTCGAGCATGATGGCGACTCCTCTTTCCTCAAACTCAGATCCAGATCAACGCCAGCAAACCTTCCTCTCCCCACTTTGCACCCGTACTCCAATGCAAGCCAAAGCCTTCTTCACAAGCGGCACAAACCCTGGCACCACATAGATCGCCCGACGACCATCCTTAGGACGAAGAATAGCATCTAGCGGACCTGCAATGCTGGCACATCGGCCTCAACACATTCTCTCTCTCTCTACTTTTCTCTCTCTGTAAACTAGATAACTTACTCTTCAAAAGTGATACTTTTCATATTCTACAGACTAGGTAGCCGAACCACAAACGAGTCGCATAAAAAAGTCTTTGTTAGAATATCTTTCTCTACTATTCTTTTATTGAGTTCTTGAATAGGTAATTCTCGTGTTCAAGTATTACTGTGCAACGTAGCATGAGGATCATGTTCTTGACTACGGAGTATCATGAAGCTTCCCGTGACAACTCTTATACTGGTGTCGATTTGAAGATCCGACCCGACACCATCATAGACGCTTCCGCATATCATTCAATTTTAATCTTATTTTCCATGAAATATAATGATAAATTGAATTCGACTTCAGTCGGATTCGCCAGCTCATCCAATAGTTAACAATACATAACCGTCCTTTCATATAGGCATACAGGTTACATCGTAGACGAAGAAAAAAAGGTCAAAGATCATTTTTTTTATTATTGACCTTTTTTTTTAATATATGGCCTTTTAGCACATTGGAGAGGCTTAAAAATGAGTAGAGATTTGGCTCTACATGCAACTTGGTTGGAAAGGTACAGTTCACTTTCTTGATTCCTCAGTCATTGGGCTGTTCCTATTCCCTTTCTCTGTTCTCTCAGTTTAGTTGATTAATTCCAACACTTTTTTTTTCTCTCTCTCTCAAAGAAAGATCAATTTCAACAGTTAGACATTAGCGGCGCCAGTTAAGGAATCACTATAACTGACACTGGGATATATGCACCTATATAGCAGGTAATAGCAGTCACAAGACACAGAATCTCTACCCTTCTTCTTTTATATATAGTGAGCTCAGATTAATCAATTATGAGAGAAAGCTATACAAAATCTAATTTAGAAACATATGATTATCCAAACCCCCTACACATTTCCAAAAACAATACCACACCTTTCTCACAGACAAAACCACTTTATCAATCCCAATACCATGACAATTCATAATTCTAGCTTAACTTCCGTGATTCACTTGATTATCATATAAAATCTGAAATCATTTAGGAAGTAGGAAAAAATTTTGGCAAAACCGAATACTGTTGACCCATTTGGTACTGTTTTAGAAATTTTTAGAAATATTTTTACATATTTTTTAAGACACAAATTTTAAAAAGACTCTTAATACAATTCTCAAAAAATTCTTATAAAACTATTTTTTCTCATTTTAAAAACACTACCAAATGAGTGTTTTTTTGTTTTTTTGTCAGAAAAATCGTGGGCAGACCTAGATTTTTCTGGTTATGCTTATTCTTTCTAGTGTCAATATGTAAGTTATTAGGCATGGGGAATTCTGCCTCTGTTGGGGAATTAGACGACTCCTAATTCCAAGGATCGCAAGAACGAACAATTGCAGAAAATAAATAGGAGAAAAGAAGAAAAAGAGACACCAAATTTTTATACAGGTTCGTCCAAATTTGAGACTACGTCATGTTTCTGCCGCTTGCAGATTCACAGATTACAAGAGCAGTTTCTCACACACTCACAAATTGTGCTTACCAAAACTCTCTTCTATCTAACACCCAATGGGAATTTTTTTCTCTCTCAAGGATGGAGCTCTCAAGAATTTTTGCCTCTCACAAAATTATACCATTTACAATTTTCACACACTTTTCACACGCACAACCCTAGCTACCTTGTGTCTATTTATAACCAAAGGAGGAGAAAATAGCAACTAATGGGAAACCCTAGTGGTTTCCCGTTTTTGGGACCTTTGAATTCGACTTTGATTCAAAACACATCGCGCAGCACAGCGCGTCAGCGCCGCGGCGCTCGAAACGAGCGCTGCGGCGCTCCCCTGCGGCGCCTAGGCGCTCTTCACTTGGCGCCTAGGCGCTTGCCACATTGCGCCTAGGCGCTTGCCACATTGCGCCTAGGCGCAATTCACCTGGCGCCTAGGCGCTCTCCACATAGCGCCTAGGCGCTCTTGTCCTGGCGCCTAGGCGCTCTTCACCTGGCGCCTAGGCGCCTTCGCCCCAGCGCCGCGGCGCTCTTCTGCCAGAGCCGCGGCGCTTGCTCCCTGCCTTCGAGGACGTGATTTTCTCCCTTTTCCTTCCTTTTGCTGGGTTGTCTACTTGATTTGGCTCCATATCTGCAACAATCTCCCACTTGGAGACTAATCAATCACCATGTCTCCCACTGCAGCGGCAACAACTTCTCACGCCTCTTGGAGAAGTCCAACTGAAGTTGCGCACAACTTCAGTTTCTCAATCGGATCCATCTTGGTGAGCATATCTCTGGATCCTTTTACCACCCACCTTGCCTTATACCGTTTGCTGCCAGCACTTTTATCTTTTACCCGGTATACCCTCTTGTTGTGCAAGGACTTTTTACTCTGTGGTAACTTTGCCAGTTGCCATGTCCGATCCAACTCGTCCCTCATGGCTAACTCCCACTTGACCGAATCTCCAGCCTCCACGGCTTCATCAAAGCTCTCTGGCTTACCTTTGTCGGTCAACAAGATGTAATGCAGAGTTGGGGAGTATCTCTGCGGCGGTCTGATTGTCCTGCTAGACCTCCTGACTGGTGCGGCAGGAGTCCTCTGGTTTTCTTCTGGAGCTATGTTTTCCTGGTCTTCAACCTCTGGATTTTGCACCTCCACTTCAGGCAGATCCTTCACTGGAATCACCTCAGGCTTCTTATCTTCAGAACCTGAACCCCTGGAGTCCGTGCTGTCTCTGTCCTTGTACAGAACACCTTCGTTGAAGATCACATCCTTGCTCCTGATAATCTTCCGGCTTTGGTCATCCCAGAGACGATAACCAAACTCAAGTCCGCCATAGCCAACCAGCAGACACTTTTTTGACTTGGCATCCAGTTTACTTCTAGCAGCAGAATCAATGTGTGCATAGGAAACACAACCAAACACTCTCAAGTAAGAGAGATCAACGTGTTTATGGCTCCAGACTTCTTCCGGTAGCTTGAACTTCAGCGGTGTGGATGGACTTCTGTTGATCAGATGAGCGGCTGTGTTAATCGCCTCAGCCCAAAACATCTTTGGCAGCCCTGCATGCAACCTCATGCTCCTAGCACGCTCGTTTAAAGTCCTGTTCATCCTCTCAGCTACCCCATTCTGTTGTGGTTTCCCTGGAATGGTCTTCCTCATCTTTATCCCATTCTCAGCACAGTACCGCCTGAAATCTTCACCTAGGTACTCTCCCCCATTGTCAGACTGCAAGCACTTCACCTTCAAATCTATCTCGTTCTCCACCATGGCTTTCCATCTCTTGAAAGCATCGAACACATCAGATTTGTTTTTCAGAAAGTAAACCCATACCTTCCTGCTTGAGTCATCAATGAACGTCACATAGTAGTTTGCGCCACCAAGGGAAGTCACCGGCGCAGGCCCCCACACATCTGTGTGAACTAGCTCCAATCTCCTGGACTTAGGCTCTCTACCCATCTTTGAGAAACTGACTCTCTTCTGTTTACCAAAGATGCAGGCTTCACACAAACTGTGATCAACAGTTTTCAAACTCGGCAGTTTTCCTTTGCAGTGAAGCACCTTCATACCCTTCTCACTCATGTGACCGAGCCTATAATGCCATAGCTCAGTATTGGCAGCAGAATCAGCAACTGCTAGGGTATCTCTGCAACTAGAGTTCATGTAGAGAGTTCCAGCCTTGCGTCCCCGAGCAATAACCATCGCTCCTTTCGTGACTTTCCAACCTCCACAATTGAAGGTTACTTTATGTCCATCATCATCCAGTTGCCCTACCGAAATCAAGTTGCGCATTAACTTAGGAACATGTCTCACCTTATGAATCTTCCATACCGACCCATTAGGCATTTTTAAACTGACATCTCCAATGCCAACTATATCCAAAGGTTCTCCATCAGCGAGATAAACCTTACCATGATTTCCAGCAACGTAGTTCTCCAGGACATGACGGTGTGCTGTGGTGTGGAATGATGCTCCTGAGTCTATCACCCACGAATCAAAAGAACTATCGACAGACAAGATTAAGGCATCCTGTTGCTCTTTAGTGGCGGCGTTAGCTGCGTCATTGGTCTTGTCTTCGTTCTTCCTTGGAGCCCTGCAGTTCTTTTTCAAGTGGCCCGTCTTCCCACAGTTCCAACACTCCATGGTCCTTCCATTCCTTGAATTGCTTCTCCCATTCCTCGACTTGCCTCTCCTGCCATTATCCCTGTTGGATTGCCTATCAAGTTTCCTGCCCCTATTATCAACATTAAGGGCCGAGTTCGACGAAGAGGCTTCTCCTGAGTCCTTCCTGCGAACTTCTTCCGCCAGAATAGAATTTCTGACATCAACAAACTTTAGTTTGGCATTCCCAAGCGAATTTGTAATGGCCACCCTCATGGGTTCCCAACTGTTTGGTAACGAGGCCAAGAGGATTAGAGCATTGATCTCATCATCGAATTTAATCTCTACCGAGACCAATTGGTTTAGGACGGTGTTGAAACTGTTCAGGTGCTCTACCACCGAGGCACCTTCAGACATCTTTAAATTAAAGAGCTTCTTCATGAGATGTACCTTGTTATTGGCTGAGGGCTTCTCATACATCTCTGACAGAGCCTTCATCATCCCTGATGTAGTAGTCTCCTTCGCAACGTTGTGGGCAACGTTCTTTGACAAAGTCAAACGGATCACACCGAGTACCTGTCTATCAAGGAGACTCCACTCCTCATCCTTCATGCCTTCGGGCTTATTACCCAAGGGCAAGTGCAGTTTCCTGCTGTATAGGTAGTCCTCAACTTGCATCCTCCAGTAGGAAAAATCTGAACCATCAAATTTGGTGATACCGGCTGCCATACCTTCTTCTCCAGTCATCGTTCTTGATCAAAACCTCCGCTCTGATACCAGTTGTTGGGGAATTAGACGACTCCTAATTCCAAGGATCGCAAGAACGAACAATTGCAGAAAATAAATAGGAGAAAAGAAGAAAAAGAGACACCAAATTTTTATACAGGTTCGTCCAAATTTGAGACTACGTCATGTTTCTGCCGCTTGCAGATTCCACTATGAGGAAGGAGATTACAGATTACAAGAGCAGTTTCTCACACACTCACAAATTGTGCTTACCAAAACTCTCTTTTATCTAACACCCAATGGGAATTTTTTTCTCTCTCAAGGATGGAGCTCTCAAGAATTTTTGCCTCTCACAAAATTATACCACTCACAATTTTTACACACAGTTTTCACACACATAACCCTAGCCACCTTGTGTCTATTTATAACCAAAGGAGGAGAAAATAGCAACTAATGGGAAACCCTAGTGGTTTCCCATTTTTGGGACCTTTGAATTCGACTTTGATTCAAAACACATCGCGCAGCACAGCGCGTCCCTTCGGCGCCTAGGCGCTCTTCACCTGGCGCCTAGGCGCTTGCCACATTGCGCCTAGGCGCAATTCACCTGGCGCCTAGGCGCTCTCCACATCTCGCCTAGGCGCTCGTGTCCTGGCGCCTAGGCGCTCTTCTCCTGGCGCCTAGGCGCCTTCGCCCCAGCGCCGCGGCGCTCTTCTGCCAGAGCCGCGGCGCTTGCTCCCTGCCTTCGAGGACGTGATTTCTCCCTTTTCCTTCCTTTTGCTGGGTTGTCTACTTGATTTGGCTCCATATCTGCAACAGCCTCGATTGACATTTTCATACTAGCAGGTCAGAGCAACATGGCTGGCCGTGGCGGCGTTGTCCACGGGGTGTGGGACCGGTACGTGCCAACGCAATGCTGGCCCAACTCCCGCATGCTCAGGCTCAGCGCGGGGAACCAGTGCGAGGAAGCGCACGGGCCGCTCCACGCCAATATCGACACTGGTAAGGCCTGCGGCGTCGGGCTGGGAATGGCCTTTGCAAACGAGGTGATTCGGGCCGGGGGCTCGGACGACGTGGTGGGACTGGTCCCGTGTGCAAATGGCGGGACGAGGATCAGGGAGTGGGAAAAAGGGACGTCGTTGTACAATGGGTTGGTGAGGAGGGCGCTTGAGTCGGCGAAGGATGGGGGAAGCATAAGAGCGGTGTTGTGGTACCAGGGAGAGAATGATGCGCTGAGAAGAGCGGACGCTGAGTTATAGGACAAACATGGAGAGGCTTGTGATGGACTTGCGATCTGATCTTAATATCCCTGATCTTCTCGTTATCCAGATATGCCCCTTTAAAATTTTCTTTTTTGGAAAAAAAAATTGTATTAAGATGTTTAATAGATAATTTTGTAGAAGAAAATTGTTGCCCTTTTCTTGCATACAGTTTTGGTGTTGTCTTATGACTATGTGGAGAATTGATCTGATTAATATGGTTCAAGATATAAAAAAAATTGTGAATTTTGTTCATTGTTCTTCTTGTCATAGTAAGGCTTGAAAAATTAGCATATCAAAGAATCTTATCACTGACATTAGAGTTTGTTCAACCTTAATTTAGTGTACAATAACTTTAGTGGAAAACATTTTCTAGTTAATCACTTTCACCAAATAAATTTAAAGAATGTTTGGGGATACCATGAGTGCTAAACACAACAACTAATAAAAATTAGAAGGTAGGTTTCATATTGTAGGACCTATCCTCTATTAGTGTATGATATTCAACACTACCCGTGTCTTATAGCATTGTTCAATAAATTTTTAAGATCCATTATGAACTGCCATAAATTATTAGGTCACATAATAGAACACTCAATATTAATTCATCAATTCTTTCAAAAGCTTAGTTCCAATTAAAGTTTTATTTTTTAACGCTAACCAGTCAAGATTTGGCTAGGAATTGATTAAATTTTTTGATGTACATGCATATCAGAACCCTGTTTTGACCTGTTTAATAATTAGAGTGCACTTGTGCTCGTGGTGGTGCAGGTTGCACTTGCATCAGGAGAAGGCAAATTCATAGATGTGGTTAGACAGGCTCAGCTGGATATCAGCTTGCCCAACGTCAAGTGCGTTGATGCAAAGGGATTGCCCCTTAAAGCAGATAACCTTCACCTTACTACGACGTCTGAGGTTCAAGTTGGTCTAATGTCAGCTCATGCATTTCTTGGTTCTTAGCATTCATGATGCCAATACCTGAATTTTGTCTGTGAAAGTTCATAAATTTATGTAGGCTTTTTTTTTTTTAATAATAGCTTTTCTTTGTAAAATACAATTATCGCAACGTACACAAGGTTTCGATCGATTTTTAGAAAATAGCAGGATTTCGACTTAAAAGCAGATACCTCCACCTTATGACTAGGCCCGAGGTTCAACTTGTTCTCAAACTAGCTTATCCCTTTCTTGCATCTTAATTCATACGACTGTGCGCTAATATATAGTAAGGTGTATTATTATTATTGGGGTTTTTTTAAGAATCAGGTTCACAACGGATTTCATTTTATGGTGTAATCTGTTCGTCCTCTATTTAAAGAAAAAGCAACGACTCCAATTAAAATTGTTCTTGTTTTTTAAGTTATCAATGTCATAAACTGGGACTAATTTGATTAAATAAAGTTACATTTGATGAGAAATATTAAAGCAGACCCCTCAATTCTCGTAACAATCTCAAAAAATACAAGATTTTGCCAAGAAGCAAACACAAAACACACTCATAATAAACATAAAAAAGGTTCGATCTAAAAGATTTAGTCTCGGACAAAATCACCACAATATCTCAAACTTTCACTGATGGAAAAGAACAATCATATTTAACCAAATGAGGTCATAACGCCGTTACTAATAAATCAGTGGAGCCCAATTTAAAAAGTACCCTACATACTAGACTAAGGCCTATAATTTTATGAATAGTGGGGTTATAACTCCATGAGATAAAAAGGATTTTTCAATGGAAAAATATACCCTCAAGCCTCACAAGTAATCACACAGTATACAATTTGTAATCTGACGGAAGAAAACTAGAAGATGAGGAAGAAGTTAATATCTCTCTCAGATTTCACCTTTGATACATATCCTGTAGGCTTTATAAATGTAACCGTTACAAACCACCCAGCCATAGATTGAGAGTCACTCTCAGTTTATAACTAATTATTCCCTAACCAATCTGATAAAGACACGTCAGACCTCTAACATCTAATTTTGCAGGCACTGTGTTTACAAAAACAGTACAAAATCCCCCACAATCTCTTTATACCTGCTTGTAAAGTGGCTCCCGAAGACAAACAAACTCTTACCGTCAAGAAATCATCTTTCTATAATATGAGATGTCTATAATCTTGTATTAGATTTTTTTATACTGATGACACAAGTCTAACGAACAACATAATTTAGAACATGCCAAATTCCGTAACGCCGTTACAATAATCTTGTGATACAAACTTGTGAAAAATAATGGCCACACAATCTATTACACTGTGTAAGTTTAATTTTGAAAAAGAAAGAGTCAACGGCTACCTAAAGTAGCCAATAACAACCACGATGGAACGAGAGCCACATGGAGAAGAAAAGGTATTTTGAGATGGCGTTAACATCTTCATGGACTACTCTCACCTCCTCTCATTGCCTAAACCAACAATTGTCTTTCTTCTTCCCCTCTGCTTCTCTCTCATGCAAAATTTCTTTTCCTTCACGCCGTCATACGAGAGCCAAGAGCAAGTTCTTTGATAGTGACGGCAATATTGGACGCCAAGCCCCCCATCTTGGTCGAAAGAAGCTCGAAGAAGCTGGTCGTGAGCTGCTCAGGAGCTTCGCCAACGTCGACTACTCCTACAACCTCAGCCCCGAGGAACTCTGCACCAAGATCTCCCTCTGCGACGCCTTGATCGTCCGTAGTGGCACTGCAGTCAGCCGCGACGTGTTCGAGTCCTTTGGAGGCAGGCTAAAGGTGGTGGGACGCGACGGTGTCGGAATTGACAATGTCGACTTGTCTGCCGCCACCGAACACGGCTGCCTCATCGTCAATACCACGACCGCCGAGCACGTGATTGCTCTGCTCATTGCCATGACGCGTAACATTGCTCAGGCTGACACTTCTGTTAAATCGGGTTTGCTCTTGCTCTCCAAATTTTTCTCTGAAATCAGTAATCCTAATACTAATACATTTCCTCTTTTGAACTGCAGTGTTGAAAATAAATGATCTGAATTATGTCTTTTTATCATCAATTGAGAATGTCATTGTATATTTGTATTGAATACTTGGCCTATTATGGTTATTCTTAGTTGATTTTCATGCTCACGTTACAAGGAAGTGGCAGAGGAGCAAGTATGTTGGGGTGTCCCTTGTGGGGAAAGTACTGTAACCGGTTTGTATATCAACGGTTTCAAATTGAAACCAATTTAATTGCCTTAACGGCTTTATACATAAATGGTCTCATATTTATTACTTCATTAAAACCATAATAAAGATTTTGGTAACTGCATTTTCTAAAGCAGTATAAAAAATTCTTGATGGAAAGATTTCGATACACAGCAGCAGAGAAATAAGTTTTTTCACGTTTATATTGTGTTGAACGAAAAACTTGGGTCCCCAAGTCCACAAATCTCTTTTGAAAAAGAACATCATCAACTCAGTTTTGAGAGGACTTGGAAGCTCCCAAGAGAGGCAGCCACGCTTACAGCCGAAGGACACCGTTGGACTGTTTGGTAGCAATGGCCAGAGGTACAAAATTTTATATGCTTCCATTATGATTTTGTTATGTATATTGTTTTGGCATGATAGAATCGAATTTTATACCTTACATTTGGCATCAGAGCCGGTTTTCACCTCTGTCTTGCGTGAGAAATCATACATTGTGTTAGTTAGTCACGGTTGAAATTTTTTTTTTTTGATTTCTGGGTTTTTGAATTTAGCATTTCTTAATTGAAAATAAGGTTAGAAATCATTAAGACATTGGATTTCTAAGAATTTTGCAATTTGAAACGTTGAAAACGGAGTCGGGATGGTTGAATTTCAATCTAGTCTAAAACCGGGTTGCAACCGGGTCAGCCGGGTTGAGAAGACCCGTTCAAAGGAAGAAGATGACGTGAAACGACATGTCGTTTAGCCTTGGGTCAGCCAAAACGACATGTCGTTTGGCTGTCAACGGGCTGAATTTCAGTTAATGAAACGATATGTCGTTTTGAGCTTAATGCCCAAAAAGACATGTCGTTTTCAATGGAAGAAAATTAAAAAAAAAAAAAAAACCCAAAAATTTTATTAAAAAAAATTGATTTTTTCAAATTTTCATTAAGTGATATGTCTTTGAGGAAAATTTCATAAAATTTTTAGATTTTATAATTTTATGAGATTTTCATAATATCCACAATTTTTGATATTTTTATGAAATTTTTTATATTATGGAATAAATTATGAAAAATTCATAATTTTAAATATTCATAATTTTTTGTATTTGTTATGAATATTATACAGTTTTTTCATGTAGATATAATTTTGTAAATTTGTGTGCATATAATGTTCATTATGTGATTTAAAATTATGTATGTAATATTCAATTGAATAATTTAGTGCATTTCAATTTTGTGCAATAATGTGCTAAAATTATGCTTTTGAATGTTTAATTTTAATTTATGCATAATGAATATTGGTACATAAATTATGGGTTCTTTGTTCATATTTATTTATTGCTTTAAGTAAATGCAATTTATTTGTAAGCAAAAATTTTAGAATAAATGTCTAGTGATATATATAAAATTTTTGAATAATTTAAAGACTATGTATGTATTTGTTATGAATACATACATAGTCTTGTTATGTATAAAATTTTATATCTACATAGTCATGTAGATATAAAATTTTAAATATTTATAATTTTTTGTATTTGTTATGAATATTATACAGTTTTTTCATGTAGATATAATTTTGTAAATTTGTGTGCATATAATGTTCATTATGTGATTTAAAATTATGTATGTAATATTCAATTGAATAATTTAGTGCATTTAAATTTTGTGCAATAATGTGCTAAAAATAATACTTTTGAATGTTTAATTTTAATTTATGCATAATGAATATTGGTACATAATTTATGGGTTCTTTGTTCATATTTATTTATTGCTTTAAGTAAATGCAATTTATTTGTAAGCAAAAATTTTAGAATAAATGTCTAGAAATATATATAAAATTTTTGAATAATTAAAGGACTAGCCACAGCATATTTGATTATGCAAAAATTATATTAAACGTTTGAATCACATATGGTAAACGGGCATTAAATTGTGATTAATCATGTGTAATATAATAAATTTTATCTCATAGGAAATTTTATTATATTTAATATGATTAGTTAGGATGATGTATCAAATTGTCTTAATTTATCTACAGGAATTAAGATAAGGGAATATAATTTGATAGTGTCATCATAAAGATATATGAGTCTGTTTGAATTAAAAATTTAGCCCACAGGCAATTTTTATGTCATTTGATTCATATTTTAATGCATGATTTACATTGGTAAAAATGTCATAAAGTATTGTAGCCTCAATTTAGTAACATAAGCATGTATGTTTTATTATGCAGCTTTGCAAACTGTGAATTACTCTGATTTTCAATGTGACATTCCTGAACTTAAGGGTGATAACTATAAGGTGTGGAAGGAGAGAATTCTCCTTCATTTAGGCGTAATGGACATTGACTTTGTTATCTGCAAGGATGAACCACCTGCCATTACAGAGACTAGCCAACCGGATGATGTAGATCGTTATGAAAAATGGAAGCGATCTAATCGTCTCTGTGTAATGTTCATAAAGACCAAGATCTCGGCTGGCATATGTGGTTCATTGGAGCAATATGACAATGTGCAAGCTTTGATGAAGGCAATTGATGAGCAGTTTGCTACATCAAACAAAGCTTTGGCAAACACCTTAATAATCAAATTTTCATCCATGAAGCTTACCAGAATTCATGGTGTGTATGAGCACATCATGCAAATGAGGGATATAGCGGCTCAGCTGAAGACTCTTAAGGTTGAGATGTCTGAAACCTTCCTTGTGCACTACATCCTTAACACTCTCCCACAACAATATGGACCTTTCAAAATATCCTACAACACACATAAGGATAAGTGGTCCATCAATGAATTGATGACCCTGTGCGTTCAGGAAGAAGGAAGGCTTGTTATGGAAGTTGGAGAGAGTGTGCATCTGGCAACTCAAATGAAGAATAAGGGGCAAGCCAAAAATAAGGGAAAAGGCAAACTGCCTGCACAAGCTGATATCAATAAGGAATCTAGGTGCTTCTTTTGCAAAAAGAAGGGGCACATAAAGAAGGATTGTCCTAAATATCAGAAATGGCTTGATAAAAAAGGTACTCAATTCTCACTTGTTTGTTATGAATATAATATGGTTGATGTTGAGCATAACACATGGTGGATTGATTCTGGTTCTACAATCCATGTCACTAATTCCTTGCAGGGATTGCAAAACCTAAGGAAGCTAGTGGGAAGTGAGCAGTGCATCTATTCAGGCAACAAGATGCGCTCACATGTTGAAGCAGTCAGAACATGCAGATTAGTTTTAAGTAGTGGTTTTATTTTAAAGTTGGAAAAGACATTTTATATTCCTAGTTTTTTTAGGAATTTAATTTCAGTTTCAAGGCTTATACCGTTGGGTTTTTCCTTTAATTTTTCAGACACCATATTTAGTTTTTTTTATAGATCTGAACTTATTGGAAATGGTACATTGTCAAATGGTCTTTTCAAAATTAATTTACAAGATAAAGCTTCTTATACTTCTATGCATGTTCTTGATAATGCTGGCATTAATAGATGTGTTATGAATGAAGAATCCTCTATATTATGGCACCATAGGTTGGGTCATATCTCTATTGAGAGAATAAAGAGATTAGTGAATGATCGGGTACTTAGTACTCTAGATTTTACTGAATTTAACACTTGTGTGGATTGCATAAAGGGAAAGCAGACCAAAATGTCAAAGAAAGGTGCCAAGAGGAGTTCAGACATATTAGAGATCATACATACAGATACTTATAGTCCATACAGAGACGCGTATGGTCAAAAGTATTTCATTATTTTCATTGACGATTACTCAAAATATATGTATCTCTACTTGTTTCATAACAAAAATGAAGCTATAGATGCCTTTAAGGTGTTTAAGGCGGAAGTAGAGAAACAATGTGGTAAGCAAATAAAGATAATGAGATCTGATAGAGGTGGTGAATACTATGGTAGATACACCAAAGATGGATAAGCGCCTGGTCCATTTGTGAAGTTTCTTCAAGAACATGGGATAGTTGCCTAGTATACTATGCCTGGTTCTCCAGATCAGAATGGTGTGGCAGAGAGAAGAAACCAAACATTGTTGGATATGGTGCAGAGTAGCTTAACAGCTCCAAGCTTCCTAAGTCTTTATGGACTGAAGCTCTCAAGATACATGTGTATATATTAAACCAAGTTCCAACCAAGGCTGTCTCAATGACACCGTTCGAGTTATAGAAATGTTGGAAACCGAGTTTGCGACATATACGCGTTTAGGGATGCCCGTCTAAAGTGAGAGTCTATAATCCACAAGAGAAGAAGTTAGACCTAAAGACCATAAGTGGGTATTTCGTTGGCTATGTTGAACGGTCTAAGGGATACAGATTTTATTGTCCATCACATACGACTAGGTTTGTGGAATCAAGGAATGCGAAATTTATTAAGAATGACTTGATCAATGGGAGTGATCGAACCTGAAACACCATTCCAAAGAAAAATCATACAGATGCTCACGCTTCCACTTCATATGATAGAGTGATTGTTATACGCAACATGCCAACAGTTCAAACGCGTGTTGAACAACAACCAGTCATTCAAGTTCCACATACTACTGATCAAGAAGCAATAGATCCAGCTAAACAATAGATACAAGAACCTGTTGAACAGCCAATTGATCAACATGCTTCACAAGAGAATGTTGAACCAGCATTAAGAAGATCTACTAGAGTAAGATGATCAGCCATTCCTAGTGACTATATTGTGTATCTATAGGAGTCTGACTACAACATAGGAGCCGATAATGATCCAGAAATGTTTTTACAAGCCATGAGTTGTAAGAAATCTAACTTGTGGTATGATGCCATGAAAGATAAGATGAACTCTATGTCATCTAATGGAGCCTGGGATCTTGTCAAGTTGCCTGATGGTGTAAAAGCCATTGGATGCAAATAGGTCTCTAAGACAAAAAAAGACTCATTAGGCAACATTGAAAGATATAAGGCAAGACTCGTAGCTAAAAGATTCACTCAAAGGGAGGGTATAGACTACACTGAGACTTTTTCTCATGTATAAAAAAAGGACTCCCTTTGTGTGATTATGGCATTAGTGGCTCATTTTGATTTTGAGCTTCATCAGATGGATGTGAAAACGAAATTCCTCAATGGTGATGTAGAGGAAGAAGTTTACATGAAACAACCTGAAGGATTCTCCTCTAGTGATGGTGAGCAATTGGTATACAAACTCAAGAAATCCATATATGGTTTGAAACAGGCCTCCCCGTCAATGGTATTTGAAATTCCATGATGTCATTTTTTTATTTGTTTTTGAAGAGAACATCATGGATCAATGTATATATCAAAAGGTCAGTAGGAGCAAGATTTGTTTCCTTGTTTTGTATGTGGATAATATCATTCTTACTACCAATGATAAGGGGTTTCTATATGAGATGAAGCAATTCCTTTCTAAGAACTTTGATATGAAGGATATGGGTGAGGCATCTTATGTCATTGGCATTAAGATCCATAGGGATAGATCTCGATGCATATTGGGACTATCGCAGGAAACCTATATCAATAAAGTCTTAGACAAATTTCGGATGAAAGATTGTTCACCAAGTGTAGCACCCATTGTGAAGGGTGATAATTTCAATCTGAACTAATGCCCAAGGAATGATTTCGAGAAAAATCAAATGAGTAATATTCCTTATGCTTCAGCTGTTGGAAGCCTTATGTATGCTCAGGTCTACACAAGACCTGACATTGCATTTGTTGTGGGAATGTTGGGCAGATATCAGAGTAACCCAGGCATTGACCACTAGAGGGCTGCAAAGAAGGTGATGAGGTACCTTCAAGGCACAAAGGACTACATGCTTATGTATAGGCGAACTGACAATCTAGAGGTGATTGGCTACTCCGATTCAGACTTTGCTGGCTGTGTTGATTCGAGAAAATCAACTTCTGGTTATATTTTCATGCTAGCTGGAGGAGCTATATCTTGGAGAAGTGGAAACCAAACGTTGGTTGCTACTTCCACAATAGAGGCAGAGTTCGTTTCTTGTTTTGAGGCTACTTCGAATGATGTATGGTTGAAGAGTTTTATGTCAGGCCTTAGAATTGTAGATTCTGTGTTTAGGCCATTAAGAATATATTATGACAATTCAGCTGCTGTTTTTATGGCTAAGAATAATAAGAGTGACAGTCAAGGTAAACATATCAACATTAAGTATTTAGCCATAAAAGAACAGATTAAGGAAAATAAAGTGGTCATTGAGCATATAAGCACTGAATTGATGATCGTTGATCCTTTGGCAAAAGGAATGCCACCAAAGTCATTTAAGGATCATGTAGTTCAAATGAGACTTGGTTCCATAATGTAAATTTGTTTGTACATACAATTTACAATCTTAATGAAACTCTAATTCAGTTATGAGGTTTTCTAATATTTGATTTGCGCATGAAGTTATTGGAGGAAAATTCATATTTAGTAGGAACAAGAATAAACATTGAGTTTGTTCATAAAGTTGAGTTACCATATAGGGAATAAAGTATGAGAAATAATACATAGTAATACATGGAAGATAATACTCACAATTAGAAGAACTATCGCCATGATTCATGTATTTGTTTTCTAAAAGTTTAGGTTTAGTGAATATAAGGTTAAATATGGAGACCAAGTGAGAGAATGTAACCGGTTAGTATATCAACGGTTTCAAATTGAAACCAATTTAATTGCCTTAACGGTTTTATGCATAAATGGTCTCATATTTATGTTTTCATTAAAACCATAATAAAGATTTTGGTAATTGCATTTTCTGAAGCAATATAAAAATCCTTGATGGAAGGATTTCTATATACAACAGAGAAATAAGTTTTTTCACGTTTATATTGTGTTGAACGAAAAACTTGGGTCCCCAAGTCCACAAATCTCTTTTGAAAAAGAACATCATCAACTCAGTTTTGAGAGGACTTGGAAGCTCCCAAGAGAGGCAGCCACGCTTACAGCCGAAGGACACCGTTGGACTGCTTGGTAGCAATGGCCGGAGGTACTAAATTTTGCACGCTTCTGTTATGATTTTGTTATGCATATTGTTGTTTTGGCATGATAGAATCGAATTTTATAGCTTTCAAGTATTGGCCGTGATGGGGTTCGGAAAGGTTGGATCGGAAGTTGCTCGGCGAGCAAGAGGTCTCGAAATGCACGTCGTTGCGCATGATCCATATGCGCCTGCTGATTGTGGTCGTGCAATAGGGGTGGAGCTAGTGAGCTTTGAAGAAGTCATTTCAACCACAGATTTTATTTCCTTGTATTACGAAAATAATGAAATAGAAACAAAAAACATGAACACACATAATTTATATAGGCAGTGGTGATTAGAAAATCACTAAACTCGAAAAAAATTATAAAGACAATGGTGATTAGGGCGGTTAAAAATCGATAATACCAAACCCTAATGCAATACATCATATGTATATATATAAGCATAAACAAAATCCTAATATGTAACATAACCTATGGGATCAGGCCTATCGGCCCAATCTCTCCGCTATCACTGCAAATCTCATAAAAATCTCATATTTGCTCTTTTATCACAATTGTCGCACCGTAAACTTTTTAGATAGGACCAAACTGAATTCCCATCATCATACTCTAACACTCTACACATTCCTTTCACCCCTGTCTCTCACACCTGCTACTTCCAAGATGTTTAATGATGAAGCATTTACTAAAATGAAAAGGGGTGTTCGGATTGTCAATGTTGCCCGTGGTGGAGTCATCAATGACGATGCTCTACTTAGGGCTTTGGATTCTGGGATTGTTGCCCAGGTGAATTCTTCTATTTACACATAAAAGAACTTAACAAAGGGCAGGGAGTTAGTGCTACATGAAATTATATAACATTTTGTTTGAAATTGGCATTTTTTATAGGCGGCACTGGTTGTGTTCACTGAGGAACCACCGCCAAAAGACAACAAGCTGTTGCTACATGAAAATGTGACAGGGACGCCTCATCTTCGTGCTAGCACATCGGAGGCACAGTTGTGCATAAAATGTCATTGGTTATCGCTACCTCTTCTGATTTCTAATCATTATTCGAATTTGAAAGAACTGTTTCTCATAATAATCAGGAAGGAGTGGCACTTGAAATAGCGGAAGCTGTACTTGGGGCACTGAAAGGTGAACTTGCAGCTACAGCTGTGAATGCACCAATTGTCCCTGCAGACGTAGTCAATCGAATTTTTTCAACTTCATTTCTTTGTTATTATTGGCCTAAAACATGTGGTTCGATTGTATGAACCCAGTTCTTAAAGCTGTTTAATTTAATTAGCAACAAGAATTTTACTGATATAATTACTAAATTAAGATTTACATATAAAAAATTTACAAAGGACTTGTTAGTAAATTTAGCATTTATTTCTTTTCATTTGAGAATCACTTGCCAGGGGCCATAAGAATTGACACTCTTTACTCATTCATTGCATTGTGTTGGTAAAAACATCTCTTTACTTTTCATGAGACATCAACGCGCCTTGAGTTCCTTGACGATCTTCAATTGAACTTAGTTGCTAAGCATTCCTAGTCCGTGATCACAGGTTTTGTCAGAAATGGCTCCATTTGTTGCTTTAGCGGAGTAGTTGGGAAGGCTGGTGGTTCAACTGGTTGCATGAGGAAGTGGCATAAAATCAATAAGGATAACTTACGCATCTTCTAGAAGTCCAGACGATCTCGACACCCGGCTTGTTCGTGCTATGGTTGCAAAGGGTCTAATTGAGCCTATTTCAAGCGTTTTCATCAATCTGGTTGACTCCGACTTTATAGCCAAACAGAGAGGACTAAAGAAAACGGAGGAAACAATCTTGATAGACGGCTCACTGGAAAATCCACTGCAGTTTATTCAGGTTCAAATTGCCAATGTGGAGTCTAAATTCGCCAGTGCCATTTCTGATTCTGGTGAGATCAAAGTTGAGGGAAGAGTCAAAGATGGGAAACCTCATTTGACCAAAGTGGGGTCGTTTGATGTTGATGTGAGCATTGAAGGAAGCATAATATTATGCAGGCAAGTTGGTCAGCCAGGTTTGATTGGGAAGGTTGGGAGTATCCTGGGAGAGCAGAACGTAAATGTGAGTTTCGTGACTGTTGGGTGGATTGCTCTACGGAAACAAGCTGTCATGAGCACTGGTGTTGATGATGAACCCAGCAGGGAAGCGCTCAAGAAAATTGGACGCATATCAGCCATTGAAGAGTTTTTTTCTCCCAAGTTGTAGGGAAATTCAGTTCCATTTTATGTAAAATTTTAAAGAAGTCCTTTTTTTTTGTGTTTTTTAACTCTTGAATTCGTCTTAGGCATTATAGGTTTGTTCTATAATGCAATATCCATTTTGTGATTATGCTGCTTAGCAGGTTATCAGTATGTGTTTGAAGTGTTATACTAGGAACTGCATATTTCTCTAATACTTTAAATGTCTTCTATCAGATTCCTCCGTCTTGTTTTGAGTATTTGAAGCCTAATAATTGTCATGTTTCGAAGATAAATCGCATATCGATTGTCCTATTTTTTAAATAAAGGGGGATGTGCAATTTTAGCATTAATGGTTAATTTATATATTGAAAAGTTTTTTTCTATATTGCAATAACTGAAAGAACTTAGAATAGCTTATTTTAAGTTACTTTTGACTTATTTTATACAAAAGTTGTTTTTAAACCCCTTTAGACGACCTATAAAAAAATACTTATGAATTATATAAGCACTCATTATTAGAGAAATCAACAAAAATAAAACACTGCGACTCTAGCACGTTTATTTATTTATTTTCTGTGATTATATTTATTAATAATTCACGCATCTAATTCCTAAGATCTTGGGCAGACAAAAGAGTAAAACTGAGTTAGGTGTGTGCCTCTATTGTTATACAAGCACTTGGGAGAAGCTACACAGCACACATCAGCTCTAATTCTTCATATCACGACACTAGTTTTTGCTAGATATAGCAGGACACGACCAGAGAGCAAAAGTCGTCCAAAATATAAAACTCAAGCACAAACTATAGTCAAACTAAAAAAACCACCCGCTACGTGGCCTCATCACATGAGAACTTGAATCCTGTTTCAAGCAGAAGTAGCCACCTCACACAATACGTGTCCATCCCTAGGACTTGTTACTTCCTCAATTAGCACAATTAGATGAACATATATGCAACTCTTTTGCACACCGACTTCATGAGAACCAAGATTGGATTATACTTTGCTTGAGTTTTTGAAAATTGTCCGAGTCAAAATCCTGCAACATGAGCACTACAAGAGTAAATTTTCACTTGCTTCTTTCTCTCCAATTTGTTTTTTTTTTTTTTTTTTGGATGTATCAATTTCTATTGTTTGAGTACAAAAATCATGTTCATCCCCTTGCCCTTGTTGTGCATTTATTTGTTTTAGGGAGCTGAAGAGATAAACAAAGACGGTGCTGTCGAAATCAAGGAGGACACAGTGGATACTGTAGATTACAGGACACCACCAGGACAAGAAGACAAAGAACCTAAGAATGAGGGCGTGCACGTTGTTCATCTCGCCCGAAAGAAGCCAGAATCTGCTGCCCCCGTGCAATCAGCAAAGCAGGCAATGTCCGGTAGTGGCAAAGATAGCAAGACTTAGGAATGAGTCACGAGTCATGACACCGGCCTATTACTTCAAAATCCTTTCAACATGCAATGAAATGATAGTAGAAGATTGGACCTTTCATTTGGATGTAAAAGCATATGGTAATGCAACTATCAGTGATTACAAAGTCAATAAAACCAGCTTGTAAAGTATGCATTGCAACTTGCACTTTTGTTTTACTACATGTGATTTTCCTGTGCACAAATTTGATCCGCGTGGTTCTCTGTTGACCTTAAACAAAAGGACGCGTGTTAAAATTTCATGTGACTTCGCTTCCTTTCCACTGTATTCCTGGAACAAAAACTTTAGGCGTATATTATGATCATGAACATGATTTATGTCAGATTTATTGTCTCTGTTTTCGTGCTTTATTGACTGACTTTGATTTTAATAACCCGACACATAAATAGGAACCATATACTAAAAATTAAGATACTTGCAATTAATTACTTCCAATTCAGTAAGGTGTCAAATTTTTATAGTTTGACTCAGTACTAAATTACTTCCTAATCAGTGAGATGTGAATCTCAATCAGACATGGGCAACATGGACGAGCAGAAAAAGGAAAATGAAACTAGACTTTAATAGCAGAATGACTCTCTTTTTCTTCTGAATTTTATCTATGGTAATAGAATCATTCTGATGTTTCAAGGATAGAAGAAGAACTCATTTGACTACTTGTGGAAAAGGCCAACTACGGTCTACATGTTAGCACCTTAAAGCGTGATCAATGCATGATTAAGAAGTGAATCGGTGCTTTCAATCAAGCAGATTCTAGGGAGATACTGCTTTGACAGTCAAAATCCAAGAAAGTGATGAGAAATTAACCAAATGTGACTTGTCGAGATCTGTGGTCCGCATTATTTTCCGTCAAGATTTCGCTATCCAAAATTTCTTTCTTTACCTGGACTCGTCTATGGTAAAAAATAAACTCTGGCCTGCCTAATTCTCTGCGGTCTCCATGACTTTCCCGAAAGGTAAAAAGGATACTGACAAGTGAAATTGGAAAAAAATTTGTACAGAAAATCAAAACTTTGAACTCTCATTTCTTTAAAGTTCTATGTCGCTGAAAACTCGGTCTTCAGATCACACTATTTAAGTTTGAGTTCATCAGGATGTGTTACTTTTGTCAAAATTTCCATGTATATCTTAATCATTTCACTCAATTTTCTAAAAAGGTCGGAAGAAACTTGCTGTGTTTATAAATAATGAAGACAAATAGAGAATACAATATCGATGATATAATTTTCTTTTCCTTGAACAGGAAATATCATTGATTTATTTATTTCCCAACATATAAATCGGGAGTCAATTTTAAAGTTAATGACGATATTTTCAACTTTCCAATATGTTTTCTTCTGGCCGATAACCATCTGCTAAAAATCTAGAAGCCCGCATGAAAATGTTTGTTAGAAGACAATTGTTTTCAAAAAAGAAGAAAAGAAAGGACAAACGTACAAGAGCACAAGATGGCAATTTGATCAATGATAGGTTAGATATGCTCTTCAAATTCCCCACCACGCTGGTGATAAATAGGTGAATTCGCAAAAGGTGTGTTTGTAGCCACTTGAATTTATAAGATTCCGTTCCTAAATTGCGATCCAACTTCCTTGTCTACCAAAAATAACAAATGTTTCTCAAAATTCTTTTTTTTTTTTTTTCTTTTTCATGTTTCTAATATTTGGAAACACCGCTAGTTCTTGCTGCGCCCTTCCTTTCCTGAAAGTCTTTAATTATATTCCATTTTTCAGTGTCAAGAAATAAAAACAATTGTCCTGTTTGTGGTTGTTTCCAAAATTTTTAAAAATATTTTTTTAGTAAAAATTTTAAAAACACTTTTAGTATAATTTTTTAAAAAATATTATATTTTTAAACAAAGATACCTTCTATTTTAAAAATGATATTATACAGCTTATAGATATCTAAAATTTTTTATATGTAATTTTTTTTGGTAATAAACTACTACGCATATGGAATATGATCAACCCATACAGCTTATATGTAATTTTTTGGTAATAAATTTTTTATATTTTTAAACAAAGATACCTTCTATTTTAAAAATGATATTATACAGCTTATAGATATCTAAAATTTTTTATATGTAATTTTTTTTGGTAATAAACTACTACGCATATGGAATATGATCAACCCATAAGCCGTATTATTAATAGTTGTAACCATTTTAAATTAAATTTAATATTAAGTACTTCTCTCAAAAAAAAAAAAGTTACATATTAGGCATTCTTAATTAAGGAATTTTCTTTCAGAAAAGAAGAAAAAAGAAGGAAGCAACTTGCAGAGGCGCTTTTATTTCCGAGCTCAGGCAACATAGTACACAACTGCTCGCAGCATGTACAATATTACTTCCCACTACAAATTACATCTAATCTAAGGGAAAAAAAAAAAAAGAGAGAGAGAAAAAAAAACTTTTATCAAACTTTTAACCAACAAGAGAACACAATGGAAGGAAAGAAATGGAAGTAGAAGTCGTCAAATTCCTATTTTTTTTAATTTTTATTTTTCTACTCCCAAATGCCAACCTCCATAAACCCATCCTCGGTGGCACAGCCCCTAAACATCCCAGTACAGTTAAAGCCATATGCCACTTCCCCATTTCTGGAAACAGCTATGAGGCCAGCGTAACCCTCGTCCAGCCTCTCCTTTATCACAAAGTCCACTGCCTCTTGCAGGCCCAGCTCCTTGTACTCCATCACCGCCGCCACCTCACGCGCCAGCGTCCCGCGTATGATTGCCTCCCCTTCCCCAGTGCACGACACCCCGCACAGCTCGCAAGCGTACGTCCCAGCGCCAATCAGAGGCGAGTCTCCTATCCGCCCCATCATCTTGTTCATCAGCCCGCCTGTCGACGTGGCGGCGGCGCACCTTCCCTGGCTGTCCACCACCACGCACCCGACCGTCTCCGGCGCGTACACGCTTATCGGAAGCCCGTTCATCACCAGCGGGCTGTCAACGCCGGCGCTACAAGTGTCCATTCCGACCGTCGGGATCCTGTAGTCGAACTGGTCCCCACAAAAAAAAAAGGACAATAGAAATACGAAAAACCCATGTTAGCCACGGCCCACTAATTGTTGGATTTATAAAAAGGGAGGTTGATCATGATCCAGAGAGAATCAACGTACCAGGATGGTTTTGGCCTCTTTTGCCAACTTGAGCATTCCCACATTTTCTTTAGTGATAAAGTACTCGTTGTCCACAACTTCAACACCCTGAAAATATTAACCAACGAAGAACAACCACGTTTACCGCCAAAACTTCCTTTTTCACCATAAACAAAGATAACCATCTTATGACTGTTATGAATTACAACAGTAATAAAGAACAGGCTGAACAACCAAAGAGCAGCCATGTACGCCGAAAAATAACGTACAGACTACAGAGAGAGACGTGGGAGATTTGGAAACCATATTGGAAACATACGTGGCAGTTAAAACTTCCCGTTTTCAACACGCGACCATGAACGGAGCCACGACTTCGTCCATTATGGGGTAAATAAATAAAACATATTTATCTATTTATTTATTAGTAGCAAAGAAATCGGGGGTCAAATAATAATAATAATAACAACCTGTTGGCGAGCAAACTCTTCAGCGCCGGAAAAGGCAAGGTAGGAATGGGGGGACTTGTCCATGACGAGACGGGCCAGTGAGACCGGGTTTTTCACTGTGGTGACACCCGAAACGGCGCCGCATCGTCTCTTCTGCCCGTCCATAATGCTCGCCTCCATCTCCACAGTCCCATTCTCCGTCAAGGCCGATCCACGGCCAGAGTTGAAGATGGGATCAGTTTCTAATTCTCTAACCTTTTTTCAGATAAAACAAAAAAGAAAGATCTCCATTAAAATATTACCATAATAATAAATTTACCAAATTAATTATTAAAATATTCCAATAGAGACGAAAGCCATATGTGTCAGCACAAAATACATGCAAAGCCAGTTTTTAACACAAACCAAAAACACGGCCGTTATAAATGCAGTATTTGTAAAATCTTATACGACATTATTTTGTCATAATCTTCCAATATCAGAATGAAATATTTGACAGATCTGGAGACGTACGACGAGTTCAACGACATCAATAGCAGGGAGATTAGATCGAAGGGCGGAGATGCCAAGTTTAAGGCAGCGAGTAAGGAGTTGTTTGGCCTCCTCTTGGCGTTCAAGCGGGAGATTTGGGTCAACACCAGCGCCACCGTGCACCGCTATAGCCCAACCGCCCATTTTTTCTCTCTCTCTCTCGAGGCCTAAACTCTCCCAACTCTTCTCCCCTCTCCCTCTCCCTCTCCCCCTCCTTGTGTTTTGCGTGTGTTCTGCTCCCGACACCCATGTAGTAGGCCCCTTTTATAGGCGCTCGCGGACTTCAAACCAACCCCCAACTTGGATTCCAAATTTTAATTTAATTCTAACCAAAGATTCCTCCTCTCGCACTTATTTTACCCACCAGACACGTGCCGCTTTAGAAGTTAACTGTTGGGCTTTTGTCCGGCTCAAGAATCTAAAACTGAATCGTTTCCCCCCATGTCTAAATTGACTATTGACCCCCTTGTTTTACGGTCTTTCCAAATTTTTCCCACTTTCTATTTTTTTTTTTTCTTTTGTACTCCTTTCTGTCACCTAGTCAGAGCCGTTTCAAAACTGTCCTTTTCTATTGTTTCTTCTTCGGCTCCCGACCCCGTAGACCTTTCTCTTTTGTTAAAAATAATCTAAAGCTTCTTTCTTTTATTTAACTCAACAATCTTTAACATTTTTTCAAGCAAAGAAAGCAATCTTTTTATTTAAATATTTCACGAGATATATAAGTAGATTCATAAAATAAATGCAAATTGCACTTTTTTTTTCAATCACAAAGAACAAACATGTTTTTTCTTTACAATTATACTGTAGGCTTTTTTTATATTATGCACTATGTTTTTCTTTCTGAACATTGGATGAAACAAAAACCTCATACCCTTTTTGGTCTATGTGTCTGTATCTAGTTTGGCCGTCAATGATTATTCTACAATGCTGATAATTAAAGCTGGAATTACTTTGAGGAAAATTATATGGACTTATTATTATATTTTATACAAAGGACCAGTTCATTTAATAAATAATAATAATTATTATTATATATAGGAGATAGCAGTTTTTAAGTTGTGTTTGAGAAATAAGAAGGAATCCGGGTCAAATAAGTCACTCCAGCTGTTAAGGCTTTTGAAATGTGATAGTGTTTCATTTGTCCAACGCCTTCCTTTCATTCTGATTATTTTCAAAGTGGGTATTCCTATCGTTATCAATTTTAGATTGATTTTTAACAAAAAAAAATAGTTTTAATTTGATAAGGATACATGACGTAGTTTCTATATAAGTTTGCATAGGAAGGTTCATTTGGCTAGCGAAAATATTTATTAAAAAAAACCACTAATTTTCGCAATAATAACCTGAGAATCACTTTTTCAATTGGAAAAAAGAAAGAAAGAAAGAAATTATATATTTTGCTATAAATTAATTGCAATAAGTATAAACTTTGAAGGTCAATAATCCGACTTGGATTTTATGAAAGTTTTCTTTTCTTCGTGCTGTATATTTTTCTGAAGTTTACAGACCCGCATCATTTTCCCAGCAGAAAAAAGGAAAAATAATTAAGTGTCTAAATTTTGTAACTTGAGAAATATATACACACATTATATGCATATATATATATATATATATATAATATGACCTTAAAAATGACAAATTAGCCATCTGTAATGAAGAGTCAAATTTGGGGAGATTTCTGGCAAATTTCTTTAGTTTAATGAGTCACATTTCTCAATCCAATCTAATTTGGAAAGCTTACCCGTGTGACAGACAGTTGAGTCATGTACAGCACTCTTGCGGTTCATGGAGATCAGATCTTTTATGCTCATCCTTTCGGATTTAACAAATATTAATTCATGTCGTATAGCCAAAAAACACTTGTTACATACAAACTCGTGGAAACAGAAAGGAAAAAATATTGCAATAAACGTGGCCCTAGTATTCTCAAGAAGAATCTAGCAAGAGTTTGAAAGGGCACACAAAAAAAAAAAAAAAAAAAAAAAAAAAGCCTCCTGTGGACCTAATATTACTTTATTGCATCATGGCATACGCAATTAGAAAAATGGTCCCCAGAAATACCTGTCATGTCCCCGAAAATAAGTCAAGAGCCATGGGACGCTTTTATGTAAGAAAATGACAAATAAAACCACGTTTTTCTAATCTTGAGTAAACGACGCTTTCTCCCAGCTTTGCGCAAGTGAGGATCTCTTGAAAATTTCCTATTATTTTACGACGTACAGTCGTTTTCACTCAAATATAACGCACTAAGCATTAAAAATAAAAAAAATAAATAAATTTATATATAATTTAGTAGCTGTTCCGCCAATGCGGTCACATAAAAGTGCAAAATCACCGTTTATTATCCCAGTCACTTCCCGTAATACGGAAGATGACGTGGCGGATTAATTAAGTGAATATCTAACTAATACATAAGTTTAAGTATTTAAATTAATTATAAAAACGTGAAAGTTTTTAAAACAAACATTTAAAATAATTAAACAAATAAGGATATCGTGGTAAACAATAAGAAAGTAATAAAGAAATAAAAAGAAACGAGAAAGGGGTCCCACTGGCCCACAACATGTGCACACACACAGTACTGATAATATAACATTACAACTACAGTCCAAGTAAATAGAGAAAATTAGAATATTACATGCCTTGATTTTATAATTTAAATAACCTATTGGGTTCTTCTACTGTTCTTGTGACCTGTCTGTGGACTTTTCTCCGATCCTAAGCTGATATCCACCTAAATGGGGGAAAAGTTTTAAAAACAAATAAATCGTAAGTGAAAAGCTTAGTAGGACTATATTGTTAGAAACATTTAATTTTAAAGAAGAACTACATTTAGAAAATAGACTTAAATACATAAATAAAATTTAATAAAAATTGTTTTTACCAAAATCGTTTATTGGTCGACCAGAAAGAATACTATTTTCTTTTCCTGGGCAAACCATATATATAACACCACCGTAGTGGCATAGCTGGGTTTCGGGACCTGCCCCCAAGGTCGCACGCTACATGACCCGATCTCCAATATGGCATCATGCCCTTATGTTCATTTCTATCATTATTTTAAACCCATTTACCAGTTATTTTTGTTTACATTCATTATGGGGTTTATTATGAAATTCACCTCAATCCACGGTTTATAAAAATAACCGATAAAAATTTCTTTTTCAATCAACCGTTGAAAACATTTCTATAAAAACCCTTTTTAAGGCCAAAATCATTTGAAACTGGTTTACCAAAGAAAAGGGGTAGATGTCCTACCTTAATACTTGTGCCAGTGTCCCACACCGTAATCCCGGTCTACTACGTGTCAACTCCGCGGATCCACGAACAACCCTAAATATTTATAAACCATGTCTATCAGTTTCTAGCTGATGATATTCTACGTCACTAAGCTATCTCATGGTGTCCTAGTGTGCCATTTGTTCTTATTAAACCATTTTATAAAGTTAGGATTTCAATCAGGGTTCAAAATAGTAAAAACAGATAAAAAAATCACAAAATTCCACCATGCCCGGTCGGCCTGCCGATCACCCTACTTCTGTCGGCCGAACTACACCGAAAAATCAGGTCTGGTCGGCCAAACTTTTTCAGGTTCGGGCTGTCAGACGTATGAATCCGGCCTATCGAACCCATGAATCTGGCCTGCCAAACTGGAAAAATCTAGGAACTTACAGGCACGAGTTCTCGGCCTCCCGAGCCCAAATCCTCATTTCACCCTGTTTTTCTCAGTTCTCAGGCATGGAAAACAATCATAGATGATAGAAAAACATAATAGAACATTTTTTAACTCATTTAAACAAGATTCACACAAAGATTTGAATAAATCTAAAAATAGAGAAAAATGAAAAAACTTTATTCAAATCTGTTTCTAGCTAAACTAAGCTTTGATTCTAGTTGTTTTAAGTTCCTCTAACTAAGATCAAGGGTTTTCTAAGCTCAAATAAACTTAGATTTCAAAATACCAAGAAAATTGAAAAGTTTAGAAAAGTTCTAAAATTTGAAAACTAACTTCGAATCGAAGCTTTAAATCACGTTTTTGGTTGCTCAATCACGTCTCGAGCCTCCAATCCACCAAACCGACGCTTGGGGCTTGATTTAATTCAAAAATTTTGAAAGGAAAATGAGAGAGAAAAAGAGAGACAGAGTGAGAGGGAGAGAGGCGAGCGATAGAGGGAGAGAGAGAGAGAATAGGTGAGAGTGAGGGAGAGAAAATGAGAGAGGAGAGATTAAATAGAGGAAGAATGAGCGGTTTTACTGTGCAGAAACCGTGTGCCGCCCACGGTTTTATAAAACGAGATATATTTAACATTTGACAAATTGTTTTGTTTCAAATCTCAAAATAACAATTAAAAATAATTAAGCGTAATTAAAAATTATTAAAATAATCAAAATAGCATTAATTTAAAAGTTTCATAAAAAGATCCAATTAAGTTTAAAACATCCATTATGACATACTAATCTACCATTTTTCATTCTAATATCACTTAATTAATTCTAGGGCTTTACAGAAAACGCATTTAATCGAATAATATGTTTGAGAAAGATTAAAATAAAAAGGGCTTCTTTTTTTTTAAGTCTCGAGATTCGTGAGATTGCAACCAAATTCATATATATATATATATATATATAGTAAACGACTTAATACATGATAAGGCAATCGTGAGAGTTTGTTCACAAGCGAGTTTGGCCTGTCAAAAGTGGGTAAAATTTACATGTACGACAAGGATACTTATATAAACTAGTTAAGAGCACAGGAAAGCAATTTTGTAGTTAAATTTACATGTTAAAGTCTTGATTATTTTGTCATTATCTAAATATTTATAAGGATCATTCTTTATAATGTCCTATACCAAAAAAATTATGGAAATATTTGGAAAAATATTTAAATAAGAACATGCGAGGAAAATTTAATTGCACATGAGTTCTCGACAAAAAGAAAAAGAGAAACTAAAAAATTAAGAAGGATACATATAAAAGAAATTATTTCAATAGGAGCAAAGCAAGAAAAAAAAAAGTATTTCATAGAAGTATATCGTAAAAAGATTAAGATGTATTAGAAAAAAAAACATTTGGCAAATAATGAATTTAGGAAAGAAAATGAAGAAGAAAATAAAGAAAAAGAAAAAAAAAACTGTGCTTAGGAAGTGTGGTTAGAACTGAAACTTTTGAATTTAAAATTATAGTATATGAGCGCTTTATATTGTAAGTCATTTTTTCAGATCATAGCATATCACAACCAAAAATTTTGACTAGAACTGATTTAATCAAACACCTTTTAAATTAAAAAAAATAAAAAAAGAATAAATAAGACATGATAAGAAAAAGTATTAAAAAGTTCAAAAAAGACAAAATAAGTGAACCCAAGTTTTACTAATGTTTTAGGAAATTCCCACCAAAACAACAAAATAAATAAGGAAAATGAATGAATAATAAGATGAAAAAATTACTTTTATATCATTCAAGGAAAAAAACTAATGGAGGGTGGATGAATCATTTTTGGAATAGTATCTTAAGGAAAGTTATATTATATAATAGTAATAGATAAATTTTTTAGCCTTTAAAGAAAAACAATAATGATATCTTTAGTTGAAAACCCACAAAAGAAGAGTGAGGGGAGGGAAAACTAAAAAATCTGGTGATTGAATTGTCCATTAATATGTTTTAAAAATTAAATTAAAATTGATAAAATCTGTCGGAGGGCTTCCACTTTCTTGGCAAGTTCCCAACTTTGGGGTAATGGCGGCGGACCACATAATTCAGAAAATATCAATGTTATTGGCCCCACTCCAACAAATATTGGATTTTTTCTCATTTATTTCTGCTTTGATATTTTTTTAGTTTTGTTTAATCAAAAAGCTGGAGGCAGAAATCTAAATGAAGATTATCAAAAGGAAAATTAGGGATAAGAATGCTGATTGGTTGCTTTGGTGAGGCCGATAATTAGCAGACCCTAAAGGCATGTTTGTTTTAGGAATTTTTTGGATTCAATAGACTCGAATTTAGATTCGAGTATTAAAATTTTTTTAGATACATATTTGTTTCTTCCAAAATCTAAATCAAATGAGTATCAAGAATCTAAGTTTTTAGAGTTCTCATTTCCCCTAAACTCTTAATACTTGGATTTTTTTGCTTAGTAAAAACTAAAATTCTCTCTTATATTTGAAGAAAAAAATCATAACTTCTTCATTTAATATCCAATTGAGATAATTCTTTTTTCATTGTATTCCTAGTGAAGAGACGAATAAATTAAGCTCTATATTGCATATTTTTTAGAATCGTTAACATTAAGATTTTATTATATTTGTTAATAAATCAAAAACTATTTTCACTGCTTCTCCAAACACAAATTTTAATTTATTTTTATACTCAAATTAAAACTTAAGTGCACATCTAAACATCAATTTGGATAACAATTCAAATTACTAATTTAAATCTTAATTTAAATCGTTAATTTGAATCTATTGACCAAATAGACCCTAAGGCCCTTGGATATACATAAAGGCTCATCCCAGCACTTCCAAGCAATCAGATCATGATAAATAAAAATAAATAAAACACAATATAATAAAAGAAAAAGAAAAGTCCAATCAACTTTCAACTATAGGAGAATATTGAACAGTAGCATTCAGTCCCCAGATTGAGCGTAATTAGTCGGACTTAGTCCACAATTATTTTTTCATTGTATCCACGTCCACCTGAATACTGAGTGATAATCGTCCCTATTTTTATATTTTTTATTTTTTATTTTTTAATGGTGCTTAACTAATCACATAACTTCTTATCATTTAAAAAATTCAAAATGTTTTTTAATTGACATTTTTCATCTTCATTCATTAAATGGTATGACAAAATGTGATTGGTTCGATACCTCTTAGGACACTAAAAATTAAACCAAATTATCTAAATCCTCTCTACTAATCGTAAAGAACCAAATAATTTTACTATAAGTTTTAATTTACCCGAGTGTAAAGCTATTATCATCCTTAAAAAATAATAAAATAAAACTATTATCAAATCCCCTACCTTATTACTGTCGCATATTTATGGCGATATTATTAACCTAGTAGTGCATCCGATTTTTTTTTTATTGGGTAGAATATTGTATGTCCTTTTTTTTTTTTGTTGCCATTATTATACAAAAAAAAAAACAATATAAGTAGGTTAATTGCCTTCCTCGGTACGATGAATATGACAATTGAACCAAACAATGTGTTAGAGGTGTTAATAAGTTTGATGTTTGGTATTTGGCTATTTCTGGCCAGCTAGCAAAATATTTCAACGACGATCTTTGTCTGAACACGAAAAGTGACGAGCGAAATGTGAATCACTCACTTGAGGAAGACAAGCAATAAAGAATACTTTTTAAGTTGAGATCATCGTCATCCTAGCTAGTACCACACACTTGTAACATTACAAAGGCCTCCTAAAACAAATGGACTTGTGAGAAGGATCGTAATGAAATGACTAATTTTGGTAAAATGTTTTAGCATATTCAAGGAAAGAAAAGACAATTTTTTTTTTTTTTGGTTGTCTTGCCGTATATCGAAAAACAAATGCAAGAAATAAAACAGAACAACATGTGAAGGATTGTGAGTAAGAAGTACAATATATATTTTTTTAGCAAAAGATGAAAATTATTACAATACTAGGATTCGTTTTTAAAAGACCAAGGTATTACAAAAATATATATATATTTAATATTCAATATAAAGAGATCAAAGGGCCAAAAAAAAAAAAAAAACAGAGACAGCCCAGAGGAGTAAAGTGCACATAAGATCAAAGAAAGAGGGGAAAAAGCGTGAAAACGGATGACAACGCGTAGCGCATTTGCAATTACTTTTGTTGCCCAAAAAGGTACCCCATGCCCGTGTCATATTGAAAGAAAACCCATAGATATTTGGTAAGATCAGTTAGAATCAATTGGTTAAAAATATTATAATTTGTGAAAGTTTTATATGATATCGTACTTTTGTTTGATATTGTTGTATATAAAAACTTTATACTGTAACAATTAAAAGTTTTGGTTTGAGCTGAGCATGTTAAACATATTATAAATCTAAGTAGCTTAACTTTTATTTAGAATTTCAGTTGTAACTGATGTTTTAAATTTATAAACTATAGCATGTGAAAGCTTTATACTGAAGCAAGTTTTACTTTTTATAATAGCTATTGAGGTCTTTACACTATTTATAATTGCAACTGATAGATTGACATTGAAGTTCCAAAAATCTTTTTAAGTTATTAATTAGAAAGGAAAAAAAGAGAAAAAGAAAAATGGTTTTATCCCATTTTAGCGAATATTTCTAAACAGTCACATTTTAAATTAAAATTTACCGGATACAAGTATTATTCCGAATCTCTTCACTGAAAACAAGCAATACTCTCAATCAAACAATATACGTTTCTACCAAGAAAAAGGAAAAGATGTTGCCTAATCTCTTTTTGGTCTAAAGACTCAAAAGCAAAAAATAGAAAATAAAGTAGAAAAAAAAAAATAATAAACACGAGAAAAGGACTGCACAGTGAAAATAGTGTGGGGAAGGCGGCAAAAGGCAATTATTTTGAAAATAAAAAGAGTGTTTGGCAGTGATAGGAACCACTTAGTTTCCACCACAATCTCAGTTATAAACAGTATAAAGCTTTCACATGCTACAGTAACAATAAAAAAATATACTACAGTATAAAACTCTCACATACTACAATAAAAATGGTTCTCACAGTTAGTTTCTACCACATTTTCAAATACCCTAAAAAGGTTTGGTGGTGAGTGGGAATTGGTGAAGGTCGCATCAAATGAAATAGGAATGTAGGGGGGGAGTGGCCCACTACGATGGGTGGAATCGGGGGGAGTAGCCCACTAGGATGGGTAGAATCTTTGGCGATACTCTCTCGAGTCTGTTCCCTCGCTTTCAAGTGTTTCAACACTCCCATTAGTCCACCACACGCAGTCACACCTTTGGCTGTCGTATGCTCCAAAAAGATTCGCATCACATGTTCTGTCTCTTTCTCCCTGTGTCAGAATCTCCAAATTTCCCGCTTGCCTTGCCTTCGGCGCTCAAAAATATGGACCCTCCCTTCTAATTTCTTCTCACTCTCTGCTTTCTCTCTCGTTTATTTTTTATTTTAAAATAGTCTTACTTTTGTTTTTAATAGGAGCAATTTTAGTTATATAACTTTATTATTAATAAAACAATATAATTTTAAATCTAAAAAGTATATTATATATTATATTAAAGTTTATAATTTTATACGTAACGAGGTTATAACGATAAAAATGATTCTTCTTTTAATATTCACCCTTTAAGTTTTTAAAATGTACTATTTTGACCCCTCATTAATGGATTGATTAATTTTGAACAAAATATAGAAGGAAAATGACTTTTTGGGATTTTAAGAGGGATAAAGTAGCTGACAAAACAAGTAGATCTGAAAAAATTATTCTAGAAAATAAAAAAATATGTAAGAAGTTGGCTATACAATATATTATACATTTCAGTTTTTTTTTTTTTTTCAAATTTGCATGCCTTCTTACCATTTCATCCTGCTTAGCGTATCGTGCCTTTTCTGTGGTTTTTTAATTTGCATGTCTTTTCACTATGTTGTCTTGTCAAAGTCCTCCCTTATTTTTTTTTTTTTGGTGTTAGATTTCGTCTGAAAATACATAATTCACTAATATAAGAGTCAAAAATTGTCTTCTAAAAAAATCAAGATAGCTAGTCTTTTAAAAGTGAATATTCAAATAATAAAAAAAGGCAAAAAATAGGGACCAAAACAAGACAAGTGCACGTTTTTAGGGGCTAGTAGTGCAAATAACTATTAATTTTATTTTCAATATTTTATTTTAGTTTCAATTCTACTAAGGGTGCGTTTGTTTCAAAAACTCTTTGGATTTTTTGACTCAAATTTGGATTAAGTATTAAGAATCCTTTGGATACGTGCTTGTTTCCCCCAAAATTTGAATCTTTTAAGTATCAAGAATCAAAGTTTTCAAAGTTCTGACTCCCCCTAAACTTTTGATACTCATATATATCTGCTACAGTAAAAACTAAAATTCTCTCTCCTACATTTAAGGAAAAAAATAATGACTTCTTCATTTGTTATCCAATTGAAATTATTCTTTTTTCATTGTATATCTAATGAAGAAGGAAGTAAATTACGATTCATATTGTATATTTTATAGGATCATTAACATTAAAATTTTATTAGATTTGTTGATAAATCAAAAACTATTTTTACTACTTTTTCAAACAAAAATTTTAATTTATTTTATACTCAAATTAAAACTTAAATACACATTTAAACATCAATTCAGATAATAATTTATCAACTTAAATCTTAATTCAAATTATATTAACTTAAATTAAATTATTAATTTAAATTTATTTATCAAATAGACCCTAAATCACCAACGCCTTTCCGCCCTATTCCAAAAACCGACAACCACTTAAATAATGGTCACAATAAGAAGACGTAAAAAAGTTGTTTTTGTCCTCATTTTCTGCATCTCCACAGCTGGCCGTCTTCCGCTCTTGGCGTTTATTTCCGACCTTTTCTTGAATATTGCCCAATTTTTCACTCTGCTCGAGACCTTTGCTGAGTGTGATATATGCATTCAAGATCCCTTCTTTCACCTTTCTTAATGCGTTGTCAGGGAATCTCCTTGCAATTTATCACAAAAAACAAAAAGAATCTCATTACAAAAATAAAAATATATGCAGTGACGGTAAAATTTTTTAATTGCTGTAGCCTAATAAAATATGTAAGATTCCAAAGCCTGAGTTGCAGCAATTACCGAGGCATACGAGATTCAGAGACTGAAGAATAGCGTGGTATGTTTATTTTATGTATTTTATAAATTTAATAGACTTAAATTTAAATTTAAGTATAAATTTTTTTTTAAATATATATTTATTTTTTAAAAAATTTGAATCATTTGAGTATCAAACATTCAAGTTTTTAGAGGACCTGTTTATTTCGAGAACTCTTTGAATTTTTTGGACTCAAATTTAAATTTGAGTATTAAAAATCTTTTAGATACGTGCTTGTTTCACCTAAAATTTGAATTTTTTGAGTATCAAGAATCCAAGTTTTTAGAGTTCTGATTCCCCTTAACTTTTGTTACTTGGATATCTCTACTACAATAAAAACTAAAATTCTCTCTTCTATATTTGAGGAAAAAATTATAACTTCTTTATTTGTTATCCAATTGAGATGATTCTTTTTTCATTGTGTTTCTAGTGAAGAGAGAAATAAATTAAGATCCATATTGTATATTTTTTAGGATTGTTAAGATTGAGATTTTATTAGATTTGTTGATAAATCAAAAACTACTTTCACTACCTCTCTAAACACAAATTTTAATTTTATTCCATACACAGATTAAAACATAAATGCACATCCAAACGTCAATTCGGATAACAATTCAAATTACTAACTAAAATCTTAATTCAAATCACACTAACTCAAATCAAATCATTAATTCGAATCCATTTACCAAACGAACCCTAAGAGTTCTCATCCCTCTTAAACTTTTGAAACTCAGATATCTTTGATACAGTAAAAACTAAAATTCTCTCTCGTATATTTGAGGAAAAAAATCATAACTTATTCATTTGATATCTAATTGAGATGATTCTTTTTTCATTGTGTTCTTAATGAAGAGATAAATAAATCAAGATCTATAGTGCGTATTGTTTAAGATAATTAACATTAAGATTTTATTAGATTTGTTAATAAATCAAAAAATATCTTCACTACCTCTTCAAACACAAATTTCAATTTTATTCCATTCTCAGATTAAAATTTAAATGCACATCCAAACGTCAATTCGAATAACAATTTAAATCACTAACTCAAATCTTAATTCAAATCACACTAATTCAAATTAAATTACTAATTCGAATCCATTTACCAAACGGACCCATATATATATGTACTCAGCTCACTTGATGATACTTTTATTCTTTTTGGGAAAGACACACAGAGTTTCTCCTTGGCCTACTTGGCTGGGACGTTCCACTTATGTCATAGTGGAGAATAAGGATTGGTTGAACCATATTTTGTTATAAACACTGTAGTATGTGATAACCTTACACTGTAACTTATTATTATTTTTTTGTAATATAACATATGAAGCTTTTACACTGAGCAATTTGATTGAAACTGACAATACTAAATACTTTTAGAAATTCTTTTTCCCATATATATAAATTGGTAAAAGGAAAAATATTTGACACACTAATTTTCTTGTTATCTACATATCGAATAGGGAATCAAATGGATGGATCAGAAACTCCCTTGAATGTTCCCACACCCAATAATATCTAATCCAATGTTCGTCCCAAAGTTGAGGAAAGAGTCACAATCAGACGTTCTGGTCCTTTTAATATAGTATCTTTTTACGAGCAATATCTCCGAAATCACAGAATCCATTTTGAATTTATGTTCAGACAATTAGCTATAGATTCCAAAAGGGTGTTCAAATTCAATAGTGGTGGGGCCGGCAAAAATTAGCAGGCAAAGTGTGACCCGTTTGGTGACCGCGCGTGTGTCAATATGTTATACACATATATATATATATATGTATGTATATTACATACATATATTGTGCGGACAAATATATATGCGTGACGTGTAACAACTTGTAACATTAAACCCTGGAATGTCTTATTTATCCAAAGCATAAAGTTGGAAAGTATGGCTACAAGGACCCAAGTCATGGGAACCAGAACTTCGTTTGCTCTACGGAGTAGGGTCTTATCAGCTTTTGCCTTTATGGAGCTTCTTCGAAAAATGCTAAAAGCGTTGATTAATAGAGTGAAGATATGCGCAGCTAATCCTGTACTGTGCATGCTACCCAGCGCAACTGGGCAAAGACACCACGTGGGCTGGCACCAGAAAAAACAATAAAAATTTAACGACCCTTCGTGTGAAGAAAAGGCCACTCTTAGTAGTACGGTCTTTTATTTATTTATTTTTTTTGTGGAGAAAAATAAAGTATCAGGACCCTTCGAGTGAAGAAAAGGCTACACTTAGTAGTGCGGTCTTTTATTTTTTTTAAAAAAGGAAATAAAATATCAGGAGAGCACACTTAGTCACGGTTTTACGCTTGAAAAAAAAAAAATAGTAAGCTCTGAATTTCCAGTACTTCAAACGTTTAGAATCTAAGCGCAGATCATGTTAAATTAGATTAGCATTGATTGGGAGACTTTTGGGTTGGGTTGCTCATTGCCAAGACAATAAAAATTATGAAAAAATTATAATACGTGTCTAAATTATTATTATGAAATTAAAATATAACATAATATTTAAAATATTTTCAAAAAATATCTCTAATGATATAGTAATTATTTTAATGATATTACATATTGTACTATATAATTACATATAAATAAATTTAATAATATCATTATAAGATATTTATAAAATTTTTATAAATTAAAGTTATATTTTAATTCAATAAACATAATTACACTAATTTTTTCGTTAACCTTAAAAATTATTACACCCTAAAAAACCCAGAAATATTAGAAAAGGCCCTGTTGTTAGTGTACGTATGGCCACAAGGACTTGGACAAGCAGCAGCCTCAGGGGCTGTGATCCCCACTTCAGAAAGCAAAATTGTTAACTGTTGATCGTGTGGTTTTGTGCGTGTGACCAATGGGATTTTGCTCCTTGCAAGTTTTTAAATATAAGTTGTCTGCAAAATACAGGTAGCGTCTGGTAGCTCAGAGGTCAATTCTCGGCCTTGTTTCTGTGGTGTTCTTAGCTAAGCCCATGTTCCAAGAAGAATATAAACAGTTTGCCACTACAATGAGTCACCACCTTTCTGTAGGCATATTACAGAAGCCATAAACATAAATGCTAATTTTGCCTTTTAGGCTTACTTTGCCCAGAAATGCTCACTCTGATGATAAGGTGCAAAAACAAAAGAATTAATTACAAAAATTCTTCCTTCACCGTAGCTCTTGCCTCTCAAGTTTGCTTTATAACGTAACTCACGTTCTCCCAAACTACACAATATTCACAAAAAACTCTTCTGTTAAAACTTTTAATAAAACTTTCTACGTAATTAAGATTCAGTACGTAATACATAAAAGTATTCACGTATCTTTATTATGTTTAAAATTAATTTGAATTTAAAATTTTAATTACTAAAAATATGAATTAAAAAACTTTTAAAAAAATTAAAACAAATAATCATTTCTTTTACTTTCATGTGGCTACACCAAGGCAAGCTCACAGTCTACTGATTCACTAAACTTTTTAACTATCCCATTATTTATATAATATTGTGTTAGTTATACTCATAAAATTATAATTCAAAGAGTTTTCTTGTTAACATTTCATTGATCAGGAGAAACAAATATTACTTTTTGAAGTTTAGGGAGAATAAATATTATGTTTTGAAGTTTATGGGGGCATAGTATTACAAGGGTTATAATTGAGGGAGAACCTTTGTAATTAATCCAAAGAGAAAATAGCAATTAGAGCAAATAAAAAAGAACCTATGTTCTTAGACGGTTCAAAATAATTAAAAAGTCGAGTAGTGTTGAGAAAACCAACTAACCACTTAGAGCCCGTTTGGTCGGAGTGGAGGTTCACATGGTTTGAACTTAAAATCTCATATAAACTAGTGTTTGGCAACTAAAAACTCAAACCCATTTCAAACCATGATATTATAGTTTAAACCTAAAATTCTCTCAAAATTAAGAATTACCTTTTTTCTTGTTTTCAAGATTTTGAACCCATTTTTCAAATTACATTTTTCAGACTTTCCATTTCAAACAAAAAAAAGTCCAAATCATCATGTTATAAAACCACGAACTAAAACAGATCCCTAGTAAATTGGGCAGTCGGGTTATGGATTTTGAACTTAGGATTTGTAGGATTTGATTTGGAACCAAACCAAAGCTCATAGGGCATTCTCCCGCAGCCTTATCCGAGCTCTGCCGCTACTGGGCTAAGTTACCCTCTTCGATCTTCATCTTTAACTGTAAGGTTTAGGCCCATAAATAGACATGAATTGTTATTGAATGCCAAGAAAAAGACCGGGATTTTGTTGGCGTCTGTCGGATTTTCTTCACCATAAGTTTGGTTTGTTGTTTCTTTTCTCTATCTAGACCTACAACTCGAGTTCAATTATTGAGCCTTGAAAATCAATAGTTTAGACACAAAAACAACACCATTATTATGTTCTATAACATAAGTAGCTTCTTTTTTTTTTTTTTTTTAATCACAAAAGAAGCATACAAACCGTACTTTAATAAGGTCCCTATATGGCAGAACACCTACCAAAAAGTTCTGGATCTTATACAGCTAGTTTATGGGAAATATTTGTTTCTGATTGGGCTCTGGGCTAAGTCATGCGGTGCCGAGAATTTAGCTGGGCCAGTCAGTTAACTTAAAGCCCAATTGATAAGGTGCGGCCACTCGGCCCGTTAAACTTTTCTCAAGTTGAATGCCGTTGGGTGTCTTCTCCTTTGTGGTGCTCAATGATCCATTGTATTAATGTGTTGTACAATTCCTAAATGAAAAAATCTCTACTGCAGAATTCTTATTTGGCATCTTTTTCCGGTCCTTTAATTATGTTGACTTTATCATTTATGCTAGCCAAACCATGATTGCACAATGTTACAATATGGTTGCACCAATAAAAAGAAGTTTCCTGATTGGCACCTAGTTCTAAACTTAGTAGTTTGAACTCTTATGATTTGAAATGGAAGGCTTGAAAAGTATGGTTTAGCTTTTGATTTAAACCATCTAAAACAAGGGGAATTATACCCAAGTTTTTCTGCGTGTGTGTTATACATATATATATGTATATATATGTTTAAATCATAAAATCAATGGCTTTATTTAAGTATAAAAAATTGTCAAACATTGATTTGAAACCTCCGATGAACCAAACGAGATATTTAAAGTCTAAAATAGCAATCTTTTGCACCGACACATATTGTAGGGATAATTTATTGCAAAAAAACACCACTAATACTTAGTGTTTGAATGCAAATTGTCAAAGATCATATCAATGTTACACTAGAAATAACAAAACTCAATGTTTCAACTTTCAAACGAATTATGCCGACATATCAAACGTACAATAGAATTTTCCTTCTTTTATAATTATCTAAAAAATTTATAGTATTTTAAGGCCACCTCTAATAAAAATACGAATTTAATATTACATTTGCCTCCAAAAAATATAAAAATAAAATATTTAATGTGCTAGTTTATTTTGTGGTCTAAATATAATGTTATTTCAAATGCTATATCTACATTTTATCATAATTATTAAGCATTGAAATTTATAAAAATATAATTTTAATATTAAAACAATTTGAAGAACAATGATTAAGTGAAAAGGTCAATGAATCAATAAATAGGCATTAAATGTCAAATTTTGTCACGTGTTATACGTGGTGATAAATTTGCCATTAACTTTAAATATAACAAATTTTATATATTAGAAATAGCATAATTTTTAAACACTCAAATATCAAATTTATTATTAACACGTCAATTTGATGTTATAGCACGGATGCTCTAACTTGTACCTGCTAATTTAACAATCACTTCTCGCTCATAGGATCTGCGATGGCTCCCACTCTCATAAAAGAAGGAGGTACGTAGTTGGTTGGGAATTTATTAAGCAGCATCATTTATCAACCCCCGCGAGCGAAAAGGATAATAATCAAAAGAAGATATATGTAGAACTAACTGATATGAAGAACCAGGAAACAGCGAAAAAGTTAAAGAAATCGTGGAAGGATCTTTGAGGGAGGTCTTGTCCCCTCGTTGAAACGGGACCAAATACATGCAAATGTCCATATTGTAAAAGTCCAATAGGATTTGGACAATCTAGCTAAGGCTGTAAATATACATATGTATGTATATATATATATATATATAAAGACAAGACTCCATTGGATTAGAATCACTGAGGAGAGGTCTTCGTTCGCGTGCCCAACACAAATGCTCTGCTCTTTTTTTGCAGCCACTTATATTTATTGTTTTGTTGAAGCAAACCAAAGGGTCTATATCTATCAAGAGACACCCAAAAAAAAGCCTAAAAACACTATCAAATGTCCCTTTCGGCTTTGTCCTACTTGAAGCGACCCTTTTGTATTAGCTAAAAACTGTGATCTTAAAAAAGAGAAAATAAAAATAAAATTTACAAGAGACCCTACAATGTAGGAAGAGAGATATTGATGAATCAGTTTGCAGCTCTGGAAACAAGACGCCATTCAATTCACAGGACTTATTAACCAAATTCCGTCGTCACTCGTCTAGATTCTCTTTTTTTTTTTTTTTTTTTTTTTTTTTTGCTTTTTTTTAATCTGCTTTCCTCGTAAAAAATCAAAAAGCGATGTTCGTCTGATGATATCAGCCGTACAAGCCAGGATCATCTCATAATATGAGCCTTATGTCTATTGTTGCTAATAAATGTGTTCCTTCTTTGTTTTTTTCTAAAGGATTGTATTATTTTTTTCATAGTTTTGATTTTTTTTTTAACTCTAGTTAATGGTAGCTAAACTTTGATTTGATAGTGTTGAAGTGTTATGCTTACGCTTTTTCTTGAAGAGATTATATATGCTTACGGTAATTTTAGTTATTTGCTTTCACAGAAGGAGTAAAAATGCAAAATATGAAAAATGTTGTAATGGCGGGAATTTTTCAAAATATTGAGCAGAACTAGTTGGACAAACTTGGACAATGTCAAAGAAGTGACTGGAGTTGTAAAAAGCAAATAGCCATTATATTATTTTACCGCATGGTGACCACATCTTTATAATAAAATTCTTTTACAGAAAGAATACCAATTAATAGTGTATGCTTTCGAGCTTATATTTAATTGAAATCGCATCAAAATAATATAATATATATAAAATTGACAAAATATACCTTATGAAATCTTAATAGTTCAAAAGTATAATATCCTATTAATAGGCATTTTATCGTATTAAAAGCCTCCTAGTTAAATTAAGAATGTTATATCTTTCTTTTCTTTCTTTTAAATATAATATAACGTAACATAATGAAACAAGTTGTTTTTTAACATAAAAATGTCTTCTTAGTTCTTAATTTCGTAAAGCAAGTCCAATCTTTCCCATTGGAATGGATTATGGCAATGTTGTTACTCATGTCTTGAGTCTTCAGCCCATTTTAAATTCTTCTTACTTGTATGGCGATTTTCTTTGTCTTTTTTTCAGTGTTCTGACTTCGCTCAAGAAGCTTGTTGCTACTTTTTTTTTTAATTGGGGTAGTTTGCTAATTGCTTCGGTAAACCTTTTGCTTTGTTTCTTTTAGCTTCTGCAATGAATGCTTGTGTTAACAAAAAAAAAAAAAAAGTCATAAAGCGAAAAGAGCATTACAAGAAAAAGAAATATGATTGAGAAATTCTAATATCCAATTCCTATGGGTAAAATTACCAGAAGTTCAGCCCTTTTCTATCATTCCCAGACTGATCAGAATCTCAAATCAATGTTAGAGACATATCTATCGTTTTCCTGCCCTAAAACGTACGCTTGATTACAATAACAAATATTGCAAGTATACCTCCATGGCATTGTAAAAGAACATGTTCACGCTAGGACATGTCACATTTTGACTATCAAAATGAACCAGAACCAAAGTAAACCCCCCAAAATCATATATTTGGACCACATGCCAATGCCCTTAAATGGACCACTATGTTTGTAAATGGTCGCATTGCCGGGCAAAAGAAATAAATGAGAGCTTGTTCTTGAGATGTAAAATTTATCCTAACTCATACAAAACAAAAAGATGGTTACACCAAAATTTACAAAAAATAAAAAAAAATAAACATTAAAAGATCGAATTGTACGGTTGTCATAGCCCATTGGATACTTATAGGGTGTTTGGAAAGGTGGTGGGTACCAGTGGTGAGAACTACTTTTACTGTAGCATGTGAGAGTTTTACACTGTAGCATATTTTTTTATTGTTACTGTAGCATTGAGAGCTTTACACAGTTCATAATTAAGATTGTGGTGGGAACTGAGTGGTTCCCACTACTGCCAAACACCCCCTTATCCTTTATTCCTGTGGTAACAGATAACAAAACTCCCTGCAAAAAAATTAAAAAAAAATGAAAAAATAAAAAAATCTTTGGAATAAGATAAAAGGGTAGTTCGCAATTATGCCATTCACGCAAGGAATGTGCAAGTTACTGCCAAAGCTAGAAGGGGTTGAAGTGTCCCATTCCCGGCCTCTGTTCCAATCAAATTGTAATCTCCACAGAATTGTCTCACTCCAATGAGCTAGCAGTTCAGTGTTTTTCTGAGTGTGCCTGTGTTTTTTGTGGGGTAGTCTTCTCTTCTTCTTTTTCCTTTTCCTGTTACCCAAAATAAGTGCTTCAATTACTATCTGAAATTTCTCACTTTTGCAATTGCCTGCCCTTATGACACAAGAGTTAAGGCTGCCTCCCTTGTAGTTAAGACCCCGAATAATTCTTTGGCCCTCTCCTTTGGTTCCAATCATTTTATATATAAAAAAAAATTGGTTGAGGTCCCACTTTGTATGCTGATTTGTACCATATAATATATATGTATATATATATATTTATATATAATAACAAGGAAAGGGAAAAGGTAAATTGGTGGCAACATTGAATGCTTATTAATGCGTGTACATAGGATTATGTGAATTATGAACAACTTTTAACTACATACCATAAATACATGCATTTAACTGTACTTGTATTTTTGGACTTGCTAATTGCTGTACGCTTTTTTAAGGGCAAGGTTTGTAATGTCCCTTTATATTTAGTTTGATTTTTCCCAATTTATAGAATACCTTGAGCATCTAGTTTCCTTACAACTAGACTATAAAATCCCTATGAAATTTTGTACCATGTTAGATGATCAAAAATGGACCAGAGAAAACGCGCAGGGCCTAGGAAATGAACAAATGCAAATTAAAACTATCCAAAACTGCAGCCATATGCTTGATTAAGTAGAATCTAGATGATGGTCTTCTAGCAAACAAAAAAAAAAAAAGAATCTTAGTGAAGAGATTATTGGGTATTCTTAACAACAGTGTGTTCATATATCAATGCACAGAACAAGTTGCTTTTTTCAATGTGAAAATGTTAGAAAAATGGAGACTATGATAAATACCATATCAATAAAGCTCCGTTTTAAACCGTCATATTTGTTTTAGATTTTGTTGATTTCGTATTATTTTGATAATTATAGGTGGAAACTCCTACCATATAAAGACCCAAAATAGAATGACAAGCTCAATAGGTCAAAAGGGGAAGCTTTGAGCAGTTTAAAGAAAGCACTACCCACAAAAAGAAGAGAAGACCTTGGCTGGAACCAATTACACATACACACATACTCTCTCTGATCTTCATCAAGAATCCATGTTTTATCATTGTCTTCTTTTTTCCCTTTTTCTTTTTTGGGGTTGAAATACACTACAGTTTATGCACCAAACTTCTAAAAGCAAAGAACAAAGGAGCCACAAAGACGTCTCAAGCAAAATCAAAAGATATTGTCCCCCAATTTCAACGCCGATTCCCCGCCTTTCACCTTTCTTTATTTTCCCTTCTCTAGGTACGTTTTTACTGGATCTAATTTTGTATCAAAATCCCTTTTAATCTTCTCTTGTGCCTCCTTTATTTTCATAATGCGGCTTAATTATGTATCTGTACTTTCTTTTGGGATTCTCTTTTTTTTAATAATTAAAAAAAAACTCATTTTCATCGCCACGTTTTCCCTTGGCTTGTAACGTCCCGAAATTTATTTAATGTTAATGTAATGTAAATGATGAATTAGTGTGCCATAATTAAAGTTTTAACTTTAATTAGATTATTTGGTTGGATTTTGAGTTTTTGGTTGTTTTGTTAAATTGATGCATTCAAATGATTTCTTATTGATTTAAAATGATGTTTTGAGTTTTAAAACACAACAATTTGTAAAATGTTAAAAATACTCCGTTTTGTAAAACCGTGGGCGGCACATGGTTTTCGCACAGTAAAATCGCCCACCGATTTTCTCTATTTATTTCCTTCCTTCCTCTCTCTCTCCTCACTCTCACGCATCTCCCTCTCTCTTTCTCGGCAGCCTCTCTCTCTCTACATCTCTCTCTCAAATTTTTGAAACCACATTCGAATCCAAGCTTCGGGACAGCAAGGAGGAAGCTCGGGGACGTGATTCGGCAACCGAGAACGCGGATTGAAGCTTCGATTCGAGGTTAGATTCGAAATTTCTAAACTTTTTACAAAATTTTTAATTTTGTGTATTTTTGAAATCTAGGTTTGTTTAAGCCTAGAAAACCTTGTGTTTGAGTTAAATGAACTTAGAACAACTAGAATCTAAGCTTAGATTGAAAAAAAACGGATTGGATTCAAGGTTTTTCATTTTTCCCTCATTTTCTCATTTTCGGATTTTTGAGGATTTTGAGTTCAAATCTTGTTTAAATGAGTCCAAACATGTTTTAGAATGTTTTTCTATCAACTATAATTGTTTTTCATGCCTGGGATTTGAGAAAAACAGGTTGGAAACAAGATTTGGATTTTGGGGATCGAGAAACCCGTGGCTGGGATTTCTGGATTTTCCCAGTTCGGCAGGCCGAACTGTGTGTTCGGTAGGCCGGAGTGATGATCGGCAGGCCGGTGTTCTTCCGACCGGCAGGCCGAATTTGGGGAAATGTTCGGCCGACCGAACTTTGCTTCCGGCAGGCCGAACTGTGCAGTTCGGCAGGCCGACCGAGGCATGGAAAATTTTGTGATTTTTACCTGTTTTCACTGTTTTGAACCCAGATTTAAATCCCAACCTTATAGAATGATTTTAAAGGTACAAATGACACACTAGGACATCATGAAATGATTTAGTAACATAGAATGTCTCGAACTAGATATTGATCGACTTAGTTTGTATCTAGGATCGTTCGTGGTTCCGTGGAGCTAACGTATAGCGGACCGGGATTACGGTGTGGGGCACCGGCACGAGTATTGAGGTAGGACTTCTATCCTATTTCTTTGGTAGCCTGGTTTTGAAATGATTTGGCTTTGAAAAGGATTTCTATCAAAATGTTCTCAACGGTTGTTTGAAAATGGTTTTATTGGTTATATTTTAATATACCGTGATCTGAAATGAATTTCATAATAAATGTAATTGACAACACTCGGTAATTGGATTTTGAATGATAATGATAATAAAAACAAAGGCATGATGCCATATCAGAGATCGGGTCGTGTAGTGATCGACCTTGGGGGTAGGTCCCGAAACCCAGCTGGGCCACTACGGTGGTGATATCATGGTTTGCCTAGGTAAAAGAAAAAATGGTGTTTTTGATTGTACGAGTAGACTGTTCTGTGTCAGAACGGCTCTACTTAAATTATGTATTTATTTATTTAAGTTTTCTTTTGAGTACTCCTAACAATGAACTGTTTCTTCAAATTAAATTATTTATAAAACATAGTCCTACTGAGCCTTTCGCTCACGTTTTATTGTTTTAAATTTCCCCATTCTAGGTGGTTTCCCATTTAGGTTTGGAGAAGATTCTTCGGACCGAACTCAGGAGCAATAGGAGAGTTTATTTATATTCTGTATTATTAATCAAGGCATATAAGACTTAACTATATTTGTACTTGGACTGTAATTGTATTTATGATATTGTCAGAACCATGTGTGTGCACAAGTTGTGGGTTGTGGAACCCATATTCGCGGTTTTTATTTAATTTTTATTACCTGCTTAATATTTATAAATTCTTTTATAAAATGTGGTGGAAAATTTTCTTAATTTTTATTTAATTTGATTCTCAAACTCTCGATTTTTAATTAAATTTTCTTTTAATTAATCTAAATATTCTGCCACATCACCTCCTGTACTCCGGGGCGTGACAGAATGGTATCAGAGCTCAAGGTTATGAACCTTGGGAATTGTGCACACATAGGTTTGACAATGAAATACCTCTGACAGTCCAAATTTTGTTTTCAGAAGTGAGAGAATGGCACCTAGACGTCGTTCGACTGCTGACGCTGAGTTCGGAAATGATGAGAGCATGATGAGGTCTATGTTTGCGGCTTTCCGACAGATGGCAGCCAGGGCTAGACCGGAAGACTCCAGTGTTGGTAGTCGGCATGCTTTCTTTAAGGAATTCCGACGGGCGTCAATTCTGACTTTTGATGGCAATGGGGATCCGCAGTTAGCAGAGTATTGGTTGGATTCAATCTTGAAGCATCTAGATACTCTTGGTGTGCCTGAGGATATCGTGTGGAGTTTGCGGCGTATAAGCTCGAGGGTGGCGCCAACACCTGGTGGAAACAAACTAAGCGTCTGGAGCGCAGTGGCGATATCAGTTGGGACAAGTTCGAGGAGCTGTTCTATGATCGGTATTTTTCGCAGGGGTATAGACACCAGAAGGCAGCTGAGTTTTATAGATTGTAGTAGGGTGATATGTCAGTCCGGGAGTATGAGGCAAAGTTTAACGAGTTGGCTAGGTTTGCTCCATCAGCTGTGGCATCGGAGCGCGAGAAATGCATCAAGTTTCAGGAGGGACTCAAGGCTCCTATTCGGCGGCAGTTGGTTGCTCTACAGCTTAGGAGTTTCGGGGAGCTTGTGTCGTCGGCGATCTCCGTGGAGAATGATTACGTGCAGTATTGTGAGGACCGAGCCAAGGCTTCAGGAGGACCGCAGAGGAGTGGTAGGAAGAGCACCAGTAGTCGTCCAGCTCCGGGGAAAGGCAAGTAAGGAGGTGCGACCAGTGGTAGCAGCAGTTCGTCTGGCAGCGGGCGCAGCAATCCCTACAGCTTTCATTGTCATTTCTGTCAGCAGCCTGGACACATCAAGAGGAATTGCCCGATCAAGAGTGCTCGTCTTGGATCGCAGACCGGGGAGGATGCCAGTCGTTCATCTCAGCCTCAGCCTCAGACCCTACCTCCGCCTCCGCAGTACCCGCAGTTGCAGTATCCGCAGTTTTCTCCTCAGCAATTCTTATATCCGGCATGGGGGCAGCAGCCGCAGTATTTTCAGCGTAGTGCTCCTCAGTATAGAGCTCCGAGTACAGGTAGCGTGCAATCATCTCCATCTCAGCAGCATCGGCCGAGTAATCCAGGACCCAATAATGTCGGTAGAGGAAAAGGCGCCAGTGCAGGTTCATGCAATGGCATCTGGAGGGTCAGATTCTCAGACTGGTAACGCGGTTGTCGATGGTATGATTTTGGTTTCCAGATCTTTAGCTCGCGTTTTATTTGATACCGGTGCCTCTCATTCTCTCATTTCGAGTTCTTTTGTACATGTCTTGGGATTAGAAGTAGAAGAGTTTAATGAACCCCTAGTCATAACTTCTCCCTTGGGGCGGGTGTGTGTAAATTGTATGTGTAAATCCTGTAAAATAAAGATTGAGGATGAGATTTTGAAAAGTGATTTGATTATACTCCCCATGAGTTCCTATGATGTGATTTTAGGGATGGACTGGTTGTCCAGGTATAGTGCAGTCGTGGACTGCCAACTTAGAAAAGTGACCCTAGTGTCTGATAGGGGGACGGTAATCACTTACCAGGGTGGTGGTGATTGGTCAATGAGTGAGCGCCTTATAAAGTCGTGTCTAGGAGGGTGAAGGAATCTAGGTTGTTGTGCTTTTCTTGCCAACCTAGATTGCGAGCCCTATGTTTCGAGTAGTAGTGTAGCGATTCCGGTGGTTGATGAGTTCGAGGATGTTTTCCCCGACGAGTTATCAAGGTTACCACCGCATCGGGAGATTGAGTTTGGTATCGAGTTGTTTCCAGGGACATCACCAATTTCTATGGCACCTTATCGGATGGCGCCGGCAGAAATGAAGGAATTGAGGAAGCAACTTCAGGAGCTTGCTGATAAAGGATATATTCGGAATAGCACATCTCCGTGGGGAGCACCAGTTTTGTTTGCTAAGAAGCACGATGGGACTCTCAGGTTATGTGTGGATTATCGGCAGCTAAATCGTGTTACGGTGAAGAACAAGTATCCCTTGCCTAGGATTGATGAGCTATTTGATCAGTTGGGAGGTTCGCGATACTTCTCGAAGATTGATTTGCGTTCAGGTTATCATCAACTCATGATCAAGGAAGAGGATATTCCCAAGACAGCTTTTAGGACTCGGTATGGGCACTTCGAGTTTCTGGTCATGTCTTTTGAGTTGACAAATGCTTCCAGCAACTTTTATGGATCTGATGAACAGGGTATTTAGGCCGTATCTGGATCAGTTTGTGTTCGTGTTCATCGATGATATTCTTGTGTATTCTAAGACTTGGGAGGAGCATGGGCAGCATCTTCGGATCGTGCTTCAGACTTTGCGGGAGCACCAGTTGTATGCTAAGAGGGAAAAATGTGAGTTCTGGTAGACTGAGGTCAAATTTCTAGGTCATGTCATCTCGGAGCATGGTATTTCAGTGGATCCATCCAAGATTGAAGCTATATTGGAGTGGGAACGACCAAGGAATGTAGCGGAGATTCGCAGCTTCTTAGGTCTTGCTGGATATTACAGGAAATTTGTAAAGGACTTTTCAAAGATTGGAACTCCGTTGACGAGGTTGATCAAGAAAAATGTCAGGTTTGAGTGGAATGAAGATTGTGAGCTTGCTTTTCAGGAATTGAAGAACCGGTTGACTTCAGCTCCAGTGTTGGTTATTCCTAGTAGTGACGAGCCGTATGAGGTTTATGCGGATGCTTCAGGGAGCGGACTTGGATGCGTGTTGATGTAGCATGGACGTGTGGTTGCATACGGATCGAGACAACTACGACCTCACGAGCGGAATTATCCTACTCACGATTTAGAGCTTGCGGCGGTGATTTACGCGCTGAAGATTTGGAGATGTTATTTGTATGGAGCATCATTTCAGGTCTTCTCCGATCACAAGAGTTTGAGGCATTTGTTCACTCAGAGGGATCTCAACTTGAGGCAGCGCAGATGGGTAGAGTACATGGAGGATTATGATTTCGCTTTGCAGTATCATCCCGTGAAGGCTAATGTGGTCGCGGACGCGCTTAGCAGGAAGTCTTCAGGGGTTCTTGCTTGTTTGATTTTTGAGGACTGGAGCAGGGATGCGACAGTGAGTGAGTATCGGCTACTGTATCATGAAGATGGTGATCGAGTTTTGTTATATCATGTGGAATCGACTCCAGCTCTTGTTCGGACGGTGAAGCAAAGCCAGTGGCAGGATCGACATTTGCAGGGGATTTGGTCGCGGATTCAGAACGGGGAGCAGTTTGAAGGATGGAGCGTGCATGCAGATGGATCGTTGTACTTTCAGGAGCGTCTTGCAGTTCCAGTTATCGCCGAGGTGACGAAAGCCATTCTAGAAGAAGCTCATAGGTCTCAGTTTGCTATTCATCCGAGGAGCGCCAAGATGTATCGTGATTTGAAGAGGCAGTATTGGTGGAGAGGCATGAAGAAAGATGTTCGTGAGTACGTGGCCAAGTGTTCGACGTGTCTTCAGGTGAAAGCTGAGCATCAGAAGCCTGCAGGTCAGCTTCAGCCGCTTCCTATTCCAGGGTGGAAATGGGAACATGTGACGATGGATTTCCTCACAGGTTTGCCGAGGACGAAGCAGCGGCACGATGCAGTTTGGGTTGTGGTCGACAGGTTGACGAAATCGGCGCATTTCATTCCGTTTAGGTTGACATGTTCGAGGAAGATTCTCGGGGAGTTGTATATGCAGAACATTGTGAGGTTGCATGGAGTTCCTTTGTCCATCACCTCTGATCGAGACACCAGGTTTAATGCTAAGTACTGGAGGAGTTTTCAGGAGGCTTTGGGTACGGATTTGAACTTCAGTACGGCATTTCATCCTCAGACTGATGGGCAGTCTGAGCGGGTTATCCAGGTTCTCGAGGATATGTTGCGTGCTTGTGCGTTGGACTTCGGCGGGAATTGGAAGCAATGTTTGCATTTGGCAGAGTTCGCGTACAACAACAGTTATCAGGCGAGTATTGGTATGGCACCATTTGAGGCATTGTATGGGCGACCGTGTCGGTCACCTGTGTGTTGGGCCGAGCCGGAAGATAGAGTTATTCTTGGGCCGGATGAGATTCGTGATAGCAACGAGAAAGTCGCGGTGATTCGAGGTCGATTGAGAGCAGCTCAGAGTCGTCAGAAGAGTTACGCGGATAGGAGACGTAGACCTTTAGAGTTCGCGGTTGGAGATTTTGTTCTCTTGAGGGTGTCACCTCGTAAGGGAACTATGCGGTTCGGAGTGAGTGGGAAGCTCGCGCCGAGGTATATTGGGTCGTTCGAGATCACTCAGCGTGTTGGTGTGGTCGCTTATCGGCTTAATCTTTCGCCCAAACTTTCTCATGTGCACGATGTGTTTCATGTGTCGATGCTTAGGAAATGTCCACCTGGGCAGGATAAGATAGTATCGTTTCGCGATGTACAGGTTCAGGAGGATACGACGTACGAAGAAGTGCCTATTCAGGTTATCGACCGGAAAGTGATTAGCTTGCGTCGTCGTGAGATACCATTGGTGAAGGTCGTGTGGCAGCATCACGGGGTTGATGAAGCCACTTGGGAATTAGAGTCGAGTATGCGGGAATTGTATCCACATTTGTTTTGTTTTTGAAGTGAGTTGTAAATTTCGAGGACGAAATTTCTTTTAGGGGTGGAGAGCTGTAACGTCCCGAAATTTATTTAATGTTAATGTAATGTAAATGATGAATTAGTGTGCCATAATTAAAGTTTTAACTTTAATTAGATTATTTGGTTGGATTTTGAGTTTTTGGTTGTTTTGTTAAATTGATGCATTAAAATGATTTCTTATTGATTTAAAATGATGTTTTGAGTTTTAAAACACAACAATTTGTAAAATGTTAAAAATACTCCGTTTTGCAAAACCGTGGGCGGCACATGGTTTTCGCACAGTAAAACCGCCCACCGATTTTCTCTATTTATTTCCTTCCTTCCTCTCGCTCTCCTCACTCTCACGCATCTCCCTCTCTCTTCCCTCTCTCTTTCTCGGCAGCCTCTCTCTCTCTACATCTCTCTCTCAAATTTTTGAAACCACATTTGAATCCAAGCTTCGGGACAGCAAGGAGGAAGCTCGGGGACGTGATTCGGCAACCGAGAACGCGGATTGAAGCTTCGATTCGAGGTTAGATTCAAAATTTCTAAACTTTTTACAAAATTTTCAATTTTGTGTATTTTTGAAATCTAGGTTTGTTTAAGCCTAGAAAACCTTGTGTTTGAGTTAAATGAACTTAGAACAACTAGAATCTAAGCTTAGATTGAAGAAAAACGGATTGGATTCAAGGTTTTTCATTTTTCCCCTCATTTTCTCATTTTTGGATTTTTGAGGATTTTGAGTTCAAATCTTGTTTAAATGAGTCCAAACATGTTTTAGAATGTTTTTCTATCAACTATAATTGTTTTTCATGCCTGAGATTTGAGAAAAACAGGTTGGAAACAAGATTTGGATTTTGGGGATCGAGAAACCCGTGGCTGGGATTTCTGGATTTTCCCAGTTCGGCAGGCCGGAGTGATGATCGGCAGGCCGGTGTTCTTTCGACCGGCAGGCTGAATCTGGGGAAATGTTCGGCCGACCGAACTTTGCTTCCGGTAGGCCGAACTGTGCAGTTCGGTAGGCTGAAGCAGGGCGTTCGGCAGGCCGACCGAGGCATGGAAAATTTTGTGATTTTTACTCGTTTTCACTGTTTTGAACCCAGATTTAAATCCCAACCTTATAGAATGATTTTAAAGGTACAAATGGCACACTAGGACATCATGAAATGATTTAGTAACATAGAATGTCTCGAACTAGATATTGATCGACTTAGTTTGTATCTAGGATCGTTCGTGGTTCCGTGGAGCTAACGTATAGCGGACCGAAATTACGGTGTGGGGCACCGGCACGAGTATTGAGGTAGGACTTCTATCCTATTTCTTTGGTAGCCTGGTTTTGAAATGATTTGGCTTTGAAAAGGATTTCTATCAAAATGTTCTCAACGGTTGTTTGAAAATGGTTTTATCGGTTATATTTTAATATACCGTGATCTGAAATGAATTTCATAATAAATGTAATTGACAACACTCGGTAATTGGGTTTTGAATGATAATGATAATAAACACAAAGGCATGATGCCATATCAGAGATCGGGTCGTGTAGCGATCGACCTTGGGGGCAGGTCCCGAAACCCAGCTGGGCCACTACGGTGGTGATATCATGGTTTGCCTAGGTAAAAGAAAAAATGGTGTTTTTGATTGTACGAGTAGACTGTTCTGTGTCAGAACGGCTCTACTCAAATTATGTATTTATTTATTTAAGTTTTCTTTTGAGTACTCCTAACAATGAACTGTTTCTTCAAATTAAATTATTTATAAAACATAGTCCTACTGAGCCTTTCGCTCACGTTTTATTGTTTTAAATTTCCCCATTCTAGGTGGTTTCCCATTTAGGTTTGGAGAAGATTCTTCGGACCGAACTCAGGAGCAATAGGAGAGTTTATTTATATTCTGTATTATTAATCAAGGCATGTAAGACTTAACTATATTTGTACTTGGACTGTAATTGTATTTATGATATTGTCAGAACCATGTGTGTGCACAAGTTGTGGGTTGTGGAACCCATATTCGCGGTTTTTATTTAATTTTTATTACCTGCTTAATATTTATAAATTCTTTTATAAAATGTGGTGGAAAATTTTCTTAATTTTTATTTAATTTGATTCTCAAACTCTCGATTTTTAATTAAATTCTCTTTTAATTAATCTAAATATTTCGCCACGACACCTCCCGTACTCCGAGGCGTGACATGGCCTTTTGTGACATTAGATTTAAGAAGGTGTATCTACAGTAATAAATTTTGTGTGCTTTAGTAAAATTTGTATTATTGAAGCCTTACCGAATTCACACGAGCAAGGTGCATCCACATATTTAACTTTTATTTATGTATATGATATGGTCAAACATATCAATATGAATTCAAATAAGCTAACCATACAGTATTCCGACATTCACGGTGCAACAAAATTAGATATTTGTAGGTCAATCAATGCTGAGCAACTAAAGTAAACAGGAAACCATATTTTCAGTAAGAAATCTAAAGAGCTTCCATTGTTTAAAATTACAAAAAAAAAAAAAAAGGAGAATAAAGAAATCAATAAAATATGAATAAAAGAAATGGTAGAAAGCACATGCGGTCCATTTTGTGGTTGTCATTTTGTATACCAAGGACTAGGAAGTAAGATCCTGTAGGCCTTTTTTCAAATAAAATAAAAAAAATTTAAAAAATCATATGTTAGGCAATTCTTTTAACTAAAATTTCAAGATATAAATGCATGGTGGCCCCAATATTGAACGAGCAAAAAGACTAGATTGGATATTTTAATAAACTCTTGAATAAATATGCATATGATTTAAGTCGGTGATTGGAGATTCAAACAAGAATCATAGAAATCCGAACTTAAACAACCAAGTACATAATTAAAAATCTCTTCCACAACCTAACTACTTTATCTCTAGTATTGTCAAGCTTCGATCGGAAAGGAACAATATTTCGTTTCCCAAAAGGGCAGATCACATCGGAGACTTGACCTTAATTTCTAATATATATATATATATATATACATATATATATATATATATATAGTTGTTTTCATCATCTAAGCTTGACTACTAGGGCTTTGATCAAAGAAAAGACTTTTCTTTCTTAATGTGAAGGCATGAACATGACATATTTAATACCAAGGTCTAATTCTACATCTTGTGTAGCTTTTATTGACTTTTCCATTTCAAACGGGATACTATACAATTGATGAGGCTTCCTCTTGTTTTTTTGGTCTTTAAGAAAGAATTGAAAGCTCTAATGACCAAAAAAAAAAAAAAATGGCGCCTGATGATATATAGAAACGATAGAAATTTAGCATATGTAGATTCTTTTTCAGTCTTATTCACTAACTGAAATATATATTTACTTGCTAAAAAAAATTGGATGTACTAGCCTTCCTTAAATATCACTGTCCTGAAGTTACTTTGGTGACTTAAAAATTACCTATAACGCTACTATTAATGAAAAGTATGCCACATACTAAATTGTTTTGTGATCAATGGGAACCTTTTCTCTTATATTTTATAGCAATAACAAAAAGATTTCTAATGTAGAGTGCTATGTCACAACGGACAAAATAATATTATGAATAATGGTAAATATAATTTTCATACCAATAAATATAATTTTCATACCAATAAATATAATTTTCACCTACATGTTATTAAATCACATATATATATATATATATGAACAAAATAATATTACATAACAATGGTAAATTTTTTTTACTGGCAAGTCTAATAATCAGGAGGATGACATAGAGGATTTTTTTAGTGGGTGTCATATGTTACATTTACAGCTGGCTCGGTTGTTGGACACCTGGTCATGAACGCTATTTCAAAACACAAGGTCGTAGAAAAAGCAAACTCCTCCAACGAGGCCAAAAAAAAAAAATAATAATAAATGAATAAATAAACCTCAAAATAAAATAATTATGATGAAATTAGAATCCCAAAAATTCCAGTGGCCGACAACCTGTTTCTCCCGGCACATGCAAAACACAAAACCCTTTCCTTCTTTCTAATGGATCCTCCTATGTCCTGAATCCTGATAATAATAATGTTTCAGTCATTTGTCCTTTTTTTTTTCCTTTCTTTTTCTTAACCCCGCAAGTAAGGGTGTTTATAATAATTATTATCACATGTGTATTACCAAAGCAGAATTTCAAATAAAAGTACGATTCTGTACAATTGTTTGCCATGTCAAATTGCATGCTTACTCTCGTAAATATGTGATAATAGGCAAAAAAATTAAAACCTTTGATCATTAATCACCTCCCCTTGCATTAAAAGCTGATGAAATAGATAATTATAGCTTTTTTTAAAAATAATCTTTTTGTGTTTTTCATGTAAGAAGAAAGGGACTATACGGAAGAGTCAGATAAGGAGGGATATGCTTAACCATCTCTGCTGTTATCCCAGTTTTCCGAACCCATAAAAATGCAGAGATGGTAGGCAATCAAACTAATCAAGACATAAAAAGATCTTATATATATTATATATTTATTAAGAATAAAATTTAAAAAAAAAACCCTGTTGGGCTTTATAGGAAAAAGGAGAAAGTGGAACAAGAACTAGATATTATATAGCATAGCTAGCGAGGAATGGTGATGAAATCTGCACTTGTCGTGTGGGCCCTGATCTTCTTGGCGAGAGGCTCCGGCGACGAGGAAACAGACGACGCCACGGCCCACGAGTCGTTCGAGCTGTCGGAGCTAAACGACACGTCCATTACGCCGTTTGGGCTGCCTGGAACGGCAACGACACTGAACTTGCGCTTGTTGGGTTGGCTAATGCCAACGTTCGCGGACGCCAATTCCGAGATGAGCTTATGACAATCCTCTGCCTTGTCCTGTTTCAGGAACGACTACTGGAATTAGCCAAAAAAGTGAAAAATGGTAATAAAGGTTGAAACTTCGAGAACAAAAGTACTTAAAAATGTGAAAAAAAGGTGATTACCTTGTCGATTCCGAGAATACCCAGAAGTTGGTTTTGGTACTCGACTTTAAGGCAGGGCTCAATGCTGCCCACAACATGCAACATTGTTGCAGTAGCCACTATAGATGGAAGGAAAGACATGAATCTTGAATCTGCACAACATTTTCAAGTTACTCGTTAAAGGTAATGGTTAATTATGAAATTTATCAAAGGAATTTAAACAATCTTCTTTTTTTACCTGCTACAATAGAGAGAATGATGTTCTCACATCTCTTGAGAAATTCCCAACAGAGTCGGTCTTTTATGCCAAACCTCCTAACGATATAATCAAGAAAAGAAATTGAAGTCACAGGGTTCATCTTCCACTCCAGTGTGGAGAGCACCAGAAGCTCCATCCTCTTGATCATTTTCGCCTCAAACACGAACTTGCTCTCCTCAACCTAACCAGACCAAGAAAAAAATACAGTTTTTCTTTTCAATTAATTTTCAAGAGTTTTAAGGGAGACTCAGAAAAAGATTTACACGAAATAATAAAGAAACATACTTGGAAGTCTAAGAGAAGGGGCACTTGGGTCTCTTCAACTTTGGCAGCTAGAGAAAGACAGGCCACAGAAGCGAGGTGGGTCATCCATGGCTTCTCTGTCTGAAACTGGAAGCTGAGCAGAAACCTGTCGAGATAATTGACGGCGAGAACCGCCGTGAGAGCAGAGAAAGAGTAGTGGGCCGTGACCTTCAGCATCCACTCAATGGCTTCTCTGCGAGCCTCGGAGAGAGATGGGTTCGTTTCAAGTAAACTAATAATATCACACATTTGGTGGTTCATCTTTGTCTCTTTAAAGAGCAGAGAGACTAGCTCTTCATCTTCACAGACAAGGTCCTGCTCCAGTAAGATTGGAAGTGGGTCTGGTTTATTTAACGGATTAATGCTGTAATAACATATATCTTCTACTAATAATTCATGATCTTCTTCTTCGTGAGAAAAGTCCACTGATCTCATAACTTCTTCCGAGCAGTAAAGAGCGTCCAAGAGGAATGCAGGGTTTGAGTGAGCCATCTTCTTCTGTGAAGAAGAGGTTTGGGTTTGAGTTCATTATAGGCTTGAGACCACAAAGAAGAAGAAGAAGAACAACAACAATAAGATGATTGGAGAGAGCCCAGGCATTTCTCTTTCTCCTCTCTCTCTCTCTCTCTCTGTGATGAAAGAGTGGAAGGGGACTGACCAGAACCCAAAGGTCCAAAGAATGTGTTTTTATTGTTGTGGGGGGATTTTATCCTTTTCCTATGAGGTATGTGTTTGTGTGTGTGTGTGGGTGGGTGGGTCTTTTGTTTTGGTGTTATTGAGGGGTTATTGGCCTTAGGAGTAAGACCACCGAAACGTGAATCATGAGCTATGCAGCACAATAAGTCGACACGTGACATTTGTATCTCGCCCTGCAGGGACATCCTATGGCGTCCCACTCGATAATTTTACTTTGCAGACCAAAAAAAAGTCCCCGGATATTCTCCACCGTGAGATCAAGACCATGATCATCTTTACAATGTAGCAGGAACAAATGGCGTTTATAGCTTGTAGAGAGGTGTGAATTATTGCAAGCAATCGTACTCAACCCGTATGGTTATAGTTATAACTCCGTTGTTTATAAAAATTATAATACTTAATTTAAAAAATACATTATATATTAAATTGAATCTTATTATTATTAGTGACAGGGCTATAATAAAAAAAATATTATTATTGCTTTTAAGATTAAATAGTTTCGGTATTATTTTTTATTTCTATTTTTTGCACTTTTTTCCAATGTTTTGGTGAGGACAGGACCTTGACCGTTGACATTGTCCCTATTTCTTTTCCTCTCTGTTTTTTTCCTTTTTCTTTTTCCTTTTTTTTTTTGTTTTTTTTGGTTTTGGATGGTCACTCTTTTGCTTCAAGAGTGGGTGAATATTGAATTGGCTCCTAGTAGAAAAGAAAAGTGGATGGATTGGCGCAGGCGGGAGCACCTTACACAAACCCCAAGAATGAAAATAACGTCTGATGCAGTGATGATGGACAAAGAGTATATATACAAGTATATGGTATGGCGTAATGTATACCGTATGAATAATTTTTGTGAAAAACAAATGTATATGTGTATTACTACATACATAATTTACATCGCAAGAAAACAAAATCTGTTTGGATTATTAAAAGCAAGAATCATTTAGAATAATAAATTTTATTACTGAAGTATTTTCTCTGACCAAACAAATTCATACTTTTTTGACTTTTAAGCAAGAGATTTGAGATCTATATCTTATAACAAAGTTATGTATAAAATTACCACTTAATTGTCTGCAACCATGATTCATTATAACAAAGTCATGTATAAAATTACCGCTAAATTGTTTGCAATCACGATTCATTATAATGTTTGTAAATTAATTAACGAGAATCCCTTACAAAAAATTATCTAGACCCAATTCCAAACTGAGCTGGCAATTCAATTTAGAAACTTTTGGCACGAAAATGTCAGATATATCCAATTTACAACGTCAAATTAAGATGGTCGGTGGGAGTCTCATCAGACCATCCCCCACGACAAAATCTCAAATCAACGAAATCATTATTGCAGATTTAAGAATGAATACAAAAATTACTTTTCTTTTGATATGTTACGACCTACTATTTATAAAATTATAAATCTTAGTTAATATATAATATAATTTTTATAATTGTGTCTTATTATTTTGTTATAACATGGTTATGATTTATAGGGTGAAATAGAATTGCTTCAATAAATATTTTAAAAAAATTTAAGCAAAAAAGAAACTCACAATTTTGCTGCCGTTTCTGACACTAGCCCCTCAGATTCAAAATTGTGATAATAATACTACATGCACAGTACCATGCATCATCAAGTTACCACTAATGGGGCAACGTGGGAAGCCCACGCCTAGAAAACAAAGCCAATTTCAATCTGCAAATGTTTGCTAGCTTTTAACAGATCACTTATAATTCTTATTAAAGATCTAAATCATGACACAATTCATAATTAACCTTAATTCGTCTATTACCAGTCCGTATAGGAATTAGACACTGAACAATGAACTAAAAGCAACAAAAGGTTAAAAAAACACTACTACTTTGCAGTACTAGTCGGCTTAGTTCAATATTCAGCGTCATAAGCTGTTTTGAGGAAGCTGCCAAAATCCAAATACCATTTTGGCATGCGCACGGAGATAGAGAATTAGCTCAATATACATTATACCGTTGACATAATATACATATATGTGTGTGTGTGCTGATCTCGGTTTTCGGGGTTTATTCTTATATTTTCTGATCATCAGGGAGATCTGGTATGATTTGGAAGTGAACACTTTTTTCCAGCGCCATTTTAACAGATCATCAACAGACGACTTATCAGTATAATTGGTCTCTCTCTTTTTGTTAAAACGGAAGAGGGACTTTGTACACTTAGTTACACTTACTTACACTGGTCTAAACCATAGGCCCCAGCAGCGATTACAGCAGATAACATCAGAGAGTGTGTCTGTATATTTTTCTTTCTTTACATTATATATTTGTCTTAAACGGAAAAAAAAAAAAACTCGAAAAAGGGATGATATTAGTGTATACTCGATGGGGAATTCAATATCTGTACGGTACGTGTAGTCCACCGTCAGAGACGCGTCGAAGAGAGAGCCTCTTGATCTGCACCGAAACGTTGCTTTCTTTTCTTTTATCTTTTTTTTTTTTTTGGTTTTAATTTTTCTTCCTTATTATTCTTCTTCTTTTAATAGGCTATTTATTTCTCCAAGAAACTGAAGCTATGATAAAGTGTGAGGATTATAGAGAGTGAGAGAAAGTCATTAAAAGGTTTTGCTAGAACCAAGCCATACATATTTGCATTTGGAAGAGATATGTAAGTTGTTTCTTTCGGTGATATATGTACAGGGGTTTACAGCGCACGCCAACAAAGTACACCATGAACTCGAACAAAAACTGAACAAAGCTCTTCACTGTTTTAATATTTTGGGAAACTCCTTCAAAGCAAATGCATATACTTTTCCTTTTTCCTTTTTTCTTTTTTTCAATCTTTTACTTTTATCTTATCGTTGCTGAATATTTTACACTCCAGACTTGAAGGGAGAAAAAACACACAACAGCTGTTTCATCATTCTGGTCAAAGTCATGAGATTAGCCCAATCTCTGAACATTCAGACGGTGGCTTATTTTCTTGCAATATTTTCAATCGCAGCTTGCAGAAAGCAGTACCCTTTATTGGGACTCATCAACCGTGCCTACAGCAACGCCGTACTATTGGATGATGCGACCCATATAAGGATCACAACCGTTCGTGTTAATAGAGATATGTCCTGTTTGTCATTTTTGATATTTAACGGATTAATCATTACTATTGTATCTATCAAAACGATTGAATCCATAAAATCAACCTTGATTAAAAATATCGTAATATGTAAAAATTTTATATTATATTTTATATTTTTTAACACTTTATAAGTTGCTTGATAAGTATAATTAGAACTAGTTTTAATTAAAAACATTATAGTACGTGAAAGTATTACAATGTAAATTTTTTTTACTTTTTATTGTAATTGATAAGAACTTTACATTATTTGTTAATTTATACCAATTAGTTCTAACCGAGAACCAAAACATCGAAGTGGTGTGTGAGAGTTTTATAATATAGTAACTAAAATTTTTTGTTCTAGCACATTGCGAAACACCACATAAGTTGTAAAGCCTAATTTAATAATTGAGCACTCTTTTTTAACATCATGAGATTACAACCTAATTACTAATAAAACAATAAGTTATAGTCAAAAAAAGATACTTCATATTAGATTAGGGTTCACTGCTTTGTAAGTCACGGGCTTATAACCCAATGAAGATGAAAAAGGCTTTTCTTAATAATCAGACAAATTATTGCTTTACATAAAGCAATACGAAGATCGAGGTTGAAATTAGATTAGAAAGATTTCTTGTATATAAATATAGGTTAATTACATAATTATATCTCTTTGTTTTAACTTTTTTTTAATCTGTCCCTCTGTTTTAGAAACTACAAAATTATTCTTTGAATTTTAAAAACTTATTTCAATTTCATCTATTTGAATATAAAAAATTGAACAAAACAACATGACTATCCTTAAAAAAAGCTATGAAAAATATTTTATATTTTTAAAACAAAAAAAAATCTTAAAACAAAACATCAAAATTTTTTTAAAAAAAAAGATATTAAGTTTATGACTTTTATAATTTTAAAATATTTTTTAAAAATATTTTCTCAATAAGAAGCGTATATATTTCATAAACAAATTAGGTTTAATTAAGGGTATTTTTATCTAATCTATATGTTTTTCGGTTGAAAAAGTTTACGAGGAATAAAATTAAAACAAGTTTTTCAAATTCAAATGATACTTCTGTAGTTTCTAAAAACAAAGAGACAGTTGAGAAATAATGAAAACTAGCAAGCATAATAATGTAATTAACCCATAAAAATATTAAGGCAGAGGCAAAACCATACACGGACTAGGGTGGACAGCCACTCCCCCTGAACTTTTTTTTAAATTTTGTATATCAAATTTTACCAAAATTATATTTCGTCCCCTAAGATTCCACTCTACCTGAAATTATGTTCCACCCCCTGATATTATATATCTCCTTTATTTAATTTTTCTTGACAATGTTGCTATACATTTCGTCCCTCTTGACTAATTTTTTTGGCATCGTCCCTGTATTAAGGGATGTCAAATTAGGGTTAAATTAGAGAGATTAAAGAAAAAGCGAATAAAGTGTTTGGCAAACTCAATTCTAACTCATCAGTCTCAACTCAAATATTGTAAAGTTTTCGTATGCTACAGTATAAAGTAAAAGTATCCTACAATGTAAAGCTTTTCCATGCTATAATATTTTCAGTTCTAACTCACTTTCTAAACACCCTAGAAGAGTTTATAATGTTGTGTGACTTTTACTTATACTTTTTTTTATCATAGTAAATTTTTTCACAACATCTGAAAGTAAGCATAAACATAACTTTCATATTAAAAGTGGACCATTTTAAATTTTTCTGTGTTTATTTATTTTATTTTTTTGCTTATTCTCCCTCAAATTAGGGGTTCTGATCCCTAATCAATTCACTCAACTCCAAGTTATTTACTAATAAGCAAACCAGTTATATTATGGTGAGCAGTGAGGACAGCTGTGTGGATGAAATCCTAGTAATGAAACCCCCACCTACAGTCAGTCTAGGCTGTTAATGATCATGTTTTGCTCGTAATTATTGCAATGCATAAACATAAAAGAAGTTACTCATAATTGTATTTAACTACTTGGGAGGCTGTAAATGTAAAACCTGTAACGTAACGTGATGAGAGAGGCGTTGACCACTGATTGGAGTTACCCACAAGACAATGACTCATGACAGCAACTTTTGTAACCACTCTTTAATTCATTTTACCGCTTTCCTAATAATAATGCACAGGAAAAAAATCCAAATTAGCTTTTATTACATTGCATTGTTTACCTTTTATGTCTTATATTTTATATTCAAATAATATATCTTTAATTTTTTATTTCATTAAATTTATATTTTTAAATTAAATTTAACACATAAATTTTTACATTTTAATAATCAATCTTCAATTTGACTTAATAAATTGCTCAAGATACCCTCAAATTAAAAATAGGAACTTTTAAAACTTGAAAAAACTTCATACTAAGGTTTTTAACTTAAAAAATATGAATAATATCATCAAAAATAGGTGCTTTGTTTCTTTTTGTTTTTGTTTTCTTTTTTTTTTAAGTTTTAATTCTTTTTCTCTTTCACTCATTTTAACGGTAAAAATCAATTATTGACTGAAATAAGGTATAGATTTGTGTATTAAATTTAGTCTAAAAAGTATACTTTCGATGAGATCAAAAACCAAAGATATAGTTTTTGAATTAACCTAAAATAAAAGTTATAAAATGATAGATATCTCTGTTACATTTTAGCGTTGTGAAAGTGGAATTCCACCGAAAATTAGTAGGGTCCGTTTAGTAAATAGATTCGAATTAGTGATTTAATTTGAATTAGTGTGATTTGATTTAGGATTTGAGTAGTGATTTGAATTGTTATTCGAATTGAAGTTTAGATGTGCATTTAAGTTTGAGTATGAAATAAAATTGAAATTTATGTTTGAAGAGGTAGTGAAGATAGTTTTTGATTTATTAATAAATCTAATAAAATCTTAGAAGATGGTTTTTGATTTATTAATAAATCTAATAAAATCTTAATGTTAATAATCTTAAAAAATATGTAATATGAATCTTGATTTATTCCTCTCTTCATTAGGAAAACAATAAAAAAAGAATCATCTTAATTGGATATCAATGACGAAGTTATGTTTTTTTTTTCTCAAATATAAAAGAGAGAATTTTTGTTTTTATTATAACAAAGATATCCTAGTATCAAAAGTTTAAGGGGATGAGAACTCTAAAAACTTGAATTCTTAATATTCAAATGATTTGGATTTTGGGGGAAACAAACGCGTATAAGAAGAATTCTTGATATTTGAATCTAAATTTAAATCTATTGAGTTCAAAAAATACACAAAACAAACATACCCTCTATGTTTCCTGGAAAATTGCGTTGTTTTGAATTGAGAAGGCGGGAGGGAGAGAAAGTAAAGCCTTTTTCTGTTGGTGGATTGATTACACAATCTCCATATATGATTCTTAAATTTTATTTTTATTTTTTTTAATTTTTGGGTGTTGGGTTGGGGGAATATCCTTTAACTTTTTGATGAAGGTAAGACTTTTTTTATTTGCTGGAAGATGGCAAGATTGATTCTAATCATTTGATGCAATTTGAAATGACCTTACCTTTGATCGACACTGGCCATTTGGTGGTTAGGTGTTTATTGACATCACACTTGAAACAATACAGAGAATTAAGAATTTTGAATTAATTGTCCACTTCCAAAACTCACTCTTACTGAAAGGCTAGATGATATCAGCTTGTGATTTAAGTAGAAATAGAAACGACATTGAATTCCGATGATAACGACTTTTGGTATATAGTTTTGTGTAAGCTTCAATCGCACGCCACATCCGCAATTGACAAGTAGCAAAACGTAGGATATGACCTAGAATATGGTAGAATTTAGTCCCGAAACACATTGAAATATTATTAATAAAGTGTTTGACATGGTGTTAGAGACCATTGATTAGAACTTTTTTTAGTGTTTGACATGGTGTTAGAGACCATTGATTAGAACTTTTTTACTGTAGCATTTAAGAGCTTTACACCATAACTTTTTTCTTTTTACTGTAGCAGGTAAAAGCTTTATACTATTTATAACTGAGATAGTGATCAAAACTACTATTGCCAAACAACATATAAGAGTTTTCTACAATAAATACATAGATTTAGTCAAAATCACATCAAGATGAAAAGTAAACAAAACTTACCGTAAAGTATTTAGATTTAGTCCAAATCACATCAAAATGAGAGGTAAACAAAACTTTGACGGATACACTGAAATAGAACCTTATTGGGCCTTTTATTGGATAATATGAATTATAAAGTCAATATCATCATCCCACATTCTCAAATATAAAGTTGCATAGAGGTGTCCATAATTCAAACATGACAGCTCAGTGGCATTATAAGTTTTGGATGTCAAGAAATCAAAAATCTCGAGAAAAACAACAATCACAATAAGCTAAATACAAATAATAATAATAACAAAATAACAACATTCCATTTCCTAACAAGGAATTACCGACCCCTATGGGCCTCCAATGACGGAAGAAAGACGGTAAGTAAATCCAACATGCCGAGCAAAGACTTATAAGCAGCATTCCATGTTCTATCTAACATTTTTGTCTCCTTGAAACTCGCAAAAGTCATATTTGTTAGAGGTCTAGGACTCAAAGTAACTTGTGCCTAATAGTCTAACCCTGAATAGTTTGACCATGGGGCAGACAAAAATACAAGACAGATATTTTGTCTTGAAACTTAACCGCATATCTGCAGACCACTTCAGAGTTGGGTAAAAGACGTTTTGCCCCCACCAGTTTGACTCGTAAAGAAAGGCCTAGATCTCCGCTGGACAGCAAGCCCAACGACCTCGGCTCTTTTGACTTCCATTACCAACCTTTTAACCACTCGTATTCGTGCTTAACAATAACGAAGCCCCAAGTATTTTTCCTTCGTGGCCCTTTGGCTAAACATGAGTTCTTACGCAAGAACATTCTTCAAAAACCGTAATTTTTTCTCTGTTTGATGTAAATCTTTCTTCCTCAAGCTAATTAACAGTTTAAACACCACAGAGAATGGATGGCCAAGCAGATCTAGATTACAAGTACTACTCTACAATATCATTGATCATCTTCAGAGCTATGAGCTGCGATGTTTGCAGACTTATTGGCATTTCTGTACGGTAGACATAACCAGCTAAGCTAGTTTTATCACCCCATCTAATTCATTAATCAAGGTACAAATTAGTGAAAAAGTTTCCATCCCACAGAAAGAGGGAGTCATCATGTGGGCATAGTAAACTAGTAGTTAAGTTGTCAATAATTACTACAACGATCTCAAAAGTAGGTCACAAGAACTCTTAGAAAGAGGCAAAGATAAATCTATTAATAAAAATACAAAAGCCCAACGATACAAGTCAAAAAAGTGAAGTTCACTTCAATCATTTTCTTTGTCTCCATTTGTGAAGAAACATTTAAGTTTCCGTCAAGGATTATCTGCCTCATTGACAATTAGGTGATCTAGAAAATATATAGGCCACAGAGAGTAATATATAATTTCTCTGTTCACAAGCTAGATTTAAAAAGTATAAGGCCATACATGATGTATGATGATGCCAAAAAAAAAAAAAACATTAACAAAATCAAAATTTAACATAAAAAACAAGTATTATAACTTACACAAATACACCCGCTCAACGACTGCCACGTTTAAAATGCTCTCGTATGAATCTTTCTGCATGAGATGGATACTTCTCTCGGACGTAGTGTTGAAGACACTTCTGGTAGGAAAAATCTATCCACGCCCCATCAGTTCTAATGACAAATAGGCACCTTGAATTTCGAAATTGGGGATGCCGATCAACCTTAAGCGAAAGACATGAAACAGAATTTTAGTTCTTTTTTCATAGAACGAAAAAGTTATTAGCTACTTAAACACATAACACAAAAAGACCAGCCGGATTTAACTTATTTACATCCAATCAATATAACTAGAAACTGATACCGCAATTCCCCAAAAAGGCAGACCGGGCAAAAGGAAAGAAGGGATAAATCTGTAGCAGGGAAATTAAATAAAGCCCAAAACTCAGGAATGAGACAATTCTACATGCTTTTACCTGCTTCTCACTGCCTGGTACATGGATTTTAAAATGCCTTTCAAGTTTTGAACTATTTAAATATCCCAACGAAATGGATTATCAAAATCCATAATTTAGCTATTCCTTTTTCGATTTCTCGTGTAGGTGCTTGGTGTTCCACTGTCACTATTTCTTTTAAGGTATTAATGTAATATTGATAGAACTTAAAAGCTTGGTGTTCCACTGTCACTATTTCTTTTAAGTATAAAGTGTAATCTTTGATAAAACTTGGGAGCTGTCAACGTAATTCCTCTGTTGAAGAAAAGAAGAATATCGTAACAGCATGAACAATCCATCTTTATTCTCAACCAAAAAAAAAAAAAAGAATAATCCATTGTTTAACGAAACCAAAAATTATGACAAACAAATTTGCATAAAAAGAAGTCTTGTAAATTAATACAAACCATATTGTCAGATAGATTCAGTTGCAAATATAAACATGTGTTCATTTCCATGTTTTAGTTGGGCACCAGACCCTAAACTTCTTGCTTGTGCGTAAGCAAATCTGAACGTATTAGACTCAATGTACTCGCATCCTAGAAATTGAACCCAAAAAGGTTGTTATATAGAGTTCTCGCACAAACTTGCACAAAATCTTTATGTAAGAAAAAAAAAGGACAAAAGTCTAAGATAAGAAATTAATTTAGATAGAAAGAACATAGACCAGAAGCGTTAGAAAGAATTCCACCATAAAAATCACAAAGATAAACATATGATGCTAAAACAAGAAGTTTCACAAAATACAAAAGAATAGCTTAGGTTGCATCTTTACCATTATAGAATCAAGCCCACATCCAATTTTATCTTCAGCGCGTGGATGATAGGCAAGAAGCTTTTCCACCACGGCTTTCTCATCTTCAGCTCTTAGCCGTTCCCCGTCCATATACCTGGTGCACAGAGATCAGTTATTCCCCATAAATGTCATGTATTCCCCATAAATAAACACAAGTTTAAACTTCTAGAACGCACTAGCATGGCATGCATCGATGCAAGGAGATATCTAAAATCCAAAAGTCATACCAACAGATTAGCTATTACATTTTGTCCATCACTCTTTTAAATCATTCACAATTAAGACCTCAAGCATAGGTATTCACTAAGTCATTACTTCTTTTTTTTACCCTTATAACCGATTTCTGAAATTAATGTATTTTATGCGCGGTGATCTTTTCACTCACATCCTCTGCTTTAAAAACAAGCAAACAGAAGTTCCTCATAAATTCTAAGCAATGTGTATATAATTGCAGTGCTTCAGAAATATTCTATCAAACAGAAACGAGATTTTTGAAATCATAAACGCCATAAAACTTGAGCGTCCCTGATATAAATTCTAAAAAGTAATTTTGTTTATAATTCTTATCTTTAGAAATTGCTTTAATCAGTTGAATGAGGCAAAGTAGTTGTACGAGTCATCGGATCATCATTTATAATTAAATGAAACTATTTTATAGGAGAATAGCGTGGGGGATTTTTGCTCAATTGGTTCTTGATCTTTACAACCACACATCGATCCCCAACCCTTCTTTTCTTGGCATTTAAGTTTAAGCCTCCAACCTCTTTTTCTTTTGTTGAAGCTGTTAGGCCCTGTTAAGTTTCTGTCCGAACACCTATAAATTCCATTCTTATCTCAAGTGACTCCTAATAATTTGAAGAAGGGTTTAGTAGCTTCAGGGCTCTGTTCTTCGCTTCAACAGTGGGAAAGGAAATTTTGGGGAAAAATCCCTTATTCTAAACCCTGGTTCCTGAGCTAGAGGAAGATTTTCGTTGACTTTGATTTGTATATCATTATGAGTTTGTACATTTAGTTAGGAGCATAAGCAGCACGCTATCATATGCAATTCGTACTTAGATACAATCAACTCCACTTACTTAGATACAATCAAGACCAAGTGGAGCACATCTATGACTAAATGTACTAGTAAGCCTTAAACTAGAGTAATGCCCACCCACTGAAAAAAAAAATCTCTAACACCCTAATGCAAAATGAAAAATGAAAAAGAAAAACAAAAAATTGGTATATGATCGACCAAAACGCAATGTTTTCTGGTGAAGTTTATACATCTAGGAAAAATGACAACTTCGTCGCGAAAGTGGTTTGAACTACTTTTCTGTGGTTGTAACCATGTCCCCAAACACCCTTTATAAAATTATTACCAAAGCTGTCGTAAATGTGTAAATCCCAAGTTAGATTAGTTTGTGGTACCTTAAGGACATGCTTATCAATAATAATATCATAATTGTGAGACAACGAACATGAATTACTCTTGTTGAGGGTAAGCTCGGCGCCCCCACCGAGGACCCTAACTTGGTGGTCGGCAACTCAGTTCGGCAGACATAGGCTACCGCCCCGACCCGACGACTTATGCTTCTTCCCGAGGTGCCTTCCATTTATCTGAGGGCACACCCCCAAGAGGGCTGCCACCTCGGGGATGTACAGTAGCTCGGGCCGGGCCATGCTATCCATCATAATACGTCACTACTCATCCTTGTAGGCCAACACCAGGCAGGCGTGCTGCCGTCCGATAGAGTCCAATCCATTGGACAATAGACGCAACACTTGTCACTTATTGCTTGATACACTTTGATGTGACACCTGGGTAATAGGTAAAACCCATCTTACACCCGATCTAGCTAGTGGCCTATAAATAGGATGCATTTATGACGTTTTGAGAGAGAGATTTCCTCATACCTAATTAGCTGCCGACCTCTGCCGAGCAATACTTGCCTTGAGCATCGGAGAGCCCTTGTCTATTGACTAACCCCCTTTCTTCGAATCATCCCTCTTGCAGGTACTCACTCCCGACCAGGGGCAAGCTTAGGAGGAGGTCGTAAGGTATTTCAGTCACACGTGGGTGTTGATCCGACGCTGGACAGCGGTAAGCATCAACATTTTGGCGCTAGAAGGAGGGCCCGAACGCGCCCCAATCCAAAGTTATTATACCTCGGATTTTCGACATGACAACACGAGGTAATGTAAGAGATAGTACCGCCCGACGTCAGGAGTCGGGCGAGGCCAGGCATAAGCGACCGGCTACAGAACGGCCCAGCGATCGTCCTCGGATCGCCAGATCTCGGTCCGGAGGGCAAGGAAGCGCGGCAAGAGCCGAGTCGGTGCAGCCCCGAGCTGCACAAGATCCGATCCGGGAGCTCACAGATGCAGTTTGGATCTTAACTCGGCAGCTTGCACAGGCTCAACAGCAAGCTGCACCGGGACCGCCACCCCCTGCCCAGGTTGACCAGGCAGAGGGTCGGCATGAGCAGAGCGCCACCAACTGGGAGGATCGATCAGAGCAGTCTCCGGGATCCACCAGAGGGCCCCTGCTTAACAATAGACTGGTCCATGAACGTCAGATGGGACGTCAACCACACCATGTCCCTTCACCACAAGGTTCCAGAGCCTCGGTGTTTGATCGGCTCGGGTACCAAGGGATTAACAGAAATCGCCAAGGCGAAGCTGGAGGCCGTGCCGAGGGCGGAGTACCCTATCGGGTCGAACTGCCCGAAGACACGAATAGTCGCCAGTTCCGGGTGCTGCAACGACAGATCGATGAAATCCGCAATTACAGGTTCGGTGTGGACGAAGTTGGGGCCCAGGATCCGCCCTTCCCGGATCACATAATGCGGGCACCCATGTCGCCGAAGTTTAAGGTCCCACAAATTAAGTCTTACGATGGGGCCACCGACGCAGATGAGCATGTTGAACTCTTTCGCGGGCACATGCTGTTGCAGAATGCCAGCGATGCTGCGATGTGCAAAGCTTTCTCGCTCACCCTTACAGGCCCTGCTCGGCAGTGGTTTCGACGACTCGAACCAAGGTCGATTTCTTCTTTTGGGCATTTAACTGATGCCTTCTCCGCCGCATTCTCTACAACCAGGACGCGGAGGAAGGAAATAACTTCCTTGTACGCCGTCAAGCAGGGAGACGGGAGTGTCAGGGACTATGTCAACCGATTCACCCGGGCTGCTCTCGAGGTCAAGCACGTCGAAGACGAGACCCTCAAACATATTTTTGTAGGGGGCCTCCGAGACGAGAAGCTGACCTGGTCATTGGCCTTTGAGCAGCCAAATACGTTTTCACAGATGCTCGGATACGCCCAAAGACATGCGGACGCTGCCGAGTACATGAAGAGCCGCCGGGAGGAGGCTGGCCCGAGCGGGACAAAAAAGGAAAAGAAGCAAAAAAGGCCGGAGCAGGGCAGCGCCGAGCATGCGAAGAAGCAGAAGAAAGAGAAAGCTGAGAAGCCGAAGGGGCCGACCGGCAAGTTTCAAAACTACACGCCCCTGGTGGCAACCATTGATGAGGTGCTCGCCCAGGTCGGCGACAAGAATCTGTTGACATCGCCGCCTAAGCTTCGAGGCTTTAGGGCGAAGCGTGACCAGTCAAAATTTTGTAAATTCCATCAAGACGTGGGTCATACTACCCGAGACTGCATCCAGCTCAAGGACCAAATCGAAAAGTTGGTCCGAGAAGGTCTATTGCAGGAGTTTGTGGAGAAGACCATAAACCTGAGGGCGACCTCTATAAGGAATGACTCGTCAGGCCGAGACACGCAGAGCCGACCCAGGACCGATAGTGGGAACGCCCCGGAACCCCCAAATATTGTACATACGATACTTGGCGGGCCTGTTGCCAGGGACACATCGAGTGGGCGGCGATCCTACGTCAGAGAAGCTCGGCGGGTCGAACGGGGTGACTTCATGAATGTGTCCGAACACATCAATAAAATATGCCGCCAGGAGGACACCCCGATCACTTTCACCGAGGAGGAAGCAGACCGACTAATGCATCCCCGCAACGATGCTTTGGTCTGCGAACTGCCTATCGCTAACAATGTTGTATGGCGAGTCTTAATTGATAATGGCAGTTCGGCGGACATCCTTTTTAAGCAGGCATTTGACAGGCTGAAGATCAGCAACGCGCCTTTAGCCTCGGTCCGGACCCCACTCTTTGGTTTCGCGGGTGAGTGTGTCCGAGCAATCGAGAAGGTTAGTCTCCCGGTAACTTTTAGAGAGGGTGCTGCCAAGGTCACTCGAGTGGTCGACTTTTTAGTCGTCGATAAACCCTCTCAGTATAACATCATCATCGGCCGACCGACGTTAAACGGATTAAAGGCCGTGGTCTCGACATATCACCTGGCAATGAAGTTCCCGGCCGATGGTGGTGTTGGAGTAATCCGCTCGTCTCAGGCGGACTCCCGGGCTTGCTATGCGAACGCAGTCCGGGCAGCCTCAGCCCAGCAACAGGGAGTCCTGGCCGTGTATGCAGTCGACGAGACTGACCTCCCAACCGATCCAACGCCAAAGATGCTCGCCGACCTAGACCCCAGGTTTCCCGAGGAAGAGGTAAGGGGTACCCCGGTCGAAGGCCTAGTGCCGTTCTCCCTGGACCCCGAAAGGCCGGAACGCACTGTCCAACTCGGGTCATAGTTACAACCTGAGATCCGGGCCGACCTAGAATCCCTTCTTTCTGAGTACCGCGACGTCTTCGCATGGTCCCATGAGGACATGCCCGGCATAGATCCGAGCGTTATCAGCCATCGGCTTAATGTCCAACCTGGTCACAGGCCGGTGGTACAAAAACGAAGAGCCTTCAACCTGGAGAGATATGCCGCAATAAACGATGAAGTCCAGAAACTACTAAAGGCTGGGTTTATTAGAGAGGTCAAATATCCGGAGTGGTTGGCAAATGTCGTCCTCGTCAAAAAGACGAATGGCAAGTGGCGGGTCTGCATCGACTATACCGACCTCAACAAGACCTGCCCCAAGGACTGCTTCCCACTTTCTCGGATAGACCAGCTCGTCGATGCCACAACCGGACACGAGCTCTTGAGCTTCATGGACGCATACTCCAGGTATAATCAGATAAGAATGGCCGAAGATGATCAAATCAAAACCTCATTTGTTACTGACCAGGGCTTGTATTGCTACGTTGTAATGCCCTTTGGTCTCAAGAACGCCGGAGCTACCTATCAACGCCTCGTCAACAAAATGTTCGCTCGGCTGATCGGGAAAACTATGGAGGTCTATGTAGACGACATGTTAGTAAAATCTGTCCAAGCGAAGGACCACATAGCCGACCTCAGAGCTAGCTTTGACATTCTCCGGGAGTATGGGATGAAACTCAACCCGACAAAATGCGCTTTTGGCGTCGGCTCCGGCAAATTCCTCGGATTTTTAGTTAACCGACGAGGAATTGAGGTGAACCCGGCAAAGGCCCAGGCAATCATAGACATGCATTCTCCTCGGACAGTGAAAGGCGTGCAAAGGCTTACTGGCATGGTGGCCGCCCTATCAAGGTTTGTCTCCCGGGCTACCGACAAGTGTCACCCTTTCTTCAAGGCACTTAAGGGGAGGTTTGAGTGGAGCAGGGAGTGTGAGGATGCTTTCCAAGGCTTAAAAGTTTACCTAGCCACACCCCCGCTCTTGTCCAAACCTTTGCCCGGTGAGATTCTAACTGCCTATTTAGCCGTCTCCGAGAAGGCTGTCAGCTCAGTGTTGATCCGAGATGAAAACGGGATCCAGAGACCCGTCTACTATACCAGCCATGCGTTCCAAGGTGCCGAGGAGCGCTATTCATCATTGGAGAAGCTGGCCTTCGCCTTAATAACATCGGTCCGGAAGCTGCGGCCGTATTACCAAGACCATACTGTCAAGATCCCGACCAAGTTTTCTCTCTGGCAAGTTTTACAGAGCCCGAAAATATCAGGTCGGATGGCCAAGTGGTCGGTCGAATTGGGCCAGTATGACATACACTTTGTGCCGAGAACGGCGATAAAAGCTCAAGTCTTAGCGGATTTCCTTGCCGAGTTTACAGAAGCCGAAAAAGTGGCTCCCTTAGTGGAGAAATTACCCGTTGAGGGGCCTGATACAGCTGGCTGCAGTGAGCGAGGCCTTTCCCCGGAGCTAAACTGGAAACTACACGTCGATGGCTCAACCTGCGTCGACGGGTCGGGGGCAGGCTTGATTTTAACTAGCCCCGACGGATATAAGGTCATTTATGCCCTCCGTTTCGACTTCAAAACCTCTAATAACGAAGCGGAGTATGAAGCTTTGCTCGTCGGATTACGAATTGCCCGAGACCTCGGAGTTGATAGGTTGACCGTCTATAGTGACTCAATGCTAGTGGTGCAGCAAGTCACAGGAGGATTCCAAGCCCGAGCAGAATCAATGACGGCATATTTAAAAGAAGCGAAATGGTTGCTTGGACAATTCAAGTCCTACACTTTTAAGCAAATCCTCCGGTCCGAGAACGTGGAAGCCGATGTCCTTGCCCGACTAGCCTCCGGGATAGGCGGAGTAGACCCGATGTCCGTTCCTATTGAAAGACTCTCTGGACCGAGTATCAGTAAGGAGATCATGAGTCTGGTGGCCAAACCAAAGTGCACGTGGATGGACCCGATCATCCGGTACCTGACCCTAGCCGAATTACCCGACGACCGGGAAGAGGCACGTCGGATACGTAACAGCTCGGCCCGGTATTCGATAATCGGGGAAAAGCTGTACCGACGCGGCTACATGACGCCATGCCTAAGATGTTTGGATTCCCAGGAGGCCGAGTACTTAATGAAAGAGATTCATGAAGGCCTTTGTGGCAATCACTCCGGTGGACGCTCCTTAGCCTAGAAATGCCTGCGGCAGGGTTATTACTGGCCTACTATGCAGCAAGACTGCAGGAGCTTTGCACGAAAATGCTTCAAATGCCAGCAATTTGCTCGGATGCTAGGTTCACACGCCGAGCCTCTAAATCCGGTGACTTCGGCGTGGCCATTTGCAAAATGGGCCATTGACTTGATCGGACCACTCCTTCCGGCTCGTTCGCAATTCAGATATTGCATCGTCGCCATAGACTATCTGACGAAATGGATCGAAGTCGAGCCTTGCACCAACATGACCGAAGCTAAGTGCACCAACTTCGTATGGAAAAACATCGTCTGTCGGTTCGGAATCCCGCACACTATCGTGACCGATAACGCTAAGCAGTTTGACTCCTCAGGTCTACGCCATCTGTGCGAGAAGCTCGGCATTAAGAAAGTTTACTCTTCCCCGAGCTATCCGCAGAGTAACGGCCAGGTGGAGGCCGTGAACAAGACAATTAAAGACAACCTCAAGAAGAAACTCGAGGGGCTTAAGGGCGCATGGATTGACGAACTACCCCAAGTGCTCTGGGCATACCGAACAACTGCGCGAGCTGTAACCGGCGAGACACCGTTCTCCCTGGTCTATGGGGCGGAGGCTGTCATCCCGGCTGAGGTTGGATTACCGAGCTTGAGGGTCGAGCAATACAAAGAAAAACTGAATGAACAGCTCTTGATAACCGAGCTCGACCTACTTGAAGAAAAAAAGAACCGAGCATCCATCCGTAATGCAGCCCGGAATCAGGTTGTAGCTCGGTATTACAACAAACGGGTTCAGCCAAGAAGCTTTAAGGTTGGTGACTTAGTAATGAAGAAGGTCACGGTTCAACAACCCGGTCTTGGGTCCTTTGGTCCGAAGTGGGAAGGACCTTTTAAAGTCGAAGGTGTCGTGCGATCAGGCACTTACAGGCTGATCGATTTGGAGGGGAACCAGCTCGGGCATCCATGGAATGCCGAGCTGTTAAAAAGATTCTATTCCTGAAAAAGGAGAGGAAATCAGAGCCGGATTCCTTTTTTGATCTCTGGCCACAATTCTTTTGTAACTAGACCTGCTGAGCAGGGCTGGAAAAATCAATGTAAATATTACATTAATGAAGCACAACTTCCCTGAACTCATTCCACCAGAGCAATGTTTTTGGGGGAGGATTATGCCTAAGACGCCAGAACCCCAGCTCGGAAGACAGGATGTTGACTCCCCACCAAGGGAGTCATCCTCGTCAAACTGGACAGGGGGGCTAGTCGGTATATATCTCATGTCTGTCATGCACACCCCTAAGTTGCTCGGCACATCTATGTGCCCGATTAGTCCTACACTTGTAAAGTTTCTTTAAAACTACAACAAGTCTATGGGGGGCAACGGGGTAAGGGTACATATACGCCGTTTATATTCTGCCCGACCGAGACCAGAAACCTAAACTTGCTTGGATAACCAAGCAGAAATGGATAACTACTCGAAAAACCGAACAAGAGTCCTCGGATTAACTGAGGACAGAGGTACTCAGCTTACCTCTGCTCGGTAAATTGTCTCCCAGCCTGGGAACTCCCCCGAGAAGTATCTAACTTTAACGTTACGTGGGATGTAAAATAAAACTACACGTAAGAAAAAGTGATGCAAAACGGAAAAATATAAAATGTCAAATTTATTTCCTAGGGAGGTACAAGAAAGACGGGCACCTCCCAAGCCCGATTACAAGAAAGTGGAGGATCAATCGGCCCGAGTCTCATCACCAGCTTAAGTCTCGTCCCCGGCAGCGTTGTCGTCCTGGCCTCCCTCGGCAGCCGACACATCCCCGTCATCATCACCGTCCACTACGACGATCTCTTCTTCAACTTCCCGCGGTTGCTCCGCATCGCCCTGGTCCGGCTCGGCGATGACCGACCAGTTGAATGCAGCCGCCTCGGGATGCTTTTCGATTACATGGTCACGAAGATCGGCCATCCCATCGAAGTAGAGGTCGATATATTCGGGGGATGTCTTAAATTCTTCGACTGCAGCAGCCAGCTGGTCGGGAAGCCCGGCTACGAATCGGTGGTGCTCGGCTTGTAGAGTTGCTAGACGCCCCTCTAGCCGAGCGGCTTTCTCTTCCTGCCGAGCAGCCTTATCCTCTGCCTCCTTGAGCCGCCTCAACATGTCCTCGGCCTCGGACTTCGCTTTCTGGGCCTCCTCCTTAGCTCGATCTAGCTCGACCTTCGTGTCGTTGAGCTCTCTGTCGGAGTCCAACTTCAGCAGGAGGGTCTTCTTGTGCCTTTCTTGCTCCTTGTGGATCTCCCTCACCCCGATGGAGTGCGCCATGTGCACAACGGCGCTCAGCTGTGAAAAGTACAAGGGGTAAGTTCTCGGCAATACTATAGGAAGTCCCTGCAACCATTCGTCGGCTTGGATACTTACTGAGGTTGCCGTTCGGAGCGCTAGGTTGCACAAATCTGGGAAGTCCTCACCCCGAATCTCCATGAAGAAGTCATTTGGGGGAGCCACGTCCCCGATGCGTTCAAGGAGCATGCCGCGGTAGTTCGGGCGTCTTCTTTGTTGGTCCTCGGAAGAACCTCTAGATGCCTCGTCTACTCGGCCGGCCTCAGAAGAGGCCCTTACTGGCGGAGGCGGTGGAGCTTGGACTGATGTGGAGGTCTGCCCGGCGCGTGTCGGGAGCTCGGGCGCTGGCGTCCGCTTACGCTTTTTGCTGGCCTCAACGGCCTTGCCCTTGCCCTTCCTCTGTGTTGACATCTAGGCAAGCCTGCCAGCGCAGGAGCTCGGTGCGGTCATTTCTGCACAAAGAAAATCCCAATTAAACGAAGGACGAAATAAAAAAGGAAAGGGCGACTATAAATAAAATTCTGGGCTGACCTCCGATCCGGAGTTGCCCCGACGGGTACAGGAGCCTAATCACGCCCTCGAGGTTCTCGTCGGCTACAGGTGGCCCCGCATCGAGGGAGCCACTGAACGAGTCCTCGGTACTGGACAATGAAGGCTCCCTCGTCGGCCACCCGGACCGGGAAGTGCTTGGCCCTTGAAGATCCGCGTCACCCGGACGGGCAACAGTAACCTGCCCGGTTTCCCGGGCAGGACGCCTAGCTCAGGGAAAACTGCTGGATTCCCCGAACCAACCGTATCTGGACAGAGTGTCCTTTCTTAGAAGAAAGGACTGTTGTTTGGACGACTCGGGCTTCTCAAACAGTTTGTCCACGGCCTCTATCACGTGGCTCGGTGCCCAAGGGCGCTTGGTCCAGACGTGCCCCAGCTCAAATGACCCCGGCACTTGTTCATCCTCGGGGATAGCTTCACCGGCTCGGGCTAAAAAGTTTCCCCCGACGTAAAACCATTCGAACTTCCACAGCTTGTCCGAGTCGGGGTTGCCCAGAATAAAGTCCTTTCTGAAGCCGGTGAAGTAGTACCAGCCGGACTGCCGAGGAAGCTTCTTCATCTTAAATACTTGTTTGAAGGCCTCCAGCGACATCTCAGTACTCCGGTGGTACTTTCACAAAATTACATCCCGATCAGCGACCTATAGCTGTTCGGGTTCAATTGTGCCGGGCACACATTAAAGTCATTAAGCGCCCGAAGAAGGAAACGGTGCAGTGGTAGACGCAGCCCGGCCTTGAAGAACTCGGCGTAAAGTGTGATAAATCCCTCCGGCGCCTCTAAAGGTAAATCTCCCTCTCCGGGGACGACAAGATTCACATTGGCCGGGATGCCATACTCGTTGCATAGGGCCTCTAACCGCGACTCCGTGATCGCGCTTGTATAACCCGCCGCCGAGGTTTGCCCAGGGCGGCTCACCCGAATTGCTGTAACGCCTCGCACGCGGGTGGCCCGGACCTCTTGCTCCATTTATGGCTGCTCTGCTCCCGAATCCTCGGCTGCATGCTCCTCATCGGAGGCATCAACTGTAATCACACCTGCAACTTGGACGGGGGCCTCAGCATTCCGACCAGAGGCGCTCGGAGCATCCTCACGGGTTTGAAACTCGGCCCTCTCCCTTGGAAAAACTTGGGAACGGCCCGCTGTTGCCGCCCCGGTATAGGGGTCTTGTTCCCTGGACGGCCTGATAAGCTTGTGCCCGTCCAGCAAATTCAAAAATTCTTGCTCGGGCACAGTCTGGGAATCGACCCTTAGAATCTGCTCCAGCCGCCTGGCCCCTTCCCGTCTTTAGGACGCCGCCTCGGCATCAGATTGAGTCGAAGAAGAGCTACTGCTCTCCCCGCTACTTCCCGACCATGAAACCTCCACGTTTTGTGAGTCGGACAAATCACTCATTTTCACTCAGAAAGTTACCTGCTCGGGTTCTTGGTAGCTCGGTTGATATAGTCCTCGGCTATTACTTGAGCTCGGCAGCTAAAACTTCTCATTCGTAAAATTTTTGAAAATGAAGTGCAAATTACGGAGGGAAAGGACCCTATTTATAGCCATTTTAAGCGAAAAATTCGAGCGCGAAAACCCAAAAGGCGCAATTAATACGCCTGACAGCCGCACAGACGGCTGCGACGCGACACGCGTCCCCCGTCTGATCCGCGCGTCTTTTCGCCGCACCCCGCTCCTAAGTGTCGCTTGGCCTTCTTCCTTTGAGCCGACCTCACCCACTCGGCATAGTCCACCCGGCCGAACACCGACCAGGTGAACTGGGGGGCTAATGTTGAGGGTAAGCTCGGCGCCCCCACCGAGGACCCTAACTTGGTGGTCGGCAACTCAGTTCGGCAGACATAGGCTACCGCCCCGACTCGACGACTTATGCTTCTTCCCGAGGTGCCTTCCATTTATCTGAGGGCACACCCCCAAGAGGGCTGCCACCTCGGGGATGTACAGTAGCTCGGGCCGGGCCATGCTATCCATCATAATACGTCACTACTCATCCTTGTAGGCCAACACCAGGCAGACGTGCTGCCGTCCGATAGAGTCCAATCCATTGGACAATGGATGCGAAACTTGTCACTTATTGCTTGATACACTTTGATGTGACACCTGGGTAATAGGTAAAACCCATCTTACACCCGATCCAGCTAATGGCCTATAAATAGGATGCATTTATGACGTTTTAAGAGAGAGACTTCCTCATACCTAATTAGCTGCCGACCTCTGCCGAGCAATACTTGCCTTGAGCATCGGAGAGCCCTTGTCTATTGACTAACCCCCTTTCTCCGAATCATCCCTCTTGCAGGTACTCACTCCCGACCAGGGGCAAGCTTAGGAGGAGGTCGTAAGGTATTTCAGTCACACGTGGGTGTTGATCCGACGCCAGACAACGGTAAGCATCAACAACTCTCATTCTTCCAATCACCAGCTAAAATCACTTAAAATCTTCCCCAAACTCACAACCTTGAGAGGAGAGGATTTTTCCAAATTTTCCTTCCCACCTCCAAGAGGAAGATCAGCGCCTCCCCATCTACTAACGCTTAGCATTATTGGGAGTCATGGGAGATAATCAAACATGGTGTTCAAAAGGTATTTACTTTTTCACAATAATCATGAATCGTCAGGTTTTATCTATGATATGTATCCTTATCATCCACGAAAACCTCGATAATCATAAAAAGTCAAGTTTTATCTATTTTCTTCGGGTTGCAATAGAACGAAGAAAAACCATCTAAATGAATCATTCCAAAAGGTCAGTCCCCAGTATGTTGAAAAAAAAAATCTTTTCTTAAATTAACATTCAAAACGATACAAATTTTTATCCTTTCTCTCAAAGAATTATCATTTCTGTATTTCCTTCCTTTTCACGGTGTAGTATCGTTAAGTCAAAATAATACAAAGCAACAGACAATCATATAATTATAATTTATCAAAAACCAAACAAAACAAGATTATATAAATTATAAAAGAAAAAAAAAAGGCACAAAAAAGAAAAGAAAAACTAACATTCTAGAATGAAGAATATCCTTGGTAAGCAAAAGGATAGGCTCGATGTCCCTGAGAATCTCCTCCTCTTTATCTTTCCATTGGCGGTAATCAGGATCATTCCACCTCGGGTACTTGGGCGATTCCTTCAAGCTCTGCGCACCGCCTTCACCGTTATCGTTTGATGAGGACGACTGCGCGTTTTCCTCTGGCCGAATCGACTCGTTCGCGGCCGTGCATAGCGGCCACCGAGGCGGAGATATGCGACCAACGGCGAGTCGGTGGTGGTGGTGATGGAGGTGGAGATGGAGTCGGAGGCGCTGGAGGGGAAAGCCTCTCAGAAACAAAGGAGCCGCCATGGGAAGTGCTTTCAGCAACTTCAGTGAGAGAAGGGATAAGAGCCTATCATGGACCTTGGTAGTCAGACCAGACCCATTTGTTAGCCCACTTATCTCCAATGGGCCTTCAAACAATAACTTTGAAAAAAAATCAAATTATTGTTATAAAATTAAAATCTAACATAATATTCAAGATATCTTAAAATATCTTTAATAATATAGTAATTATCTTAATGATATTACATAATGTACTATATAATTACATATAAATTATTGTTATGAAATTAAAATCTAACATAATATTCAAGATATCTTAAAATATCTTTAATGATATAGTAATTATCTTAATGATATTACATATTGTACTATATAATTACATATAAATAATTTTAATAATATCATTATAAGATATTTATAAAATTTTTATAAATTAGAGTCATATTTCAATTCAATAAACGTAATTTGGTCAATTGTCTCGTTAGCCTAACTTTGATTGTTTGACGTTATCAAATTGAAATGATTGGATGAAATACCATGGTTTAATTCTTGTTTTGTTTGATTTATGATGCGGTTTTCTTGGTGGTTTGGATTTATATTATATGTTATTATATTTCACTAATAAATTTATATAGAGTAAATCTGAAGTTTCAATATTCGTGACACAACTTCGAATGTGAGATTTTTTTCATGATAGCTAGTGGCGGGGGCGGAGGGAGGCTGGCGCCCCACCTTATTTTTTGGAAATTAAAGTTTGACCCTTAAATTTTATTACTTTTATATTATATTTTTGTTGAGATTTAATATTTTTATATATGCCCCCACTGACTTTAAAGCATCTCTAATACAAATGCTATGTATTAACATTTGGTTGTAAAAAATACTTTTGATGCAATGTCATTTCTTATGCTAAATTTGTTATATGTTAAATTTGGTAGCTTTTTATATCCTCAAAATTCAAGGCACACAGATAAAAAAAAAAAACTCTAGTATGAATATCTTTATCGTCACTACACGTTTTTTAACACTATGTATGACTAAAATTATATCAAAATAAAAAAAAGAATGCTAAACAAAAATATATATATATATATATATATATATATATTGTGTTTGAGAGCATTGTTTCAAACCATTGGTTTGAATTTATTTGGGTTAAAATTACTGTAGTGTATGAGAGCTTTATATTGCAGCTCAATTTTTCTTTACACTATAACATATGAGAGTTTTATACAGTAGCAACCAAAAGGTATAATTAAAATTAGAAATGCCAAACACCTTAATAGAATCAAACATTTAAAAAAATACCAGTAGGATATTTTTTTATAGCATAAAACTCTTAATATGTATCTAGTAGTTATTGAAAAATATTGCGATGTAATTTTTATGCCATTTATTCTTAAAAAAAATAGTATATGCCATAGCTACCACTGAGGTGAAAGGCTGGCTCTGCCACTCACAGTACCTTGCAAGTTTTTTTTTGTGGATTAGAGAAAATTTGAAGAATGCAATTTTTTTTTTAAATAAAAGAACATCACCTGTGAACTTGTCACAATATTTGAGTTTCAAATTTGTCAACACAAATAAACTAAACAAAAAATTGACAGAACGTAACATAGATAGGAACACCATTGCAAGACCACTCGTATAAGAACGTTTGTGAATAAAAAAATTCAATTTTGAGAGTGACGCGAAGATTAATGACGTATAGTTTATGGAAAAGCAAATCCTTGAATGAGACGGCACGAAGCATTATAAAAGTTTCGGGGAAAAAAAAATTGAGATTGTGAAGGATATCTTTAGATTATGAATAAAAGCTGCTCTGTGAGGTATATTCTTATTTTGACGGTATCATACCTAATGACGGCCAAAAATCAGATTTTGGAAAGCAAATTGAATTTGGTTCCTATGTAATAATAATTCGCCCTTTAAGCCTCTGCTTGATACATGAACAATTCAAGGTTTGGTGTATAAACGTAGTAAACCAAAAAAAAAATTATTATCTTTATCAAATTCTATAATTGGAAAGATAATTTAGTTGGAAAATATTTTGAGAATTAATTTACTAAAAGATATAAAATTTAAGAAAATCCAAGACTAAATTTTGAAATAAAATGCAAAATAAAAACCAACAAACCTCAATGAACTCCATGGATTAAACGGGTTGTGTGTTCGGTGGAGGGGGCAGACGGCGATGCGATCAGGAGAGGTGCAACAACTTATCTGTGGCACACAAAGGAGGCACAATAACAAATCTTGAGCACGGAGATCTCATGATCGCACTAACAAGGTGACAAAGATTGAGGATGATGAGTGAGTTCCAAAAATTTGATGGCCAAAATAAGGAGTTATAAAGATCGAGTATATTGGTAGTGGAGATGAGGAAGATTTGACAAGGTGAAATACGATGGAGATTGAGGGGCTTCTGCAAGCACGATGCTTCAAGAGATGTTTAAGAGAGTGATTGGAACTGAAAATATTTGGTTTGAAAACTGCAGCATATAAGAGCTTTATATCATAACAACTTTTTTTGTTTTTTAATGTAGCTACTGAGAGCTTTTTACTGTTTATTGGTTAGAATCATTTTCAACCGAGATACCAAATAACCTATATCTCCAAACAACCCATAAGTTTGGGGCAAAAGGAATCGTTGGAGGGGGCGGCGGTAGATCTCCATGGCTTCCCCAACGTGTACTTTGGATTGGAGAAATATGCCTATTTGAATATTCGAGTTCAAGAATTAATATTAAACAAAAAAAATCAAGAATTAATATGAGTTTATTCAATGATTTTTGAGGGATTACTAATCCTACAAAATTGAAATCATTTCTTAGTCACCAAATAAATTACCTTGTAAAAGTTTACCATCAAACACGTGATTAGGATAAATAGCCTCCCCAAGTTCAAATTCCATGTAACACGCCAAACCCAATTATGCTTCAAATATGGTGTTTTTAATTAAGAAAGCAAAAACTTAAAAAGGTGTTTGGCTAAGAGTAGTTCATATCACAAATTTAGTTATGAACAGTGTAAAGCTCTCACATACTACAGTAAAAAGAAAAAAAGTTGTTACAGTATAAAGCTCTTATATGCTACAGTAAAAAACGGTTCTCACTAATAGTTTCCACCATTAGCCAAACACCCTATTAGTAAAGTGGCCTACTCTTATAACCTTCTATGTGACAAAACATGGGGATGGACGATTGAACTATGACCTTCTCTTACTAATAGTTTTCTAGTGGAAAAAGAAAAAGGACAATAGGAGAACGATATGAAGTCGGCGAGAGTCCAGGTCAAGTTTTTATTCCCACCTTGAAGCAGATTTTATTATTATTATTATTATTCTTATGCATATAGATACGCACATTTTTTTTAATAATATATACACACACGTATTAATAAACCTTAAAAGGAGATCACACATTGTCACGCCCTGGAGTATGGGAGGTGATGTGGCGGGTTAATTAAATTAATTAAAATAAAGAATTTTAGGGATTAAATTAAATAATAAAATGTGAAAGTTCAAGAAAACCATTGCATGAAAAATAAATGATAAACATAGCGAGTATGGGTTCCACTGACCCACAACTTGTGCACACACATGGTACTGACAATATAATAATACAACTACAGTCCAAACACAAAGAAAGTTTAAAATGTTGCATGCCTTGTTCAAATAATACAAATGATATACTAATCCTTCTACTGCTCCTGGGTTCGGTCCGTTGAATTCTCTCCGAACCTAAATGAGAAACCACCTAGAAGGGGGAAAATTTAAAAACAAAGAAAATGTGAGTGAAAGGCTCAGTAGGACTATGTTTTAATAAATCATTTAATTTAAAGAAAAATCTTATTATTCAGGGAATTATGTAAAAGAAATATTAAATAAATAAATAAATTCAAATAAAACCGTTCTTACCCAAAACAATTTATTAGGTCAACCAGAAACATCATTTTCATTTTTCTAGGCAAACCATAAGAATATCACCACCGTAGTGGCCCAACTGGGTTTCAAGACCTGCCCCCAAGGTCGATCACTACACGACCCGATCTTTGATATGGCATCATGCCTATGTGTTTATTTTCATCATCATTCAAAACCCATTTACCGAGTATTGTCATTTACATTCATTATGAAGTTCATTTCAGTTCACGGTATATTAAAATATAACCAATAAATTCACTTTCAAACAACTGTTGAAAACATATTAATAAAAATCCTTTTCAAAGCCAACTCTTTTTTAAACTAAGCTACCAAGGAATATGGTAGAAAGTCCTACCTCGCTATTCGTGCCGGTGCCCCACACCGTAATCCCGGTCCGCTATACGTTAACTCCACGGAACCACGAACGATCCTAGATTCACACTAAATCGATCAATATCTAGCTCGAGACATTCTATATTACTAAACCATTCATGATGTCCTAGTGTGCCATTTGTATCTTTAAAATCATTTTACAAGGTTGGAATTTAAATCGGGGTTCAAAATAGTGAAAACGGGTGGAAAATCACAAAATTTTTCATGCCCGGCCGGCCTGTCGGACTCCCTGCTTCGGCCGGCCGAACTGTGCAGTTCGGCCTGCCGAAAACCAGGTCCGGTCGGTAGAACATTCCCTAGGTTCGGCTTGCCGAACGGTGCAGTCTGGCCTGTCGATCCCTTGAATCTAGCCTGCCGAACTGGAAAAACCCAGAAATTCCAGCCACGGGTTTTCGATCCCCCAAAATCTAAATCTTGATTTTAACCTATTTTTCTCAAATCTCAGGCATGGAAAGCAATCAAAGATGATAGAAAAACATACTAGAACACTTTTGAACTCATTTAAACAAGATTCAAACACAAAAATCTCAAAAATTTGAAAATAAAAAAAGGAGGAGAAAATGAAAAATCTTGAATCCAATCCGTTTTTCTTCTATCTAAGCTTAGATTCTAGTTGTTCTAAGTCCATTTAACTCAAATCAAAGGTTTTCTAAACTTAAACAAACTTAAATTTCAAAAATGCATAAAATTGAAAATTTTGGAAAAAGTTTAGAAATTTTAAAACTAACATCGAATCGAAGCTTTAAATCCACGTTTTTGGTTGCCAAATCTCATCCCCGAGCTTCCTCCTTGCTAACCCGAAGCTTGGATTCGAATTTTGTTTCAAAAATTTGAGGAAGAATGGAGAGAGAAGAGAGAGACCGAGAGAGAACAAGAGAAAGAGGGAGTCACCACGGGTGAGGAAGAGAGAAAGAGATCAGGGAGAGTGAAGAGAGAGGGAGAGGAGAGAGAATTAGAGAAACGGTGGACGGTTACTGTGCGAAAACCAAATGCCACCCACGGTTTTGTAAAACAGAATATTTTTAACATTTTACAAATTGTTGTGCTTTAAAACTCAAAACATCATTTTAAAACAATAAGAAATCATTTGAATTTATCAAATTAACAAAACAATCAAAAATTCAAATTCAACCAAATAATCAAATTAATGTTGAAACATTAATTATAGCACACTAATTTATCACTTATATTACAATTACATTAAATAAATTTCGAGGCATTACACACATCCTATAAGTTCACCGGAAAGGTGAAGGAATACCTTTCGGGGCAGTGTAAATACTTTTCCAATTGATCTAATGGACGAATATACTCTTCCCTCTTCCATCTCTTTTCTTCTTATTTTTACGAATTAGAATCCTCCTCAGATTCTTCTTTCATTTTCTTAGCAAATTCAATACCATTTTTCAAAGAAGAGAATCAATTCCAGTGTGCCTTAGATTTCCTCAATCGCACGATAAGGATTTTTTAATAAAAAAATCGTATGATAATTGAGTTATATATATATATATATATATATGGACCATCATGAACGAACCAAACTAACTGCTTGTTTGACTAAAGGTGATTTATACCATTAATTCAGTTTAAACAGTGTAAAACTCTCATATACTATAATAAAAAAAAAGTTACTATAGCGTAAAATTTTTACCTGTTACAGTAAAAATAATTTTAACTATTGATTTTTACCACCATATCAAACATTCTATAAAAATAACGGAGAAAAATTATTAACACAATCAAAATGTATTGCATAATTCAAAAAGGAATATAGTCACAAGATAAGACCTGCATTTATTCAATTTGGGTCAGTTGTTCAAATCTTTTTCAATCAATTGATATTTTTTGCATGTGAAGATTGGGAGATGACCGGTCAGGATTAAAACCAATCTAGACAATAAAGTTATAGAAAAAAATAAAAAATCAAAGAAATTATTATGGTCACATTTAATAATCTATTTTAACTATTTTTTGACATTGAATGGTCTGTGGATCATGTGTAGATTCAATTTAAATGTGTTAAACCGATTTGCAGAACTAGTTGTGCGCGCATATTATGGTTATCACACTTACCACCTGAATGGTCACTATCTTCTGGTCATTTTAAATTTTGGCCTTTCCCTTAGACGACTAACCAATAACCATTTTTCTTTTCTTCTCGGAGAGAGAGAAAAAAAAAACTTTTTTTCTTTTCTTTTTATTTATGTTATTTTAAATTTATTATTATTTTTAACTCTAAAACCATATTGCGCACAAATCAAGGCGTTGATGAAAACCTAAGCATAGCGAGTGTGCAGAATAAGTTCATGGACGCTCCCACTCCGTGCATTTGCTCTACTAAATATTTTAAATTGCATTCTAAGATGGTACTTATAAAATTCTACAAAAGCCAAAATGCAATCAGATTTCAAGTCCGTCGTCTGAAAAATTTCCGGTGAAACATGAGGGAGTGGTCTTGAGGAAGCTTTTCTATTCTAGAGTGGTTCTGCAAGCTTTCTCCAGTGCGGCGGTGCCTAGAATAAGAAAGGTGAGGCGGCGAAGCCTAACCGTCCGTTCAAACGTCGTCGTGGATGGGCCAGTCAGATTCGAAGGCCGCCGTCCCGAGCAGTCGTGAAGGCAGTGACAGCCATCGATTGAAGGCCAAATCAACGGCCCTGATCTCCCCGATGCAGGGCGACGAAACCGATGCACCTCAGGTAACCACCATCGACGGTGTCTCCGACTACATCTCCGATCTTCCCGACGAGTGCTTGGCTTTCATTTTTCTGTCCCTGAGCTCCAGCGACAAGAAGCGATGCTCGCTAGTATGCCGGCGATGGCTGAAGGTCGAGGGACAGAGCCGTCACCGTCTCTCTCTCGACGCCCAATCGGATCTTCTCCCGATGATCCCTTCCCTCTTCTCCCGATTCGACGCGGTAACGAAGCTCGCGCTGAAGTGCGACCGCAGATCTGTGAGCATCGGCGACGACGCGCTTGTCCTCATCTCGCTCCGGTGCCGGAACCTCACGCGCCTCAAGCTCCGCGCCTGCCGCGAACTAACGGACACCGGCATGGTGGCCTTCGCGAAGAACTGCAAGGGTTTGAAGAAGCTCTCTTGCGGATCTTGCACTTTCGGAGCCAAAGGTATGAACGCTGTGTTGGATAATTGCGCGTCTCTCGAGGAGTTATCGGTGAAGAGGCTCCGTGGACTAACCGATGTGGCCGCCGTGGAGCCAATTGGGCCCGGCGTAGCGGCCGCCTCTCTGAAAACGATTTGCTTGAAGGAACTCTACAATGGACAGTGCTTCGGACCCCTAATCATGGGTGCAAAGAAATTGAGGACATTGACGCTCTTCCGGTGCTCGGGCGATTGGGATAAGCTTCTTCAAGGGATAGCCGACCGAGTCCCGGGAATGGTCGAGATTCATCTGGAGAGGCTTCAAGTTAGCGATCTCGGCCTCGCCGCGATCTCAAATTCGTTGGATCTGGAAATTCTGCATCTTGTCAAAACCCCAGAGTGCACCAATTTAGGGCTCGTGTCGGTCGCAGAACGCTGTAAGCTCTTGAGGAAGCTTCACATCGACGGATGGAAAGCTAATCGCATTGGCGACGAAGGCTTGGTTGCGATTGCAAAGTCTTGCTCTAATCTTCAGGAACTGGTTCTAATCGGCGTCAATCCTACCAAAGTAAGTCTTGAAATGCTGGCCACAAATTGCCAGAATTTAGAGAGGTTGGCATTGTGTGGAAGCGATACAGTCGGTGATCCGGAGATTTCGTGCATTGCGGGGAAATGCATAGCTTTGAAGAAGCTCTGCATCAAGAGCTGCCCAGTCTCCGACAATGGGCTAGAAGCACTGGCAAGTGGGTGTCCCAATTTGGTGAAGGTGAAGGTCAAGAAGTGCAGAGGAGTAACTCCCGACGGCGCGGATTGGTTGAGAGCGAGTAGGCCTTCATTGGCTGTGAATTTGGATACTGGTGAACTTGAACATCAAGATGCTAGCGCCAGCGATGGTGGGGCACAAGACAACGGAGCCGAACCTTCTGCCCCGGCGGCAGCAGCAGCGCTGGCACAAGTACCAGCTGCGAATATCGGGTCGAGTAGTACAGGACGATCGATGTCGTTCAAGTCAAGGTTGGGGCTTTTGTCTGGAAGGAGTATAGTGGCCTGCACGTTGAGAAGGTGGTCGGGAGGTAATAGCAGCAGCAGTTCTCGTGGGTAATTTTATTGAACTAAGAAACAAACGTTGCGACACAAAAAACAAAATGGAAGAGAATGCAGAGAAAAGAAAATCCTAGTGTTGGTCATTGTTTCTGTGATGTATTGTTTTGATTCTGACTTTTGTGTACTTAAAAATTCGATGCTGTGTGCTGTTTATTGCCTTTTGAATTGAATCCTCAGGTTGAAAAAGATGATGACGCCTCCTTTCACAAAGTTTTGTTTGCTTTTGTTTGTTCGAATGTTTGTTGTCAAAGCTTACCGTTTTAACACGGTTTTATCTCAGTATTTGAAATAGCAACTGTTTACCTTTACTAAGTTTGAATCTCTCCACTAGTTCATGTTGTGTGTGCTTTTTTCGATTATGTGAATGGTAGGCTTTCTTGCTTTGTGAATCATAGATTGGAGTGGAGGATTAATTGTCTCTTACCATGTGAAAAATTTTCTTCCTAGTCACTTTCTTGATACCCAACTAGCTTAGATTTTCATAATTTTTGAGGCCTGCATTATATTTGTAGTCTTATTTAATTGGTTAGAAAACAATGTTCATGTTGAGTTGCTGCCTAAGGAGTTGGATCCGGTGATGTGGAAAAGGGAAGTACGGTGTCAGTGAATCGAGTTTTCGAACGTGTCATGCCAGTGAAGTATGTTTGCTGATTTCTTGAACACTGCTTGATCAGCAACTACTAAGGGGGGTGTTTGGCAGTTCCTATTAAAATCTCAGTTATAAACAGTGTAAAGTTCTTACATGCTACAATAATAATAAAAAAAAATATATTACAGTATAAAACTTTTACATGCTACATAAAAAATGGTTCCCACCACCTTTTCAAACACCCTATAAATCACCCGACCATCTCCAGAGCCTAGTCGAGTGTAATTGACTTGTTTTCTTGTATTTTTCTTAGACATTTATGTGCCATCAAAACCCTTGAATGTTTTTTATTACTTCTGTCCTTTTATGACCCTTGTTACTTACTTGAGCCTTTTATTTGTCGAGTTCTGTGTAATTTTATTCCGCACGGTAGTATTATAACTGCTACCGCTTTTGGGTCTCATGATTTGATTCACTATAGCACATGCTCTAATTGTTCCATCCGAATTCCCTTGCGGTTCATCTTATTTGTTGGCGAGATGATATACTGAAGTTTCTGAAATATTTGTCGGAGTTAGAGATCTTTGGTGGCGGCTATGCGGTCTCAAAATATGAAGTGACGTTGTAACAATGGCCAAAAATGAAAGGTTTTTTCGGTTGATACTCTTACAGCAAGCAATAGTATCAACTTCCTTGCCGTAAGAGTCCGGGCAGACTGAGGAATGCACATCTTATATGATGGTTTCCCTTTCAAGAATCAACACTATGCATCGTTTGCTATTATGTCTTCTCATAGAGCAAGTAACATCACATGAATCTTGTTTTATTTATTTATTTTTTTTTTTTTTGGGGATTAATCACAGCTTCCTCGGCTATAGCTTTGCAACATATCCCCCGAATTTCATAAAGGCAAATGCATCCTCCCGAACTATAAAATATAAATAAAAAAACTTACCTTGTTAGAATTTTTAATAAATCTTATATATAATTAAGACTGATACATGGTTGAGAATTAAGACTTGGTACATACTATGAAAGTATTTTGATAAATTTATTATGTCTAAAGTTAATTTAAATTTAAAAAGTTGATAATTTAGATTTGATCGTTAAAATATAAATTAAAAAATGTTAAATAGTTTTTTAAAACAAATATTTTTTTTTATTTTTATCAAAATAAGCCAACAGTCCAATCATCCACTAAGCTGTTCAACAATATCAGTCTAGTAGTTCATCATTTGTGTAAATTGTACAACAAGCTCATTATTTGTTTTAATATTACGTTATTTATGTTTAAAATCATTTAAGGAGTTTTTTTTTATAATTAGAGTGTTTGAAAGGGTGATGAAAACTACAGTTTCTATCATTTTTTCAGTTATAAACAGTACAAAACTTTCACATGTTATAGTAACAATTAAAAAAATCGTTATAGTGTAAAACTTTCGTATGCTATAATAAAATTGGTTCAAACCAACAGTTCCCACAGTCCTTTTAAACAACCTAAATATTTCATAAATCACGGTATAAATGTTAAACAAATATTACATTTTGGAGTTCATGAAATATATTGTTGTAAGAGTCATAGTTGAAGGGTAATTTTTATAATTAATACTTTATTTTTTTAATCATTTTTCATCAAGCCAAATAACCGCATTTTTAATAAATTTTCACCCCGGAAGTTCCACGTTACCCAATGTCTCCCCATAACGACAGAAAGCTGCACCCTTCGGTCTAAGTTCCATGCCCTTGCATCAAAAACCAGTTCCATTATAAAGCAACAATCATGTAAATATCCACTCCAACATATCAAAACCATACAAGAATGGTAACATTTAATAATTTAAGTGGGACCAATAAGAAAGGCAAAGAGGGTCGGAGATAACATTGCCGGTCAAAACAAGAAAAGTACAAATGCAGGTTTTTTTTTTTTAAGGCAAGAAATTTAATTAAAACTTCACTATAACAAATGAGATTTCCAATGTAAATGTGCCAGGAAACATATGATATATTAGTGTAATTGTAACCTATTCCATTCTATTTATTAATGACTAAAACTAAGGTCACACTAGCAACCTCTTTTGCAACTGTTCTGCCAATTTTTTATAAATAAATGAGCAACCTGTTGTCTTGGATGAAGCTGAAAGCGTAAAGAGTAGTTTTAAGGACGACAAAAATCCCGGTTAAACAACAACAAGACTTGCAATGCTAGTCTCTAACGGCAATCTTGGTACCTTTACGTATTATATGCCCCCGTTCTTCTTACTCCGTCTTCTTCTCTTTTCCGGCTTTCGGCTTTCTAAACAGGATTATCTGACTCAGAAGGGTACCGTTCATAGCTATACCAATTACTGAGCCCAAGACAACTAAGAAAAAGAATTAAGGATGGTAAATTTTCGAACTATTTAGTGAAAAACGTAAGCATGCATCGGGTAGATTATCTCAAACACATAAAATTGTCTCGTATAGGAACAGTGCTCATTGTGTGCATTGAATCTATAGCATCAAACCAGCACAGGTTAAAGATTTATCATCATGGCACAACAGACATGAATAATATATTTCAATGCTACAGAAGTGCATCTTATACGTCCAAAAAAATTGAAAATAAAAATAAGAACACCTCTAAACCAGCGTTTATCTGTAACAATCAAAGAAACGACCACCAAGACGAGGTTTCACAACCTGCATCGATATTAACAGACAATCCCTATTAATTTTTCCTAAGCAATTATTCAGCATTGTTTTATTTGGCAACATCATTAGAACTTATTAGATCAAACTGCTATAGTGTTTTAGTTCCAACTACATTCCCAAACACACTTGATCATGACCATAAAATAATTAAGAAAATTTAAACTTCTCTTCTTTTTCCTTCAATGTTTTCCTCCCGGTCAGTAACATATACCACCATAAAAGTGCTAGATTGTACACACATACAAAAAAAGAAAAAAAAAAAATGGCAGAGAGAAAAGATATGCTGCTCAGTTACACTTGCACAATATTTTTCTAATAAGCAAATGATCACCATTGTTTTCCAAAGATGCTATTGTGACACAAAAAATGAAGAGTAAATCTAAACGCTCCTAACAACAATAAAGAGATAAGGATACCGCTTTGTGGTGCTTTTTCCTGGAGGCTGGTAAAAACCCTCGCTGCAAATTAAAAAATTAAATAAAAATTATATTTCCCCCTTCACAGTACTATCTTAAGTTGCATCGACAAGTTTAACTCACCCGAGGAACCTCCAAAATTCATTAAACATGTTAAGAAGCTGAGCTCGCCTGTACTTTTATTCTGCCCAAAAGAAAATGATTTGCAGTAACATTAGGGCAGTGAAATAACTGAAGCATGCATAAAACTGAAAAAGAGACAGAAGGAGGTACTGATTCCATATCTCAACAAAAGCAAGTCCATATACGAATTGATTGTATAGTTTCAATAATTGAAAGGAAGAAATGGACTAGTAATTCTATTAAAAGTTGATTAATAACGACGTCCACTTTAATAATTAAACAAATGTAATATGTTACAACACAAGGAAAAGTTTTTCTCTTAAATTTTATTTTTTTGCAATAAGAACTTACAGAAAAGTTTTTCCATATCTGAGGAAGCCTGGCAAAAAGAAATATTGCATGCTGGGATGCCTGAAACAGATAATTTCACATGAGGAAGGTTTGGAGCAAATAACCTTAAAATTCAGAAAAGTAATAAAAGCCTATATCAGAGAGAATAGGCGGAATAAGAACAGGTTTAACCATACAAAGCTCCTATGAGATATTGCTAGCTTACAGCTGGACAGTGAAAGCAACCACTTACATATAGAGCTTCAAAGAGAACGGGATTGATTTGACCAGCTAAGATGGTTGGTGCCACAGCACAATATCTGGAAAGTCATATTAAGAATTTCACAATGAAATCCAAAATCCAGCAAACAAGAATGACAAAGAAAAACTCCAAAACCAATTTAATCTGTATGAAAGCAGGATACAATAGTGCTCTGGCCCAAGTAGTCAAACCAACAGGTTGAGAGAAATAGTAGATGATGGCAACCAAAATTATTGCTGTAACAGAGAAGAAATGAAAGTTAGCCCCTTATAATAGATAATAATTAACTGACTTTAATACACCAGGTTTTACAATCTGCCATAAGTTCTGCTAATTGTCCAACCTAAGAACAGTCCACAAAACTCCAAATTAGGATAGGAATGCATCGTACTATGTTTTCAGTCCAAACAACTCCTCGCTCTTGCTCTATTATCTCCATCTAGAACTAAACATCTCCTTTAATAATCACTTCAACAATAGACGTCATGAACTGTTCAACCGCTTAAACTTGTTATAATCAACCAACCGGAAACAAAACATTACCAATACCACACATTCACATCATAATAACTACTTCTAGTCGCCCGAAATGATAATTCATGGTCATCTAAAAAGCAAAGCTATATTCTGACTACCCTCAAACTGAATTCTTTTTTGTTTCCCATCCTCACATCTTTAAGAAGAATTTTCCTTCATGTTCTACATTGATAGTCTATAGACAAGTTTCGGTGGAATACCTTGGATCAAAATAAAGGCTAGCTCCCCATAAGCGGAGAATGGAAGTCCCTTGTTGAAACAATATGCCAGAGCAATGGTGTATCCAACAACCTCAAGCTCAAAGGCTACAACACTAAGGCCTCTGACACTTCCATGCTTCAAAATTTTCATAATCTGTAAGTGCAAACAAGTACAGAACAGTAAAAATGACGTTAAAGCAATCAAAAGCCTCATTTAATCCAATTCAACTTGTAACTTAACAAGAAGAAAAAAATTCAGCGAAAAAGAGATGTGCATAGTTAGTCATCATCTGGAACTTAAATAGCGAGATGATCTTTCTTCAAAGATTTTGATTTTCTTAAGACATACAAGGTTATACATGAACAATTTAATAACAAATTTTCAGCATGTAATGAACTAAATTAAAGCTACAATCTTGAATATCTTCTGACACGATTCAAACAACCTAGCATCACATCCTCACAATTTTGTCTTCATAGATCATGAGAGATCAACCCACATTTGTAAACCTAACATTCTAATTTCTCACTTTAAAGTAACAATTTCAAAAACTAGTAACAATTTCAAAAACTAGTCTCGAAAATCCCGTTGTTGGAACGAGGCAAGCAATTAAGTGCCATGAAGATCCGTCCCGGAAGATCGCCAAACGGAATGAGGAAAAAAAAAATAAGAGAGTGAGGAGGCAAAAAGAGCTGAGAGATTACATGCCTGAGGGAGTTTGACGGTAGTAGAAGCGGCGACGAGGAAATAGCCGAGGAGCTTGGAGATGAGGGGGAGTAAGCAATCCTTTTCAGGAAAGTCACCATGGCGGAGAGATCCGAGTGCACAGCTGAAATCGATCCCTAAGAACGACATTTTCGGTCTCAATACTCAATCCCTTCCGCCTCCCAAGAGAGATAGTGGTAGCGGCGCTGCTTTGTAATAGCACCTCTCAATACCAAAACCAAAACCAACCAAAAATATTTTTAATTTGCAGAGACCCAATTTTTTTTTTTTTCTTCTTTCTTTCCTTAAAGCCTTTTTACCTATGGTTATTCTTGAATTTTTAAGTCGAAAATAAATCTAATTAACTTCAGTAACTCATAAAAAATTTAGTGAGCCAGTCCCAATCATTATTATTTTGCTTCTTGAAAGAATTTTTTCTTTTAAAAATCGCTTTCTCTGACTTTTCACATACCATAACAAACGCGAATAAGTCGATTATTTATCTCTTCTTATTTTTTTAAATAATCTTTGATAGCGTAAACTTGCGGAAAAAAAACAATAATGACGGAGAAAAACGACAACACACTGAAAAACAAGCCCACAGTGGTAACTACAAAGAAGAAAAAAATAAAAATGGGATCAAAAATCTAAACGACAGGAAGTGATGGAGAGAAAAAACATAAAAAACGATGAGAAAAGAAGATAGCAAGGTTGAAACGACATGGAAATTTATCAATGAAAAGAACAATTAATTATTATGCAAGAACAAAATTAAAAGACGGGGAAAATTGAGGAAACGGCAAATCAAGAAGATAAAAGACAGTCAGAAAAGGAAAATAACAAAAATGAAGAAACCAAAACAACGTAAAGTAATAAACGACAACCAAAGGATAAACAACACGGGGAACGACGACACTGCGGGAGCAAATGATAAGCAACACGGGGAACCAAAACAATGAGGCAGCCAAAAAGGAAATTAATAACAGCCGTTTGTCGACGGGTGTCAACTACAAATTATAATCTTTTGTTTAATACACATGTTTGGTATGGTTTGGTTTTAAATTGTGTTATTTGCTTTTTTATACAAACATCACTGATGTTAAGTATCATACACTAATAGAAGATGGATCTCGCAATATAAGTCTACAGTTGACTCTTATCTTTATTTAGTGATGGTATTTATCATCAGTAGTGCCCTTAAGCATTTTTCATTTTATAGCATGTATTTAGATTTATTTAAATATTATATTTTTAGTTTTTTATCTCATCGCATATATACTTTCAAATTAAATTTAATACATAACTTTTTACATTTTCCTAATCAATCTTTAGTCTTGACCAAAAAAATTGTCCAAATACCTCTAAATTAAAAATAAGTGAGCTTTAAGAACTTAAAAAAATTATATTAAGGTTTTTGACGTCAAAATTGTACAAAATACCCTTAAAATGGGTATTTTGTGTAATTTTGTTTTTATTTTCTTTTTTTTTAAGTTTTATTTTTTTTCTCTTTTACAAAAAGATAATTTGGTCATTTGAAATATCAAAATCAATATTGACTGAATTAAAGTATAGATTTATGTATTAAATCTAATATGAATGTATATAATTGATGAGATAAAAAATCAAAAGTATAGTTTTTGAATTAACATAAAACAAAGAAGATTAAAAGATAAATATCTTTTTTAAAATTTATAATTTGAATTGGTAATTTTAAATTTATGTGATTCAAATAGTGGTTTTAAGCTAACATTTGAAATACAAAAGTTTAAAACGAAAATAAAACAACACATAAAAGACTTAGTATTTGGAAAACAATAATTTATTAAAAAAAGGCAATAAAAAATGTTTTTACTATAAATATGGTTAAAATTAAAAAAAAAAAAAAGTCAAGTTTTAAAAATTGATAATCTAGTGCGTTTTAAATCATCTTTGGAACCATTTGTTTATTCCACGTACCAAAAGCGCGTTCAAAATTATATCTCCAACGACAAGGAACTATGTAAGAAAAAGGATTAACGACGACGGCACAATGAAAACGATAAGCCCGTTGAATGATCAGGCGATTAAAAGGGGAACGGCAAAATACGGTAAAGAAACGACAAGAACGTAAACGACAAAGAAGTGAAGAGGGAAAAATTAAACAACAATAAAGGTAAAACAAAGGAGAAAAAACTACAAACTGCAACAATTCGTTTTGCTTTTTTAGAGACGACGATAAAACAATGATAATCGACATAAAAGCGAAAACGACAACCAAAGTTACAGGGGATAAGAATGTCGTTTAACAGTTAAATAACACTAATAATAGCATAACAAATGTTGTTTATATGTTAAACTATTTTAGAATAAGGCCTTCTCTAATCCACTTTATTTTTGTGGAAAAAATATCAAATTGACGTTAAAATCGTCTCCAATGAGACTCCATTTGTTTACGTCAATTTGAAGAGATAAACAGAAGCACGCCAAATCTAGCATGCTATTGTTCATCCACTCTAATTTGACTCTTTTAAAGTTTTTTTATTTATAAAAAAACTCCACAACTTAAATTTATAGTTTTCTATTTTCGTTGACTTTATAGTTTCAACAAAATTAATTACTTTTTGCTAAAAAAATTCTTTTACGTCCCAAATTTTTTGTATTATCTCATGGTTAATTTATATGGTGTAAAATTAATATGTAAACGATTGAAATATCAATTATATAAATATAAAAACTTCAAATAATTAATCTAACATTAATTAGAATTACAAATTATTGAAAATATACTAATACAGTAACATAATGCAAGATACATATAACATAATTCAATTATGTAAACTTGAAATTGCGGTGAATGAAATACAAGATTACAACAATTTTTTGTTTGAAATAGACAAATCAAAGATAAAGATGCTCACATTACGCTTCATAATGCATTAATTGATAATTTATGGAAGGAGTATTCAAATTCGTAGGATTAAATGAACACAAATTTGTATTTTTCATTTTTGTATTTATATTTAATTATAATTTGTAATGTTTGGTTCATATTTTTTTAATGTAATTTCGTTTTTAATTAATATATTAGTAGTTAATGAGTCATTTTGACAAATCAAAGATAAAGATGCTCACATTACACTTCGTACTGCATTAATTGATAATTTGTGGAAGGAGTATTCAAATTCATAGGATTAAATGTACACAAATTTGTATTTTTCATTTTTGTGTTTATGTTTGATTATAATTTGTAATGTTTGGTTCATATTTTTTTAATGTAATTTTGTTTTTAATTAATATATTAGTAGTTAACGGTCATTTTAGTTATTAAAATTTAATTTATTAGTCTATTATTTTCTATGACTTCATTAATAAATGAAACATATTATTGGATCAAAACGTAAAAGAAAAAAAAAACCGCATTTGGGTATAATTGGTGAAATAGTTAAATAATAGGGGTTTAATAAAAGATAATATATAAAAAGATAAAGTAGAATATTTTCGATATATATATATTTTTTTTTGTGTTAAAAATGGAAACGACATTTCGTTCATGACATGATCGTCTCCAAAATCTTTAACGCGTTTTGAATCTTGAGGGTACAAACTAAAAACAAAACTATGCAACAAGTTTTACGGTAAACGACAAATAACGCTGGTCCAAACGGGAGCATACTTCCCAGAATGTTGCACTGTTCTCAACGAGTGAAATTTCCCCTTTTTTCGCAGAAAAAGACTTTAAAAAGCACTTAGATGCCAAAACACCATCCAGTGTTATAGCTTGTACGACACGAAAATTACAGACGACAAAGGATATGCCAATGAAATTTAGTGTTATTTTTTTTTAGTAAAAATTTTATACTGTTTATAATTGAGTTTATGGTTCACACCATCCTTAGCTAAACACCCTCAAAATTCACACAAGAAATTAAGCCACATCGTTTCAACTTTAGAACGAAGGCAAGCTTCAGAAACAAAGACGACCGAAGGTTTATAAGGTATTTGGAAGAGTAGTTAAAACCAATAGTTTAAATTATAAACAGTGTCAAGTTCTTACATGTTATAGTAAAAAACTACAATATAAAGCTCTAACATGTTACATTAAAAAGTTATAATGTAAAACTCTCATATGCTGCAATTCTCAAACCCAAATTATTAGTTTAGACTACTCTCTTAAACACCCCGTTAATCACATCAATCTTTGAAAAGTTAAATGGGTCCCAAATGGAACCTTGTTGAATAAACCTAATGCCCTTGCCACCAAAACCATCACATATTGGCATTAATGTAATTGTATTAAAGATGGTCTAACAAGCTACTACATTGTATTATTAAATGTGAAACTTACTTCTATTGCTTTAATTATTCATGTACTCCTAATAATATCACAGCATGTTAATTAAAATATCATATTAGTTAAAATATTTTAATTAACATATTATTGAGAGAACACGAAAGGATATAAAAAAAAAAGAATATATAAGCTAAATCCGTTAAGTGTACACTCACTTTGTAATAAAAATCTATTAGGGTGTTTAGGAGTATTGGTTTGAACCAATTTGGTTAAAATCACGTTAGCATGTGAGAGCTTTATATAGCCCATTTTTTATTTACACTATAGCATGTAAGAGTTTTATATTATAACACCAAGTTTTTAGTTGACATTGAGGATACCAAACACCCTAACAATATTTTCAAACAAGCCAACAGAGATAATAGTAGCAGGTAATTTCTATCATGTAAATACATTCACCTAAATTTATCCTTTCTTTTAATGTTGGGGCCTAGTTATATCAATGAAGTTGTTACCCTACATGTAATTTAAGCTTGGCGAACCGCTTCTAGTCGTGGCGGGGCCTAGCTAGTAATATTGTTGTTTTAATCAATTCATTAGCGCGACGACTCATATTTTTGGTTCTTAAAAATGCACCAAACAAATGCTAAACGAACCCAAACAAAAAAACTGTAGGACGCTTCTGAAAAGTGAAAATGCAAATCAAAAACTCATTAAATGCATAAAAAGTGTTGATCCCCCATGGCCAAAAGGTACAACATCCAGAGTTCAATCTGGTTGGAGCAAGTTGTGCCACCTGTGGGACTTTGTGCAATGAATTGAACACCCATGACAACAAAAAATCCTTTTGTTGGTTTTCCAGAATCCAGACCCAGACAGCAACGTTAGCCAGTGTTCGCATCTGATGTGCTCCGACGCCAGCCTAGACAAAAAAAACGGTCGGATCATGAAATTCGTGCGAAACAATCGCAGCCGGCCAGGGCCTAATAATGCCATTGTATGGACAAAGTTTGTTTGGTGGCGACTTATGGTTATGGGAAACTGATGATCCCCGTTTGAGGACTAGTGCAACCAGTAGACAAACCCCTAACACTAATATAGTGATGTGAGCTGCTAAACAATGACGGTTAAACGATGTCATTTTTTGGAGACAATTAAGGAATATTTGCATATTCCCTGGCCCAAATTTGATTTGGATTTGTGCTTGTTAGATTCTAAATCTCACTTCCCATGCACCACATTTTATAGTTAGGAATAAAAACTATGTTCATTTAGGTGTGGTACGGGGCTATATGTCTTTGAATTTTGTTGAAGCCTGTATTTGATGGAAAAGTCTGCACATTAGTTCTCTCTTATAAATTCTGTAGCGGTACTATTTAATTTTTCTTTAAAAATGGTAATTTATTTTAGAATTAATGAAATTTAAGTACTAATTTAAACATAAAAGAGTGCAACGTATTTAACAACCCAACCCCGACTATCAATCAGAACCGCTGATAAATTCGATTAAAACACTCATCAAGATGTAAACGCATGGCAGTACTAAAATTTGTTGTGCAAGTAAACTGCTTATAAATCATTGAACTACTCTAATTAAGGCCAATCGTTATCCAAAAAGACTTTTCTACGCCTCTTCGCTTCAATAAACGTTTTAACTTCTTTCTTCATTTAAGTACCAGGACTTGATTTGTCCTAGCGTGTGTGTAACCAGAGAAATAAGATTGGAACAAAAAAGGAAGAAAAACGTGATTATGGAGTTGCAAGGGAAAAAAAAAAAAACACGTACACGCACACGCACACGCACACGCACACGCAGGCACACGTTGTGCTTACAAATGATACATGGCTGCACGCTGAATCGAAGCAGACCACCAGTTTGGCCGTTGAAAATTGTCATCCTCACTTCTAAGCAGCTTTTTTTTTTTTTTTTTTTCTCTTTTTAGTGTCGTAAATATTTAAGGTCCCCCCTAAAATTACAACTTGCATGGGGCCAATGAACAGTTGGACTGTTTGCTGCGTTTGCCCAATTCACATCTAGCTGCGCGTGGGCATATCAAAATTTTTCATTTTTTCATTTTTTTATCTTCTTTCCTTTATATAATTGTGAGTACAATGCTAGCTTATTATACTTTTTCTCTGTGTGTTTGTGTCTTTTTCTCTTTCTCTTTCTCTCTGTCTGTGTGTGACCATGGAAAGTGGACTTCCCATGCTTAACTGTCTGCTGCAGCACACACTGAGAAGCCTATGTTCACACTCAGAAAGTTCCACTTCTTCCAAATGGGTCTACGCAGTCTTTTGGAGAATCTTGCCTCGGAATTATCCTCCTCCCAAGTAAGAGATTTTACCTTTAAAAACTCATGATTATTATAATATTGCATTGTTTGATATAATATTGCATTGCAGGTGGGATTATGGAGGGAGAGCTCTTGATCGTTCCAAAGGGAACAAAAGGAACTGGTAAAAGAAATTGTAGAATTGTAGGACAAGATTTAAGGTTGCTAATTTTTTGATGAATTAATGTGGTTCATAATGTTTGGGATGAAGGATTCTGGTTTGGGAAGATGGATACTGTGACTTGTGCGAATGCGAACAAGCGGGCAGCGAATACATAAAAGGGAGGTTTGGAGCTGATGTCTTCTTCAAAATGTCACATGAAGTTTATAATTATGGAGAAGGGTGAGACTTCAGATTATGTTTCTGCTTGAAGCTAAAGAATTTAAGGTCAAAGAAGCACATTTGAGGTTGGTTTAATTGGTTGCAGATTGGTTGGGAAAGTGGCAGCAGACAATAGTCACAAATGGGTTTTCAGGGTTCCATCAAATGACGGTGATCCTAGCTTCATTTCCACATGGAATGTGTCCATTGAACCAGTAAGCAAGTTCAATGTTTGTTTTTTACAAACAAAATCAATGCTAAACGCAAGTAACATTATTATAAGTGTCTGTATTTTTTTTTTTTTTGGTCCTTACTATTTTTCTGTTCAACCTCCTCTACTTCCAGCAACCAAGGGCATGGGAATTTCAGTTCAAGTCAGGCATTCAGGTTGGTATACTTTTCAAATCATAGAAACTGATACCAAAGAAAATTAAGGCCATTGAAAACCTACCAAGTTCTTAACTTGTTTGGCTTGTCTAACTCTACCAGACTATAGCAATAATTTCGGTTAGAGAAGGCATAATTCAACTGGGGTCATTTGATAAGGTTTCTCTCTCTCTTCTCCATCTTCTCTTAAACAATTTCTACAATATGTTTAATTAACATAACTGTTCTCTCTCTCTCTCTCTCTCTCTCTCTCGCTTTGTGTTTTTCTTTTGTAAGATTTTGGAAGATCTCAATCTGGTGATCAGCATACAGAGGAAATTTAGTTACCTCCAAAGCATACCAGGAGTGTTGGCCATGCAAAGGCCATACCTGCCAATCCAACATCCATATTCTCTCAAACCAAACACCCCCCACATAATTGAAACCCAAGAAACAGCAGCCATATCAATCTACGAGAAGCGCCAACCTACCGGTTTGAAAAGATTGTTCAACGAAATACCCGACGATTCTCCAACGAAGTCCATCAACTTGGGTTGGAACACCCCACAAAACAGCATCATGATGCCACCACTTTTACCTTCCATGTCGTGCAGCGTCGGAGCCCTTCTCACAAAGCTACCTTCTGTCATGCCCTGTTATTTTAATACATCCAATATCGACACTAAGGAGGATAATTCCATGTTTGTCCACACCAGCAACAATAGTAACATCATAAGTAGTACTTCTACAAGCCAGATGTTGAAGCCTGTTGGTACTGGTAACATAAAATTGGAGTCTTCTTGTCTTTTCAACACATTTCAAGAAGAGAAACCAAGTTCTATAAATCCCGGTTTAGGGCTGAATGCGGAGGTGGGATTTCGACCTGTGAGAGATCAGGGAGAGACAGAGACTCAAAGTGCTCTAAATCTCAATTAATTAGGGAGAAAAAGTACATTTGAATTTATTATGTGCCAAAAAAAGATGATTTTGTTGGACTATTATATGGTTGGATGGTTGGTTGGTAAGCTCAATTTGCCGATAGAACATGTTTAACGTGTAATTAATTAAATAATCAATCAATCGAGCTATCATAGTATCATGTTATAATATGTCTTGTCTTGTATTTTGAGAGCATTTTTCTTTTGAAAAGGGTATAAGATTGGACTAAAGCAAGTGAAAAACAAAAGAAGACACAATTATCATGTATTATAAGTTTTATGCAAATTGCCCTTACTTTCACAAGTTGATGTTACTCATGGCATCTCCTAAAACGGAATAAAGAAAATAAAATTATCATAAAAAAACAAGGGGTAACATCTTACATCTCCACTGATTGAGGTTTTGGGCAGCGTAGGGTTCAAGTCCGGGACCTATCCTTATCTTTTGAGAAAGAAGAGCATGCAATATGTATTCCACCATATGCATTGGTCCCCCAAGACAAATTGAAAGATAAAAATTGACAACATAAGGTCTTTGTTAGGATGCGAGTCCTCCGATATTTTTTTTCAATGGGTGGATTTTTTTTTTTTTTTTTTTTTTTGCGTTAAGTTATCCTACAAATAGTCTCTCATGTTTACTTTCAGTCCTTTTTTAGTCTATAACGTCTAAAAAGCCCCACTTTTGTCTTTAATCTATAACTTTGTTTTAGTTTCAGCCAATTATTAACATATTCATAAAAAATAAAACAAATTAATATATCAGGAATCAAAACGGGACATTTTCAAGGCTTTTCATTAAATATTTAATACCTAACTAAAAATTAGATTGAAATTGAAACAAAATAAGAGATTAGTGACTAAAGTATAACTTCTAAAAGTCATAGGCTAAAGTGAGACTACAAATAAATCTTAGGACCATTTGCAAGATTAACCCCCTTTTGGATAAATTTCAGTGGGTGGATGTGAAATGAAACTAACAAAAGGGGGTGTTGTGAGATATTTGGTGTGACTTTCGGTGCTTCAGAATGTAATAATAACAAGTGTTTGGTGTGACTTTCAGTACTTTAGAATGTAACAAGTCTTTGTTGAACAGAGATAAACGAGTGTTACAAGGTACTTCATTACACAAATTCTTGTGCATCTAATTTTGTCTCTTTCTTTACTGTTCTTGTTTTATTCTCTTCTTTCTATTAATTCATTTATACTTTTCCAATAACTTTAAGGCATTATAAAAAGGGGACGAAGTGGAAAGATTTTTATTTTTATTTTCCAACAATGTGAGCTGTCTAAACATGGACCTTGACTTTAAAGGTCATTGTCTATATTATGGAGTCTTTTTTTCATTTAATTTAATGACGTTGTCCATTAAAAAAAGTCTATCTTTCACATAATGACTTTTTCCGTATTCTATATTTCAAATAGATAGTCTCTTATCATGTTTTTATAAAAAAAATAAAAATCCAAATAGATTTGTTTGTTCGAAGTTTGAAATAATTGAAAAATGTAGGAAAAGAAAAAATAATACTTGTATTGTGTTAGTATTTTATTAGGGGAATTCAAAAATATCATCTTTTAAAATTTATTTTTTATAATCATCATAAATATTTATTTGTGACATAAATTAACATAAATTGTAAAAGATAGTATGGTATAATTATTTTTAAATATGACATAAATAAACGTAACTTTAAAAATGTGACATAATATGTAATTTTTAAGAAAATCCAAACAGATTTGTTTCTGTGCAAAACTAAAAAACTAACATATTTTTTTCTTTTTTTTTTTTTGACGAAAATAGTAACCAAGCAGAAAATCTATTATTTTTTTTCCCTCTTGGGCACCTCATTTATTGAACTTTTGCACCTAGAGACAGGACCATCGACACTTTATAGCAATTACCAACCAAACTTATCATGGTTTTAATGGCCCAATAACGATGCTATTTTTTTTTTTTTTTTAAGAGGATGCAAGTAAAATTTTTAGTAACCATTTTAAGCTAAATTGGTTCTGGAGTAAAATTATAATACTTTCCTTTTCCTTTTTTTTTTTAATTTGCTAGATAACAAAAATTTAAAGTAAGCATAAAAGTCAGCATCTAAGATGCACGACTAATAAACATATATATACGGTGTTTGAAAAAATAGTTTAAACCATTTGTTTAAGTTTGAGAACTGTAACATGTAAGAGCTTTAGAGTCCGTTTGGTTCGAGTATTTGAATAGAGTATTTGAATGAAGATTTAAATTTTTGTGAGAGAAAATACTGTAGCAAAATTATTTAAACCGTGATTCGAACTACGAAACAAACGCACCTTATACTATTTATAATTAAACTAATAGTTTAAACTATTATTTCAAACACATGATAAATTTCGTAGACAACTTTGATATTCAACTCTCAACTCTCAGGTATCTCCAAATGCTTATGGTAGCGTGTGAATTTCATATTCCCTAGAATTAGTCGGTGAGGACAACCGGTATCCATTTTCATTTTCACTTTATAGTATTTTTGGCTAGAACGACGAACTTGGGGAAAGATCACAAGAGTTAATGTAAAGTTTTTACGATGTATTTTTCTATTTTTCAATACTATAAATGTATCAGCTTGTTTTAATTTTTGTCCTTGCACACTTTGTCGAAAAAATAAATAAATAAATAAAAGTGCACAAATTCAAATTTAACCTTTCATTAAACCAAACTTATTGTTGAAAAATATTTTGTTTCTTGAGAAAATTTTCAGGAAAAAAATAAACAACATGCAATTTATATATACGAGATGTCATTGAACCAAACTTATTGTTGAAAAATATTTTGTTTCTTGAGAAAATTTTAAGGAAAAAAAATAAACAACATACAATTCCAAATATGAGATTTGTTTTCAAAATTTTATGTTATATTTAAGGTTTTTTCATGCTTTTAAGTGCTTCATATATTTTTGAGAAACTAGATAAGTGTATTTTTTCTTTATCCTATTGTTCAATTTACAAGGATAAAATAGAAATAAATTTTTTAAAATTCAAAAATTACTTTTGTATTTTTTTAAAAAAGAAAGAATTGAGAAAAGAATTAAAACTGTAAGATATTCATGTAACTAACACAATATCATAAAGTCTAATACAAGTTAACGAACATTGCGGTATTTTCCATGCAACTCTTTATTTATTTATTTATCGGAAAATGCCTTATAATGTAACTTGAGTTACCTTATAATGCAACTTTAGTATGATTAAGAGAAAATTATATATTATGCCATATTTTTAAAAATTGTGTTTATTTATACTACATCTAGAAAAAGTTACGCCACTTTATTATTCATATTTTATGTTAAATTATATCACAAATAAACATGTGTGACATTTATAAAAAATAACTTGAAATATGACATTCCCTGTGATAAGGAATTCGCTCAACTAGGGTCCTTTTTAATGTTTGGTCCCTTGGATTAAGACCTAGAAACAGCAACCGAATTTTCCAACGTGTGAAACTAAAGCAACAATGATCTTTTCCAAAATAACAATGAGAGTAATAGAAAAACAGAACTTCAGTGAGTTGAGAGACTACATCGCAAAAGTGCGTAATTTGCCAAGAGGAACATCCAACTTGTTGACTTTGGTTTGCGTAACCAAGGTTATGTTAATACTGTTTGAATTTGAACTCGTGAATAAAAACCAAGTTTGTCAAACGCCCTATCATTAAAAGCTCAATGCTGCAACCACATCAAAGTTGAACCAAAAAAAAAAAAAAGATTAGAACCTTAATAGAGCCACAGCATTTGCCATCTTCAAATTACCCGCAAGGACCAATCTGTAGATGTCAACTCTCTAAACTGAATGGAATTTGAGAAACTAAAAGGGATAATAATGCCATTTAGTATGGAACAAAGTGCGAGTAGCATTGAGAGTATAGAGCAGTTGATAACGGGCAATGGAAATTATGACAAATTTACAGAGAACTTTCGCAGCTGACAACAATGTCTGTCTGTAGTTCAAATGCAACCCATAAATAGAGCTTCATATATACAAATATCAGCATCAGAAATTAATCTTGATAGCATTCCACAATCTGTCTTGACGGTGGAAATGAGAGTAAGCTAAACCAAAGGCATAGTCAGATTCTGTGACACTTGCTAGCTTTTGGCTACACTGGCACAAAAAGCCTTGTATATTAGCTTAAGCGCTGCTTTTCTTGCCATTCATTCCGAAAGCCCAGTGAGGTTTCGCTGGGGTGCGCTTCAATGCCTTCACTCCCAGGGGATTGTCCTTGCTCTGTTGGACCACGAAACCATGTAATGAGCAACAAATTCTTTGCTAAAAATGAAAGGGAAAATGTGCAAAACAGAATAATCTTTCTTTGGCATGATTTGAAATATCCCAACTACGCCTACTAAAACGAAGAACGGAAGATAAGAAGTTCAGTTGCTCTTACCATCAAGCATGTTCCTGCATTGACGTTGCAGATGGGATAGTCATGAGGGCAGCAACTGTTATGGTCCTCACAGCAGGTGGCAGCCTCAAGTGGGCAGCATCCCCAGGCAAAGCAATACCTTCCCCACTCAAAGACACAGCAGCAGGTGTCGGTATTCTCGCAGGAATAGTAGTTGTCACAGACTGTTGGTGGCTTTACCGGAGTAGGAGGGGACGGGCCAGGATTCGGGGGATTTGGGCCTTTCTTGATAGGGTAAGAGGCCTCCATTGCAATTCCACATTTGCCGGTTACCGAGTTGGCAATGTTGCGCTTCATCCTGACATAGCCTTCCTCACCCCAGTTGGCACCCCACGAGTTCTTCACAATCCAGTAGTCGACACCATTTTCTGATCCATACCCAACCGCAGTAACACCATGATCCAGTTCAGTCCCACATTTTCCGTCGAATATACCCTAAAGAGATTGGGAAAGACAAAAATTATTGTATAAGATTCCTGATAACGACATTAATTAACTGTCTTCATCGTAATAGTATCTTTGTGAGGATTACTATACAGTTCTCTAGCTAGTTAATTTGCAAAAACCTATACAAACAAATTCTTTTGAGGGGCGCCCGGATGTCAAAGCATGCAGTTGCACCACTTTACAGGAAAGGAAAGTCATGATCCATTAAAAGAAATGATCAATATGAAATGCTTGATCATTGCATTATGACAAAGGACAATGGGTTTCAGAGAGGAAAACTTACCGAGTCATACAACTGGAAAGCCCTGCCAGCTCCTTCAATGGCAACAGCTACTGGCTGATTTGCAACTGCCCTTTGCAATGCTTTCTCGTCGTTTACAGGAACATCTTCATAGCTATCAATACTAACAACCTTTGCATTTTTCTGCAGAAGACAAACCATCAAACTGATGAGCACAAGTCTTTTCTCTTTTCCAATATCTTTTAAAGTTGTTTTGGTCCAAGTTGTTTGCTTTATGTTTATGCTTTACAAGAACAAATACAAACCCTGTCATGGTCGCATCTGCCATTATAACCTTTGTAAGGATAATCTTCTTCAGTATCAATACCACCATTATTGATGATGAACTCAAACGCATAGTCCATGAGACCTCCATTGCATCCTTCGTTATACGTAGTATCACAGTCAACCAACTCCTGTTCCGATAGTACTATAAGGTCACCAGTAACTATCTGGTTGATTCCTTCAACAGCAGCAACTGTTGAGAAAGCCCAGCAACTCCCTTCAAAATTACACATCTAATTGTTAAAAAAGAGAACCACATCACAAAACAAACAAAGAAAAGTAAAACATTTTTTTTCCTCCCTCAATTTGCAACAAAGAAAATTCATCCCCAAAAGAAGTCAACAGCAATTTCATCTCTCATTTCCCTTTTTATTGTAGCCAAGTTGCAGGCAATTTTATTTCTCAGTGCAACCAAAGAAGCTAACCCTCACTGAGCTAGTCCTACTTCATTTCTTAGTTAATTGTCCGAGTCATTCTCCTACATCCTGAGTTCCTAACTGATAATAGTTCTAATTGCAGATTTCAGATGGAAATAAAATTATTTAAAAAAATAACATTTATGTTTCCATTGATAACAATGAGAAAGCAAAGAATTCCAAATTATCTGCATGTCTACAAACTTCGGTCCACTATTACTGGTTTCACGGAAAGTATCTACAACAAAGGGGCCAGAATTAGTTAATCAATACAAAGTAGTTAGCAGTTAATTGAGTAGGCCATGTAGCTACATCTCACTCTCACACAAGCGTGTCCTATATCCACCATCACAACAATTTATGAAGCCGGCCCAGGGGCGGGGAAAGCAAGATGCCTAAAACGTTTAGTGGCCGCTTCATCATTGCTGCAACCGAAAAATCTTACTCGGACGCTCAATCCGGCCTAAAATAGACATTTCTTTTATAATTACCTAGAATACATATCTACCAAACTAATCTTCTCTTTATATAACTGATGAAAATATTTCTGCAGCAAAAAGTTAAAATAAATAAATAAATAAATTTTTACCCAGGGATAATAAATAAATATTGAGTTAGGAATAATTTAACCAAAAAGGAATACCTTTTAAAGAGTAAATATATACAGAAAAATATCTAGTTAGAAAGAAAGAGTGGCTCCACAAAAGCGAAAGTCAATAATAACTCAAACAAGCCAACAATTCTTCTCTGGCCAGGTCATTCATCTGAGAGAGATCTATATCAATGTACAAAATAATACCCTCTTGCTATTAGCACTCTACAAGATCAAATTATGATTATTTTTTATTCTCATATAATTCCGATGATGATTTGAGGATCAAAAAAAGAAGCAAAATACCAGTAAGTAATATTTCCATACCCTAGCACAAAAATTTTCTTTTTTTAACCAACGTCCCGTTTATGGAAATAAAAATGGGGCTGGAAAGGCGGTATGTGTTATTCCTACACTATGCAGAATCAGCTTTTTCCTTTTCTTTTTTTTTAGGCAATAAAATCTTTCGATGATTAAACCGTCCTCCGTCGTTAAGATAAGAGCAAAAAATAGCACTAATCAATTGATACCCCGTATAAATAAAAGTAATCAATTATTTCAAACAAAAGAAAACGGAAAACTAATTAATCAATAACTATTTCCTAATTAGTTAAAAATTAGAATCACAATAACAGAATAAGGTCACAGATCTGTAATCTCAAAGACTTGCTTCTTAATATTATCAGCAGCCCAAATATAAAATAGCAAAAGTTGCGTAAAAAAAGCATCAAAATACATGAGCAAGGAAAAGAAAATAATTATAGAATAACCAAAAAATAAATAATAAGAATAATAATATCAGTAAAAGCTTCGTAAAGGAACTCACCGCAGGTTCCTTGATCTTTGACCTCTGCGACGGCACCTTTCTTCCTCCAATCGACGGAGTAAGGCAGCTCCTCACCCACGCGCGGCGCGTACCGCTGGCTGACCTTCTTCGAGCCGCCGATCTTCGCGCCGAGGTACGTTGACCTGTACTCCTCGTTGGTCAAATCGGCGAAACGGTTCAGACCGACCTTGTAGGTCCGTTCCTGAGCGTTGTGCTCGTCGATGAACCTGAGATTGTCCTTGAAGATCTCGAACCGCTTCTCCTTCTCTCCTATGGCGTTGTAGACCTTGCCATGCTTGACGAGCCACGCCTCGTACATCGCCATGACCTCGTCGTCGGTCCTCGAAGTGGACTGGTCGCCGAGGTTCTCGGTGTAGGAGATGATCGACATGTCGAGAGCCGACGATAGGGTGAAGATGGCGAGGAGAAGGAAGGCCACGGGTAAGACCGATGAGGATCTGAAAGAAGCCATTTTGGCTCTCTGTAGCTACAGTGATCGCTGGTGAAGGAGCGTGAATGATTTGGGGGAAGGAGTGTGAATGAATGAGAGAGTGGGCTAATGGTGGTGGCCTTATAAAGGCAAAAAGGGATGGGCTTGGGTTGTGATTGGTGAGAAATTATTATTTCGATTAAATAATATTTATTTTGCGTTACATTTAAAAAAAAAAATAAGAGTTTTTTGTGCAGAAGAAAGTGGAGAGGTTGGGAAGAGTTGAAGAAGACACGTCAGACGAGAGAGGGAGTGAGGAGCATGTGGACGATAGATCGTAGGGTGGAGAGGATGCCCAAAAACCAATCTCCCAAGGAGAGTGGAAAATTACGAATGAAGCGCCGTATTCACGGGCCTCTTTCATTATGTATCTTTTTTTTGTAAAAATAACGATTGTATTTTTTTTATAAAGAAGAAAATACAATAATTTTTGTATGTAGCATTACATATATAGAAAAAAGAAAAATGTTGCAGCTATATGATTATAGCCTCGTCCTCTTATAAGCTCTATATATTATAAGAGGATAGGATTGTAATTCTAAAGGAACAAACAGTGTTTATAAAAAGGAATTATTTTGTATTATAAAATATAAAATAATGTTTTTATATTAAACGCAGATTGTTTATGTATCCGGATTTCTTTGACATTTTTTTCTAAAATTTTAATTACTGTTGGAATTTTTTTTGCATCTTTATGCTCTTTTTTTATTGATGAGACTAGTACCTAGGCCAAAAAATAATAATTTCAGCGGGGTATTAGAGAACAAAATATTACCATACTTCATTTGAATACTTTAGTTAATACATTGGTATTTTTCTCAACCAGTTTTAGTTTTTCTAAAGTGTTCCAGAATAATAGTGTTATCAATTCCACTGAAAATATCTTTTCCAATATGAAACACAATTAGAATTTTATTTAGGAGTGTAATTATGTAAGAAAGTTTGGAAAGAGAGTTTGAACTAATAGTTTAGGTTTAAAAATTAACAACATTAATTGAACCAAAATTTTAGCTTTATTTAAAAACCAAAAACTTTAGATCAAACAATGGTTTCTAAATAGACTCTAAATTTATAAATTTAACAAGGTACAATCATAACTTCTAAAAAATTTTAAGGCATTAACATAAGAAATAAAAATCCTAGTGGGGGGCCATCGAGAATAGGGTCTTTACCATGGAACATAAGATTGATTAGGAAAATAAATAATGCTAAATGCACAGTTTTATTGACCTTATTTAAAAAAAAAAAATCATTTTAGCTTCTAAAATTTTGTTTATTATTGTCAACTAATGTAAATGATTTTAGTATAATTTAGATTTACTTTTGATCCTTAAGAAAAGAGTACAAAATCTTACGTCGTCGATTAATTACAAAGAGATAACAAATAAATAAAATAATCATGTAATTAACTTAAAAATTTCCGGGCGCAAGGGGAAAATAATTTCTCCAAATTGCGTATTCCCACGTGGTAAAGTTGGTCGGTAGGACGAAGAATTCTCTATGTCCTTTCTCGCGAATGAAAGAGAGCCACGTCATCCGTCTTGTTTTGATTTCTTCGGTAAAGTGTGGTCGAGTGAGGTGCTCTTTTTGTCCTATTTGTAAGACCCACCCGAAAAGCTAGAATTTTAGAGGGGCTTTCGTGTTGCCAGCATCATTTTTTCATCCGCTTTATCAAAACAATAAAAAAAATTGTTTGCATGCCCACCAATGGTTACTCTCGCTCTCATTGGCGAATTGTTTAAAATAAATCCACCTGGAAAATTATCATTTTTTAATGTTTGGCGTCATTTTTTTGAAAGTTAAATGCATTCCATTCCAAATCAAGAAGATACAAACGCTAATTTAGACAGAGATAACCTAGCACTATAAAGAAACTCAGCCCCGACCACTAATTGGTATCATCAATAAGTTCTAATAAAACATTCAATTGGATAAAACGTACACCAAGCTCTAACAAAAAGATGCTTACAAAGCACATAAACAATTAAGAACACAAATGGCTTTTTAACATAATCTGCTACAATTGATAAAAAAATCTAATCGATCGAGACTAAAAGACCCACAGACCAAAGGTTACCCACAATACCCTTGGCAGCAAACCAAATAGATTGGACATACAACAAACATCGAACAATAGAAAGACCACCTTCGTTATTACATACTCAAGACAAGAGTATCATAACAAAACATAATACCTAACAGGAAGAATACAACACGTCATTATTCGAAACTAACAAGTACTACGAAAAGGAAATGAAACCCTACTCATACAACAAAAACACCTGCTTAAATGATAAGCTGTATAACCAAAGGAACCATGAGACCCAAATGAGACCAAAGAAGGAAACAACACAAAAGGAACTGTTTTAAGCTGGCGTGTATGAGCATGCGTAAACATCGGCCGCCAATGAGCCTAACATGTGCCCCCTCCAAGGGAAGCAACGCTGCAGGGATCCAAGCACCCCTAGATGCCCATCCCTTAAAAGATCCACACGTCCTGCACCGACGAGTGCCACTGCAAAGTCACCCCCTCCACACTTTCACCTCCAAGCAAAACCCAACCAACGCATAATCTCGAGATGGGAGCAAAGCCCAAGAGATGCAGGGCCATTGATGCTCTGACGTACCCAAGAGAAGCCCATGCAGTGCCGGTGAAACCTCGCCCCCTCCTTGCCATAGTCGATCCTCTCTGGCTACATGACCATCCCCACCATCCGATCTCTCACCATAGAACCAGTAGCTTCATCTCTGGGGTCGAGAGTCAGCAAGCTAGCCTATTGTCGCCACCATACGCCGGCCCCAAAAGAGAGGCACCCACAATGTGACGACCCGCCTTTTCGGGCAGTCACTTTACTTACTTAAACGTCGTTTCGTAAACAGTAATCTTACTTACTTAGTAAGAAAAATACTGAAATAAATTTTTTTTTCGTATTCATAAAGTCTCTATCTTGACTCTGCTCTTGTGACCTCGCTGTCGGTCACGAGAAATTTCTAAATTTTACTTGATTATTTAAATTGTTCTCACGATTTCTAATCGAACCTAGGGTGTCTTATAGTAATTTTTCTAGTTTCCTATAGGCAACTTGAAGATTATATCCTTAATGGATTTCTTATGGACCTTATTGTGCATATCCATTATGCACTACATGGTATTGTACTTATATATTATCTCTTGTTACACTATAGATAACAAGCATTAATCATAACATTCTTGTCCATATTATTTGCTCGTATAAGTATTATACTTGCATATCATATTCATAAACATATCATACATATACATGTCATTCATACCATACTTCCACATTTCATGCTTTCATATATTACTCATATTCATGTCGTTCATATCATACTTTCACATATTATTCATACTCATGTCATTCATATCATACATCCTGTAACACCCGAGATTTTTAATGCATTAAAAATGCATTAAATTAAAGATTATGTTAAGACAAAGTACAATTAAAGGAAAATACTGTATAATAAGATGGAAAATTATACAGTGTTAGAGCAACGCAGTATAAGAATTGAATTGTGTGGACCACAATTTTATTTTATACTTTGTATAAAAGAAAAGAAAAGAAAAAAAAAAGGAAAAAAATCAGAAATTTAAGCAAATTCGAGACTTTCTCTCTCCTCTTTCTCTCTCTAGATTTTCTCTCTCTCTCCTCAAATCTCGTTTGAGATTCTGGCGTTATTTTTCGACACCTCCCATACCAGTGGGAAGCTCTCGTTGAGCTGAGTCCAACGAGGTGTCGTGCCACCCAAATAGCCGCCGGAGGAGGGCCCACGCGCCGCCCAAAGTGGCGGCGAAACCCATTTTTTCCCGACGTCGTTTCTCCGCCGTCCGACCACCAATCGACGTGATTTTGGTGTCTATGGACTCAGTGTGATGAGAGGAACAAGATGGTACCAATTTTCCAGCTCAATTTTGGCTGGAAAGGCTTCGCCGGAGCTGCCCCGTCGCCGCCGTGGAGCCGCCGTCGTTCCTGGTGGCGGTGTGGCACACCGCCGGTGCCAAAATGATCAGAGGGCGACGGCGAGCAAGACCCCTCGGTCAATTGCACCATTCCGCCGCCCCTCGCCGGAGAACGGAGACGCCCGCCACCGTCGACGTGGGTGAGTTTGGGTTGGCCATTTTAGGCCGTTTTGTGCCAAATTGAAGGCACAAACACCTTCAGAGGACCGAGAGGAAGAAATTCGGTACCTCAATTGCACGAAATGATGGCCGGAGGACGGAGAACGGCATCTCCGTCATGCACCGCCGTGGAGCTAGGTGAGGCCGCCGTTCCACGCGGTGTTGAGCTGCCCCATCGTAGGGGAAACACTCAGAGGGACACGGGGAAGAAAACGCCCAAGTCAATTTTGGGCTACCGTCGCCGGAGGACCGAGATCGGAGCCGCCGGTGTTAGCCGAGAAATCCATCCTCGATTGGAGCAGATGGAGGCCGAATTGGGTGAAATTGACCCCACCAATCGACTCAGGAGGGTCGAATTAGGGGGGGTAGGCTCGAGCTCAGCCCTCAACGGAGCCAACCGCCGCCGGTCAACGGCCGGTCAACGGCGGTCAACGGCGGTCAACGCCGGTCAACGGCCGGTCAAAGGGCAAAATGGGATTTTGTGATCCGGACCTCCGATCGAAGATCCGAGACCGCCTCCCGACTCGTTTTGACGCTCTGAACGCAATGGTGACCTCCGTTTGAGCTAATTCCACTCCGATGAAAATCGTCTGGTACCGACTGCACGCGGATCGAGGCGATTCAAGCAGCAGTATCGGAGTCCAGAATGATGTTTCAAGAATGAATGATCTCCAGGAAGCATTCCTAGCCATTTATGGTTGCTCGAGGAGCACTGCAGAGGATGCTTCACATACTGTAGATGCAGCGAGATACAACTGGATCTGCTTAGCTTGGAGTTCAAGTAAGTAGGAATCTCGCATGCAGTTTGAACTGTTTTAGAATAAACTGTTTTAGATGCTTTCATAGAAATTTATGAAATGCATAATCAGTGATTGTTACACTGTTTTATGTAAGAATAGGTTTTATAACGTTACAGGGTGACGAAAAAACCCGTTAAGGGTAAAATCGTCATTTTTTTAAGGAAACGGCTAGAACGGAGTCGAACACTCCGATTTAGCATAATGTTATTAGATGGAAAATGTTCCGTAATACGTTAAGTAACGTAACGGTCATATGAGATCAGAGATTTCATAAGAATGTTTTAAGTAAACGAGAGGTAACCGATGGGTTACAAAGTTAAAAGGAAAAGTAACCCCGGTGGGTTACAAGGCTAAATGAAGGAAATGTAAACTGATGGTTTATAAGGTTGAGTTAAAAGAACGGTAGACCGAAAGTATACTACCAAGTTATGAATAAGAAATGAATGGTTAATATTTACGTTTTATTATCAATCGAGTGGATTGATAATAAAGAAAGTTAATTAATGAGTCAGCTGTCGTTTGATCAGGACACAGAGGCCGACCAATGGAAAAGGAACGAGAAAGGAACGGAATAGAGAACGCTAGAGTATAGTTCGGGTAAGTTTCAAACCTCACCTACAGCATGAAGTAAATGATTTTTAAATGCTTATTTATATGTTTGCAAATGTGTTTGCAATTGTTAAGTAAGTTGTTTTTAAAGTATGTTTGCATTTATTATGCAAAAAGTTTTAAAGTTCAAGAAAAAGAATTGCAATGAAATTGCAATCGTTATGTTAAAGGTTTATTGGCATATTGATATGCATAACGTTATTTAAAATTTTAAGTTATGATTTTTTAAAGTATTGAAAATATATTTTGCATTATGATAATGCCAAATGTTTTATAGTTTAAGTTATAAGCTTTATGATGCATTTGTATGCAATGAGTTGCAATTGTGGTGCAATAAATTCCAGAATACAAGTTATGACTTACAAAATGTATTTGCATTATATGTTGCATTTGTTATGCAATGAGTGTTAAATTGCAAGTTATGATTAGTAAAATGTGTTTGCATTTTATGTTGCATTTATTATGCAATATGTTGCATCTGTTATGCAGTAAATTTTATAGTACAAGCTATGAATTGCAAGTGTATTGCATATGATGTGATTGCATTTGAAATGCTCACTAAAGTTAATAAGAAGGTAACGTTAAGATAAAAAGAAAGTGTCGTACCAGCCTCTTTGTTATGAGGTAATGAAAGTAAAATTAAAGTTTGACCTCCTAAAGGTGAGGTACAAGACCTCAATGTTTGATGGTCTCAAGTCTTCCACAAGGGAAGCATCATGTTTATGATCTCATGATTAATGAGTTGGTACGAACACTAAAGTAAAGTAAGGAAAAGGAAAGTTATAAGATAAAGAAAGTTAAAGAATAAGGATAAAGGTTGAGAAAGAAAGGTATATTTAAGTTTATAGAATGTTCATAAAATGCTCATAATTGAAGTTAATAATTGAGCATAAATGGAGTCATGCATTCTGATGTTACTTGAATGCCTTTTTTATGAAATGTTTATATGTTATGTTTATGGAAAACATTCTGAAAAATGTTTACGATAAATGTTTATGAAGAACGTTTTCATGTTTTCAAGAAACGGTTTATGAACGACGTTTTAAGAAAAACGTTTTTTAAGAGAAAGGTTTTACATTAAATGTTTATGAAAAACATTTCATGTTTTCAAGAAAAGGTTTACGAATGACGTTTTAAGAAAAACGTTTTAGAAATGTTTTATGAAAAAGGTTTTCAAAAATGTTCTATGAAAAACGTTTATGTAAAACGTTTCAGAAATGTTTTATGGAAAACGTTTATGAAAAACGTTTTCAGAAAGGTTTATGGGAAACGTTCATGAAGAACGTTTCAAGAGAAAAGTTTTCATGAGAAAAGTTTTTAAAGCATGTTTAAATGCTTTGTGAGAATATGTTTGAACTTGCTGAGCGAAAGCTCATTAAAAGTTTTTCATGCTGTAGGTAATTTATGGGTGACCAATGGGACCCGTTAGAAGAGCTGGGTGCTGCGGAGGACAGATGCGAAGATTTGGGTATGGATACCATCACTGTTTGCTTCCGCTACGTAAAGAAAATGTTTTCCATTGTTTAATGTTGTGTTTTCAAAGTTTAAAGAAAATCAGAGTTTTAAGAATTGTATTCAAAGTTTTAAGATACAGTTTATGAACTGTTTTTGTAATGATAAAGTAAAGTTTTAAACTATGATTTAATAAATGTTTCTTATTAAGTTTTGAGAAACGATTTGAAATGAGTTTAAGGGCAAGTGTTGAGCGATGTCTCCACTTGAATGCGACAGAGGTCGCGTCAGTTTTAAAGAACGTTTAAGGAAAGAAAAAAAAAAATTTACTACAGTATTTTCTTACCAAGTAAGTAAGATTACTGTTTTACGAAACGATGATTATGAAAGTAAAGTGACTGTCCGAAAAGGCGGGTCGTCACACATCCATTTGTCGTTCATACTTTCATATCGTGGAGTTGCTATACATTTTTCTTCTTTGAATAGCAACTATTTCATATTATATCCATATAATACTTTAAATCATGTCACATGTATAATACACACACCAATCATAGTTCATAACGTTCATGCATATCAATATGCAAATAGGCTTCAAACATAACGGTTGCAAATTCATTGCAAACCTTATTTTATACTTTAGAACTTTTTTTGCATAATAAATGCAAATATACTTTAAAAAAAACAACATGCATAACCATTGCAAACTCATTTACAAATGCATATAGATGCATTAAAAACTATGTACTTCATGCTGTAGGTGAAATATGAACTTACCCGGACTATGCCCTGGCGTTCTCTATTACGTTCCTTTCTCGTTCCTTTTCCTTCCATTGGTCGGCTTTTGTGTCTTGAACTCCAAGCTAAGCAGATCCAGTTGTATCTCGTTGCATCTACAGTATACGAAGCATCCTCTGCAGTGCTCTTCGAGCGACCATGAATGGCTGAAAATGCTTCCTGGAGTTCATCCATTCTTGAAACTGTCATTCTGGACTCTATTACTACAGTTTGAATTGCCTTGATCTGCATATAGTTGGTACCAGACAATTTTCATTGGAGTGGAATTAGTTTGAACGGAGGTCACCATTGCATTCAGAGCATCGAAACGAGTCGGGAGGCGGTTTCGGATCTTCGATCGGAGGTCCAGATCACAAAATCCCAACGTGGCGTTGACCAGCCGTTGACCGGCAGCGGTTGGCTCCGTTGAGGGCTGAGCTCGAGCCTACCCCCCTAATTCGACCCTCCTGAGTCCATTGGTGGGGTCAATTTCACCCAATTCGGCCTCCATCTGCTCTAATCGAGGATGGATTTCACGGCGGAAATCGGCAGCTCCGATTTCCTATCTCCGGCGGAGATACCGTGAAATTGAGGTGGGGGAATTGTTTCCCGACCTCCTCTGAGTGTTTTCGTGCCATCAATTTGGCACGAAAGCATCAGGAATAGAGAACCCGACTCTCCCACGACGACGACGACGGGCCTCGTCGTTCTCCGACGATCGGCAGCTCAGTGCCGGAATTGACCGAGGCAAAATGTTCCACGCAAGGCTCTGAACATTTTCCCCCTTTCAATTTGGGGCGAGGCAGCCAGGAACGTCGTGATCAGTGGTTGTCGCAGCGGTGCACGACGGCGGAGGTGGAACTCCGATGAACCGCGGCTGGGGCGTGAAATTAGGCGAGGGGTTTCACTCCCCGTCGCTGTCTGAGTCGAACTATGGCAGCGGTGTACCTCACCGCCGCCGTGAGCGGCGGTTCCTCATGGCGGCGACACTACAGAGACAGGCAGCTCCGGTGAAGCTATTTCAGCCAAAATTGAGCTGTAAAAATGGTACCCTCTTGTTCCTCTCCTCACGATGAGTCCATAGACACCAAAATCACGTCGATTGGTGGTCGAACGGTGGAGAAATGGCGTCGGAAAAAAATAGGTTTCACCGCCACTTTGGGCGGCGCGTGAGCCTCCCTCCGGCAGCTATTTGGGTGGCACGACACCTCGTTGGACTCAACTCAATGAGAGCTTCCCACTGGTGCGGGAGGTGTCGAAAAATAATGTCGAAATCTCAAACGAGATTTGAGGATAGAGAGAGAAAATGTAGAGAGAGAAAGTAGAGAGAGTGTGTCGAATTTTGTGTGATTTTTCTGATTTTTCCCTTTTTTTTCTTCTTTTCTTTTATAAACGTATAAAAAGAAATTGTGGTCCACACAATTTAATTCTTATACTGCATTGCTCTAATACTGTATAATTTTTCATGTTATTATACAGTATTTTTCATTAAACTATACTTTGTCTTAATATAATCCTTAATTTAATGTATTTTTAATGCATTAAAAATCTCAGGTGTTACACACAAGACCTTAGTAAGCCTCAAAAAAGAAAGAGAAGACGAAAAGTCACAAGCCTAAATTGGCTTAGGATTCGTAATGATCTGGAACATCGGTTCCAGTCTTCTTTCCCGACCCGATTCCTTCCTTGGCTGTCATTTGCATATAACTAGCTAATGATAATTTCTTTCTTGGAGGACTAAAAGGAAATGATAAGAATGTTGGTGTCATAATTTTAGAAACATAAGAAAATGATAATTTCTTTTGTGGGAACTGAAAAATATACTTATGAGTAGGCATTTTCTTTTTAGCAATTAAATCTAGAGAAAAAAGGAACAGATTTAAAAGTTTTAAAATCTGCATCACTGGTAAGTGTTCTTTTCGAAGAAGTCCTCAAAGAAAATACCTTATATATCCCATGTGTTCTTCAAGATAATATCACCTTTGTTTCTTGTATGCAAATGTCTATAGTGTCTCATACACGTGTTATTAATTAAAGGAAAAAAATTATTTTTTAGTCCATTTAGATCAGGGGTTTAAATTGTGACAGTTGAAACTTTTTTGTTTGGACTATGAAATTTGAAAATAAGTGTATTTATATTGTAATATGAACTTGCATTTTGATATGTAGTTAAAGCGTAAGTTGGAATAAGGAATGAAGTTAAATTTTGTGTAATGTTAGATAACGTAAGGTGTTTGATGAGCATAGTTAGAACTAACTTTTTGATTACCAAAGAGTGTAAAACTCTCACATGCTACTATAAAAAGCAAAAAGTTATTATAGTGTAAAGCTCTCACCTGCTATAGTATTTTAAATTAAAAAGTACGTTCTAACTATGCTTGTAAGATACTTTAGTGATTTTTTTTGAAGTATAAATAAATAAAAAAATACTATAGCAAACAAGTTTAAAATGTATTAAATTGAGAAGAGGTGACTTCTTTTTGAAAAAGGTGTAGTTATGGACTAGTTTGAACCGGCCAATCACCTCACGAAGGAGACACTTTTTAACTTACCGAGCACAGGTACAAACTCGCTTATGGGTTTAGGCTGGCCAAGGACTTGGCCAAACACCCCCAAACTTATTTTGAAAAGCACAAAAAAGAACACTTGGTTAATTTTTTAAAATACTAATCGCCCTCACTAATCTATGTAGAATGTTGCTTTTATATAAATGAAATTGCATAAACTGTCTTTTTTAAGAATCTAATTTTGAGAACCTTTTCCTTTTTTTCATAACAGTGTGATCGTATTTTTTTTTAAATAATTGTTTGTAATACCGATTTTGCCTTTTTGTATGTTACATAGTTATAATCTCTGCTATGAAGCCACATTTGCTTATTCGACACAACTCAACTTTTAAAATTTTTAACTTATTCACCACCATAAAGTTACAGGTCTTTGTAATAATGTTGTCAATGAGTCTTGTTAACATCGTCGATTGAGGTCGGTTGCGATAATCCAAAGGTTTTTCTTCATTTTTTTTTTCAAATTTTTGTTTTTTCTTCATTTTTCTTTTGAATCTAAGCTTAAGGTTTTGTCTTGGTGTTCTTAATGTATAAAATAATACAACATTTCTTGTTGATGAATTTTAAAAAGATTGTTTAAAAAATAAAAATATTAAAGTGATAGACAATTCTTTGATTAGTTTAGCACATGTATTGACATTGATCACAATAATTTATTGCTATTAAATTACATACTATTATTTTGTGTTTATATCATCGCGTGTCATGTGCATGATTCCGAAAGCTTGTATGTAGATCTCATGGCTCTACCCTTTTATGTATTTATTCGCAGTTAAAAAATTTATATCTAAAATATAGTTTACTTGCAAATATGTTCCCTAACCCTTGAACCAATTATAAGATCATTGCTTCTTTGTATATTGACCTTCACAATGCATAATAATTTAATTGCAATATATCATGTTGTCTGGTATAGCTCCCATAGTCCTAAGTTTGTGCGTTCACATGTATGGATTATCTTGTAGTTTACTAATCTTCTATGATATTTATTCAACTTAACATGACGCTGAAAATGTATAAGTTATCCAAAACTATTATTACACCTCTACAATATTAATATTATATTGAATAAATATTATATTATAATGATTACTTCTATATATTAATACTTTCATATATTAATATGAAAGATTTAGACTAATCCTAAAATTAGTAAAAAATTATTTTGTAATATAAAATCGAATAATGTTTTGTAATTCATGGGAGCCGTAGCCCCATCCTCTCACATAAGATGTTCTCATGTTATCAATTTTCTACCTCTGTAAGAGGATAGGGTTCTCACCTTATGGAGATAAATAGAAATGTCCTAAAAGATTAAGGGCTGGTTCTACATTTCCCATTCCCATTACAACTTGTGGGGTCCTAAGTTTACATTGGGAAACTTTGGAACAAGTGAATAATGTTATGATTATAAGCTAAAGCATTTAATTTAGAAAAATGCACGCCTTAGTTGGCTATAGCGTGAGTCGCCAAACAAACATTAGTAAATAGCCTAACAAAAAGAAAAAAAAAAATTCAATGATAAGATATTTTGATACGTTATCATGTTTTTCTTCCTCTTGTTTTTTAGAATGTTTGACAACATAGTTAAAACTGATAATTAGAACGATTTTATTGTAACATTTGAGAGTTTTACACTATAACCTACTTTTGTTTTATAATGTAGCATGCGAGAGCTTTACACTGTAACAATTCAACTATATAGTTAGAACACAGCAGCTGATCTATTAAGGAATGAGTAGGAGTTGCTGCCCTCACTGATTTCTTTCCAAAATAAAATTGGCTCCTTTAAAAATCTCAATTTAATTTTTGCCCCATTGAAAATAAAAATTTTCATAGATGCACCAATTGATTTTATTTTATTTTATTTCTATATTTCTTTCATAAATAACTTTATTGTTGGAAAAATCAGTTCTTTGACGCAACAAAATTTTAAAAAATTTAATGAAACAGTGAGGATACTAACTCATGATGTTATAAATAATAAATTAAATTAATTTAACATGCTAGTTGGAGACCAGCAATAACACTTTTGACTGAACAATTCTTCTCAAACAAATCTCTATCGTTAGATCTTCAATGCCATTCTCTTCCTTCAAATCATTGTGTGTAGGCACAACTCAGCAAATCTCCACCATAGCTACATTCCTTTCAACTACTAAAGTGCTCAAGAACTAGGATTAGTAAAAGTGAGTAATCTAAGATCTCCTCTCTAATTTGCACTTAGGCAGTCTTAGAATAAATGAAGACCCCAGGTCTTTATTTATAGAAGTAGTAGGAAGAGTCAAATGTTTATCGGATTTGGAGAAAAATTTTCTCTCCCCTATCCTTATAGGTGGTGCAAACTTCAGGAGAATTATCTCCAAAAAATTTCAATTAATCATAGTGTAAGGATTTATAATTATCTACATCATTCAAGATAAGTCCAATTCAAACAATTCAATTATCCAAGACCATTTTCAAATTTAAATAATTGTAATAATTATCCTTTTTTATAATTTAAATTCAACTAGGATTTAAATTAATTATTCAAATGAATAATTAATTATCCAAGATCCGAATTACCAATTTGAATAAGTATTTTATAGAATTAATAAAATAATTAATTATTCCAGATAATGTAGATGTGGCACTATTCTCTAAAAGGCATGCGCCTTCTAGCAGTCCAATTGTACCGAGGGTAACACGTCCTATCAAGCTCAATGGCCTAACTCGCGTATATTTCTGACTTACTTATAGTAATCCGAACTTGTTTGATCTATCATAAAGAAATTTGTGAGCTAGCGTTGGGACCCAATAGACATATTATTGAGCCCCAATAATAATAGATAAATTAATCCTTGATTAATTTTTCATTTAATTATTAACTTCAGTGTCCCTCCATTATAGACTTGAAGTTTCACTTTCGATAATATACCGTAACACGAGACTCTTGAAATATAAGTCTTATCCATGACCTCTTATACTAAGTGTATCCTATAGGTTACCCATAACCAGATGAAGGACTTAGTTTTGTTTTATCTTCTGATTATTTTATCTCAAAGTTCTATTATTCCACCATCAGAGAATTCATTCCTTTTATAATACATACAAAATGAATATCATCTGGTTACCATATTTATCTAGATGACCTAAGCCTTGTTATATTTTCCAATACCCGAACAATGCCTTTGAAAGTATAAGATTGGCTCTTTTTTAGAGAGTTATAGATTCAATGTCTGCAGATTATGCTCTCATCTAATATACATTACATCTCTAACATACCGATAATGGTGTCTTTGTTCATCGAAACTCCTGTCTTTGGCATATCAAAAGATACAAGCTATAAATAGGGAGTCATGAATCCGCGATTAAGATAACGCATAAATGATTATCAAAGAGAATTGATTTAAGTTAAGTGGAATTGTTATTAAATTAATTCAACTTTAAGTCCAGCCTAGTGTACGACTACTTTAGGTCTACCACACCAATGTGTCTACTATAGAGTCAATCCACGCTGACAACTAAGATAAACCATCTCCCCAATTGAATATAGATCCCTATTACAGTTTTGCCATGTATATAAAGTGGCCAACTCTATACATAGACCGCGGAGTATATAATTTAGACTATTAATATTCGAATATGATATCTTCCGTATATAAACTCCATATATGCCCAATTCCAAGTTTTGGCTTTAATAGTCACAGATCATATGTTTGATAATATACAATCGTTAATATGATAGTAAAATGAAGACTATTATTAATACATGTAATATTGCGTTATCATTTATTTCACCAGAAAATGTCATAAATACACCTAAAGTATTTATTCCTTAGGGCACCGATCCTAACATTTATTCTTTTTGCTCATGAGATATTGTAACATGCTTTATGATTTAAATATATGAGCTTTTTATTATACCTTGCATTTTATGGTTCTAAAAAAGCCTATACTTTTATATTTCAAATTGTATCAATTTGACACCTTTACATTTCATAGTTGAAAGTTGATTTTGACTATGAAAAAGATCCAAACATTCTCATATTTTACAATTTTTTTCTTATTCTTTTAGTTTATTAGGAACATAATTGATCGGTAATCGATAAAATATAAGAACTGAGCATAATTAAGTTTGAAATCTGAAAGTATAAATATGATGAATTTGTAAAATATAAGATATTAATTTTTTATAACCTCAAAATGTAGCATTTAAAGATGAAAAAAAAAAATCTTCTATAGCAAAGTATTCTTACCAATCTAATCAAACTTAAATTAAAGCAAAAAATATAGAAAATAAGAATTTTTTTTTACAAATTCGATGTTTCAAGACAAAACCCTATCAATAGTGGGTTTTTGTTCATATAGTAAAATCTCCACATATATTTGATAGTTCCTGAAAAATATTGTACTTCAATTTTTTGTATATTTTTTTGGTTATTTATGTTTGAAAAATAATTAGTACTATCATGTCCCCACTAAGGTTGATGGCTTAGCTCCACTACTATTGTAACAGGATTGCCAAAAGCACCGTTTATTTTGTTTTAGTGACGCAAGAACGGACCCGTTCTCCTCAGGCCCACGTGGGCCAGGGGCCAAGCCGGGCCATGCCAGGTCGAGCCGGCTCACATTAAAAATACCTTGGCCCAGCCCAGCCTACGGGCCAATTTTACATAGACTGTGTCATGAGCCTTGTCGGGCTATGCCGTAGGCCTTAAATGGGCCGACCCATCTTAGCCGATCATAGATTTAAATGGGATAGCCTATCTAAACATGTAATTTTTAATTTTTTTAATTTTAATTTTAATTTTTGAATTTTTAAATAAGTTAACAAATATAAAAGTTTGAATAGTTAAGGGAAATACAAAAAGGGATGTTCTATTTACGATTGCCTCATTAAAAACCTTTCCAAGGAAAACCCAATGGGACATAAAATTCAATATATTATTTTTCTTTTTTCCCCCTAAAATTTGATGTTTTGCCGTTATATTTTTTAAATCTATAAAGTATTTTCATAATCTATTTAGGGGTAGATTTGTTGTTTGATTTAGTTTTTTTTGTTCTATACATGAAGACATAATTGTTGAAATTGAGTAAAATTTTTTAAATTGAAAAAGGCATCTTTTTATTTTTTAAAAAATGAAAGGACAAACTGATAAATAATCAAAATTATAAGTATAATAATAATTATGTAATTATACATATATATTTGAATATATTACCTGTTATTATTCGTCATTTTAGAGTTCATTTAAAAAACACGTTAGAAATAATAAGTTTCGATTGTTATAGTATAAAATTCTCACATGCTGTAATAAAAAGTAAAAAAATACTACAGTGTAAAGCTCTCACATACTATAATGTTTAAGCTTCAATTTTAAATTTTAATGTGTTTCCCGCATGAACTTCTATATGTTGCACTCGAGACCCATTACACGACTTCAAAAAGCATGCGCAATTAAAGTCTGCATTTTATGTTTCAAATTTTAAGGAAAAAACTAGAGAAAAAAAAAAAGAAAGAAAAAAGAAAACAAACGAATAGCTCTATTATTATTGACGAGGATTTAATTTTTCATTCTTAACTAATGCTCGCTTCTTTGTAGGAAACTTGTCAGATTCATATACCCTATTTAAGATGAAAGAACAAATTTAGCACACAACTTGTCCGTAATATGATATTCAAAGGGGATTTTTTTTTTTTTTCTAAAAGGGTAAACAATAAACCATCTACTTTACATTGAAATTGACAAAAGGAAAACAATTTTCTTGATTGACAACGACTTTTTTTGTTTCCGCCACACATGTTATGGGTAGGCGGTGGTTAGCTTATAATGTATGTTACACGATATCTTGACATTATAATAAGATATTTCAGAAAGAAATGATGAATCTCGATGGCTAAGCTTTAAAATCAGTCGTTGGCAGATAATATAAAGTATGTATGTTTAAACCACATGGCTCCAATTGACAATGTCACCAAATGGGTGTTAAACACAACTCCTATTGCCAACAGTATATTCTTTTCCAAACAACTTTATTTTATTTATTTTTAAGTATGCATTATTCAGCTCTTATTATTCACATGTAAGTCAGGGCCATCCCATCAAATCAGAGGAGGATATCTTTCTTTATCTCTTAATAATAATTTTGAGAACCAATATAATCTATCTTTAGCAGATTATATACACTTCTAGAAAAAAGGTAACCAAAGATTCTAAAGATGCAAATTGAATCTACGATATTAAAATTCCAAAAGGATGAGGGCTTTGATACTTGCAAAGACGAATCTGGCCAAGTGGGGTGCGATGGGGTCCCGCCATGTGGAAGTGGACCCGGCCGTCATGAAAGGATAATATGGGCCCACAGACCCATAAACTAAGATATGCAAACGTCCAATAGGAACAGTCCACGACAGGCGGCTCAAACCCACTCTTTCTCAGCGACTGTGTGTTCCAAGCCCATTGGTCTCGCTGCCCATTTCACTGAGACTGATGAGCTGTGTCAGGCTGAGATCTAGAAGTCACATGGAAGCTTATTTTGAGTTCCTGATCTTCGTGAATCACGTACCTTGTATACAACTTGTGAATATGTACAGAAGTTTCTTCAAACTTCTGTGAATTGTGTGATTCCAGTGTTGGCCTAATAAATGAATTGGTTGGACCTACCACCCCATGTCTCCACTTGTGACTTTTATGACGTTTGACGACAAACGACAAATGCTGCTTATGGGTTGGGAGAAAACGAGATGCATAACCTTATCGGAAGTTTTAGCATAGGGTTTGTCTCTTTTTAGAAACTGCCTTTTTTTTTTACTGTTTAGATTTTTTTTTAACGGTTAGTTTAATCTATAATTGAAAATAGTTACACATTGTAAATTTTTTACAAATATATTCTTTATAGGAAAAAAATACTAGTTTTTATCAAAGAAGTTCTCAAACCTTGTACCGGCATGAAATAAAATAGTAAAACTGCAGGATGAAAGACTAGTAATTTGAAATCACAATTTCATTGACAACATGAAGTGCTTTTCTTGTGTTATTCTACAATTTATTAGTTTTACCATGCATAGCAAGTAATTTTTTAGCTTTTTACCATCCAGACTTTTTAACGATCTAGACTCTTCACCTTTCGTCTTCGTTGTCGTTTATTCATCACTATATTAGGTGATTGGTCGGTACTCGGTTACCAACTTACCTAGATAAAAGTGGATGAGAAGCTCCTTCCTTGGCAAGGGGTAAAAATAATATAGAGGATGAAGAGCAAATGAGCATCGTATCAGAACTCGGATAAACTTTTGAAATTTATATGATCCACAAAAATGTGAGCCACTTTTCTCTTTCTTTATTTGTTTTGTAGGCAGAGGAATTCAAAATTTTTGAAAAGATTGGGGTCACGCAAGGATTACAAGCAACAACAAACGACAAAGACGTCCCAACTTGTGAGCCAAGTTTTTTTAGACGTGACAGCTTTTAATACTTCATCCTTTATCTCATTTATGGGAATTGAAGTACATCTCACGCTTGTCAGGTGTATAATTGCCAAATGTTTATAGAACTATCCACAGAACTATTCTCATTAAAGCTTAAACTATCCAACTACTCAAAATACATGAAAACATATACATTGTCTACAAAAAAAACTAACCGGGATAAATAAGTCGCAAACTTATGCTTTTTTTTTTTTTTGGGAAATTTATGTTAAATTTCATAGATCCATCTAGAGCTGTACTTACTAGCTTTAAACACAAGTAATATGTATTAAGAAAAAAAAATTAATTAAACACTATGCTTCTCTCTTTTTTTTGTTAGTTTCAAAGGAGATTATCAGTGTCATCCCGATTCTATTCCTATCTTATATAAAAGAAATCTTAGGACCCACTAATATTAGAAGTAAAAAGGTCTACTAAATTCTACTCTAAGGATGAGTGGCACAAAAGTATGCCTTTCTTTAGATATCTACATTTGTGTTCTTCGTTTTTTATGATCAGTAGTGACTCGGTGAAAGCTTTTGTTCTTAGTGACGAAAGATCTTGTGTGCTCGTGAATGTGGCTAATAACCCGTTTGGTTCGAGTATTTAAATAGAGTATTTAAATGAAAATTTAAATTTTATGAGAGAAAATACTGTAGTAAAATGATTCAAACCGTGATTCAAACTACAAAATAAACGCATCCTAAAACTATTTAAATAATAGTAATATTCTTCGTAGAAAAAATAAAGAGAAACGGTGAGGGCAAAAATTAGTTTTTAAGCATAGACATAAATCTTAATCTTAATCGACGTCACTGGTGAAAAACACACACATATATATACATATATATATAGATAAATATTTTCTGTATTACTCCTTTTAATCATACGTGATTTGAGCCAAATATTTTATCTTTTTATTTTATTTTTTAAATAACTATCTGAATGCTGAAGTGATGATATGTTTAAAAATAATCTTAAATGGAATAAAAAACAATAATAAAAAAACCGAATTGCCGTGTCATCGTCCAGTCCAGAATATTAGCTTTTCTTATATATAATAAGTAAAAGAGATTGCACTCCGCACGTCTCTGAAATTGATCAAGTATGATAAGGATGGGGGCGATCCATATGTCATCTTTATCGTGTTTAGTTTTTATTTTTCTTTTTTCGATGTTAAATATGCAGCTTGTATCACTCTCAGTCATGTTTCTCAGTCTAAGATTCTAAAAATAGTACTACCTTTCCCTCTTATTTGTTTGTTTACTCTTTTTTTTTTTTTGGGACAAGGTTTCGGCTGATTGAGTTGTAACATAATAAGCTTCCGCTAATAACCACTCATTGTAGCATCTTTTCAAAGAGAGGATGACTTATCGAAACTTTCAATGGCTTCATCCTTATCTCTACGAGTGATTTTTTGTGGTCACGCATTTGTATTTTCTCAACTTTTTATTTTTTTTAATTTTTATTGAATGCCTAAATTTGTTCTCTTAAAATCTCGTACTCTTGCAGTTGTATTATTGTCTCATATGTTTCTTTGGATTATGGGATCTAAAAGCTCTCCAAATGATAAACACTATAAAAAAAATTATATTTAATGACATATTATTTACGACATGTAATTTTTAAATGTCGTTGAAAAATACATACAATGACATATTTAACAAATATGTTTTTAATGACATTTAAAATAATAATTAACTACATCTATATAAACATTGTATGAAAGGTCTCATTTTAATACATGGAATACGATTTCATTTAAAATTCAAATAAAAAAACTACCAGATTTCTTAGATTCTGAAAGTAAAGTCAACCACAAAATTTTAAAAAAAAACCTCGATTTAAAGGGGAAACAATAATTCATTGATTTTGTGATTTATTTATGTTAATTATTCCAATTAATTGTAAAAGTGTTATAAATAGTAAACAAAACTGGCTAAAAAGCCCCAAGTCTCATATTGAACATTAATATTAGAGCGTGTATTCTTCTCATAAAATAGTGAGAATTCTCCTCTTTCAAAAGTAGGCTTAGCTTTTCATAAGGTAAATAACTATAATTCTTAGTGTTGTTTAGTTACAACTATAAATAGTATAAAACTCTTATATATAGTAAAAAGTTATAGTGTAAAATTTTTATATGCTACAATTCTTAAATTAAACCGTTGGTTCAGCCTATTCTTCGAAACGCCTATTCTTCGAAACGGTGAATTAATCACTCATCATTGTTACATTTGCCTTGACTCCATGGCTCCATTATAAAATTGATATTCTTGATCATTTAAGTTCGACTATAGCACATCATGAGCTAAATCAGATCTCAATGCTAAAGTCATGTTGCAGCCAAGTCCCGTCACAACTTGAAATTAGTTCCCCTTTTCTAGTCAACAATACTTTAGTCGGCCGGGAATTTACCAACGAGGCTCGAGCACTCTTATGATTTTTTTCCCCCCTTGAAACTACAAAGTAACAGGAATTTAACTGATTTCAGCTAATTAGCACCACACAATGGGATCATCAATAAAAGGCCATTAGGCCCAACCCATCTTATTGCTCCATAACAATGGGATCATCAATAAAAGGCCATTAGGCCCAACCCAACTTATTGGTCCACTAACAAAGGACTTTATATGGAAAACATGATACACAGAATTAATTGAAAGTTGAAAGAAGAGAGTCAAACAACTCATTCCAGTAAAGCAATACACATCAATAATTTCTCTCATTCCAATTTTCACATAAATGTCTTTGAGTTTATGAATCTCGTTCTCATGTACTTGTTGAGTCTTTGGGGTTCCGTCCTTTTTTCATTTTATGTCTAGTATCACATGAAATATGCAAGAAAACCTTGATATAAAAGTAATTACCGCCGAAGAAAGCAAAAATAAAAAACAAAAATAATATAAAATCTTCCAACTGTTGAAAAAATTTCGATGGGAACTAAAGAGGGTAGAATCTACTAAATTCTTTCGAAAGGATGAACAATTAGACTTGACCAAGAAATAAAAGGGGGAAAAAACGCGTAATTTAAGAATAGATTATAGAAAAGAAAGCTAAGAATTAGGCTCATCCAACCAAATAAAGAACTTCCAAATATGGCTGGATGCAACTCTATAAGTAAGGTATAAGACCAATCACCCGAAATTGCTCTATTTTAGTACGTGTCTTCTTTGACCATTGAGCCCGAGACTTGGGTTTGTCTATATCTAATCAAGCCCGTGTAAAAGGAGGTCAAATTTCAATGTTGTACTACTTTTATAAGTGTTGATGCTTACCGTGGTCCGGCGTCGGATCAACACCTACGTGCGGCTCGTACGATCTAATATCTCCTTGGATTTGCCTTTGTCTGGGCGTGCACACCTGCAAGAGGAGGGACGCTTCAGAGAAGATAGAAGGGTTAGTCAACAGACAAGGGCTCTCCGATGCTCAAAGCAGGTATTGCTCGACAGAGGTCGGCAGCTAGTTAGGTGTGTAGAAGAAGTCTCTCTAGAATGCCATAAATGCTTCCTATTTATAGGCCACCACTTGGATCGGGTGTAAGGTGGGTTTTGCCCACAACTCGGGTGTCACATCGAGGTGTGTCAGGAAGTAGGTGACAAGTGTCGCGCCCATCGCCCAACGGATTGGACTCTATTAGACGGCAAAGTATCTGCCTTGTGTTGGCCTCTAATGGCGAGTAGCCTGCTTGCGGTAAGGTTGGTCCGACCTGAGCTACTGTATATTCCAAGGTAGCAGCCTTCTTAAGGCGCAGCCTTGAATGCCTAAGAGGCACCTCGGAAAAAAGTATAAAGCATCGGGGGCCGATAGCAAGCTTTTCGGTAGTTCTGGCGAGCTTATTAGCAGACCATTGAAGTTAGTGTCGTCAGCGGTGGCTGTAACACTCGTATTTTTAACGGGCATGATTTTGTAAAATTTAATGAATAAAATGTGACTATTTAAAATTACTAAGTTGTTTACGATCATTAAAAAAAAAATACCACTTTAGTATTTTCTTACCAAGTCTTCCTAAGAAACATTCAAAATTTACCAACACTTCTACCAATCTTGTCTCCCTAAATTATTGCTCAATTATATAGCCTTCTTCTTATTTTGCTAAAGGTATCCGAAGGGGACATTGAATTATTTTCCCTCAATTCATAAAAGACATGGAGATATTTTCTCAACCACCTCTTTAATTATTTCCTTATTTTCTTCTATAATTCACTCCAATTGTCCCCTCAATTATGTTAGCATGATTTGCTAAAAATCTTCATGGGAGACAAGATGATATTTTCCTTTAAGACTCTTTTGTTTCTTCTTACAACTTTCCCCCGTAAACATCCCATTCCTCTTAAGCATTTTGATATCTTTTTATTTAACTATCACCACCTTCTTCTCTAGTTCTCATTCTCTCCCTTTCTCACTTCAAATTTCTAACTAAAGACATAGAGCACAAAGCTCTCTTTGTGGCCAAGACAATTATAATTCCCAACCATGATCGAGGCGGTTTTAGAGTTAATTCAAGCTTGATTGTTAACCCGAACTTTGGTGCTTTTCAAAGAAGTTTTGAGGTAGGTTTTCTTTAATCTAAACTTAGTTTTTAGTATGTATTTTCTCCATGTTTAATGCATAATTTTCGTGTTCAAAATTCATGCAAATTTCTAGTTAAGTTAACATGCATCCTTAAACATTTATGAACAAAAACTTGAGTCTTGAGTTACAACCCACAACCAACTTTTATTTTGGTTTGATGACAATGTTAGAAACATGTTAGGAATGTTTAAAACCGGTTTCCATAACTTTAAGATTGATGTTCTAATGTTTTGAGCTTAAAGAGCAAATTTAAGCATGTTTTCATCATTATTTACAAGAAAGGCTAGAGATATAATTTGATAATGATTTTGGTATAAAACTCATGAGAATATGTTTATTCTGATTATATAATGCATGTTGCATATTTTGGAATGGTTTTGAGATTTTAAACAAGGATAATATGCTTTAAGTTAAAGAAAAATTTGACATCCCATAAACTTTATAATACCTCTATGGGCAGTGGCTATTTCTTAAAATTCTGGAGTTAAATGAAAATGAATTTTGTAAATTGGTTTGCATATTTAAAAAGTAGACATCCTAAGCTTTCCAATGAGCTATCATGACCCTAAATCGGAGTTGTATTTTAATTTCTATGAATTTTTCAATTTTCAGATTAGAAACTAGTAAACCTGCCAGTGGTAATAAACCCCCCCGTCTATCTTAAGTAAACCACCTGTTAACCCGTGTGTTAATTGTAGATAGTGAACCCGCCTTTTTACAAAAGTATACCACCAAGTTGCCATGGTATACTAGCTGTTAACTTGAACCAAAAACCCAATTTTGCTCACCTTCTAGTCTCTTAATGTCTTACAACCTTTCCAATACTACCCTAAATGATTTATGAATTCTTATTAGAGACTAAAACATAAAAATTGCTTGTATGTATTTTATATTGCGTTTAAGATAAAAATTGTTTACTTGGTATTTAAAGAACAATTGCATAAAAATACTTTAATGGCACTAGTAGACGGGTTTACACATAATTCACTTATGAATGTGATTATACGTTGTGCTTTAGTTTTAATTGTCCTTATGCATGCCTTAGGGTCAAGGATGTGTGGAGCTAACGTTGATTAATTCCGAGAATAAAAGTTTGTTGTTAAGCTTTGAAGGTAGGGATTCTATTACTCATTTTTGTGAGGTTTTTATAGAATTAAAATTGATTGTTTTGCCGCAATATATATATATATATATCTATGTTGAACTGATATTATATGAGTATCACATATGAAACTATGACATGGACTCGTCTTGTATTGTACGGCGAGGAACATAATGAATTGACACATGTTATAAATTGAGAAGCATGGTTAGGAAAACTGACTCTATTAATAATGATTTAATATAGAGAAATGGTGAGACATGAAGAGGGCGGCGGTTACGTCCTTGGGCATGAATACCCAAAAAGGTAAAAGAGGGGGAAGGTGATGACGCTTCCTTGGGTTGAAAGTCCCAGAACACACTGTACAGGAATCGATTTGGTGAGGACTCGGGGCTTGATGTCCCCTCACCGGAACACCCTTGAAATGTTTATAGGGTGATCAAGTACGCCCATTTGGGTTTCGATGAGTTGAGTGATACTCAATTTAACATGGATACCTAGGAACAATGATGATTGGTAATATTTGTATAAATGTGTAATTATGACACTTGGTAATGATTAACTACGGTATCCATAAGATGTGATCATAATAAACCTCATAATCTGGAATATGATGTAACCTACTAACCATGCAGTTTTTAATGTGGTAATGGATAAACCATAAGGTGAGTCATGATTTCCCTACTGGGCATGTCGATGCTCATCCCTATCATATCTTCATATCTCAGGTGGAACTCAGTGCAACATATTTGAAGAGGAATAAGCGAAAACAATCTTGCTGTTTTTGTGTTAGAAGACCCTGTTTAATTACAACTTATCTACAACATGTAAGAGTTGTATTATTTTTTTTTATGGCTGTGTTAAGTTATTTGGGAATTGTACTATGGTGATGATGACTGTAATTATATATATTTGGTGCTACACTAAAAACTGTGGTTTGTATTTAAAACGTTTATTTTTATTTTTCTTGTTGTTTAAAGACCCATGGGCATTGTTTAATTGATTTAAATAATATAAAATTTAAAATTATTTTTATTTATTTAAAACTGTTAACCCCCACATAGGGGTGTTACAGTGACACTGAACTCACCCTCAACAATAAGCGTCAAGATTTTACTTTGAGCATAATTTGTTTACATTTGCGTTTACTTTAGGACCCTTGCACAGATTAAAGTGTTTATTGAGAAATTACTTGTTATTCAAGTAAGAAAGCACTATTCTTGCTTTACAAAGAAGAAAAGACGTTTTGACAAACCCAATTTAACCGAATGTGTACCTATAATCACATTAAAAGCAAAAAAAAAATATTATTGTTGTGAAATTAAAAGTCAACACAACATCTAAAAATTCTTAAAAAATATATTTAATCATGTCAATAATATCATATTTTGTACTATATAATAATATTGTAATTATTTTAATAATATTATTTTAAAATATATATAGAGTATTTATAAACTGTAATCATACTTTAATTCAATAAATATAACTACGTCTCATAAATCTTAAAAGTTATTTTCGATTTTAATCAATTTGGTTATGTCGTTATACCTTGTCTACCCATGCCAAATTATGACTAGATTAATTCCTAGGACTACAGAAAGAAGGTGCGAAGAATAAAGGATTTTGGGTTCATTTTATGGTTAAAAAAAACAGGTGTCGTTTTTTCACACCACTTTCCTTTAATTCCTGGATTCTGCTTCCAAATTAAGCTTCAGAATGTCTTATCAAAAAGAAAAGTCTCAATAAACGTCTCCAATTTCCAACCCTTTTCTTGCAAATTACACGAAATTCCTCAGAATTGATAGCTCAAGAATTTTCCCTTTGACTTTTTTTTGACTAACTTACCAGTTTAGATTCTCTTCTATTTATTTATTTTGAGTTCCACGCGTCTCTTTAACCGGTCATCAAAACGCGTTTATCCCTTCAAAACCCATTAAAACAATTTAAAAAATAATTTTTTTGTCCACCCCAGCATCTAGGATGTATTTATTTAAGCTTCAAAAAGTTGTTATAAATTTGTAGTTGCTTGGTTAAGTTGTTTACGACTTCATTGGAAATCTTTAGCGTAGTCACGGTATGTGTAATGCCTTATTCCAAGACGAGATCAGAGATTTCCATGCAGACGTTAAATATTCAACAAAGAAACAGGTAAATATTCGCTTTATTTTCCTCAAATATTTATGATAAAATTACTTCCAATAATATGATTTTTTGGAGGGATCTATCCACTTGTGTGTGTATCCGATTTTAGAATTATTGCTTTCTGTCTGATCGATAATTTATGTGATTAGAGGATACTTAAGACAAAAAGCAGGGGAAAAAATGGACAAAAAGTAGGGAAACACTAGTTACTCTCGTTTCTCAAAATCCCATTATTCTTCGTGATAAACGATGTTGTGTGCTCTTTTTCTGTTCATTTATAAAGCAATTATTATTAGTAACGCATATTATAGTTTTAAGAGCTCCTTTGGTGAGAGGAAATAGTAGAATGAGAGAGAGAGGTGAGAGAATTAGTAGAATTATAGGGGCGGAACCATATAAAGATGAAGGTAAATAGTCATCTCTCTTGATCTATTTTTTTAATTTTACATATGGAATTTTTATAAAAATTACATTCTGTTTCCTCTAAAATTAAAGTCCACCTCTTAATATTATATTTTGTCCCCTTAAAATTAATTTAGCCCCTCATCTTATTAGTTCAATCACATATATATTAGTTTTTTTTGGCTCCGTCCTGAAATGGAATGATTTATGTTTCTTCTCTATCAGTTCCACCTCGATAAAATTGAGGTCGACTTATAAGCTCACGATGAGGTCGTAGCCTAGTTAAAAATCCGATTAGCCCATTAGGAAGACCTAAGCTGTTGGAAGTTATACCCCGTGGCTATAGATGGGAGATTTTACCCCAATAGAAAGCCCTAAGTCCAATCCCTTGCAGTTGTACTGGTGCTCTTTGTATAGGTTTCCGTATAGTGAAATTCTTCAATCCATATCAAAACCTATAAGCCACTCTAAAATCTGTGTGTTCTTGATTGTTTATTATTTTTTAATCATTATTTATAGTTCATACGCCTGAGGTAAATTACTATAAGTTGCTTAAGTAATTAAAACTATTAATTATTTACTGCGTACTTATGAAATACGTTACTCTTTAAACTAGGTTGAATGGAATCACAGGGTCTGGGGCCCACAAGTGAACCGAACATTATGTGTGAAAAAACCTGATTCAACTTTGTTGAGTTCCGCAATGATTAATTAGAGTGACATTTTCTTCCCCTAGGCTCTTAGGTCAATTTTAAGGGTTCACTAATTCGTGCCTATGAATATACTAAAAGCAATACCTCTAGAGAGTTCTTAAAAAATATAAAACAATAAATAAAGTTCTCTTGTATTTAGGCCCCATGTCTCAAGTCTTTCAATTCAATGTATATAGAAGTCTAAAAAAAACAGGAGAAAAAAAACACGTTTAGAAAAATGTGATAGACTTCCATGAAAACTTGCCCTTTTCTCTCGGATTCAGATCACACGGTTCTTAGCGGTATTTGTTGCAGTCCATTTTATGTATAAAATAAGAGAGAACAAACAAAAAGAGACACGTGCAGTAGAAGACTATGAAACAGGAGAAATTGGAGATATATATATATATATATATATAAACGTTTCTATAGCCAGGCTTGTAGATTATAATTTCATGAATGGGTTGGATACTATTGTTGATTTTTTGCTGGATTATGAAAGTCAAAATATGTGATTTCTTTGAAGATCCATTTCCTTATTCTTCATAATAAAATCTACATAAATATATCTAATCATTTTTTGCCAAGTTTATCGTATCCGAATACAATCCTGTACGATTTCAAATATTTAATTCTTTATTATAACAAAAGTTAGGTATATTGACCATTTTAATTGATTCCGGAAGGCAGAATAATTTGCCTTTTTCTTTTTTCTTTTTTAAGTGTTTCCTCCTTTTTATTTTGTCGTTTGTCATTTAGTATGTCACTTTGCATTTCAATTTATTGGCATCGCTGTTGTCCACTCACATTTTCTTTTTCTTTAGTATGAAACCTGTACCAGTAACGCATTGTATAACTAAACAAAATTCATGATGCTTCCTTCGTCATGTTGTTTTCTTTTACTAGTTACTTCTTTTTTTTTGTTTTTTTTAGGAATTTAACAGTTTTTTTAATTGGCTGTTACCATAAATTTGTCTTTTATGGCACCTTAGTACGTAGTTAACAAGACAGTTCCTTGGTAGATTAGTTTTCTATTAGAAGATTGTACTTTTATTTTTTATATTCCTGTTCTTATTTTTAATAAATTATGTAATAAAAATGTAGACAAATTAAATTTGACATGGTCAGAATCGCATACTATATGTTAAAGAAATGCTAATTATTAGAGGATTAAGATTAAAATAAAAAGAGATTTTTGGTAAGGAGATTTTAAACATTTTACTGTTTCGGTAGAATTTAAGCTGAGATATTTGAACAGAAAATAAATAGAAATTAAAATGTGGTTGTATTTACAAAAAAATGGACAATCGTGGGACTATTATACTGTGTGAAATGATAATATAGACATATGTGATATTTCGTATGTAGAAGAAGCCTCCAAAACTAGCCTGTGCAGCAAGTTTTCTTTTTTCCGTGATGATCGATAGCGACATCAACGGTAGGTGATGAATTAGAGATAAAATCAAGCGGTGGTGGGCCATAAACAAGCTCACAAGGACTTGAGACTTACATTAGACATATACAGAGTGAGAGAATCCCATGTGACATGAGGGTAGAGGCTTTGACGCAGCTTCCGGTGTCCGGTTAAAGAGGAACCTCGGTGGTCCCCATGGGCCCTACCCCATCACTCAAATGGACTTTTGCATTAAAAGCTGTTAAAGGTCAACTCTACCTCACTGTCTCCAACTATCATCCCCTCTTTCCTTTCTCTCTTTCTCTCTCTATCTAATTGGCCGAGTCAGCAATCCAACGGCTAATCAAGACCTTTTGACCTTATCCCACTACTCCCTTATCCTCTCTCTCAGCATTCACATTTCATACAGGTCTCCAACCGGTTCAGTCCCGTTAGAGGGTCCCATCATAAAAGAGGAGCAGTCAATAGTCCCTGTTTAAATGTCCACGTGGCGCAATCTAATTAGACAGGGAGTTATACGACATAGAAAGAGAGGAGAAGGGACATGATTCATCACCCAAGATGCCTTACATTGGGAGGGCATCAGTTTGACTCGAAGCGACTTTTTTTTTCCCTTTTTCCCATTCTCTCTCTCTCCTCGCCTATTTTGCTGTCCTCGTCATCAACGTTCTTTCTTCTTCTTTTTTTTAATATTTCACATTTAATATAAATATTTCTCTTTTTTTTCTTGTTTAATAAGCAGACCCAGTTTTCAGTTTCGTTTTTGGTTAATTTTTTATGGTCGGGACGAAATGGCCGTGGAACTGATGATGGGTTTTGGGATGATCGACAGTTTCGCAGCCAACACCAACATGGAAGAAAATGCAGTGAAGGAAGCTGCTTCTGCTGGGATTCAGAGCGTCGAGAAATTCCTCAGACTCATCTCTGAACAACAGAATCACCATCGTCAACAACAACAACAACAACAACAAAAACATCACCAAGATTTGACGGAATACAGGGAAGTTGCTGACGTGGCTGTGAACAAATTCAAGAAGGTGATTTCGTTGCTTGACAAAGGAAGAACTGGCCACGCTCGTTTCAGAAGAGCCCCCGTTGCTTTGCCATCTTCTTCTTCTCCTCCTTCTGATGCTCCTTTAAATTCTCAGGTCCCACCTGGTTCTTCAGTTCCAGAACCAGTACCAATTAATCACCAGAATCCAGAACACGGATCTGCTTTTAAGGTCTACTGTCCGACGCCGGTTTTGCGTTTACCTCCTCTGCCTCATCACAGCCACAACCACCAGGCCCAACCTCGCCATAGCCACCAATATCAAAACCACCAGGTAAATAATAGTTCGGTTTTGGGCAAAAATGGGTCCGTTACGGAGAAGAAGGAATCGGCGGCTACGACGATCAATTTCTCACCCTCGCCGTCGATCTCCGCCGCCAATTCGCTCATGTCGACGTTGACTGGGGACACCGAAAGTACCATTCAGCCCTCGCTTTCGTCTGGGTTTCAGCTCACTAATCTGTCCCAGTCCTCGGGAAGACCGCCTCTCTCGTCTTCGTCGTACAAGAGGAAGTGCAGCTCCGTCGACGACGCTGCGTTGAGGTGTGGTTCATCTTCTGGGCGGTGCCACTGCTCCAAGAAAAGGTTTGTCACTTTATCCCTAATAATTCCCCTATTATCTTATTCTTTTGTCGTTTTGTCGTTGTAGGCTATAATTTTGATGCCGTTTTTGAGCAGGAAATCAAAAGTTAAGAGAGTAATCAGAGTCCCGGCAATCAGTATGAAGATGGCGGATATTCCACCGGATGAATACACATGGAGAAAATATGGCCAGAAACCCATCAAAGGCTCACCTCATCCACGGTAAATAATGACCAATAATCACCACCTCAATCTTTTCCTACACTCTACGTTTGCTTTGTTTCAAACCGATTCTTGACTCGTTCTCCCAACTCCTTGACTATGCATTATCAACAATTATTATTATTGTATATTTTATTATTATTACGGTTTCCTGTGAGAAATTCACTGGGTTTTAGTTTTTTTTTTTTTTTTTAAGGCGAGGTTTAAGAAAAAAAAATTAAAAACACGTCGTTTTATCCAACAATGACGAGTCGTATTAACGTCGTTTTGCAATTCTGACGACCCAGAGGATATTACAAGTGCAGCAGTCTGAGAGGCTGTCCAGCGAGGAAACACGTGGAGCGCGCTCTAGACGATCCGGCGATGCTGATTGTGACGTACGAAGGCGATCACAACCACACTCAGCCTGGCTCGGAAGCAACGGCTGCTGCCCTTGTTCTTGAATCATCGTAGACAACCGATCGGACGGCTGAGGATGCTTCAGTACTGTTCACAACTATTATTTTATTATTGTTATTGTTACGAGCAATGAGTGCGTAATTTGGTCAACTTTGAGGCCTGCGCAGCGTCTCCAATAACATTAGTGGATACGCCGTGGCCTGTCCATACAGAAAAAAAGCAGTTTAGGATTCCTTTTTGTCTCCTTTTTTTTTTTTCTTTATTTCCGCCGCTTTTAGACTTTTTGGTTTAGAAATTGAATATTGTATAATATAAAGGTGGCGTATATGTAATGGATTGGGTTGGAAGGTCAATCATGCTTAGTAGTGGGTTTTTATTTTTTATTTTTTTGAAGGCGGTTTTTATTTTTCTTTTTCTGAATATATAAAATATTTTACTAAGTTTTATAACTTTTAGTTAATTACATTCATTAGTTATTTTTTTTTTATTTTTCAATATACATCATGTTTATGTGTATAAAAAGACAACGATGTGCACTTTTATTTGTGCGGTTTTCCCCAAAAATGTTTCTTTTTATTTAAAAAAAGTTGTTTTTTTTTCTAATTATATTAATAACCTTTCACGTCTTTTAACATTTATTGACAAAAAAACCTTTTCATTTTTATAGGTTATTCTATCATTCACAAAACTGTATATCTCAGTTTAACACATAGTGTATTTTTTAAACTAGTATCTATTATTTTGTTAGTTTAACGGGATTGTAACCTATAAGATTCTTTTTTATTAATTACAATTATTGATTTTTAACTATACCACTACTCTGTGGTAATGAGCAAATAGAAGGGAGAGAAAAAATATAGATAAAATAAAAATATATAGAGATTTTTTTGACGACATAATTTAAATAAAAAATTTAAACCAAAATTAGTCTGAAATTTAAATTTTATAAAATTAAACAAACAAAGTGTTTGAATTACAATTTTATAGGTGATTACTCTTTTCTTTCTTTACTTGTAATATTTAATCTTTTTTAAGATAAGTAATTGTATCTTGTAAGTTATGATTTGTTAAATCTCTTCACTTGTGGAAAAAGTCTATTCACTTCAACTATTTTCTGCTCTTGTTTCTTTTTTTTCCCCCTTACCAAACAACCCACTTTAATTTTCTCTCCCAAAATCTTTCCACACCGTCCCTCCGCTCTTCAACTCTGCCAAACATAGTATTAAAAAGTACTTTCTCAACTATTTTACTTTATTATTTTTATTAAACCTTTGATACCGTTTAAATATCCATCTAATTATATGAGTTTGTTAACTAAAATGTTAAGGAAAAAAAATCTTAGATGTTAAGGTTTGAATAATGTGAATGGATTAGAAACACCATTGTCCGGATTCCATTCTACTATATATATATATATATGCGTGTGTTTGTATATATGTATATATACTTTTAACGATTGTTACCGAGTTTTTTCTTTAATGGATGAGTGGAGTTTGGCATTTTTACTACTTATTTCTATATAAGGGAACTTTCTTCTTCTCAAAGCAATTGACTTTAATTTTAGTATTTTTGTTTAATAAATAAATTTTAATTAAAATGGGGATTGATTCTCGTATATGAGATGGTTGAGGCCTTTAAGGCCTAATTAAATTCTTGAAGCAGTGATTAGTTGTGTGAGTGGAAGGGCATTTGTAGATTGAAAATGACATTTTATGGTTAAATTACAAGCCCACTTGAACCTTGCTACTCATTGATTGGCCATTGGAATTTGTTTGTATGGAAGTAGATATAAATGTTTGTTTGGAGATTTTTCCCTACTTCTTTAATCAATTATGACCCACCATAATTAGGGAATACATTGCGAAGTCAAAGTGACTGTTAACATTGATTAATCGTATTTGTCCCCCACTTCTTTTTAATTCAATGTCTTAAAACCAAGCATATGCCTCTCTCTCTCTCTATCTCTCTCTCTCTCTCTCTTCTTCTTCTTCTTCTTCTTTCTCTCTTTCTCTCTCTCTTTTTCCTGAAACATATGCCACTTTTGAATGCTGCTTTCTTCGTCACTCGCAGTACTGTTGACTTTTAAATTTTACGAGCGTTGTCGAAGCTTTAAGTCACGCAAACGCCTCACGTGTCTGTTCTTTTTATGTACCTGTCTAACCCAATAAAAAGAAAAATAATAGGAAGTGGGAAAGAAAAAAAAAAGTGAGTGGAGTAGGAAAAAAATAGACTAATTATTTCAGTGCAGTCGTTGGCCTACTTATCATGCTTGCCTGCCACCCATCCAATTGGTAAATTGTAATAATAATAAAAAAAAGATCTGTTATTTCACTTTGTCTAATTATTTTTTTCCTCAAATGTATGATAGCCTTAATTAATTATTATTATATTTCCATAAAAATTAAAATATAAATACTCCACCTCAATACCTTATATTAAGTTGTCTCAACTTGTTTTAGAAAATAATTAGTTTCAACTTTAAAGCAATAGTATAATTAGTTCTTAATATTTCATTGTTTCATATATTTTATATCCCTAAAAACTGTAACCATGAATGGAATTTTTTAAACAATATTAATCTCTCGCAACAATGACAAGGTAGTCACGTCCTTCTCGAATCATATGACCTTAACTCTGTATATCTCTTTCGAAATTTAGCAATCCTTCCCACAGAAAAGGGAAATCCTTAGTTATTTATCTTTTCGATAGCGTTCATTCGTTTTCTTTCTCTTTTTCTTTTTTTATAATATTTTATAACTTGTATTTTCATAATAAATAAAAATGTATGTCTACTTAAGTTTTTATCTTATAGTGGTGATAAGTTTGGTTCAATTAGATCTTACTTTAATTGTGTTTAGATTTAATGTTTTCGTGTGTTTGGGATTCTTACCATATTTGAAACTTTTGGACCAATATCGTTTCTACAGTAATGTCGGAGGGTGAATTTGTCATTGAGAAAATGGACACTTCTGTATCAATCAGAAGAACCTATACTAAAACCGAAGATTGTTTTAAGAGCTAGTCATATTTATTAGGGAGAGGGAGAGAATTAAACTATTATTTATTGGGAATAAAAACAAATAGACTAAAATATAACAATGTTAAGTAAATAGCTTATTTAGATTAAAATGAAATTTATTATGGTATAAAATGATATAGAGAAAAATATAAAATAACATCGAGATAACTAAAAACCAAAATAAAAAAAAAGAGAAGAAGAAAAAGAAGAAAAAAAAAGGTAAAATTAAAAATTCAAATGTTTAAAAAGAGCACGTGATTTCAAAAATACTATACACTTAAATATTTTTTAAAAGTGTTATTTACTTACATTAAGAATTGAAACTTTGCCATTAGTATAATTTCTCTATTTTTTACTATTTATTAATTGTGAAGCTCAATCATATCTTTTCAGAGTTAAGTATACCCTAATCAAAAAAGAGTGCACAAAGATAACAAGTTGATTTTTTTGTTTGTCATGATGGATCATTAGTTATGTGTATATAGTATTATAAGATCTATAATTTTAAGTATTTGTTTCAGCTAAATAATATTACCGCGTTCATTAATAAATAGAAATTGCAAAACTCACCCAGCCCAGGTTCAACCCTAAAATACTACATTAAAAGCAGTGGTTTAGTAGACACGTTTAGGATCACACAACACCAGAGTAGTGTAGGCATATGTAATGCTTTGCTATCATGCGTGTGTGTGCGCATTGGACCAGTCAAATACCATTTAGATGGTTTCCAACAACAATTTTTAAATTTTATTTGTCCTTTTTGCATATCCCTTTGCCTTTTTAGATATTATCAGTCCACCTTTGAGTGATAGTAGTATGGTCCATCATAAGCAATAACAGAGCCACATTGTTATAACATGCTCCTATATAAATTTAAAAAATTTGATTCTAGTCCTTACAATATTTTTCAAAAAAATTGTGTATATGCTTCAATTCACAAGAAACTGCTAAATGGACCTTCGGTAAATAATTAAATTTTGTTATTGTGTTTCAGTCTTAAAAGAAAAAAAATAAAAATGTTCATACTCGATATTTAAAATGTATCACTATATGTTTATTTTATAACAACAGTTAGAAGACTTAATTGTCCAAATTTTTAAGCCAAGGATTCAAATGCTAAAGATAAAAAAATTTGGGGATTCCGGATGTTAAAAAAAAATTTATTTGTCATTTATGCGAGTAAACGTATTAAAAAAATGTTATTGTTTACATGGTTGCTATTTCAAGGAAAATATATCAATAAGTTGTCAAGTTTTTATTAAATTAATAAATGAATATTTATTTAGTAAATATATTTGCTAGGTTGCCACTATTGACACCCTTTTTCTATTTTTCACACACATTTTTTATTAAATTTTTTTATGACTATATTGTTAATTAATTAAATTATTTTAAGGACAAAATTAGAATATTAAAAAACTACTCATTACACACTCTACCTTTAAAAAAAATTTTGTTTTAGTTTTTTTTTTAATAGAATAGAGATGAATTCTAACATTAAGGAGTCTCCTCACAGAAAAGTAACCACAACGAAGAAAGCAACTTGGTTATAATATATGAATTGACTATAGTTTTGATTGGTTATACTTTTTTTTTAGTTGATTGGGGGAAGGGTGGAATAAGAAAAGAAAAACTATTTAGGTGTAGGGTTTTTTTTGGTATTTTTAAAAGGATGTAATAAGTAGGACGAGAAGTGGTCTAAAAAAGAATGTGTGAAATGTAGAAAGAGGGTGTCAATAGACACTCTATTTATTATCACATAAGAATAATGGCATGATATTTTGAATCTACTAAATTTATTTATATAACCCACTTTTTTACTTTTCCTACTATTAATATAACTATTATTATTATTATTATTTTAACTCTGGTGGAGAGATTTGAACTCTTCATCTTATAATAAAGTCGGGTACAGTTTTATCGTTAGATTATATCTACAATCATATAACTGTTATTATTTTAAGGGTTAATTATATAATTGTACCTCATAGTTTTAAATATTTTTTAATTTGTCCCTCTGTCTTTAGAAATTACAAAGATATCCTTAAAATTTCTAAAATTATTTTAATTTTATCCCATGAATAGAAAAATTTGAGCAAAACAACATGATGACTCTTAAATAGTTATGATAAATACTTTATATATATAAAAAAAATAAAAAATCCTAAAACAAAACATCAAATTAAAAAAAAAAGATCTTAAGTTTTTTGTCTTTAAATTTTAAAATATATTTTTTAAAATTTTTTTAAAGAAGAAACATATATTTCATAAACAAATTAGATTTAATCAATGATACATTTATCTTATCTTTATTTTTTTGAGTCAAAAAAATCTACAGTGATAGAATTGTAATAAGTTTTTTAAATTTAAAGAATACTTTTATAGTTTATAAAAACAAAATGACAAATTGTTAAATAATAAAAACTAAAAGGTATAATTATACGATTAATCTATTATTTTAAATGTAAAGAGACAGGAGTTTAGACTTTATACGGCCTCGTGATTCTAGGTTAAATCAGGTATAAATTTACCAACAATCACAGATTAATTTCTTTTACCGGGTTAAGCAGGAACATAAAAAAGCACAACCATGTGCGGTATTTGCAAGACACAAAGCTGTAAATTATTAGAAGTCTAATAGTAGTACCCCTTTTTTTTTTTGCCCTTTTGGCGAGAAATAGTAGTACACTAGGACTCATCTGATTGACGAAGAAAGCAGTGCCCAATAGTACTACTGTGGACAAATCCAAGGGTAGATGAGCCGAGCATGTAACTGTTGCATCGGTTTTAAAATTGAAACCAATTTAATTTGTTGTAACGTTTTTTATAAATGGTTTCTATTCATTTTCATTAAACTACAAATAAATTTGTTTGATAACTCTTTTCTTTCTGGATGTTATACATGTGTTGAACATAAGATTGGATCCCTATCACAAATACTCAGTTTATATACACCATCGTATTGAGTTTTTTGTGTGATAGAAGCATCCAAACACTAGTGATACAATATTCAACTATAGCAAGCTAAAGCAGAATTACACAGTACAGTGCAATGGCAGGAGGTATAAGTTTTCCTCCACGCTTTCGTTTACGGTTTTGTTCCTTATATGCATATTGATTTTAGCATTTTAGGATTGTATTTTATGCTTATAGAGCAACCACAAAATATCAAACGACATTGCACTTCTCTGTCTCTTTTCATGATGTTATACATATGTGACGCCTGAAAGTTGATATATATATAGCATTTCGTTTCGTTAAATTTTCGATGTGATTAAAACTAATTTTACGGTTCTCAGTTAAAACTCCTTAGCGACTTAGCAATACTCACGTTAGATCATATTAGTCATTCTTTTAAAAAAAAAAAAAATGCAGAAACTCGCGCACTCATCCACTTGAGCTAGCTTGCTTTGGGTGGCTCGTAGTAGTCATAGAATAAGTCTATGTAAACTCAAGTACTAGTTGTTCAAAAAACCACTCCTTCCAACATTGCAAAGGTCTAGTTCAAAGTGTTTTCTGTTGTCTGCCAACTCATTTCGATTCTTACAAAGCAATGAAGGGGGCGCGATACAAAAACTGAAAGATTTAATTCGTTTTGTATTATTTCATTAAAGGCATTTGTATGGTAACTGAAGCCTGAACCAAGTTGGTCGGTTCTGGTTCTAGATATTTTTAAGCCATATGTATAAGAGCTAACCTAATGGAATTAATCAAATTAAAAAAAAATGATCTCACTCAAATGCGTTCTTGTCTAATTTGGATATATATAAACATGAATAACCAAATGGAATATTATCTTCTTCGAAAGGCTGGCTTGACAAGTCTCTGCCATATTAGTCTAATTTGGATTTTGGGCTAATATGTGCCGGTGGAGCCTTTTTTCAATTTGGGTTTTGTTGGGCCATTGATTCTGTAAGACTTACAATTGGGTCCGTTTGTTCCAATGATTCAAATTATAGTAGTTTAAACTTTTAAGTTTAAGATGAAAAATTTAAAAATTTTAGTTTAAATTAGAATTTAAATAGATGTTTAGATGTATAACTAAATTTGAGTTTGAAAAAAAAACAAAATTTGAGATTATATTTGAATATATGAGAGAGGTGAGCGCAAATACTTGAAATTAGGGGGGTGGCGCTAATTTTGAGTTTGGTGAGCTTTTGGCTCAAAAATTTGAAAAACATTTTTTTAAGTAGGTTTGAGCCTTTTGCATACAAACACGTTTTCAAACCCAAAAGTGGGTACAAACCCTCTGAACTGCTAAAAAAAACAGCACCCTAGTTTTTCAATACTTACCAAATCTAATTAAATTCAAGTTAATAAAATTTATCAAAGACATAAAGTAAATAAAGAACATAGGCAATTATTATCAAGGTTTGGTCATTAAATCTATGTCCTTGGGGTCACACCGAGCTATTGAATAATCCACTAAGCAAGAAAACGTTACTAACACCAATTGGTCTTAAACAACTTCAAAACTTCGTCTTTCGTTTGTCACCTTTGTATTGTAACATCTAGATGGATCTATCCAGCTAGCACCACCCATCTTAATGATTTACACGTGATGAATCCCTTCAAATTGAAAAGCATTTTCTCCTAAAAACTTCACCTTGTTCTCCCAAAAACTTCACTTTCTTCTCCCAAAGAATGCTAAAAATTAACTGCTCGTAAAACCTTTGATTTCATAACTTTCTGGTCATGAAAAACCCCTTGTGAAGAGAGGTTTATACAGAGTACTTCTAGGATTTGATCAAATCTCGAATTGATTGTTCAAAATTCAAATGTTGCAACTGATGTTGTATCTAATATTGCAACATTATCTTGTGACATTATTTATTAAGATTTTGATATGATTTTCTTGAATAAATCTGGATGATTCGGTTGCAAACTCTTGATTTAATTCTTCAGAAATTTCTTCTAAAATCACTCTTGAATCAAATCGCAATCTTCCTACTTTTTATAAAGGTAAAAACAAAATCTTCTTCAGTTTGAATTCATTGTGGACTAGATTCTGTAGACTAAAATCATGTAGCCAAATCTCCAATTTAATTTTTGAATTTCTTGAATAAACTTTGCCAAATTTGCCAATCAAACAAAACATGTAAACCCTAATAATTTCCCCCTTTGGCATTTTTTTTAACAAAACAACATATATGCGACACGAGAACATATTCAAGAAATATATACAATAAAAATCATGCTACCACTCTTCCTTTTGACAAAACACTAGCCAAAGTGAAAATATTGTATCTATTTCTGCAAGCTGCTTCTATTTCAGTTGAACTTCCTTCAATTTTGCCTATAAAAACCATACTTCAATGTCTGATGTCGTAGAAGGTATTACGACATCAAGTGCGACACTGTCTAAGGGGTCAATGGCTGTGTCATCATCTTGCTTCCCCTTACATTGTGCACGATATTCTTATGTCTTGTACTAGCAAATATCGCAAACTGAAAGAGTGTTCCCTTTCTCCTCCTTTTTGACAAACGATCTAAGTAGCATTAGTCCAACCAAATATCAATGCAAAGAAAACACAATAAGATAAAAAGATATCTTATGCATGTTGTTTCTTCCCTCGAGTTTAATCACCTATTTAAAATACATTTTTCATGTCAGACTTACGAGCTATTAACAAACAAATTTCTAAAATTACTTAATACACCAAGCTTCTTGACAATGTTTTTGTGCGCATAAGAAACTGAAATGTAGAAAATAAACATGATGCACCTAACAACAAAATAAAAATAAAAATAAGAATAAAAAAATCTTTTTGGTGAAAATTGGCATTTATTTTACGTCTTTTGAAAATGGATTACAATTACATTATCACAGCTCGAACATAAATTAAATCTAAAACTATCAAGAATATAACAATATAGTCCAAGTGTGTGTGTGAGAAAACATACTACATCTGAATAGAGCTTCTTGAACTTTACAACCTATCTTCTCAAAAATTTTGAAAAACCTACTTCGACTATCTTGATAATTTCAAAATCACACTATGCAAATATATTTTTAATTTATTATACTATTATTGAATTAAACTTTATTACACTTAAGGGGGCTTTCATCTCATGATAGACTGTCCTCTATATATTGGTGATACATAGGCCTAGATTACTCATGGACAGTTTTTTCTTCTTTTTTTTTCTTATCATATGATTATACCATTTTATATTTGCAACAAAGAATCCAGGAAAATAGTTGCAGCATAATTTAAAAAGAGCAAGACTAGGGTCGCATCATTCTTAAATATCTGTTCAGAATATGATAGTTTTAGTGCACATAAATCAATTAATTAAAGCTCTACAATATCAAGATTGGTTTATGTACAAACATAGAGTCTATTCAAATAATCCATACCCAGCCAACTATTTTTCATGCTAAATTCTCAATATTTTCTTTGTACAAAACAAATAAACATGAACATATTATGCGCCTAATGCAATATGCATACGTTAAATGTAGAAAAACAAAACGAATATGCAAATCAAACAATGCAAATTTTCCTAATGCTTTCCTAAGTATTTCAAACCTAGGAGCATCAAAAACCTTAGAAAAAGTGTTTTCCAATTACTTTTCAGCCTTCAGTTTCACACGCAAATCTTCAAAAGCATCATATGTTTTAGGAATTTCTTATACAAAAAAATTAGTCTTCCTAATCTGTACTTTTCTATTAATTTTGTCTTTCATATCAATTTTAGAGTTAGGAATCCTTTTTGTTTAGGAGAAGACAATGAATCAATTCTCAATGCATTTGAATACTTATAACATCTAGGTCTTATATGTCCAAGCAAGCTGCAATAATAACAAGTAAGACCAGGCAAACTGCAATAATGACAAGTTAAAACAAATCTTTTAGATTTATGCCTAGAGGAAGAGAGGATAGATTTCTTACCAAAGATAGTACAAGAGTCAGGTTTTGGAGTTTCTTTCACAAAAACGTATTTGAGGTTGAACATTCATATATGTATCCGAGTCTATCATGATCACCACTTGATCTTATGAGTGTCAATATGTGATCAAGGTTGGTTGTACCTGAATTTAGCATCTTCAAGTTCTTCTGAGTGTTTTCCAGTTCAGCCCTAGTCTCTTGAAGCTTTCTCTCCTTCTCAGCAGCCAAGAATTCATAGTTGATTGCAGCCCTTTTCAACACATTCTTCTCTTTGATAAGTTCAGCAACTTTGTCTTCTAGAGACATTCAATTTGAAAACATGTACCCACTCACTATACATGAGCAGATACGATTTTTCAATGTCTTTTTTACTCAAGTCTTCATCATCACTGCTGTAATTAGATTCAACATCGGATTTGACAGAAACCTCATCATCTAATATCAATGTTGTAGGAGATGTTGCAACATTACTTGCGACACTGCTAGTAAAAACCTCAAGGTTAGTGGTGATATTGAAAGCAACATAGTTGCTGAGATGTTCCTCGATATCCTCCTGACTGCCATTACTCTTCATCGCTCCAGGTGACGTTCAAAGATTTTTCTTTTTTTTTTTTTTTGAGGGTGTTGGTGTTCTTCAATTAAATGTGACTGTATCCTTCACATTCTCGATATTGTATTCCCTTACTCTTCTTCTTCTTGAATTCAAAGGTACTGGGGACGGCCCTTTTGTTTTGGAATTTCTTTGGTTGTCCATAATTGACAGTTTTATTTTTCCTTTTTAGCTTCTTCAAAATTTTGTTAAAATTCTTGGTCAACGAAATAAGAGAGTCATCCATGTCATTCGTCTTGTCAGAATCATATTCTTTAATAGGATTTTGTACTTCAATTTGAATAGCAATACTTTTCTCCTTCTTATTCTATTTCAGGTTCATCTTTAAGGTCTGCAATGGCTCCATCAATTCATCTAGTTTCATTGATTCAATATCTCGAGACTCATCAATTGCTATAACTTTATAAGAGAACCTTTCTAGTAGTGATCTTAACATTTTTCTGACAAGCTTAGTGTAGGAATATTTTTCTCCAAGTGCAAAGGCTTCATTGGCAATGTCATAGAGTTTAGAATTGAAATTAGCAATTGTCTCATCCTCATGCAGTCTTAGATTCTCGAACCTGGTGGCTAGCATCTGGAGTTTTGATAGTTTGACAGCAGAGGTTCCTTTACGAGTCATCTCCAAAATGGTCCTTTTTTTTTTTGCAGATTCGTAGGTTGATATCAACTTGAATTGGCTTCAACCGCATTGAAAATTGCATTCAAGGCTTTGGAGTTGAAATTCGCTAAGCTATCTTCCTCAGTAGACCACTTTTCTTTAGACTTCAATGTTTTGACCCATCCCATCATCATCAATTTGTGTAGGAAGAATCTATCTAAGCAAGACAGCATGCCAAGCCATTTCATCAATTGCCTTGATAAATGCTTTCATATGAGCATTCCAATGTGAGTAATTTGATTCACCTAGTAATAGATAGCGTGTAATTGATCCTCCTTCTCTTAGAAGTTTCATTGCCTGCAAAAATAAGATCTAATCCCAACAATCTCACCAAATAAGAGTTAGTGAACCCACTCTAATACTACTTGTAAGATTCGATTTTTAATACATACCAAATTTAATTAAATTCAAGTTAATTAATTTACTAAAGACAGGACGTAAATAAAGAATAAGGAAATTGTTACCAAGGTTCGATCGTTAAACCTACGTCTCCAAGGCCACGCCCAGCTATTGAATAATCTACTAAGCAAGAAAACATTACAATCACTAATTAGTCTTAAACAGCTCCAAGACTCCCTCTTTCATTTGTCGCTTTTGTGTTGTAACGCCTAGATTGATCTACCTAGCGAGCACCACTCATCTTAATGATCTACACGCGATGAATCCCTTCAAAGTGTAGAGTATTTTCTCTCAAAAACTTCACCTTTTTCTTTTGAAGAATATGCTAAAAATTAACAGACTTGTAAAGCCTCTGATTTCTTAGCTCTCTAGATTGAAAAACTCCTTGTAAAGTGAGGTTTATATAGAGCTACTTCCAGCACTTGATCAGATCATCTCGAATTGACTGTTCAAAATTCAAATGTTGCAACTAATGTCATATATGATGTTGCAACATTATCTTATGATCCAATTTTCTGGGATGAATCTGGACGATTTGGCTATAAACTCTTGATTCAATTCTTTAGAAAAATCTTCTAAAATCACTCTTGAACCAAATCGCAATTTTCCTTCGTTTTATAAAGCTAAAAACAAAATCTTCTTTAAGTTTGAATTTGAAACCTAGTAAAACTAGGATTTTCTCATCCAATGCTTATCTTTATCTTCAGTATCTTCAGTTTGAATTCATCTTGGACTAGATTCTGCAGATTAAAATCGTGTAGCCAAATCTCCAATTTGACTTTTGAATTTCTTGACTAAACTTTGCCAAATTTGCCAATCAAACAAAACGTGTAAACCCTAACAGAGGGTAAACAGGGTAACCTAGTCACAGTTATGGCCCATCCTGTTTTATGAAAAATATATGAGCCACAGCATATTGTCACTGTAACAAGGAAGGAATAAAGTGGGAATAGTATCTTCTTTTTCCTGGAAAATGAGTATAGCAGTATAGCACTGCACTTTTTTTTTCTTTTCTCTTTTTCCATGGGCAAGACTGTGAAAGCTTTAAAACCTACTTAACGTAAAGGCGTTTTTTGTTAGTACATATTACGTATGAAAAGTGTTGGAAAATCAAAACTATTGTCAATTATCTTGTATAGCTGTAAATTAGCTAATTAGTTGTCAATCTTTGTATTTTAGGAAAGTATTTGTTAGGATTTATTTTCCCTAAAATTAGTGATTAGTGATTTAATTTCCTGATATGAAGGATTTGTATAGGTTGTAATCTTTATAAAAAAGAATAATCTTAATGAAAGAATATTCATTCCCGTAAAATCATTTTCCAAGTTGGTACCAGAGCCAGCAAATTGCTTGCCGGAACCCTTCTTTTTCCTCTCTTTCTATTCCTGCCTTCTGAAACCATGTCTGGAACTTCAAACGAGTCCACTATTGTTCCCCAACCTTCTCTGAATAATCCCAATACCACTGATTCTCAAAAAATCAGTAATACCATCACAGAATCTCACTCTGTCTAGATTACCACAATTCGCCTGAATGGTGACAATTTTTTGAGATGGTCTCAATCAGTCCGGATGTACAACGTGGAAAGATGGGCTACTTGACAGGTGAAAAGAAGGCTCCTGCAGTGGACGATCCAAGCTTTGCTACATGGGATGCTGAGAATTCCATGGTGATGACATGGCTTGTGAATTCTATGGAGGAAGACATTAGTTCTATTTACATGTGCTATCCAACAGCACAAGAGCTTTGGGAGAATGTAAACCGGATGTATTCAGACCTAGGGAATCAATCACAAATTTTTGAGTTGACCCTCAAACTCGGTGAGATGCGACAAGGGGAGGACAGTGTCACAAAGTACTTCAATTCCTTGAAGTGGATGTGGCAAGACCTTGATCTTTTGAACACTTATGAGTGGAAATCTACCGAGGATGCACGTCATCATAAGAAGACAGTTGAGGACAGTCGGATTTTCAAGTTTTTGGCTGGTCTAAATGTCGAGTTTGATGAGGTGAGGGGGAGAATTATTGGGAGGCAACCCCTACCTTCAATTGTTGAAGTTTTCTCAGAAGTAAGGAGAGAGGAAAGTCGGAGGAATGTGATGTTAGGCAAGAAGGGACTTGGAAGTACTGTTGAAGGGTCAGCTTTATATACCACGGGTGGAGGTCATAGCAAAGCCCCTGCTCCTTCTGTTTTCCAACAAAAAGCGACATTGCTATCTTAATCATTTTGATCTGGAAGACATCATACGTTTAGTAGAACATAATTTGATTATAATTAAACCAAGCTTTTTGACCTCAGATTATCTATGGGTTATCTTACTTGTATGTTTTGATCCCTGCATTATGTACTTGTATTAGTTGTTTTAAAAATGATGATACTGAACCTATATACATGTAGCAAGCTTTAAATGTATGCGGATTCAGAACATTATGCGGTAAAAACTATCTTTTCCCTTCAAGCATTATTGATATAAAGGACAATTTAGAATCCTTGTGCACATGTAGAAAAAAAAATAAAAAATCTTTTTAAGTTCTACTTATGGTGAATTCTTTCCTCATGCTAAAGAACTATAAGAGGAATGAACAAACAAATTAGAACAGAACTCGATAAGTAATTTCTTGTTTTGTTTTAAATTCCGTTAAGGGGGTAAAGAATATTCAAACTTTAGATCTCAATGTTTAGATTCACGGGTGTAGACCTGCAATCACAAATTTTTTAGTATTTCATCAGACATTTTCACAAGAACAAAAATTTAGAGAAATTAAACGACTCCCAAGAATGATTGAATCAGTAAAATAATTGTCTTTTGAAACTGTTTTCCAAAGTAAGGTATGCATTTGCATGTCATAAAGAAGATCATCGTTTTGTTTTTGGTCCAATCATAACGTGAGCATGTAACGTAAAGGTGACACAATTCTGGCCACCTCGGGATTGATCAAAGGTAAATATCGCTTTGGATTGATTCTACTCGTCCTTTAACAAAAGATAAAGCAATAATGGGACCTCTTCTTCTTTTTTTTTTTTTTTCGTTGTCTTGTATGGAGTCCGAGTACAAAGCCTAGTCTCTGTAATAGATATATATGTGTGTGTGTGTGTATATATATATATATATATTCTACGTAGTCTCTTTTTTTTTTTTTTACTCTGTACACATCAGATTGGAAACACTAATACATGTGTATCACAGCAAGTTTTTAATTTTTTTTTTACCTTGTTAAATATCTAATTTTTCAATTTGACGCCAGATGTAATTTTCTTTCCTCTAATCCTTAATTTGTAACGTAATAATACACGTGTAACACGTTAAAATACAGCGTCCAAGCCTTTATGCTTTATTATACTGAAGGACACGAAGCTCTGGGTATCTTGTGCTTTGCTGAATAATACCTAGCATTTACGAATTCTGGCAGATTGTGACATTGTGACCCTTTTTCTTAATATATATATATATATTTCCCCTTTTTTAGGGACTAAAAAATTACTGGAACAAAAGAGAGAATGAATGCATTATTTGTGTTTTTTTTTTTTTTTTTATGGGAGATACTTGTGATTTAAATAAACGCAAGAAGAAAAATTTGCACTAATGCGTCGCCTTCTCATGGTGTCGGTGGTCACTTTAGAAGAACTTTTATTGAGTAATTTTTGCATAATAAAGTTTAATAATCATTGGTTTCGTATTTTTCTGCTCGAATGTATCCATATCTGATTTTTATCATAAGTAAACCATAAATCTTGAAATATCGATTCACAAATGCTACGTACTTCAAAAAAAAAAGGGAAAACTTAGAGAGGACCAGATTAGCTGGGAGTTTCAAAATATTTTTGTTCTGAGCATGAAACTGAATATAAGAATTTTTTTATAGAATGCTGTTTAGACCCTTTTTACAACTCTGAATATTTTTAGTGAGTGTTTAAAAAAAAAGAAAAAAGGGAAAGTGTATTTATTTATATTTATAATTATATGTGTACGTTAGAGTATTGTTTAGAGAGTATATATAAATCTTATAGAAGGAAATTGAAAAATCGATTTTTTTATGTATTCTTAACAAGTTTTATCGTTTATACTGCCCAACATCTCTCATTGGGATTAGGTAATTAATTGATTCCATATCTGATCCGTTGAGTGCCCTTTGTTTTCTTTTTAATCACTTTAGCTATTTGGTCAAGAATTTTAGTGCAAAAAAATATTAATTTATACATCTATGAACTTTTACTTTTGTTTCTTGTCATCACTATCTCGCTTTAGTCTGCTTTTTCTTAATCATTCGGAAAAAAAGTAGAGTGAATAGGCACTGCCTTGTCATCTCCACTTTGTCCTCGTCCTGAGGATAATATGTTATAGAAAGTTCCACTAAATGATCACCATCTTATAAATTAATTTCCAATACTCAATGAAAGCAAAAGATACCCCATGTATATATATATATATATATATATAAACAGCCTGTCTATGGAAGAGAACCTTATGCCCTATCATATAATTAATTCATGGGAAGACCAAGAAGAATAACGTGGTTGCTTTTCTACTGGTAACCAGAAAATAAAAATTAGAAGAAAAGAGGTTCATTCGATGCGTATTGTTTACAACGTAATTTGCATTCTTTCTTTTCGTTTCAGTCATAAACTTTTAATGGAAATGCGTATTGTTTACAACGTAATTTGCATTCTTTCTTTTCGTTTCAGTCCTAAACTTTTAATGGAATAGAATAATAGAACGGCTTTTGTAATATTTGGTTGCTCGCGGGAAAACCATAGGGTTAAAACACAAAAACAAGAAAACCTAGTCTTATATATATATTGGGTTTCGAAGGCTGTCGAAAAGGTGATGTGTTAGTAACCTTTTTTTTTTCTTTCTTTCTTTTTTTTAATTGGGTAAATGGTGTCTGTAATCTTCTTAAAAGAAGACAAAGAAGAGAAACAGTAGTTCTGTAAAAGCAGGAAAAAAAAATTGCGAAAAAAATAGAACCAAAGAAAAAGAATCCAACATAATCGGGTGAAGTCCAACTAAAGCCAGGACCTAACTATTCCTAGTCCAAAGCACATTATGTAATCAATATGACGCTAATAATTTCGTAGGTGTTAACTTGTTAATTAAAAAATTACGAGTTATCTCCGCTCATATTATATTACTGATCGTTACGTGAAATTTTCTAATTGTATTAAGAAAAAGATCTTGAAAAAGAAAAAAAGAAGAAGAAAACCTTATCATTGTCACATGGATTCATAAAGCATATTAATATAAGAATACCATCCAACTTCTGTCCTTGACATGAAGCAACAAGCGCACATTTCGAACTAATTAAAGATGTCCCCCCTTCCCATTCTTTTCTTATCACTATTCATCCTACTGTCAACTTCCTCCCCCGGACGTGTACTCTCCCAACAAACATGCCCTCCGCCGCCCCGTCCTCGTCCTTTGATCCACCGGACCCGTCCCCGCCCACCCTTCTACCCGGCCGGGCTAAACCTATTGCCCACTCAACCGGCAAACAACCCCGGACCCCTGGCCAACAGGGCCAGGATCCTCTTCATCACTCAAGAACTCAAGCGCAACATAACCTACGACCCTTTCAACTACACCGGCACATGGGTCGGCAACAACTACTGCCGCTTCAAGGGCTTCTTCTGCGACACCGTCCCCGACCTCAACATCACCGGCCTCGCCAGCATTGACTTCAACGGCGCCAGATTCGGCGGCCGCTTCCTCAACTTCTACCGCTTTATTCGCAACCTCCCCGACATCGCCCTCTTCCACGCAAACTCCAACAACTTCTCCGGCGTCATCTACCCCAACCTCAACAAGCTACGCTATCTTTACGAGCTTGACCTCAGCAACAACAGATTCCCCGGTGGCTTCCCTGCCAGCGTCCTCGGAGCCACCAATTTGACCTTCGTCGACCTCCGTTTCAACCAATACGCCGGCTCCGTTCCGCCTCGGCTTTTCAACATCGACACGGATGTGCTTTTCATCAACAACAATGGCTTCAACAAAACAATCCCGGCGGCCACATTCGGGAACACTCCTGCGATTTACCTCACCCTGGCCAACAACAAGTTTACTGGCACGATCCCTAGCAGCATTGGTCGTGCTGGGGGCACCCTAAAGGAGGTTATGTTCCTCAATAACCGGCTCACGGGCTGTCTCCCTTATGAAATCGGGTACTTGGGCAAGGCCACGGTGTTCGACGCCGGGTCGAACCTCTTGACGGGCCCAATTCCTCAGTCGTTTGGTTGCTTGAAAAGTTTGCAGTTCTTGAACTTGGCCCACAACCAGTTTTACGGCCCGATTCCGGAGTCGCTCTGTATGCTGCCGAATGCTTACAACTTCACGCTGACGTATAACTTCTTTACGCAAGTTGGGGTGAAATGCAGGAGCTTGATGGCGGCCGGGAGGCTACATGTTGGAAGGAACTGCATAATGGGACTTCGTAACCAGAAATCACAGGCTGAGTGTAGTCGTTTCTTTGCTAGAGCCAGGACTTGCCCGCTTGAGAGTACTTTCACCATTGTTCCATGCAATCTCTCCGCGACGGCGTCGTTGGTCGAAGGTCGGAAACTTGCCTCGATAGACGAGATTGAAGCCCCTCCTCCTCCGCGGACCTATGCTGCGCTGGACAAGGCTAACCGCTGATTATGTTGTCTATTTGGTGTTATGTTTTAATAATTATAAGCTGTCGTGTCTGTGTTTTTTATGTCATTTTTTTTGTTCATGTGTTTGTTTCTCTCTCTCTTTCTCTTTCTTTTGTTGGGGTTAGGGGAAAAAGTTATTATTGGTGTTTTTCGAAGTTAGAAGTTTGGAATTGCACATTGCCTTCAGGGATGTCCTATTGTCTAGTTCACTGAACCGACTCATAAAAGTAATGAAACTCTTCTCCTTGGCCGGCCACAATGCGTTGTGGACTTTTCTTCATGCGATCGATCACAACTTTGAGCCACACGATCTTTGGCCCAGTGTGCTGTATTATATATATTTTAGATTGTCTTGAAATTGTCCTTTTACTTCAGTGGGAAAAAATTGGAAATGATGTAACGATTGAAATTAGTGGAATAAATTTTAGTTTCTTTCGTTATGATCAAATAATATTTTAGTTTATCAAAGCCAACATGCGCTCTTAAACTACTAAGATGTTTAGCATGGTAATAGAAACAGTTGATTAGAACTATTTTTATTGTTGTATATAAGAGCTTTTATACTATAACGATTTTTTTTATTACTTTAGTATGTGAGAGCTTTACATTGTTTATAATTGAAAAAATAGTGTAGATTATTGCTGTCAAACACAAGGTACATAAGGTGTTTGGCATAATGGTAAGAACCGTTAGTTTAAACCGTTTTTAATGTAGTATGTAAGAGTTTATACTGTAGCAATTTTTTTATTATTATTATAATATATAAAAATTTTACGTTGTTTATAACTAAAAATGTAGTTTAGACCACTGCTGTTAAACAAGATTAGTTGACAGAAATAGGCTACAGATGACATCGATTTCGGTATAAACAACAAAAAAAAAATGTCGGTTTTTAGGGAAAAGAAAGCAAGCTGTCAAATTCAAAACGAGATGTCATTTTCCATATAATCAAGTAATCAACAAACCACAAGTGGACTATTACCAAAAAAGAAAGCATGCTTTACTATGAAATACGACAACATATAATCAAGTAAAGTATGCAGTTGCACACTGTCGGTTGTAATTCATTAAACATAGACCACATTAAATTTTCTTGTAGAAAAAAATATTGTGTCGTTTGGAGTCTCATTTGCACCCCATTTAAAACTTTATCGTTATAGGAGCGGCATGTAATTTATGTTTTTAAGCATCACTTCCGGTTAATGATATACTACGTGTCGTTTCTTTCTATTAACGACATTCGTAAGTTTTTTGTCGTTTTCACATTGTTCTCGTTTTATCATATTGTTGTTTTTATGTTTTTCGTTGTTATTTTTGTTTTCGTTTTTCAAGCTATGGTCGTTTATCAAGTTTTTGTGATTTCACACTATCGTAGTTCCTGTTATTGCTATTTAATAATGTTGTTGTCCTTTCATAATGTATTGTCGTTTTTATGTTTTTGAGGTTTCGATGTTTCTGTCTTTTAGCAGGTTGCTTCTGTTTTCATGTTGATGTCTTTTTTTGTTTTTGTCATTTTTAGGTTATAATTTTTTTTTGAAGTCGATATTCTTTTCCGTTTAATTGCACGTTTAATTTGAGGTTGTTCTTGTTTATCCAAATTGATGTCGTTTTATATTTTACTCTCGTCTTTTTGTTATTTTTTTACTATCGTCGTTTTTAAGCGTTTCATCATTTTTTTTAAGTGCTGTTCATCATTTTTTTCATTCCATATAATTCCACCATACTTGCACATTTGGAATTTGGAAGAGAAGGTGGAACTGTAAGATCTGGCGGTCAAGAACTTACCGTAGATGCATAAAGGGCTCCTTATCTCTAAAGTGATCATTTGATTCATTATTCAGACACGCAATAAAGTCGCTATATTGGAGAGCATTTGAGAAACTGATTAGAACTACTAGATATAAAACTAAAATACCGTTGGATATGAAAACTTTATATTGTAGTTATCTTGTAGTAGTTACAGCTAAAGTTTGAGGTGAACATCCAAACACCCTCTTGGTCTCTGTTTTAGTTGACTTTTGCTTTTTTATTTTCTGCAGATGGTGATAGTCCTATGTCTGGAGCACTTGCTTGTCGTTGAGCGTTTGTTGCCGTTTATAAAACAATGTAACATCTCTTTAAAATTTGTCATCGGATAATTATACGTTGCGTCTAAAGCTAGAAAAAGATTATCTCATAAAAAAAGTTGCTTTTTAAGTTAAATAAAATTACGTCGTGTCACCTATGAGTATTTGTTGTCGTTTATTCTCAGGAAAGGACATTTTTTTACGGGGAAATGTTACAGCATGTATCCGTATAAGCCTACTCCACTAACCAAATCCAAATATAGTATTTTTTCAGTATAGGAGATCCTGTGAATGAAAATATGGATCGAATATAACGTTCTTCTTTCTTTCTTCGTCAAAGATCAATTGAAGATCACGACCTGAATTAAATTGATCTTATTGATAGATTTTATCTCATATTGTATGTTGGGGGTGTGCTCGATGCCATCTTCAAGGACTGCCCCCTGATAGCTCGGCAAGATCATCGAGAAGACAATCAGCATCCTCCTGAGCTCGGCTCTTCCTCTCGAGGTGCTCTACAAGGCCCCCACTAGTTACGACATAAGGCATCGTCTCTTGAGGAAGAACACATGCTTCGGTCAGACTGTCAAAGCCTGCAACCAAGCAGCAACACCTAAGGTCGACACTGGCCTCATTTCCACCCTCAAATGGAGACCAATTCTTCGGTAGAGGTCATGACACTTGTCACCTGCTCCTTAACAGGTCTTGATATGACATACGGGTTATGGGTCAGGCTTACCTAACATCCAGTTCAAGTGATAGCTTATAAATAAAGCGCATTTACTGCAGGTCAAGGTAACGTGCTCTTTTCCAACTAACTCCACTCTCATACTTTGCCGAACAAGTACCTAACTTGAGCATCGGAGAGCTTTTAGCTGACACCACATTGGTGCCCTCTTACTTCTGTTGCGTTCCTCTTCTTATTGTAGTTTCCCTCACAGACCGAGACAAGCAGGGAAGAGCCGTCCAAACACCGTGTGCAGCCGCACGTGAAGTTGACAGACAGCCATCCAGTGCTAGACCTCAACATTGTACAAGCTTTTTCAATTCAATTCCTAAATCCCCATTAAGGCAATCCATCTAAAAAGTGCAGTAAGATAAATTTCATATAATCATGCTTTGTGTACCTTTATCAGTAGTATAAGATAAAAACCAACTATGTCCCTATAAATATAGCGGGATTTACTGATTGCAAGAGCTAGAGACAATTATATTTATAATGTTCTTTTAAATTGTGCACTCATAGATCATCGTCACTAAAATTCTAATGGCTGCGCGTAGCTAGACCCAATTATACTTATATCCGCCACAAAGAAAGAGGCACTCGGATATCCAGCATGAAAGTACAAAACTAGAGACTTTAAAAATTGATAGGATTTATCAGATGCTAACCGACCAATCCACAATCAACAATAAAGAACGCAAATCTGCTATATTGCCAAAAAAAAAAAAAAAACTGTGCCAAATCTGTTCTCAGTTGACTAGCTTCAATATCGTATAATGAAGACCTCATAATTTCAATAAACCATAACTTGTTTTGCCTTGTACAATGATTGCTTATAGGTAAAATTGGAACTAGAATCATGTCGTTTGAAAATATGGTTAAAACTACTAATTTTGTTATAACACTTTCTCTTACAAAATTTGAATAAAAAATAGGTGTGTTCCTAAACGTTTTATAACTGTTTGAAAGCCTCAACAAACAAAAAGTGGCTACTCCATATCACTCATCATTGTTTTCTCCCATTCTTGATCCAGTGTCACCACTTCTGCCCCACGACGCATAGCACCAAACAAAACATTTTTATTTTAGTCAAGACAAAACAAAAGGTAGAAAATTTGATAAAGGAAGTGTTGTGATCACACATATTAAGTGCATAACGGATACAAAATAGTTCATCATGTCTCCTTATCTCTGACGCAGCCATTCTCTTCTTATTATGCTTGAAAACTCCCCAATATTATTCTGTCTTTCCCATCTTTTGCTCTCAAAAACCTGCTTAGACAAACACAAGAACTACAAAGGAAAGAATGACTCCTATCTTCTTTATCCTATTAGCCTCTCTCATTCTCAACGCTGCACCACATTACGCGAAGAAACAAACAGTGGAGTTCGTCATCGGTCACCGTCATAGCAGAGGCACCGCTGCTGCCACCACCACCACCACCATCAACCACGGTGGAACTTCTCGAATTTGCAGACGAAAGGCTTGCCATAGTTTACCCCGTCGTCGAAAAATTCAAGTGCATCATCACCACAGATCCTTTGAACATCACCAAGACGTGGGTTGGCTCGGACATCTGCAACTATACAGGCTTCTACTGCGAAAGCCCTCCAGACAATGCGTCCGCCACCGCCATTGCTTCCGTCGACTTCAACGGCTTCCAACTTTCAGCGCCCACGCTTGACGGATTCTTCGACCGGCTTCCTGACATAGCTCTTTTCCATGCAAACTCAAACAATTTTTCAGGAACTCTCTCTCCTAACATAGCCAATCTTAAGTATCTCTATGAGCTCGGCATCAGTAACAATAAATTCTCTGGTTACTTTCTCAATGCTGTTCTCCGCATGAAAAGCCTAAGTTTCTTGGACATAAGATTCAATCTCTTCACCGGATCGGTCCCACCTCAGATTTTCACGCAGATCAATCTCGAAGCCCTCTTCCTCAACAACAACAATTTCATGCAGATAAATATTCCCGATGATCACGGAATCAGCTCATCTCGTATCATTTATCTAACCTTGGCAAACAACAAGTTCATAGGCCCGATTCCGACATTACCGAGGTTTTGCTTCTCAACAACGTGTTAACCGGCTGTCTTTCCTACGAAATCGAATTTCTAAAAGAAGCCGTAGTGTTTGACGTTGGTAACAACCGGTTGACCGGTCAGTTACCGTTCTCGCTTGCTTGTTTGAGGAAGGTTCAACAACTTAACTTCGCCGGTAACTTCTTGTACGGCATTGTGCCGGAGGTGGTTTGTTATGAGCTGAAGAAGTTGACGAACTTTTCGCTGTCGGATACCCATTTCATGTATGCTGGTCCTGTTTGTAGGAGATTGATAGAGAGAGGTGTACTCTTGATGTTAGAAGAAATTGCATTCCTGATCTTCCACACCAGAGATCTGTGGAGGAATGTGGGCTTTTTTTTCGTATCCTAGGAAGTTTTGTCCCCACATGTGGTCTTATAATCTCATCCCTTGTGAGCCTCCTTTTCATCAGTTTCGATATTGTCATGCTTCTTTGAGCCCTCAAGTGCCTTCCCCACCCTGACCCTCTTCTGCTCATATTCCAAGGCACAAAGTTTGAACTTTTAATAATGTTTTTTTAAAAAATTATTTTTGTAACTTGTAATATCAAAAATTGCATATATATATGAATTAATTATATTCCTTATATTTGCTTGTAGCCCTTTATAATTTCCATCGTGAAACATCTTGACTTGCATTTGTTGATTACCTTTACGAACTGAATAATGTAACCTCTTTTCTTTATGCCCTGGTCAAGTTTATCTGGTAGTGCAAGTAACAACTTAGAAAAACTTGAGGGGGCGTTTGATTTGCAGTAATCAGTAGGAATCATATTCCCGGGAAAATGAATGTAGAAAATATGATTCTCAGGAACTAAGATTATTACGTTTGGTTGCACATAGGAATCTTCTATTAGATTTCTAGGAATAATATATTACTGTGTTTGGTTATACATAGGAATCTTGTATAATTGACAACATAATTTATTGTATTACCATTAAATGTATCAATATAATATATTAGAACTAATATTAAATAATAATAATATAAATATAAATAATAAAATAATATTATATATAATTTAACATTAATATTACTATGAATATTTGTGACATCCGTTATTCTCCTAACGGGTATTAAGGTAATTGAATTAATTTTTAGTGTATAAAAAAAATTGCTTCATTTAAATTTATTTTATAATATTTATTTTTATCTATTTTTAAATTTTCTAAAATTCTCCTATATTTATTTAGTATGTTTACTAAAAAGCCTTAGAATTTCTAATAAATCTCAAAAATATCATATTGGCATTATGTGTGTTAAAGTCTTTAGATGAGACATAAGGATATCTGTTCCAACTACTCTTGACCCTCATTTTCTTTATTTCCTCCATGACATGCTTCAACATGTCTCCTCCATAATTGTTTCTATCACTTCTCTTCAAAGACTTCATCTTTTCTTCCTTTCTCTTCCACGGATCCCACACTCTTCTTCTCATTTCTTTGTTGAAGCAAAATACTTAGAGAACTTCTTCAAGGCAGGCATAAAAATCAGCCACCATCACCTCCATTTGAGCAAGAATTTCAGTCATACCGAAGTAAAGGAACCTGTTTTGAAGCCATTTCAAGCTTCCAACTAACCATAATCCGAGGTTAGAATCTTATGAACAAATTTAGTCTTTCATTTATAAATTTTCTTTTATACTAAAGGATTATTCAAATTTGCATTCTTAAACCTAAGTATATGTTTGTTGCTATTTTAGAGCATATGTATAAAGTCTAAGTGTATATGCCCTAGACAGAAAATTTATAGTATAAACTTTGTAATACCTCTATGGGCAGTGGCTATTTCTTAAAATTCTGGGATTAAATTAAAATAAATTTTATGAATTGGTTTGCATATTTGAAAAGTAGCATCCTAAGCTTTCTAACGAGCTATCATAAACCTAAATCGGAGTTGTATTTTATTTTCTAAGAAATTATTCAATTTTCGAATTGAAAACTAGTAAACCTGCCAGTTTGTTATGGTATACCAGCTGCTAACCTGAACCAAGAACCCATCTTTGCTCACCACCTAATTCTTTAATGTCTTGCAACCTTTCCAATATTATCCTAAGTGATTGATGAATCTTATTAGGGACTAAAACATATAGATTACTTGTTCACATTTTATATTGTGTTAAGACAAAAAAAATCGTTTACTGTGGTATTCAAAAGAGATTTACATAAAAGCTTTAATGGCATACTAGTAAGATAGGTTTACACATGATTTATTTATGAATGTAGTTGTATGTTGTGCTTTAGTTTTAATTGTCCTTATGCACGCCTTAGGATCAAGGGAGTATGGAGCTAACGTTAATTGGTTCCAGGATTAAAAGATTGTTGATAAGCTTGAAAGGTAGGGATTCTATTACTCATCTTTTGTGAGGTTTTTATAGAATTAAAATTTATTATTTTGCCGCAATATATATATATATATATATATTATATGAGTATCACATATAAAACTATGACATGGACTCGTCTTGTATTGTACGACGATGAACATAATGAATTGACACATGTTATAAATTGAGAAGCATGGTTAGGAAAACTGACTCTATTAATAATGATTTAATATAGAGAAATGGTGAGACATGAAGAGGGTGGTAGTTACGTCCTTGGGCATGAATACCTTAAAAGGTAAAATAGGGGGAAGGGTGATGACGCTTCCTTAGGTTGAAAGTCCCAAAACACACTGTACAGGAATCGATTTGGTGAGGACTCGGGGCTTGATGTCCCCTCACCGGAACACCCTTGGAATGTTTATAGGGTGATCAAGTGCGCCCAATTGGGTTTCGATGAGTTGAGTGATACTCTATTTAACATGGATACCTAAGAACAATGATGATTGGTAATATTTGTATAAATGTGTAATTATGAAACTTGGTAATGATTAACTATGGTATCCATAAGATGTGATCATAATAAACCTTATAATCTAGAATATGATGTAACCTACTAACCATGCAGGTTTTAATGTGGTAATGATAAAAACCTAAAGGTGAGTAATGGTTTTTTCTACTGAGCATAGTGTCGCTCATTCCCTTATATTTTTATCTTTTCAGGATTCATTAAGTGTGAGGTGGCTACGAGAAAAATAGTTGAGGAAGTGATGTAGCTATATTACATTGGGACTGCTTCAATTGTTGAGAATGTTCTTCATGATAATGTAAGCATAAATTGTTATTTTCTGTGACTGTATTACAATGCGTTGAGGGTTAAAATGATGATGACGACAGTTTATAATATTAAATTTAAGATGCTACATTAAACTGTGGATTATTTGTCGATTATATTTTTATTTTTGATATTGAGAGTTTTTATTTAAGCCCCGGGCAACTTTATTTTTAAGGTTTTACTTTTATTTTTTATTTTTATTTTATCTCATTAAAAACTGTTAACCCCCATATAGGGGCGTTACAGAATTTTTGGTATCAGAGCCTAGGTTCGGTTAACCTAGGGAGTGTAGCATCACTTTAAAAAAAAATGCTTTTGAGATGGTTTTGAAGCTGAATTTTCATTGTCATCATCGAAATGAACCTTCACATTGATTTATACAGTCTAGAAGGATGTAACATGGAAAGACCCTAGAATGAAAATACTAACGGTTATATGAGTACAATAATTATATAGAAAGAAAGTATTAATAGTTATGAGGGAATGATAATTATATGGAATGAGTTTATAAGTAGAATGCTTATGAGAGATTCGTATAATATTAGGATCTATAAGCATATCTAATTCGTATAAAACAATGAAAAATTTGTGTAGATACGAGGATTTAAGAGCCTTTTGTCTCATAAAAAATAATAAGAAATATAAGGCTTGATTTATTGATTTTAAAGTTTGGCATAGATATGTCAAATTTTTCGTAATTGATTCAAACCTAAGTAATGATTATGTGTGGATTCGGTGGAGTACATAAGTGTCAATATCTTTTCTTAAAAGTTCTATTTATTTGAGGAATATGAGATAAGTTGGGAACCTATGGTATTGAATCTTGAGAGAGATAAACGTTAGACTTTTGGTCTGTTGAGACTGTGTAAAGGCAAGAATGCATGAATCTCAAAGTTGGAATATTTGGTTACGTACATTGTATTTAAGTGTATCAGTGAATCTTTATGAATAGATGTAATATAAAAAAAAAATGACCAATAGGAGTTTCCTTAAGTAAATCATAATACTTAAGGCACTTATAATAATTTTGGATAATTACGATAAAATGTTTAAGTTTTAGATGTTTAGATGTGAATCTTTTGGTTACCTAAGGTTTTGTTATATGAGGAAATTAGATATTGTATAAGTAGAATTGTGGGGATTGTAGATGTTCTTAAGTAGTAACATTAAGTGTCTTTGTTCATTGATATGGTCTATGTTGAAAGACGTAAATCGTATTGATTTCAAGGTTAGTCACATTCTAAACCCTTGGTAGTAATGATGATGAATCCATTGATAGATGTTGAGTATTATGAATAACATATGGGCGTATGCATTGTTCAATAAGGTTTTGATTAAAACAAAATTAATTGAGTTGCTAGAAGATTATGTTGTTATGAAATGATTTTAAATACCATTCAGGAAGATCCTTGATTGTCGTTAAATTAAATTTGTTGTTCATAGTTATCTTTATCTATAGTAGGCTTTGAATTGGGTTTAAGATTTATACAAATTGGTTTACAATTTTATGTTTGTTATTTAACTCATTCTAAATGTGTTAAGGCCCGAAACAACCTGACCCTTTTCAACTTAGAACATTTGGGCCTAGTCCAAATCCTAAATCAGTTTGACTCACACTGTCTCTCCCACGTGGTCTCTATATATGTCATATACAGTGGTTTAATTATTGTTTACATATACGTTTACTGTGTATAGGAGCTTATTTCTTCGAGCTCACTTTTTCTCTCTTAATTTGTTATTTTCTCTCTAAATCGCAAATCCTCTTCTTTTTCACTAGAAATTCTTCTTTTCCCCTAAAAGAAGAAGGACTTCTAGGATTCTGCAACTTACTATCTTAATTTTTCCTTTCTATTTACTTTCCTTTCATCTCATTCTGGACTCAAAGTACCAACACCTGAGAAAGTATTTCCCATCACTCTCTCAAAAGATTCTCAGAAAGAAATACAAGGCTAGAATTACTCGATTGTGGATTCTTATGCGTTTTGGCATCCCTTGTGATGTGAGAATGTTAATAGAGGGGAAGATCCTTCCGAGTGACTTCAGTTAAGATGTCGGTTTACCAAAAACAGGTACCAGTCGTAGTGCAATGAAAAGAAGAGCTCGTGCCATCGTAGTCGCTTGTAACAAATGTGGAAGACAAAAATTGTAACGATAAATGTACTTCACCTGGTTATATGTCTACGAATAGAGAGGATAAAATAAGGTTTTGTAAGGATGGAGTTTCAAAGGAGAACTTGGATAGCATCCATCCTCCTCTTCACGGTCACCCTAGTGGATATGTTCAAGGAGCTATTTTTAAACTCTGGCCTAAATTTTATGCAGAAAGACAACGCCTCAAGAATATGGTATTTTTAGATCCTGTTTTCCAAGCCATAAGAAAACTGGATGGGGAATAAGTCATCGCTCTATAAAGGTTATTTAGTCTTTGCTTATTTGAAGCAGTTTTAGCTGATGTTCAACAGTTTGTGTTTTTCTTTTACTCAGAATATTTGCTTTTGTGTTTGAAATAATTATGATTATTAGATTGATACAGTAAGTGTTAATATCTCATTTAATTTATGATTTTTTTTAAATATATATATATAATAAAATATATTATCTTATCAGACACGTCACATACGGTACAGTAACATGTTTGAATTTTGAAAAACTTATCCAGATATTTCAAGATTTGTGTCTCAAATTTCAAAAGTTCTACAGTAATTGTCGTTTATATTAAATTTCTAGACTTGGTGTATATTTGTCAAAAAGTCTACAGTTGTGTCAAGAGAATCTTCTGTCAAACTGTTCTCAATTGTCAAAAGTTATACAATTAGAGTCTAATCTTTTTCAAAAAGTGAATTAGATTTTCTGTAAACTATCAATCTCCTTATCTTACTTTCTTATCCGCACAAGATTTTGTTTAAATCTTTAGATTACCTTTTCATTACCTACTCGTCTGTCTCTTTAGCCCTTTTTGTGTATTTCTCATCTTTAAAATCTCATGTAGAGCCCGAAGTCTAAGTGGAGCAGATATTAAGCAACCACTTATATAAACCAAATATGTCTACCTCCCAGTCCACGAAGAAAATAAAGAATGTCTGTGTCTTTTGTGGTTCCAGCCTTGGAAAAGATAAAGTTTATTTAGAAGCTGTAAATCACTTAGGGCAAGTCATAGCACGCAGGAAGATTAACATAATCTATGGGGGTGGTAGTATAAAAATGATGAAAAATATGACGCTAGCAGCTAGGTCTGGTGACGCTACAGTTGTAGGAATTTGGCCTCATATTTCAGCTGAAGGAAACCTTTATAAGGAAGCCATAGGTAAGGAAAAAGGAGTCAGGAGCATCCCTAGAAATTTTAAAGACATAATCTATAATTCTGATGCTTTTATAGCATTACCTGGTGGTCTAGGTACTCTTGAGGAAACATTCGTAGTCGTTTGTGGGCAATTGTTGGGCTTTTATTCCAAATCTTTGGGACTGCTGAATGTAAATGGTTTTTATGACGGTCTTTTGAAATTTCTAGATTACGCTGTGGAAGAAAACATCACTACAGAATTGGAGAGACAAATCTTTGTTACTGCTTCAACAGCTGAGGAATTGATAGATAAAATGCAAATTATACATCCAGAATCCGACACTGCAACATCCAAGCTTGAATGGGAAAGGGAAAGCCGGGAGCGGCCAATTGATTTGAATCTCCATCTATAATCTTTTGGTTTTATCTATGGCATGTAGGCATGTGTGTCCGTATTTCGTGTGTTACGAATAACCATTTACCTTGTATTTTGTGTTTCTTGTGATACGTCTTTGTTCAATCTTTTAGATTCATTGAGCCTAATGCCGGGATGGCTGGATACGGAGTACTTGATGCTCTCGAAACGCATCCTACTTAAGGTCCGATCTTTTGTTTATCGATGTTTTTGTATTCCCTAAGCATGCATGATATGGATAGCTGGTATACGGAGTGCCTTGTACTCTCGAAACGTATCCATATCATGTTTGTAATGTGTAATATTCTATTAATATTATGTGAATGTACCAAAGTCAGTTATGGGGATATTCCATATGAAATATGAGTATATTATTTGGGTTGAATGTTTGTGTCATGAGGATAGTTGTTTAATGAAAAATATGTCGGGTTTGTCTGCAACTCTGAGATTCCGTTTAATATCTCTATGAATAAGTTTAATGTATGGTTTTGAATAGAAGTGTTTGTGATATATGTTTTATGATTATGTTTTAGTTTATTAGTTGAGGCATGAAATCAAATATATTTGACTCTTCCTTACTCAAAAAGGAAAAGGAACCTAAAGATGAAGTATATAAATTTCTCTGGCAATCCCCTTAAATGTGATTGTAAATCACAGTCCATGGACAATGAAGGACTGGAATCATGGTATGGTCAATATATATGTCTGATCAGATTCCTAGACCATTATACGGTGTTATAAGTTGAAACTTGTCAAAAATACTCTTATTGAGGGATTTAGAATTTAGAGTAAGATTTATTATGCAAGTAACTAAGTGGAGATACGATGACTTAAATTTAGAGGACAAACAACATTAACGGTTTAGACTCGGAATTGGAATCATAATGGAATCAAAATTTTTACTAGTATTGCTAGAATTGAAATTTCGAGGACGAAATTTCTTTAAGGGGGTAGAGTTGTGACACCCGTTATTCTCCTAACGGGTATTAAGGTAATTAAATTAATTTTTAGTGTATAAAAAAAATTGCTTCATTTAAATTTATTTTATAATATTTATTTTTATCTATTTTTAAATTTTTAAAATTCTCCTATATTTATTTAGTATGTTTACTAAAAAGCCTTAGAACTTCTAATAAATCTCAAAAATGTCATGTTGGCATTATGTGTGTTAAAGTCTTTAGATGAGACATAAGGATATCTTTTCCAACTACTCTTGACCCTCATTTTCTTTATTTCCTCCGTGACATGCTTCAACATGTCTTCTCCATAATTGTTTCTATCACTTCTCTTCAAAGACTTCATCTTTTCTTCCTTTCTCTTCCACGGTTCCCACCCTCTTCTTCTCATTTCTTTGCTGAAGCAAAATACTTAGAGAACTTCTTCAAGGCAGGCATAAAAATTAGCCACCATCACCTCCATTTGAGAAAGAATTTCAGTCATACCGAAGTAAAGGAACCTGTTTTGAAGCCATTTCAAGCTTCCAACTAACCATAATCCGATGTTAGAATCTTATGAACAAATTTAGTCTTTCATCTATAAATTTTCTTTTATACTAAAGGATTATTCAAATTTACGTTCTTAAACCTAAGTATATGTTTGTTGCTATTTTAGAGCATATGTATAAAGTCTAAGTGTATATGCCCTAGACAGAAAATTTATAGTGTAAACTTTATAATACCTTTATGGACAGTGACTATTTCTTGAAATTCTGGGATTAAATTAAAATAAATTTTATGAATTGGTATGCAGATTTGAAAAGTAGCATCCTAAGCTTTCTAACGAGCTATCATAAACCTAAATCGGAGTTGTATTTTATTTTCTAAGAAATTATTCAATTTTCGGATTGGAAACTAATAAACCTGCCAGTTTGTTATGGTATACCAGCTGCTAACCTGAACCAAGAACCCATCTTTGCTCACCACCTAATTCTTTAATGTCTTGCAACATTTCCAACATTATCCTAAGTGATTGATGAATCTTATTAGGGACTAAAACATATAGATTACTTGTTCACATTTTATATTGTGTTAAGACAAAAAAAATCGTTTACTGTGGTATTCAAAAGAGATTTACATAAAAGCTTTAATGGCATACTAGTAAGATAGGTTTACACATGATTTATTTATGAATGTAGTTGTATGTTGTGCTTTAGTTTTAATTGTCCTTATGCACGCCTTAGGATCAAGGGAGTATGGAGCTAACGTTAATTGGTTCCAGGATTAAAAGATTGTTGATAAGCTTGAAAGGTAGGGATTCTATTACTCATCTTTTGTGAGGTGTTTATATAATTAAAATTTATTATTTTGCCACAATATATATATATATCTATGTTGAACTGATATTATATGAGTATCACATATAAAACTATGACATGGACTCGTCTTGTATTGTACGGCGAGGAACATAATGAATTGACACATGTTATAAATTGAGAAGCATGGTTAGGAAAACTGACTCTATTAATAATGATTTAATATAGAGAAATGGTGAGACATGAAGAGGGCGGCGGTTACGTCCTTGGGCATGAATACCCTAAAAGGTAAAATAGGAGAAAGGTGATGACGCTTCCTTGGGTTGAAAGTCCCAAAACACACTATACAGGAATTGATTTGGTGAGGACTCGGGGCTTGATGTCCCCTCACCGGAACACCCTTGGAATGTTTATAGTGTGATCAAGTGCGCCCAATTGGGTTTCGATGAGTTGAGTGATACTCTATTTAACATGGATACCTAAGAACAATGATGATTGGTAATATTTGTATAAATGTGTAATTATGAAACTTGGTAATGATTAACTATGGTATCCATAAGATGTGATCATAATAAACCTTATAATCTAGAATATGATGTAACCTACTAACCATGCAGGTTTTAATGTGGTAATGATAAAAACCTAAAGGTGAGTAATGGTTTTCTCTACTGAGCATAGTGTCGCTCATTCCTTTATATTTTTATCTTTTCAGGATTCATTAAGTGTGAGGTGGCTACGAGAAAAATAGTTGAGGAAGTGATGTAGCTATATTACATTGGGACTGCTTCAATTGTTGAGAATGTTCTTCATAATAATGTAAGCATAAATTGTTACTTTCTGTGATTGTATTACAATGCGTTGAGGGTTAAAATGATGACGACGATAGTTTATAATATTAAATTTAAGGTGCTACATTAAACTGTGGATTATTTGTCGATTATATTTTTATTTTTGATATTGAGAGTTTTTATTTAAGCCCCGGGCAACTTTATTTTTAAGGTTTTACTTTTATTTTTTATTTTTATTTTATCTCATTAAAAACTGTTAACCCCCATATAGGGGCGTTACAATATTAATGTTATTATTATCATTATTATTAAATAGTTATTATTTTATATTAATATAATACTTTCTTTATCTTATATAAAAATGTTAATTTATAATAATCATAGAATTATTATTTAACAATATATTAATATTAAAATGTTGTATATAATATAAAATATATTGATATGAATATAAATAATAATAAAAATACAATTCTTAATAATATATTAATATTTATATTAATATTAACATTAAATAAACATATTGTTATAGAAAATATTAAACATATTTAGCTATATTTTATATTTATAATTATTATAATAGTATTTATATAGTTTAATATTGATATTGCTATGCATATTAATATTAATATTATACTATTCATATTGATGTTATATTATTATGTTTTTATTATTATTGTTATTATTATTCTTATTATTAAATTATAATTTTATATTGATATAATATTTATATGTATATCATATATTAATATTAATTTATAATAATAGTACAACATTATTTTATTTAATTATTATAGTATTTATATATATTATATTTAGATATTGTATATGTAATATATTATATATGTTTATTATTATTGTTAATGTTATTATTATCATTATTATCAAATTATTATTTTATATGAATATAATTTTTATTTTATATTGCATAGAAATATTAATTTATAATAATATTATTATTATAATAATTTAATAATAATATAATTATTATTATCATCATCATGGAAACAAAGATGAGATTTCTATAGTTTTGAGATTCCCAGGAATATGAATATCATCTTGTGGGTGGGCTTCATATTACCCCAAAATGAGGTAATCTGAATCCCACGGGAATTAGTTTCCCAGGAATCCAAAACTTAGATTACTGTATACCAAACATGAAAATCTTACAGATTCTCATTCCCATCTCAGGATTACTGCATACCAAACACCACCTGAGGGTGTGACTTTTGAGGGTCCATTTCATCCCAATCAAATTTAAATAAAAGAAAGTATGTGTTAATGACATACTATCTATATTTTTTTGCGTCATGACATACTATCTATTTGTTAATGATTTTTGCTAGGCAATCTTATACTTAAATCCTAAGATGCACAGTACTTATTACTTAATCAGACATGATTTTAAAATACAATTACTTTTTTTTTAAAGAAAAATTAATCAAAACTATTGTTGTGGGATAATCTCAACGGCCTATGGCCCAAAGGAAAGATTAATAATACAAGCTCTTTATATATATGCCATAAATAGGGAGATTGGATTGAAATTTGCTACAACAAAAAGACTATTTAAAAAATGCCACACTTGGTTAGTGTACTTCCCAAATTGCCTCTTTCCCTAAGACAAATTAAGACTGATTCTGTATTTTCTATAAATTAGGAATTTACATAGTAAATTTGAAATTTACCACTTTTATCTTAATTATCTACAACTTGTAGATTTAGAATTTACATCATAAATTTGTAACTTACCATACTCATCTTAACTAAGACAAGTCTATTATGTCCACCTTGTAAATTCAAAATTTATATAGTAAATTCGTAAATTACCAGTTAACTATTGATGTTGGAATTTACAATAGAATATGACTATATTAATTTACCACATTTATCTTATACATGATAAATTTATAATTTACCAGATGGCAAAAAATATATTACAAGTTAAAACATATATTCATATGTAAATGTAACATTTACCATGTAAATGTCAAATTTACCAAAGCCATATATTTAGTAAACGATAAATATATACAATCGTGGTGTCGAAGCCAGGAATTATATCTAGTGAGGACACAAATAAAGAAAAAAATTATTAACTAAAAAAATCAAAATTTTGGGACAAACTTTTTATGTTTTCTATTTGGTAATAGTATTTTATTAAGTATTATGTATGCTTGTTTAATAACATTGTGTATACACTAAAAAATAAAGATAAATATTAAATCTTATTTCCTAAGATTATATAAAGTTGATTCCCCTAAAAATATTAAAAAGTTCATAATTTTTTATATTTTAGGGAGCAATCAAACATTTGATACTAAATTATTAGAAAATAAAGCTAAAGGAAATAAAGTGACAATAAATAAGAAGTGACAGATTGAAAAAAAAAGTAATGGTGATGTATGTATGAATGCATGTATGTATCTATGAAGAGAGATTATTGCTATGCCGAAACTCGAAGAAAAATTGGAGCTTTATTTTAAATAAATATGAAAAAGAGAAAATGGTAAAATATGCTAATATGAACAATAAATTTATTCATGAGGTCAATTCCGCTTTCAACTCATCTAATAAGAAGGAGTCAAAAGCCTGTAAAAAATATGAGACATGTAGCTCTTTTTTATTTGTAAAATTAAAATATATCTGTAGTTTATGAATATTCTTTATATATCCTAATACATATGTATAAAGACATTAATGACCATAATAATGATATTGTTAGTTTTAATTTATTTTTTTAGAATAACTATAATATACGTATTTAAGATTTTAAACAAATTATGATATCATTATATTTATAAAAAATCCCTAAAATTAGGGTGTTTGTTGCTTAAATTAAAATTGGTATCTAAAATAACGATTTTAAAATTCCTTAAAAAGATGAAATTTTTTTATCGACAAGTTGGATTTATCGACAAATTGGAATTAGGGTGTTGCAATTAAATTAATGTAATTAAATTAATGATATAATTTTACTGACAAATTAAAATTAGGTGTTGTAATTAAATTAATAACACAATATTATTAAGTTTTTTTATGTGTCTTACTGGTTATATAATTGATATATCATTAAGCTAATGATACCTAATGATAATGATACGCAATGACATTCATTTCTTAAGACTTCAAGTGAATCATATTTTCTTTTTTTTTTTGGTGATATGTAATTAAATTTATGATATAGTATCTATTAAGTCTTTTTGTGTATCTTATAGGTTATCTAATTGTTATATCATTAAGTTAATGATACGTAATGATAATAATACTCAATGGCATTTATTTCATTTTTTAAGATTTCAAGTGATAATGATGATACATTAATGTAATATGTTAATATAAGAAATATACGTGTATATTTTTTCCTTAATTTAACTATTCAAAAAATAAGAAAATTTGTTATAAAATTTAAATACATGATAATATTTAGTTAGAGGGTATTTTAGGGTTTTGAATATATAAAATTTTTAAAAAAAGACATATAAATGATATTTACATAATAAAAATAGATGTTAATTCACTCTTTAAAAAATGGATAGATTATATAATTTTTACTAAAAAATAATATCTTACAAAAAGCCCATAAATTAGTGGGGCACAGTCTTAAGACTATTGTAAATATATGACTTTGGGACAGAGTTTTTCTTTTTCTTCAATGGGACCCGTGCCATGCCCCACCCCCCCCGGGCACAAGGTACCACCATGCCTGTACAAGCACCATAAAGCATGTATTTGGACTTTACATAGCCAACCTCCTTAGCTTCAGCCATAAGAGCATCGAGCTCAAGTTTAGCCTCTTGTCGAGCTCGTTCATGTCGTCAGTGATCATCAGTGATGGCAGCGTTTCAAATGGGAAGCAAAGTGTGATTAATTTTATAGAACTTACCAGAGTTGAGGAAGGAGACTTGAGGTAACAAGTGGTTGGAAGATAGAGAAAAAGAGAGAGAAATGTTGGAGTTGATGCCGACGAAGCTACGAGGAGATCTCCAAGGAGGAAAGAAAGAGAGAAAGATTGGAGAGGAATCGAACGGAGCTTGGCGGCAATGGTGAGTATTGGCTGTGGTGAGCAAGAAGGAGTGGGGAGAGGGATTGAATGGAGCTCGGTGGTGGTAGTGAGTACTGACAATTGGCGGTGATGAGCGAGGAGGAGAGAAAGAGAGAAATAGAGGAAAAAGGAATAACGTGAAGCACAGGAGCAATAAAATCCAAACCCTAAGGGTAAAATTGTCTTTACGAAAAATGAATGTAGAGGTAGACATGATATTAATTGAAAGAGTTTCTAGTTGAGTGACATTTGTCAATCCCACTCTTCTAAAGGTGGCACTTCTCCTAAAAATCCCTAATTACAGAAACACGAAAGCCCAAAGTCTAGTAGAATAAACCGGTTGGAAGAAAGCTCTCTCTAAGGTTGAGATAAACTTTAATGAGTGAGGCATCGAAACAACGAAATGACCAGGTTTATTGAATATTACAAGATAATTGTAAAGAGGAAAGTCGATTAAATCTCTTCAGAATCAGGAAATAATGCTTAAACGAGGTTTATACTAAGAAGTCAACCTCAAAAATAGGGAAACTCGTTGAGATAATTAGAGAAAGAAGATATTTCTAAATTTATTGTGATTTATCTTCCATGGTTAAATTGTACAAAAAAATGTAGTTATAAATAAGGGATGAAACCCCATAAAAGGGACGCTAGACTTTTGTTTTTGTATCCAGTACAAAATAGTGAAATTTTCTCTCAAAGTAAACGTAACTTTAACTATAATTTTTGATATGTTTGACCATACATCGATTGGGATGGAGCGTGGGATTTATCTCCTGCGGACATGCAGGTAAAATGATTTTGCAGGGACATCCTCTTTCCCAAACTCTAAGTACCGGTTGGAAACAAATAATAATAATAATTCCTTGTTTGAGTGAGGTGAGGCTGATGATTTAAAGAGCTCATAAAAATGTCCTCTACTTCTGCATCGAAGTGGCCTAGCTTGTATATGTAAAGCGCCCATCATCGCAAAAGATTTTGATTAATAAATACATATATTTCATATACTTTGTCAGTAGTCACTGTTTGTAATGGAATGACGAGAAGAATAATTGAAACTGAAAATATTAATTTAAAAATTATAATATGTGAAAGTTTTTATTATAATAATTTTTATTAATTTTAAAATTATAATATATGAGAGTTTTTTACTGTAACAATTTTTTGTTTTAAACTGTAGCTACTTAAAACTTCACAATGAAACGAGATGCTAAACCAACCCGCAAGTTTTGGTAGCTGCTAATAATTTGTCGGTTGTCCTAATTGGGGAGAGCTGGATATGACAAACCAAGTGGGAAACTTGTCTGTCGTTTCATTAGAGAAGAAGAAATGGACAAGAACAAGTCTGAATTTGCTCTACACATTTCTTTTAATTTCCTATGCCAATAAGCATTTGTTGTTTGATTTGTCATTGTTATAAATAGTCCAGGGAAATAGAGCACCTTGGCAGAGGCGTAACGGATAAGATTTATTTACACCCTTTTCTTTATCTTTTTTACTCTTCTTGAGGTTTCAATGGGCCGACAAAGAATTCATTAAGACCATAGTACCAACTTACAAGTTACAACCTTTTCCTGGTTGGCCTCCAATACCCAAAACACATTTTTGTGCGTGTTGTATAATACTATTTTAGCGAGGTCATTCACTCTTTTTATTGTTACTCGGCCGTTGCTATGAAGTTAGAAGGCGCTGCAATAACTTGTTCCAACAAAATCGGTGTTCTAACATGCGACAATCCAATTTTGAAGTTTTTGGAGAAAATGTCCAGTACAAGTAAATAAATACCATTTTTATGGTAAAAAGTAAAGGTTAGACTTTCAGGCAGAAATCCATTTGGTTTGGAAAAAGCTCATTTAAGACCGTATTCAATCAAGCTTTCACACGCATGCCCAAAACGGTTTTGAGGCCCTTTAAGACTGTCGTAAGCTGAAACACAACCCGATCTCATAGGTTTTCACTTTTCCACCGGCCTTAGCTTTGCTTAGGAGTAAGTTTGATAAATCACCATTTTCACTGAAAAAAAATGCAGAAATTACTGTATTATAGAACTACTATGTTAAAAGAATGGTGCAACATCCTTTTTCGTGCATGATAAATGATAAAATTAAGCAGAATTCCAGGTAAATATCGATAAAATATATAAAAACTTTTTTTTTTTTTTGGTATAACTCCACTCGTGGTTTTGCTTGGCCTCACCTACCGTATTGGCTTGGCTTCGTTCTATAAGATGCTGCTCCTGGCTCTCTAGGCTTCAATATTGCTCATGATTGGTAAATGGATCTCTATGCTTTATAGAAGCTTAAAATGACCGGTCCTTATTTGGATCTAGTCTTTGTAATGCACCTCGTCGCCTTTTAAAAAATTTATGTTTGAATATGTTCAAATCCATCTATATATATTTTTACTACAATGTTAATTCTCTAGCTTTACACAATATGAGAAGATATAGACATAACATGTTTAATGTTATATAAGAAATTTGAGGAAATTACTTAAACTCTATGTTAATATTGTTTAAACCAAAAAGGTATTTCAAACTCTTTCAAACTATCCATATGCTCCTTTAGGCATTGATACTATGTAATCTTGTTTAGAACCATGAATTTAAGGTATTTGTATTGGGTTAAATTTCATCAATACCGTAAATTATATTTCAATTATTTTACTTAACATGCTTACCATTATTTACTTGCCATGAACACTTCTTACCATACTCATTTATCCCATACTTAGCATTTTGATTGATAATGTCATCAAATTAACGCATTATTAATTTCTTAGAGTTCCCAAACGTTTTATTTAAAAATTGTTCGGGTTAGGATAAGTTATATATTTGCAACTTCTCAAAACAACACAGCAATGTCTGAAAGTCTGAAAAGAAACATGAAATCATTCAGCTTTTAATATATTCCTATACTATACTATCCATTTTACTCCATGACGAATTATAGAAGAATAAAATGGGGAAAAAAATCTTTACTTGATACGATTGCTTTTCATGTTGTACGTAGGCTTAAAGAAACGTCAACTTCAAAAAGCTGTCAAGGGTACAATTACATGTACGACCGACTGGATCGGATTCATGGTGTGGTTTCACTAGGCGGTTTCTGACCTGTCATCGGGTGGATTACTACACAGCGTAAAAGTATTTTTGTTTTTCTTTTCTTTGTGAAAAGTTTTTTTTTTAAGTAGTTGTGAAAAGTATCATTGTCATTATTTATCGAGTATAAATTAAACTCTCTGCACAGGGGTTTAGCTTTGTCTAGGGTAGGAATTCGTTCAGCTTTAGACCACGAATTTTCAAATAAGTTTTGTGTTTTATTAATTTTCAAATAAGTTTTGTGTCTGCTTGTAGACTTCGTTCTTGTTTCTTAGACCTTTCACCTTACCTTAGCCTATTTTGGTTATTTTTAATAAATTGTTCTCTTTCGGTTGAAGGCCTTTTCTACTAAAAAAAATAAATTCTCTGCATAAACAGTAGTTTTGCAATTGATTAGATGATGTTTTTTATGCGCCAAGATGTTGATGTTGTATGAATTATCATGCTCTAAAAACAAATTCCATAAATGTAATTTATTAAGTATGTGTTTGTAATGTTAGTTAAAATAAATTAATTTTAACTAATTATAATACAAAACTTAAAAAACAAAAAATTATTATATATAAAATTTTCATATATTGACATTCTTAAACCTAAAAACTTTAGTTTTAACCATGCTAAGCATCCCATGAATTCTGATATGACCAGACTCTGCTTGTAAACGTGGCTATGAAAATAATTGTATCTTACTTTAAACTCTCTGCAAGACGGCATTTGTCGGAATAAGAAAGTTAAATTGCAGTCCAAATCGAATCTCCAAAAGGCTTTCTTTTTTCTTTTTTTTTTCGTTGAGAACATGCGAGCCGACGGGCTGTGATTTCACGTGGACACCGATGCGCCCATCTCTAAGTCCGCTCCAAAACAAGGTCCAAAAAGAGTAAAGAGATCGCAAGCTGATCAAAAGCGTTAGGGAATTCCCTACTCGTAGGCTTATAGCTTTAGCCCAAATAGAGGACGCAGCGCTGCTAGCTCTCTCTCTCTCTCTATATATATATATATATATATATTTATATATTTTTTTTTTAACCACAAGCTGTTATTGTTCATCAGTAATATCCTTCCTACTTTAATTCCTCGAAATCCTCCTCTTTTATTTAAAAAAAAAACCATAAAATTAGAAAATTCTTTTTACCTCCTCTTGGGCCTTGAGGGATAAGGACTTAAAAAGATTCACTTGTTTCCCCACCTCCACGTGATTCTGAGCTTGCAGTACGACAGCTGAACATATTACTTTGCTTACTTGCATTTGTCATCTTACCCCCGTCTTCCTTCTCACTATCAAAGCTAAAATACGCAATTCAATCCCAAGCTTAACCCCTTTTTCTTTTTTTGTTTCCTAGTCTTAACGCAGAGACAATAGAGCAGTTTTTCTCCTCTGTGTTCCTCAACAATGCGGAAGAATAAATGGCAACTCTCTCTTCAAAATCTCTTCTTCTTTCTCAGTCTTTTCCATGCCTTCTTTCTCTTCTTATCAGTCGCTGAGAACTCAACGTTTACTGCACCCTCCGACGCTCTCGCACTTCTTGCCTTCAAATCCAAAGCCGATTTGAGAGACAAACTTCCTTTCTTCTCCCATCCAAACGACACTTTTTACTTCTGCAAATGGGCTGGAATCCAGTGCGTGCAGTCCAGGGTGGTCCGCCTCGTCATCCAAGGCCTAGAACTCGGGGGCATTTTCCCAAACAACACCTTGACTCGCCTCGACCAGCTCCGAGTCCTCAGTCTGCAGAACAACTCGCTCACTGGACCAATTCCAGACCTCTCCGGACTCAGAAACCTGAAAAGCCTCTTCCTTGACCACAACTCCTTCTCCGGCTCTTTCCCGCCGTCGATTCTCTTCCTTCACAGGCTCCGCACGATGGACTTATCCTACAACAACCTCACTGGATCATTGCCCTCCTGGATAGCCAACCTCGACCGGCTTAGCTACCTCCGTCTCGAGTGGAACCACTTCAACGGATCGGTCCCGCCGATGAACCAGTCTTCACTTAAATTCTTCAACGTCTCCGGCAACAACTTCACCGGCGCTGTACCGGTGACTCCGACATTGCTCCGATTCGAACCGTCGTCGTTTTCTTGGAACCCGGGCCTCTGCGGCGAGATCATCAGCAAAGAGTGCAGCCCAAGCCCGCCATTCTTCGGCCCAACGTCGTCCGTCTCGGCTCCGCCACCAGTGGTGGCGCTAGATTCGAATGCCGTTGAGTTGGCGAAGCCGGAAGAGAAGCAACGCCGGACCGCGGAAATCGTCGGGTTTTCATGCGGAGTGCTGTTTTTGATCTGCTCTCTGCTTTGCTTCGCCATGGCCGTGAAGAAACAAAGGAACAACAGCAGTACGGGAAAGGGAACGGCAGCGATGATGGTTTCGGACGATGCAGAGGCGGCGGCGGCGGTGGGGGTGGAGCAGGAGAAGGAGCTGGAGGAGAAGGTGAAGAGGGCGCAGCAAGGGATGCAGGTGGCGAAGAGCGGGTGCTTGGCGTTCTGCGCGGGGGAGGCGCAGCTGTACTCGCTGGAGCAGCTGATGAGGGCGTCGGCGGAACTGCTAGGGAGGGGCACCATCGGCACCACTTACAAGGCGGTGCTGGACAACCGCCTCATTGTGAGCGTCAAGAGGCTTGACGCCAGGAAGATGGCCCGGACGAGTAGGGAGGTTTTCGAGACGCATATGGAGTCTGTGGGTGGGTTGAGGCATCCCAATTTGGTGCCGCTCAGAGCTTATTTTCAGGCCAATGAAGAGCGTCTTTTGATTTATGATTATCAGCCCAATGGCAGTCTCTACTCTCTCATTCACGGTAAGCTTGAGCTACAGTTTGATCTTCTTCTTTTCTTTTCTTGCTGGTTCGGTTTGTCTGTGTTGATGGTTCACTCGTTCTTGGTGCTTGACTCGCTCTGGACTCCCTTGCTTAGGAGGGTGCACGTGACTGTTTGAGTTGACGGTCAACATCTGATTTTATTATTTTTTGATCGAAATTTATAATTACGCTGCAATTACGGAAGTGTATAGAATTTAGGAAACGATGATTAGACTAGATATGGTTTTGGTTTATATATATTTTAATCTTATCCTAGCAGTGTCACCGAGAATCTTGCGTGTGATTAAGAAGACGACGTTGGGAATTTGACATGACGATGATAAATTACGGAGAGCAATCCTATATGATTGTAAATGGTTAACAAAAGACCATGATCTAGTTTAAAAAAATAGATCACATGTTTTAGGGTGACATGATGTTTGATAAAATGATTAAATTATTTTTGTTTTTATTATAGTATACGAAGGTTTTATATTATAATAATTTTATTATTATTATTATTATAAAAATAGCTTATGGAATACAGTTTTGACCCATCGACGAAAAGGATTTTTCAATTATCGATCCGGGTAGCCAGATTTTAAAAATTGATCATCCATGTGTTGGGTAGAGTGCTATGAGGAAAGCAGTGGGGGCCCACCGTACTAATAACCCCACCGCATGCCAACAGTGTGAGGCCCCACAGCCCCACATGCAAATGGCTTATGTCAAACCCTCAACATTAGACAAAAAACTGTTTGTAACTTGTGAATTTGGCTTTAGCAAATATAGTTTCGATTTTGGTATGACGTGCATAGTTGGTGAAATTGCTGGCGATGTTGCCGTCTGATTGCCTCACCATTTATTAATAATGCTTCGCCTTTTACTTGTCTAATAATGCAATTGCACGACCTGTTTTTGTAGTTCACTCGTTGCATGAAATTTGCAAAACTCGTGCTTATTTAAGATACTAAACAATTTTTGCATGTTCAAGGCACAAAATCCACAAGGACAAAGCCACTCCACTGGACATCATGCTTGAAAATAGCGGAGGACGTGGCCCAAGGCCTTTCCTACATCCACCAAGCATGGCGGCTCGTCCATGGCAATCTCAAGTCCAACAACGTCCTCCTTGGCCCTGATTTTGAGGCCTGTGTCGCCGACTACTGCCTCTCCGTCCTCATCAATTCACCGTGCAGCGACAACAACGACAACAACAACGAAGATGAAGACCCTGATTCTGCTGCATACAAGGCCCCAGAGACCCGTAATTCACACCACGAAGCGACGTCCAAGTCTGATGTTTACGCATTCGGTATCTTGCTGCTGGAGCTTGTAACAGGACAGGCTCCGTCACAGTTGCCGATCTTGGCACCAGACGAGATGATGGAATGGGTGAGTTCGACGAGGGATGGCGGTGACAATGGCGGGGAAAATAACAAGGAGATGCTTCTTGAGGTGGCCATTGCTTGTAGCTTAACATCGCCAGAGCAAAGGCCCACAATGTGGCAGGTGATGAAGATGTTACAAGAGATTAAAGACACTGTATTAATGGAAGACAGTGAACCGAAACCGGCCCCTGGGATGTCCTAGTCCTTGACCCAATTGTTGTACCATTCCATAAGTTGTTTTTAGTAACCAGAAAGAAAATAGATGAAAGCAAATGCCAGCATTAACTTCTTTTTGTTGTAGCTTTTTTTTTTGGCCTTTTTTTGTTTTTTTTGTTGTTTTTTTTTTTTTGTATATATGAAGGAATGGATCCATCATCCTAGACGCACACATTTTTCTTTCCTTTAAATTGGTCACTGTCGCTTCGTGATTTTTTTTTTTTTTAGGGTACTTTGGCTTCACGATTTTTCAATTGATGTCTTATGTCCGTGCATGTATGACACAAAGTTCCAAGCCTGCAGTTCAAGTAATGTCCTGTTCATAAATCGCATGGAAAAGAAAGAATAAAAAGAATAAGAATAAGTGAAAAATAGTTGAGATGTTTGACAAAACAGTTTGAACTTTCTACAATGAATAGTTTTCACATATTATAATGTAAAGTAAAAATACGATATATTGTAAAGTGTAGCTCTCATATGCTACAATGTTACCTTCCAAACACCCTAACTAAAATTATCGCTAACTTTCTGTTGCATATTACTGTTAGTCGGGTCGGATTGGGCTTACACGATGAAACCTTTGTTTCGGACAAATATGCCAGTTACCAAACAACCTATAATGAGATCAAGTGAAATCTCAAGAGAGCATCCCCTTGGGGGAAAAAGGTGAAATCTCAAGAGAGCAATCTTCTTGTGTGGAAGACTAAAAAAATAAAATTAAAAAATGAAAACCCTTATTGTATGGAAGACAATTTTACGATTTCCCACTATTAATTATAGACATGCTCCTAATGTAATTATAGAAAAAATTTTGACCTATCGATACTAAACATCATAATTAAAAGAAAATGAACCTTATACTTTGAGACTTTTTTTACTAGTGTGAATTGTTCAATACCATTGATACTACTTGGCACTGTTTATAATCAAAGTATAAAAGTTTTATGAATTTTCCATTAATTATGAAACTTGAGTCAATATAATCCCAATTTTGATACGTATTTGTTGTGCTCCATAATATACAATAGTCTCCTTGTTCAATCTGGAAGCTCTCTATATTTTAAATGGAATAGTACATGCATACATATTAGGAGCGAAAAGCAATCAATTTCTTAAAACCCTTGACTAACCTAGGTGAATGTGGTTCGTTCTTCACTTTTTTTCTTTCACTTTTCTTGTTTTTGAGTAGCTAATCCAAAGAAAAAATATACATTAGGATTGACCCTCAACTAATTTATTTTGGAGTGAAGGACAATTATTAACTCTAAATATTATATCTAACCTACTATTGAGGATATATATTATACCTAACGTTAAATAAATCAAGTGACAATACAACAATTTAATTCAAAAAGTAGTCTATCTCAAAGTTTGAGTGGTAAAGTTAGAGATGGATTATAGAATAGGGACCACGTCAACCCTGTTAATTTTTATAATCTCATGGCATTTCTTTTAGACTTGTCTTTTGTTTTTATTCTTTGAGAAAGATGCAAATAACATATATTAAGAGAAGATAAAAAAATAATAGTAGCAATTTATTAGAATTGCAATGAATAGCAAAATTTTTATGAATTTTGATTTACCACTTTATAAGATACCAAAATTTCCTCCATTTATGCAGTTATGATAGGTTTTAGGAGCTATAATTGTCACAACCCGATCTTTCGAGCCGTTCCTAAACACTTTTCTTTCTTACTTAGCTATAAAAATTATTCTTGTTTTTTATTTTACATACATACATAAAACTTTTTATTTTATACATCTTATTTTCACTTCATTGTTTCCAAAAGAGTTTAGGATTATTTACTTGTCTTATGTCATACACTATATCATACTCAGTATTTTCTTTCAACATTTACATATCCCAAAATACTTATTATATAGCAAAAGCATTTTTGTGATAGTATCTATACTTTTGATTACACATTTGCTCATCCATCGCTGCTAGCTCAACAATGATTCTACGCTGGCCTCTAAGTTGGTTTTCCTACAATATGAAATAACTAGGTGAGCTATTGCTTAGTAAGTCTAAATACAGCCCATAGACATATCTTATTTGTATGCATGATCCATTTATGATTGTTTATGAACTATAATTATTCCTTTCACATATTTAACTTAACTAAGGTCCAAGTAGTCGTACCAAATGCACACATGGGTTACTGTAACACTAAAACTGTAATATAACTTAGAAGTCTTCTTGTGTCAGGAGATTGGTGCGATACTTTCTTATGTTGTTTAGTGAATCATTTACTAGTTCTATTAAATTACAGTGATATACCATTCATAATACGTTATAATTTAAATTAGGTATACTATAAGTGCCATTAGCTAAAATATAATATATAGCATTTTCGTAAACCTTTTTGTCCACGCTATTGGTGGGGTTCAGAACTTACATAAAATATGCTCCACACTTATTCAATTTCCCGATTCCCTTACTATCCGTCTAAGTGTCCTGTTTAGGCAATTTATCGTTATTAGTTAACTTGTTTCTTATCGACTACTTTTCAATAAGAAAACTTAGACACTTAAATACTTAATCTAATCACGGATCAGTATTCTAAAAGAAACCTGGGCTTTACAAAATTGGTTTCCTCTTATCTAGCATTACCTTTTCATTTCTAATAGAATATGAAAAAATCCCCGTCAAGGGGTGTTTTTTATTTCAGTCTCTTCGAGGTCCGTTGGGGTTATTTCGTAAAAAATTACATTTTTGCCTTTGACGGGCCTATGAAAACTTTTTGAGCCCTTTTTTACTAAATTGTTGCAAAAAATATTACTTATTGGGCTTGAATTTTAACTTTACATGCCTATGAAAACTTTTACAATTTTTGCCTTTGACTTTTTGAGCCCTTTTTTACTAAATTGTTTTTACAATTTTGACCCTAATTATGAAAATTTTAACAATTTTGTCCTTGAAATAAAAAACAATCAAATTATGTCGTTGGGCTTGAATTTTCATAAGGATCGTTATTCTCTAAAGTTCCTAAGTCAAATTCCTTAGTTTAAAAACGTTATTCTTTTTACAACTTTTTTTTAACTTTTTGCGATAAAAACTTGCAAAATTTGTAACTCATAAACCGTTCAAAATTTTTGCAAGCCGTCTAGGATTCTTGACAATTTCGATGAGTTTTGCAATTTTCATATTTTGACTTTTCCTAAATTCCAATTGCACAATGGAGTTTCCTGTTACATTTCAATTCTGCCGAACTTGTATAAATTTTTACAATTTAGTCTTTTTAGAATTTCGCAAAACTTTGTTCACAAAAGTTATAATTGTAACGACCTATCTTTTTAGGCCGTTACTTAACTAATTTAAGCATAATTTCTTATCTTTAATTCTTACTTACTAGTGAGAAAAATACTGGTAATTTTTTTCTTTCTTAAACATCTTTTAAAACATATTTAAAAAAACTATTGCAATTTTGCAAGAAAGGTTGAAACATAACATAAAACTTGACTTGGTAATTCTTTAAATCATTTAGCAAATTGTATTTTTAAAATTTTTTTCGTAAAACATTTCTAATAAAACATATCCCTAAACATTCACTTTCTTGAAATTCTTAAAATAATTTTCATAGTGAAAACTTTTTCTTAACACAACAGAAAACTCCTATAGTGATATCCATACACAACCTTCATATCTATCCACCATGACACCGACTCTTCGACTAGTCTTATGGTCTCCTGTAGGACTACCTATATTATGAAGGAACTTATAATGAACTTTTACTTGGTAAGTTCAAACATAATTTCACAAAACATTAAAACATTCAATATAAACCTTTTTTCTTAAAAACTTTTCCCATGAAACTTTTTTTTTTTTTTATAAACGTTTCTCATAAAGCATTTCATAATGTTTTTTACGTAATGTCCTTTGTAAAAACATTACTTAAAAGGAATGCAATCAATAACATAATGTGTAATTCCATTTATGCTTAATTATGAACTTCCAATTATGAGCTTTTTATTATCATTCTTATCATACTTAACTTTTTATCATCATTTATATCTTTCCTTATCTTGTGAACTTAATGTTTGTACTAACATCATTAATCATGTGAACATAAACATAATGCTTCCCTTGTAAAAGACTCAAGACCTTCAAATAATGAGGTCATAACTTTGACTTCACTTGTAAATCTTATATCAAATAGGTTAGTACGATACTTACTTATCATATTTGCTTTACCTTCTTGTTAACTTTCATGAACATATCAAATGTTAAACATATCTTATGATATAACTTAGCATTAAAACATTAAACATAGCAAATACAAGTAAATTTCAAATCATAACTTGAACTTTTAAAACGTTATGTATAACTAATACAAACATACTTTCAACATAACAATTGAAAAAACTTTGCAAGTCTTGACTTAATTTTTAAAACTTTATACATAATAAATACAAAAGTAAAACATATTCAAAGCATTTGAAACTCATTTTCTTCATGCTGTAGGTAGGTTTGAAACTTACCTGGGTTACACTCTAATGTTCCCACTTTATACTTTTCCTACTATCAGTCAGCATCCGTGTCTTATTCAAAAACCGGACTATTAACTAACTTTTCTTATTATCAATCTACTCGATTGATAATATAACTTTAAACGTTAAATGTTCATTCCTTTTACCTAACTTTGTATCCTATTGGTTTACTTTTCCTTTACTTAGCTTGAACATTCCTTAGTTAAATTTTCCCGTCTTACTTAACAATTATATTACTTGACGTATTATGGAACATTTTTTGTCTAAGGGCGTTTCACTAATTTGGAGGGCTCGGGTCTGTTTTAGCGATTTTTTTAAGTGACAATTTTACCCTTGACGGCTTTTTTGTGAACCTCGTGGCTTTACTTAACTTGTCGTTTTTACTTAACCATCCCGTTACTTGCAGGTTACGAAAAAATTCCCTCTAAAGGGAGTTTTTCCTAAATTGAATGTCTTGGGTCTATTTTGGCCTTTTTACACAAGTTGTCTATTTTGTTCTTGACGGGTCTTAGAAAACTTTCGGAACCTATTTTAAAACAAAACTTATGTTTCCTTACTTTTCTTAACTTTAAAAAAACAAACATCGGTTTTCTTTACGTAAAAATTTATTTCATCAAAACTTTATGGTTTTGACCCAAGATTCGAAAATTTTGATAATTACACCCTTAACATTCTTTTCTCATTCTTTGCATGATAAAAGCTGTAACGCCCCTATGTGGGGGTTAACAGTTTTTAATGAGATAAAATAAAAATAAATAATAAAAGTAAAACCTTAAAAATAAAATTTGCCCGGGACTTAAATGAAAACTCCCAACTCAAAAATAAAAATATAAACGACAAATAAACCACAGTTTTAATGTAGCACCTTAAATTTAATAATATAAACTGTTGTCATCATCATTTTAACCCTCAACACATTATAATTACAGTCACAGAAAGTAACAATTGATGCTTACATTATCATGAAGAACATTCTTTACAATTGAGCAGTCCCAATGTAATATAGTTATATCGCTTCCTCAACTATATTTCTCGTAGCCACCTCACACTTAGTGAGTCCTGAAAAGATATAAACATAAGGGTATGAGCAACACTATGCTCAGTAGAGAAAACCATTACCCACCTTTAGGTTTTTATCATTACCACATTAAAATCTGCATGGTTAATAAGTTACATCATATTCCAGATTATGAGGTTTATTATGATCACATCTTATGGATACCGTAGTTAATCATTACCAAGTGTCATAATTACACATTTATACAAATATTACCAATCATCATTGTTCCTAGGTATCCATGTTAAATTGAGTATCACTCAACTCATCGAAACCCAAATGGGCGCACTTGATCACCCTATAAACATTCCAAGGGTGTTCCGGTGAGGGGACATCAAGCCCCGAGTCCTCACCAAATCGATTCCTGTACAGTGTGTTCTGGGACTTTCAACCCAAGGAAGCGTCATCGCCTTCCCCCTATTTTACCTTTTAGGGTATTCATGCCCAAGGACGTAACCGTCGCCCTCTTCATGTCTTACAATTTCTCTATATTGAATCATTATCAATAGAGTTAGTTTTCCTAACCATGCTTCTCAATTTATAACATGTGTAAATTCATTATGTTCCTCGCCGTACAATACAAGACGAGTCCATGTCATAGTTTCATATGTGATACTCATATAATATCAGTTCAACATAGATATATATATTGCGGCAAAACAATCAATTTTAATTCTATAAAAACCTTACAAAAGATGAGTAATAGAATCCCTACCTTTCAAGCTTATCAACAATCTTTTAATCCTGGAATCAATTAACGTTAGCTCCATACTCCCTTGATCCTAAGGCGTGCATAAGGACAATTAAAACTAAAGCACAACATACAACTACATTCATAAATAAATCATGTGTAAACCTATCTTACTAGTATGCCATTAAAGCTTTTATATAAATCTCTTTTGAATACCACAGTAAACAATTTTTGTCTTAACACAATATAAAATGTGAACAAGTAATCTATATGTTTTAGTCTCTAATAAGATTCATCAATCACTTAGGATAATATTGGAAAGGTTGCAAGACATTAAAGAATTAGGTGGTGAGCAAAGATGGGTTCTTGGTTCAGGTTAGCAGCTGGTATACCATAACAAACTGGCAGATTTACTAGTTTCCAATACAAAAATTGAATAATTCTTTAGTATAAAAGAAAATTTATAAATGAAAGACTAAATTTGTTCATAAGATTCTAACCTCGGATTATGGTTAGTTGGAAGCTTGAAATGGCTTCAAAACAGGTTCCTTTACTTCGGTATGACTGAAATTCTTGCTCAAATGGAGGTGATGGTGGCTGATTTTTATGGCTGCCTTGAAGAAGTTCTCTAAGTATTTTGCTTCAGCAAAGAAATGAGAAGAAGAGTGTGGGAACCGTGGAAGAGAAAGGAAGAAAAGATGAAGTCTTTGAAGAGAAGTGATGGAAACAATTATAGAGGAGACATGTTGAAGCATGTCACGGAGGAAATAAAGAAAATGAGGGTCAAGAGTAGTTGGAAAAGATATCCTTATGTCTCATCTAAAGACTTTAACACACATAATGCCAATATGACATTTTTGAGATTTATTAGAAGTTCTAAGGCTTTTTAGTAATCATACTAAATAAATATAGGAGAATTTTAGAAAACTTAAAAATAGATAAAAATAAATATTATAAAATAAATTTAAATGAAGCAATTTTTTTTTATACATTAAAAATTAATTTAATTACCTCAATACCCGTTAGGAGAATAACGGGTGTCACAGCTCTACCCCCCTTAAAGAAATTTCGTCCTCGAAATTTCAATTCTAGCAATACTAGTAAAAATTTTGATTCCATTATGATTCCAATTCCGAGTCTAAACCGTTAATGTTGTTTATCTTCCAAAGTTAAGTTATCGTATCTCCACTTATTTACTTGCATAATAAATCTTACTCCTAAATCCCTCAATGAGAGTATTTCTGACAAGTTTCAACTTATAACACCGTATAATAGTCTAAGAATCTGATCAGGCATACATATTGACCATATCATGATTCCAGTCCTTCATTGTCCATGGACTGTGATTTACAATCACATTTAAGGAGATTGCCAGAGAAATTTTATATACTTCATCTTTAGGTTCCTTTTCCTTTTTGAGTAAGGAAAAGTCAAATATATTTGATTTCATACCTCAACTAATAAACTAAAACATAATCATAAAACATATATCACAAACACTTATATTCAAAACCATACATTAAACTTATTCATAGAGATATTAAACGGAATCTCAGAGTTGCAGACAAACCCGACATATTTTTCATTAAACAGCTATCCTCATGACACAAACATTCAACCCAAATAATATACTCATATTTCATATGGAATATCCCCATAACTGACTCTGGTACTTCCACATAATATTAACAGAATATTACACATTACAAACATGATACGGATACGTTTCGAGAGTACAAGGCACTCTGTATACCAGCTATCCATATCATGCATGCTTATAGGATACAAAAACATCGATAAACAAAAGATCGGACCTTAAGAAGGATGCGTTTCGAGAGCATCAAGTACTCCGTATCCAGCCATCCCGGCATTAGGCTCAATGAATCTAAAAGATTTAACAACGACGTACCACAAGAAACATAGAATACAAGACAAACGGTTATTCGTAACACACGAAATACGGACACACATGCCTACATGCCAAAGATAAAACAAAAAGATTACAGATGGAGATTCAAATCAATTGGCCGCTCCCGGCTTTCCCTTTCCCATTCAAGCTTGGATGTTGCAGTGTCGGATTCTGGATGTATGATTTGCATTTTATCTATCAATTCCTCAGCTGTTGAAGCAGTGACAAAGATTTGTCTCTCCGATTCTGTAGTGATGTTTTCTTCCACAGCGTAATCTAGAAATTTCAAAAGACCGTCATAAAAACCCTTTACGTTCAGCAGACCCAAAGGTTTGGAATAAAAGCCCAACAATTGCCCACAAGCAACTATAAATATTTCCTCAAGAGTACCTAGACCACCAGGTAATGCTATAAAAGCATCAGAATTATAGATTATGTCTTTAAAATTTTTAGGGATACTCCTGACTCCTTCTCCCTTACCTATGGCTTCCTTACAAAGGTTTCCTTCAACTGGAATATGAGGCCAAATTTTTACATCAGTAGCGTCGCTAGACCTAGCTGCTAGTGCCATATTTACCATCATTTTTATACTACCACCCCCATAGATTATGTTAATCTTTTTGCGTGCTAGGACTTGCCCTAAGTGATTTGCAGCTTCTAAATAAGCTTTATCTTTTCCAAAGCTGGAACCACAAAAGACACAGACATTCTTTATTTTCTTCGTGGACTGGGAGGTAGACATATTTTGTTTATAGAAGTGGTTGCTTAATGTCTGCTCCACTTAGACTTCGGGTTCTACATGAGATTTTAAAGATGAGAAATATACAAAAAGGGCTAAAGAGATAGACGAGTAGGTAATGAAAAAGTAATCCAAAGATTTAAACAAAATCTTGTGCGGATAAGAAAGTATGATAAGGTGATTGATAGTTTACAGAAAATCTGATTCACTTTTTGAAAAAGATTAGACTCTAATTGTATAACTTTTGACAATTGAGAACAATTCGACAGAAGACCCTCATGACACAACTGTAGACTTTTTGACAAATATACACCAAGTCGAGAAATTTAATATAAACGACAAATACTGTAGAACTTTTGAAATTTGAGACACAAATCTTGAAATATCTAGATAAGCTTTTCAAAATTCAAACATATTACTGTACCGTATGTAACGTGTCTGATAAGATAATATATTTTATTATATATATATATTTAAGAAAATCATAAATTAAATAAGATATTAACACTTACTGTATCAATCTAATAATCACAATTATTTCAAACACAAAAGCAAATATTCTGAGTAAAAGAAAAACATAAACTGTTGAACATCAGCTAAAACTGCTTCAAATAAGTAAAGACTAAATAACCTTTATAGAGCGATGACTTATTCCCCATCCAGTTTTCTTATGGCTTGGCAAACAGGATCTAGAAATACCATATTCCTGAGGCGTTGTCTTTCTGTATAAAATTTAGGCCAGAGTTTAAAAATAGCTCCTTGAACATATCCACTAGGGTGACCGTGGAGAGGAGGATGGATGCTATCCAAGTTCTCCTTTGAAAGTCCATCCCTACAAAACCTTATTTTATCCTCTCTATTCGTAGACATATAACCAGGTGAAGTACATTTACCGTTACAATTTTGTCTTCCACATTTGTTACAAGTGACCACGATGGCACGAGCTCTTCTTTTCATTGCACTACGACTGGTACCTGTTCCTGGTAAACCGACATCTTGACTAAAGTCACTCGGACGGATTTTCCCCTCTATCAACATTCTCACATCACAAGGGATACCAAAACGCATAAGAATCCACAACCGAGTAATTCTAGCCTTGTATTTCTTTCTAAGAATCTTTTGGGAGAGTGATGGGAAATACTTTCTCAGGTGTTGGTACTTTGGGTCCATGATGAGATGAAAGAAGAGTAAATAGAAAGGAAAAATTAAGATAGTAAATTGCAGAATCCTAGAATTCCTTCTTCTTTTAGAGGAAAAGAAGAATTTTTAATGAAAAAGAAGAGGATTTGCGATTTAGAGAGAAAATAACAAATTAAGAGAGAAAAAGTGAACTCGGAGAAATAAGCTCCTATGCACAGTAAACGTATATGTAAACAATGATTAAACCACTGTATATGACACGTATAGAAACCACGTGGGAGAGACAGTGTGAATCAAACTGATTTAAGATTTGAACTAGGCCCAAATGTTCTTAGTTGAAAATGGTCAGGTTGTTTCGGGCCTTGACACATTTGGAACGAGTTAAATAACAAACATAAAATTGAAAACCAATTTGTATAAATCTTAAACCCAATTTAAAGCCCACTATAGATAAAGTTAATTATGAACAACAAATCTAATTTAACGACAACAAGGATCTTCCTGAATGATATTTAAAATCATTTCATAACAACACAATCTTCCAACAACTCAAATAATTTTGTTTTAATCAAAACCTTATTGAACAATGCATACACCCATATGTTATTCTTAATACTCAACATCCATCAATGGATTCGTCATCATTGCTACCAAGGGTTTAGAATGCGACTAACCTTGAAATCAATACGATTTACGTCTTCCAACGTAGACCATATCAATGAACAAAGACACTTGATGTTACTACTTAAGAACATCTACAATCCCCACAATTCTACTTATACAATATATAATTTCCTCATATAACAAAACCTTAGGTAACCAAAGGATTCACTGATACACTTAAATACAATGTACGTAACAAAATATTCCAATTTTGAGATTCATGCATTCTAGACTTTACACAGTCTCAACAGACCAAAAGTCTAACATTTATCTCTCTCAAGATTCAATACCATGATTCCCAACTTATATCATATTCCTCAAATAAATAGAACTTTTAAGAAAAGATATTGACACTTATGTGTTCCATCGAATCCACACATAATCATTACTTAGGTTTGAATCAATTACGAAAAATTTGACATATCTATGCCAAACTTTAAAATCAATAAATCAAGCCTTATATTTCTTATTGTTTTTCACGAGACAAAAGGCTTTTAAATCCTCGTATCTATACGAATTTCTCATCGTTTATACGAATTAGATATGCTTATAGGTCCAAATATTATACGAATCTCTCATAAGCATTCTACTTATAAACTCATTCCATATAATTATCATTCCCTTATAACTATTAATACTTTTCTTCTATATAATTATTGTACTCATATAACTATTGATATTTTCATTCTATGGCCTTTCCATGTTACATCCTTCTAGACTGTATAAATCAATGTGAAGGTTCATTTTGATGATGACAATGAAAATTCAGCTTCAAAACCATCTCAAAAATATATTTTTTTAAAGTGGTGCTACACTCCCTAGGTTAACCGAACCTAGGCTCTGATACCAAAAATTCTGTAACGCCCCTATGTGGGGGTTAACAGTTTTTAATGAGATAAAATAAAAATAAATAATAAAAGTAAAACCTTAAAAATAAAATTTGCCCGGGACTTAAATGAAAACTCCCAACTCAAAAATAAAAATATAAACGACAAATAAACCACAGTTTTAATGTAGCACCTTAAATTTAATAATATAAACTGTTGTCATCATCATTTTAACCCTCAACACATTATAATTACAGTCACAGAAAGTAACAATTGATGCTTACATTATCATGAAGAACATTCTTTACAATTGAGCAGTCCCAATGTAATATAGTTATATCGCTTCCTCAACTATATTTCTCGTAGCCACCTCACACTTAGTGAGTCCTGAAAAGATATAAACATAAGGGTATGAGCAACACTATGCTCAGTAGAGAAAACCATTACCCACCTTTAGGTTTTTATCATTACCACATTAAAATCTGCATGGTTAATAAGTTACATCATATTCCAGATTATGAGGTTTATTATGATCACATCTTATGGATACCGTAGTTAATCATTACCAAGTGTCATAATTACACATTTATACAAATATTACCAATCATCATTGTTCCTAGGTATCCATGTTAAATTGAGTATCACTCAACTCATCGAAACCCAAATGGGCGCACTTGATCACCCTATAAACATTCCAAGGGTGTTCCGGTGAGGGGACATCAAGCCCCGAGTCCTCACCAAATCGATTCCTGTACAGTGTGTTCTGGGACTTTCAACCCAAGGAAGCGTCATCGCCTTCCCCCTATTTTACCTTTTAGGGTATTCATGCCCAAGGACGTAACCGTCGCCCTCTTCATGTCTTACAATTTCTCTATATTGAATCATTATCAATAGAGTTAGTTTTCCTAACCATGCTTCTCAATTTATAACATGTGTAAATTCATTATGTTCCTCGCCGTACAATACAAGACGAGTCCATGTCATAGTTTCATATGTGATACTCATATAATATCAGTTCAACATAGATATATATATTGCGGCAAAACAATCAATTTTAATTCTATAAAAACCTTACAAAAGATGAGTAATAGAATCCCTACCTTTCAAGCTTATCAACAATCTTTTAATCCTGGAATCAATTAACGTTAGCTCCATACTCCCTTGATCCTAAGGCGTGCATAAGGACAATTAAAACTAAAGCACAACATACAACTACATTCATAAATAAATCATGTGTAAACCTATCTTACTAGTATGCCATTAAAGCTTTTATATAAATCTCTTTTGAATACCACAGTAAACAATTTTTGTCTTAACACAATATAAAATGTGAACAAGTAATCTATATGTTTTAGTCTCTAATAAGATTCATCAATCACTTAGGATAATATTGGAAAGGTTGCAAGACATTAAAGAATTAGGTGGTGAGCAAAGATGGGTTCTTGGTTCAGGTTAGCAGCTGGTATACCATAACAAACTGGCAGATTTACTAGTTTCCAATACAAAAATTGAATAATTCTTTAGTATAAAAGAAAATTTATAAATGAAAGACTAAATTTGTTCATAAGATTCTAACCTCGGATTATGGTTAGTTGGAAGCTTGAAATGGCTTCAAAACAGGTTCCTTTACTTCGGTATGACTGAAATTCTTGCTCAAATGGAGGTGATGGTGGCTGATTTTTATGGCTGCCTTGAAGAAGTTCTCTAAGTATTTTGCTTCAGCAAAGAAATGAGAAGAAGAGTGTGGGAACCGTGGAAGAGAAAGGAAGAAAAGATGAAGTCTTTGAAGAGAAGTGATGGAAACAATTATAGAGGAGACATGTTGAAGCATGTCACGGAGGAAATAAAGAAAATGAGGGTCAAGAGTAGTTGGAAAAGATATCCTTATGTCTCATCTAAAGACTTTAACACACATAATGCCAATATGACATTTTTGAGATTTATTAGAAGTTCTAAGGCTTTTTAGTAATCATACTAAATAAATATAGGAGAATTTTAGAAAACTTAAAAATAGATAAAAATAAATATTATAAAATAAATTTAAATGAAGCAATTTTTTTTTATACATTAAAAATTAATTTAATTACCTCAATACCCGTTAGGAGAATAACGGGTGTCACAAAAGCTTTAAATTCTTTTAAGCTTAACATCTTACTCACTACTCATTCTTTTCTCAGTTTTACATGCTTTTACGATTTTGACCTGAAACACAAAACCTTGACATTTTTGTCCCTGGAGCCAAAGACGACTGCTTTATACCAAAATGTTTAGTTTTTTGCAAGGATTAAAACTTACAAAAGCTCCTTGGTCAATGTTTTGCCAAGACGCTTAAAATTTTGTAAAATTCATAACTTGAAATCGGTATAGAATTTCGCAAACCGTCTATGATTCCTAATTGCTTCAATGAGATCTACAACTTTCGTATTTAACTTTTCACAAAAATCAGTCATCTTAATGACATTCTTGGAAAGCCATAATCAGAATCAACATTTTTCGGCTTACTCTAATCGAAATTCGAGTAGGATTTCTTCACAAAAGTTGTCCGGCTTGACGTTCCCAATAAATATCATGTTAAATCTAGAGGATAATTCAGCCTCTAAGGACCTCAAACATTTAATTTTTTCAAAAATGCCCTTAGACACTATTTTTATACCTAATTTATCTTAGCTTGATTTTCTAAGGTTTAATCTCATTTAAACCTTTTCAATTATTTAATCAAGTAGTTATTACATAAACAAAACATGTCATAATATTTTTCTTACATGCCATGCTCAAAATCATTTCATCAAGCACTTACAATGCTAAAACTTGAAGTTTAAGGCAAAGTTTATTATACTTTGTCTTTCTAACTTAAAACCTTAGTTTTTCAACTTTCCTCTCATCATCGTCATCAATATAGCACACCAACTAAACATGCCATTGTATTTATATTACATGTTATAGTCCACATATTATAAAACCAATCATAGAACCCGTGAAAATCAACAAACTTTTATGACTAGGATTTGAGTTCTAACCATGAAATTTCTCAAGTTTTTTGATCCTCCTCAAGAGTGCTTGTGTGATGACCCACCTTTGTGGACAGTCACTTAACTTTCTTAAATATCGCTCTTAAACATTAATCTTACTTACTTAGTAAGAAAAATACTAAATTAAAAATATTTTTTTTCTTTTAAAACATTCTGAAAAAGCTGTTGCGACTTCTGTCGCAATTTGAGTTGAGACATTGTTCCACGCTTGACTTTAAAATCATTTCAAATTATTTCTTAAAACTTAATAAGAAACGTTAACTGAATCGTAACTTAAAACTTATTTTTATTATTATATAAAACATTTCATAAAATACATATCTTAAAACTTTGAAAACATTTCATAAAACTTTGATTTTCTTAGAACTTTGAAAACACTACATTAAATAGTAGAAAACCTTTTCTTTGAGCAGCGGAAGCAAACTGTGGTGGTATCAATACCCAAATCTTCGTATCTATCCTCCCCAGCACCTAGCTCTTTTAACAAGTCCTGCTGATCACCCATAAGACTACCTACAGCATGAAGAAACTTTTAATGAGCTTACGCTGAGTAAGTTCAAACAAAATCTCACAAATCATTTTCACACGCTTTAAAAGCTTTTCTCATAAACACCTTTCTCTTAAAATTTTTTTCATAAACATTTTGAAAAACGTTTTTTTTCATAAACGTTTTCCATAAAATATTTCTGAAACATTTTGCATAAATATTTTTCGTAAAATATTTCTTGAATGTTTTTCTTAAAACGTCGTTCATAAACCTTTTTTTGAAAACATGAAAATATTTTTCATAAACATTTAACGTAAAACATTTCTTAGAATGTTTTCCATAAAATATAAATATTCCACAACAAGGAAAACAAGCAAAATCAAAATGCATGTTTCCATTTATACTCAATTATGAACTTTCAGTTATGAGCGTTTTTATGAACATTCTTTTCTTACTTTAACTTTCTATCTTTGTTTCTTAACTTTTCTTATCTTACTTTAGTGTTCGTACCAACATCATTAATCATGAGATCATAAAATAGAGCTTTCCTTGTAGAAGACTTGAGACCATTGAACACCGAAGTCATGTACCTCACATCAAGGAGGTCAAAACTTTAACTTTGCTTATGTACCTCATATTAAGGAGGCTGGTACGACACTTTTTTTTATCTTTACTTTACCTTCTTTTTAACTTTAGTGAGCATATCAAATGAAATCACATTATATGTAAACACATTTGCAAATCATAACCTGTACTGTAAAACTCATTGCATGACAAATGCAATATAAAAATTATAACTTAAACTGTAAAACATTATGCATTAACAAATTGCAAACATATTTTAAACATAATTATTGAAAATACATTGCAAACTTTTACTTAATCTTTAAAACTTTATGTATAACAAGTGAAAACATACTTTAAAAACAACTTGTGCAACATTTGCAAACATATATATAAACAATTGAAAATCATTTACTTCATGTTGTAGGTCAGATTTGAATTTATCTAGACTATGCTCTAGCGTTCTCTATTCCATTCCTTTTCTTTTCATTAGACGGCCTCTGTGTCCTAAACTTTGCCAACCTTTTTGGTCCTCCACTTGTGAGACTAAACTCGCTTAGAATCCTCCAAAGTTGCAAAACTTTGCACTAAAACACTAAAACTTGCTTTAAGCTTGGTTGGAGGTTTGTATCCATCAAACTTTGATAGAAAAATTACCCAATGGGCTGCCGAGTCTAGGGGAAAAAATGGAAAATTTTCTTTTCTTTCTTTCTTTCCTTCCTTCCTTCCTTTGCATGTTTTGCTTGGTGGAAACCAACCTTTGGTCTCTTTTTGAAGCTAAATATAAAGGAAACAAAGGGGTAAGGTGGCCTTTCTCCACCCATGGAGTGTCCCCCTTTTTTTTTTTTTTTTCCTTTTTTTCCCTTTTTTTATTTTCTTTTTGGTGACTAATCACCCTAATTATTATTAGGGTTAACTTGGCCTTTTATGATTGGGCCATATTAGTAAATATGGTGGCCCAATCAAAACTCTCAAGGTGTTCCCTTAGTGGGTCCCACAAAACTTTTTATACAATCTAAATTTATACTGCAGTATTTTTTCATATACTATCGGTATTCTTTTCTATACTGTTCATGAGGTCCCACAACCTTCTATACTTATTTACATCCATCACATAATGTAATTCCAACATTATCTAACTTTGTATAATCTAAATTTATACTGACAGTATTTTTCTTATACTGCTGGTACATTCTCTATAATGTTACAGTATTCTTTATTCATCCATATTCTCCAAACAATATTATTCCTATATTGCTTCAACTTAAACAGTCTAATTCCTGTACTGTCTCTATAATGTTACAGTATTCTTTATTCATCCATATTCTCCAAACAATATTATTCCTATATTGCTTCAACTTAAACAGTCTAATTTCTACACTGCATTACTTTTACAGTGTAATTTTTATACTATATAATTTTATCAGTATACTTTCTTACACTGCATTATTTTAGTACTGTATAATTTTTTCATATTATTATACAATATTTTTCTTAAACTGTATTTTTATCTTAGCATTTGTTGTAACACAATTCGCAACAATTAAGCTTCCTAGCTTATTTTCATATTATTCCTTCTTTATTTAAGGCTATGGCATGATTCTTACCCTTGAAAATCCTGTTTTTTGCTTTTATGGATTTTATCATAAGAATTGAATTAAACAATAATCCTTAAATTATTGCATTTTTACTGTGCTTAAAATGCTCAGGTATTACAGCTTGAACTTGACTAACTTTACTTGACATAAACTATAGCAAAACTCCCATCAAAACTCATCCATAAACTCAAGACAACTACTAAAATCCATGACAAAAAGTTTAGATTTTTTCCTCCAAAAGTGATCAATCTTGATCTACAACACTTAACCTTGATGTAAAACTTGATTGGAGTTTGAATCTTTAAGAAAATTTTAGAGGGAACACCTAGAGGGGTTGCCAGTTTTCGTTAGAGAAAAGGGAGAGCTTTTTCTTCAATTGTTGTATGGAATAGATGAGTATACATGGGATTTTTTTTCTAACTTTGATGCCTCACCATTTTAGTCATTACTTTAACACATTTGTGGTGAAAGTTAGGCTGCAAATCCATGATGAAAATTTGAATGACCTAGGGACGGATGTGGGAGATTTTCCACCATTTGGGTAGCACCAAGTGGGCCCCACATCATCCTTTTAACAGTTCAAATTTACACTAACAGTATTTTTTCTATACGGCTGTATAATTTTTCTATATTGTTATAAACTTATATAGTATTTCTTACTCATCTATATCCTTCACACAATATAATTTTTATACTGGTTAACTTTATACAGTCTAATTTCTATACTGTATTATTTTTACAGTATAATTTCTACATTGCTTAACTTTATCAGTGTAATTCCTTACACTGCATCACTTTTACGGCATAATTTTCATACTGCATAATTTTATTAGTATAATTTTTTACGTTGTATTATTTTATTAATATAATCCTTATACCATATTATTCTAAGACTGTATAATTTTTTTATATTTTTATACAATATTTTACTTAAACTATATTTTTGTTAACATTTGTTGCAACACATTTTGCAACAATTAAGCTTTTCAGCTTATGCTCATATCTTTCCTTTCTTGTTTAAGACTATGACATGATTTTTAACTTTAAAAATCTCATTTTTTATTTTTACAGAATCTATCATAAAAATCAATTAAAAAAATAATTCTTATTACACGTATTTTGCTTATCATAATCTTTAATAATTGTATTTACAATATACTAAAAATGCTGGGATGTCACAGTAACTCTCACTGTTTTGGTAGGACTTATGCTTTGCTTGAAAAACAAATTGACCTCAAAGGTCACCAAAATCATATCTCTTTGAGGTCTTATCTAAACTTTGTTTGAAAGAAAAGTTTTTCAAACTTAAATTTCAAAGTATGAAAAACCTAGTTCCTAGCCTTCACTCATAATAAACATACACAAGCACACCACGTAAACATGCCATAAAATTCCTTAAATATGCCATAGTCCATTTTTAAGCAACTACATATCAAGTTTGATAAAAAGAAATCAAAACAACAACAACAAACTTGAAAATAAATGATAAAGCTTTTTACAAAAGGGTTTGTGAACTTGCAAGTCTCTGCAAAACTTGATCTTGTCTACCTTCCTAGATATAAATCGTAGCAAGAAGATCCCCATCAAAATTCCCTCTAAACCCAAGAAAACTCCAGTAACACATGAGAAAATTCTAGGATTTACCTTCTAGAATTACCTTTCCTTGAACTTAGCAATTGGTCTTGATCTTTACTATTGATTAAGAGGTGGATTTTTTAGTTTTTTTGTAGCAAAGAAAATTTGGAGGGGACACTCTAGAGGTTGCCGAACCCAAAGGGAAAAAGTGAAGTAATTTTTTGTTCTGAATTTTACATGGATAAGATCATCTTCTAAGTGCAATTTATTACCACTGATGACTCATAATGCATAGTCATCACTTTTGAACTTTTGTGGTAATTTCTTGGCTCAAAAGCCACGAGCAACATCTAGCCAAATCTATGGATGTGGCAAAATTCCACCCTTTTGGGTGGCATTTTATGTTGGGTCTTACAAATTTTACATAGTGTAATTTTATACCGTTATATTTTTCCTATACCGTTAATAAAAAAAATTAAGGAAATATATTCTTAAATAATCTAGGATATAATAACTTACTTTTTACCTACCTTTTCTAATCCCGATACAGTATCTTATATATTTATGTTTTGCTTAAACAGTATAATTGCACTGTATTGTATATCTTTTTACCTTTGTGTGTCTTCCTATACTGTATTTCATTAACTGATGAACTGTTTACATAGAATCCTTTACCTAGTTTAAATGATTGGTAATTAGTCATTGTTATACTATTTTGGATTATGGCATGCTTTTCTACTTTAATTAACACTTTTATCTTTTACTAATTTATACCAAAATATTATAATTGATTGTGATATAAATTTAATTTTGAAGATATTATTTACAAATTTTTGAGTATTTAAACTCATAAAAATTCGTATATTAACAATATCCTGAATTGCATAAAATTTACAGACAAAATATATATTAACATAATCCATATATAATTTATATTTTATCATAATTTTATAAAAATACAAGCTATTAGGGAAAGTTCATTAATTAAATCCAAATAAATTTTGGATTTAAATTAATAAATTTTTCTAAGCATTATAATAGTAGACCATTTTCTTCCTCTTTCTTTGTTTCTTTTTATCTCTTATTCTATTATTGTCAAAGCCTAAAGATGAACCAATCGTCGACGTAATCAGGTTCAAGCATCATCGTCGCAAGGCTAGGCGAAAAATAACACAATGGGTGCATTGAGAGAACCTCTTGACAACAACGTTCATCTGTTTCTAGTTCCTTTTTTTTATTTGAAGGAGAATGATGTTAAGTTTCCATTTGTTGCTAGTTTCTAAAATAGATATGTTAATCTAAGTTGTTGTATGTAAATGGTATTAATTTTTATTAATTTCTATACATTGTTTGAGTATTTTTCTAGATGATTTACAAAAGTTTTTATAACTATTGAAATAAGTAAGATGAGACAGAGGAATAGAAGAAAAAAAAAACCTAAATGAAAGATATAAAGGAAAAGTTAGACATATAGCATGATTTTATTAGTTATAAGGTAAATTTCACATATTCCCCCTGAATTATGTTACTGATATCAATATATCCCTGAAACTTTAGAACATATATATTGTGCCCCTTGAGGTATAATATTTCTCTAAATGCACTCCCCAAACTTTAAAAACATTGTTTTTGAAGGGAATTGTTGAATTTTCATTGAATTTAAGATTAGATATGATATTTAAGGGTTAATATGAATGTTCTTGTCATTTTAAATGAACTAGGCGGACACTAGACTCACATATGTTCTATCTTTAAAGTACCTACTCAAAAGTGAGAAAAAGATGGAGGTGAAGTAGAGAAATACCATAATTCAAGTTGGTTTTTTTAAAGATTATGAATAAACTGATAAATTTATCCTTTTAATGAGGGTAACAAGTATTACTTTGCCCAAAAAACAACATATTTCAAAGTTGAATTTAGAGAAGCGTTATAGTTCAAGGGGTATCACGGGTATGTTTTGAAGTTTAGGGGATATTTTGATACAAGTGATATAGTTTAGAAAGAATTCATAAAATTTATCTTTAGTTATATAAATATAACAAACTAAAATTAAAATATTTTACAAATAACAAAAGTTAAAGTTATTAAATTAATTATTCAAAAAATTATTAAAATAATTTGTATGTAATTTAAAGTCCAAAATTTGAATACTATTATAATAACTATTCTTTTTCGAAAGGGAAATTTTATACCCAACTAAATAAAGTACATATTTATATATAGTCGTAAATGACCACCTAGTAGAAGATAATTTGTCCCTAAACATTGGTTGAATGCACCAGTTCGAACGGATGAATTATAAAGACAAATTATAAGTGTCGAGACCTAAAAACAAGAACTCGCTTGGCACATAAATTTGAACTCTTATTATAACAACTATTATGTAACTTTATTGTTTTTAAAATATTTAAAAAATGTTATATTTTAACTCGATTCTCATTAATTTTGTCATGTATAACCTTTTGAATGAAAAATGGTTTAGAAGTCAGAAACCAAATAAGATTTACGCTACATATGTCACATATTTTCGACTTGGATTGATTTATGTCACCAGCCTAAAAACTATTTAAAAATTTGTCACAATGGCATAATTAAAATACCCCCATCCTTCTCACATTTTACCCTCCTCCCCCCACACTCATTTCCCTTGATAGTTTGCAAGGCTAAAGCGCGATCTTTTAGAGATGGAGATCATCATGGAGATGTGTCGGAGACAGTTAAAGATTGGTGATCTCCTTTTTGGTCCTTTTCTTCTCCCACTGTTGAGATGAGATCGGTCATTGCTCGCTTGTATCGTTGTCAGAGATAGGACAGCAACCCACCACATACAAGGTCCAGACCTGCAGAAAGCAAGTCACGCTATGTGGAGCAGCCGCTGCGGGGGGAGATCCGTTGGATCTCGTTCTTGCACAGGGAGATTTCTCCTCATTATGTACAATTTGCATCATGCTGGAGCTTCCCACGATGAACGTCGTTTTTTTCCTTCTCTGCTTTCTTTGAAAGATTTTTCATTCTCTGTGATTTTTTTTGGCTATTCTATGTAATTTTTTGTGTGTTTTTTTTAAAAAATTGAGTAACTTTGGAAATTTTCTTGTATTTTTATATGATTATATGTCATTTATGTGTTTTTATTTTTTTTTATTTTTAAGTAATTTTTATAAATTTTTTGTTTGTTTATTTTATTTTATTTTTACACATGTCATGGTAGCTTCCACCATCAGAATTGGCACTTTTGGCAGATACTGGCCAATATCTCGATGAACACCTGTCGAAATCAGTGAAGATTTCGAATATTGGTTAGTAACTATGACGGATACCAAACGTGTCATTTAAGGATATATTTGGTATTTTATTATAGTGTGATAATGAACATTTGTATTTTTCTTAAATGGCATAAATCAATGGTCAATTTGAGGAATACTACTTCTGTGGCATTGTTTGTTAATTTTACCACTTCTATAAAAAAGTTTAAAATATGTCACTTTTAAAGAATATAAAGACATGATTGATTATAAGTATTTTGGTAAAAGTTAGATAAACATTATTATCTTATGGTATTTTGGCTTTTTTAACTAAAGGAAATGGTATGAATTAAAGAAAGCAAAAAATAGTGGTAAACACAATAGTAATGGCAAAGAAATGCCATGCCACCTAATTTACTCCACTAATCAATCTAAACTTTATTTTTGTAGAATATAAAAAAATTGCACTAAATAATACTATTTTAATTTTTATTGTAAGTAAATAGCACAATTTTAAAAATATTAAAATATACAACATTTTTGTATGCTTTTTTTTAAACACCAAAATTCTAAAATTTACCCCTATCTTTTTCATATCTTTCAAAAAGAAAACCCTATATCCACTTTCTCCTCTCCTTCCTTTCTCCTCCTTTTTTTCTCTCTAGCCCCGGCAACAACTTTGGTGACCTCGTGCGACTTCGGCAACCTCTCCCACTGTGACTCTGGTGAGGAATCTGGTGCTTTCCCTTCGCGATGGCGCCTCCCTCCGTAACTCCGGCACTTCCCTCTACAACTCCAACACCTCCTTCTGCGACTCTTGTGCTCTTTCTCTCGTGAATTCGATGACTTCTTCCGACGCAACTCTTGCAATCTTCCTTACGACTCTGACGACGACGGTGTGCGTGATTTCGACCTCGTGATTTTCGTTCATCTTTGATTTCTGCCTCCCACAATGGCTCCAGCGATCTAGAAACATAGGAGAGGAAGAGATAGGAATGGGGAGGGAAACAAATCGAAAAGGGAAGAGAGAGAAAGAGAGGAAGAAAAAAAGAAAAAAAAATTAAATGTTAATAATTAATAGGAGTTTTTTTTGTAATTCAACTAGTTAATAAATAAGCATTTAGATTTTTTGCCTATTTATTAATTTTATTTTAAATTTGAGCTATTAATTTTTATTCTGTTATAAGTTTGGTTTGTTTTTCTAATTTTTCCCATAATAGACGTAAAGAGCTCAAGTCAAATCCTACGACCAGTAAAGAGCCCAAATCTCTGAATGGGCCTATGAAATGCTCAGCCCTGCACTTTTTAAAGCACGCTTACTTTATCTTTTGTTTGTGGAGAAGAGACCGGGGAAAATAAAGAAAGAAGAAAAATAATAAAAAAATTAAAAAAAATAAAAGAAAAGAAAATAAAAGCAAAGCGGGGGGCAAAGGGAGGGACATCTGCAGAACTTGCTAAAATCATCCAGCATCTTCTGTCCCCTTGCTCCAACTTTTTTTTTAAAATTTTAAGAGAGAGAAATCAAATCACATTTCCTGATTCATCTGAAGATTTTTACCTGCAAATTAGAATATTTTACAAACAAACTTAAACTCTGTATATACATACATACATACACGCACACACACACAATAAACAGGAAGAGGCGAGAAAGGTCCTGATGCTGCGATGGAGCTGCGTAGCGACAGTGGAAATGATGGAGACGGAAACGGCGGCAGCACCGTCGAGTCAGCTGCAGGCTATGGCGGGCAATGCCAATGGCAGCCAGGGTAACGCTGTTTGGGACTTGCTCACGTTGGCTCGCCAGCTTATTAACCAAGGCAAGCCTTCCCAGGCCCTCCAAGCGGTAAATTTCTCAACTTTCAAATCTCTCTCGATTTGCTTCTTTCGAATTTTGTTTTCTTGTATTGTTTTTTGGGTATGAAGTTTGGATGTTCCAATTATTATTGCAAAAGAATAGAAAGTATTCTTTTTAGAGTGTCCTTCAATTAAAGTTCTTTTTTTTTTTTTTTTGTTGGGCGGTTAAAGCTCTGCTTGCTAGGGGTTTCTATTTGGTTTTGGTTGTATTTTCTAGTTGGGAAACTAACAGGGTATGAGAATCACCTGATTTTGATTGAGCCCTTGTAAATTGTAATTTGTGCTCTCTAATTTGTTGCTTGTTAGGTTTTAGTTTGGCCTAGCTTGTGTAAAGCCGATTTACTTAATTGGAAAAAAGTCGCTCTTTTTAGTTTAATTTTTCAATTATTCGGACTATCAGCATAATTTTGGAGGGTGAGGTGGAAGATGGGAGGAAATTAGACTTGTTTTACGTTTTAGATTTTGACCATACTAAAGGGTATTATATGGTGTTTAATAAAATCATGAATGTGGTCTTGGGGAATGTCTTTAGAGTTCAATGCTACAATGGGTTTAGCTTTGATTGAATTTTAGCTTTCTCATGATATGCATTGCCATTGTTATCTTAGAAAAAGCTCTCTTCCCTTCCACTGCTTACTTTGATTTCGATCCGTTGTTTATGGGAGAGATGAACTTGTTTTGTATTGTTAACTGTTGGCAAAGCGATAATCTTGGACCGGCCATGGCATGGTTCTAATGCATGGCTTGGGGAAGCGTTTTAAAGGGTTTCTAATCCAGCTTTAGACTGGAAAACAGAACTTACTAGGCAATGTTACTTTTCGGGAGGAGTTCTCTTGGTTCTAGTGGTTGATACCAAAAGAGGGTTCACATCCATATGATACATTTTTTTTAATTAGAAAAACGAGCAGAGAGAAAATCAGGCTAACTGCTTTGCTATGTTTGTGTGGTTGTACGCACTGCATAGAGTAAGAAAGCGTATTGTGTTGAAGATTTACCAAAACGTCACTATTGTTGGGGTAGTTATAGCCTTATAGGCATATCATCTCACTTTCATTATGCCCTTAAAGGTACATAAATCTTCTTCACATTTGGTCTCTTTATGTTAGATTATCAACCAAATGGCTTAAAATGCATCCAGTTGCCACATAGAGAAAAATATATTCGCAACAGAATGACAAAAACAATTTCCTTGTACACAGCTCTTTGTATGTAAATACGTACTAATGCAGCTTTTGGAATAGGTGGTGATGGCAGTAAGAACCAGAGGTGGGGAGGAGGCCGTGTTTCACTCCTTGCATCGTGCCCGAGAGTTATACAAAAGCAGATTGCAAGAAAATGCGGCAGTTGATCAGCTAGCATCCTTATTTGCGGAATGTGTCATTGCCGAAGCCCGGCCTTTAGAAACTGAACAACAACTGGATGATGCAGGCGATCAATGGGTTGTGCCTGATGCTCATGGAAGCTCTATACTGGCTGAAACTGGTAGAATGCAGGTTGTGTTGGACGCATTCTCGGACGGGGGTAGCTTCATATGTTTAAAATGTGGGGGTCTCGTTAGCAACCACCGCAAAGATGAGCACAACGCATACTGGTGTTGCCAAATATGATGGGGGCTTTGTAGCAAGGAGTGAAATATTTGTACTCACTTGTGCTATGTGCTTCATCATCGCATGCCATTTTCCTATGTATTGGTGTACCTGAGATCTGAGTGAGTAGTAGCTGTATTCCTGATTTGCAACTACTAGAAAGCAAGGTATGGAATGATTCAGGAGGATGAGGGCATGGGTTGGTTCAATAGTGTAGAGTGTTGAATTTATTTTCTTATACAGAGATCTTGTAAAAATTTTAAAGTAATAAGTTATTCGGATGGTGGATGTCAGTTTATGTACTTATTCCTAATAAAAAAACTGCCATCATCCTTTATATTGGATTTTTATTCAACTTGTGTGATCTCTTTCTCTTCGAGCGATCTTATTAAGAGATGATAACTTTGTTGTTAACAAAATAATAAAAAGTAGTTTAAAAAATACACTATGTATTAGATTAAAGTGATAGTTTTGTGGGCAATAAGTTATAACTACGTGTGGGGTTGTTCCTTTTTTTTTTTTAACTAGTTGTGTTTTAGATTTGTACCGATACATCATGATAAGACGGCAATGATCGTCTGTGAAATGCAGCGGACTGCGGTCGTGCAGAATTTTTTTTTCTCGGCGTGAACACAGCTGTATGAGTACAGGGTGAAGCACGCTGACAAACAAACAAACAAAAACAAAATTCTTCTCTAATTTTAAGTAAAATATGACATTTCACCATACATTGTTAAGAATTATGAAAGTATTTGTTAAGAATTATGAAAGTATTGATTTAGATTGTTAATCTCCTCAAATTTTCCATCAAGTGAAATTCGATATGTAACCTTAAAATTATTGGAAATTATATATTATTTTGATTTTCTTAATGGAATATAGCACGCATGTCCAATTTTAAGCAAAAGGTGAACTTTTTCACGTGTAGTGGCATTTTTAGTCTTGAACTTTTAGCATAGTGATATTTTGGTTCACGAACTTTTAATTTTGACAAATTAATCTTTAAACTTTTATTTTTTGACAGTTTTAGTCAATGACACTCAGACAACCAATTTCTAAAATTTAGAGTAGATAATCACATTCTTATGCAATTTAGAGTAGATAATCACATTCTTATTGCATGCAAAATAACTGAAAATTTTTCATAAATAATTACAAAAAGTGGTAAAGAATGTCGTTATTTATCAACTTTTTAGAGTCTAATTGTGCCAAAATTGAAAATTTAAAGACCAAAATTTCACTATACCTAATGTTCAAGGACTGATGGTGCCAATGATCTTTTTTTGTCTTTTGTAAAAGAAAAATTAACAAATATTAAAGATGTGACGATGTAAAAGGGAGGCGTCAAAGATTAAGTAATCTAAATACAAATCCTATGGGGCTCAAATTCGTCAATTCCTGTCGTTTGCAAGCCTTGGATTGGAGTAACTACCACTCAACCAAATCAGAGAGACCATAAATAAACACAATAGTAAATTATTGGAGGAACTACGGAAACTTGACTTAATTTTGATCGAATCCTTTCATTCTGTTTTATATAATACTAAACAAAAAAACTGTATACAATATGTCAATATCCAATCGCTTTCAATGAAACAACTATAATGCTTATACACAACAAGCGATAGAGAAATAAACTTTCTTCAAAAGAATTTCCCTTTTGCTGTGAATTTTGCGACGCACAAAAACTGCTACAGGGTGTTTATATTGTGTTTACACACAATAAAAACTATCACAACTTTAAACACAAGAATAAAAAATGAAAGATAAAAAGGGCAAAAAAAAAAAAAAAAGCCTTTCATACACATCTATACGACTATAGAATAATTTCTTGAATTCTGTTGTTGAGAGATATATTCAAAAGTTTATATGCACCTTCTTGCTCGAAAGATGCTCTCACCAATGGGTCATATGACTTGCACTGTCACTCACACCTTTGGTGTCTTCTTCTAACTATACGTGGATGATAACCTCAGCAGCATCACCACAGCTTTGCAAAATGTACCAAGTGTCGTAACCATGACAAAAATTTCAAGATTATAAAACCTAATCTTCCCAATATTCAGGCAATCATCCTTGACATAAGCAGAGATCCTCAACAGCTACTTACAGCACGCTGTATCCGTCATTTTATAAACACAATGTGAGGTTCCGATGGAAGATGTTATTGTAAAAGAAAATGCGAGTTAATGAAATTCATTAGGTGTCTATGTTACCTGCACTTATTACTATATCTCCCTATGCTACGTGTTTGGGGTTGGGGATCAATGCTTGTAGGCCAAGGAAGAAATGTGGGCAACAAAAAGCTGGTGAACCACAAACATCCAAAATCACATCCCATTACTACTTCTAACAGCTTGTAGCCGAGGCCTGGCCCTTACGAGTGTCTCATCACTCTGTCTAATCCATTCTGAGAGTCTCCATGGCTTCTGCCATTTCCACTTGAATTGTAACAGCCACTGATGATGGCTCCTCTTCCACCTCCATAGCTTTCCAGACCGTCCTAGAACTGCTAACCTTTTCACTGACAACTGCCCGATGGGCACCATCTGCATTAACAAATTCCAGATACACTATGTGAGAGGGAAGACGTGTAAAAAATTCATAAACCAAGGAGCAGGAAGTTAAGCAATTGACCTTTCGTGTATCAACGAATGCTGCTGATTCCTTGATTGAGCCATTAGCAATGCCTCCTGTATATCTTATCTGCTTAGATGCTGGCACAGGAACTGGAGATGGGGGACTGCTCATTTCGTCAGTGGAGTGTTCCAATGAATTGGGTGAGTTCCCCTGCTGGACAGAAAAAAGAGTTGAAATGGACTAACAGCAACAAGAAAATTTCCAACATACTTGTGTCTTTTAAAGCCCTTGGTTTATTGATCAAGTTTTATCAAACATTTTAGTACAACGATAAATTTTTTGATGATTAAACACAGTTTCATACGTTTGAAAATTATTTGAAGTTGCTAAGGCAAAAGATAGTCTCACCGAAGCTGATGTAGCCAAAGCAATTGCAACTGCTTGCTCTCTCAATTTTAGTTCCTTCTCAACTTCCTTTTTTCGGATCTCACTCTGCCGTAAGAGACCGACCAGTTCTTTAAGTTGCTCTTGCATTTCCTTAATTTCAAGTTCCTTATCCCATAATTGGCACCTATCCAGTGTCAAGAAGACAAGCATTCATATTTAAAATCTTCATGCAAAAATTAAAATCCACGTACTTTAATCAATTAAATGTTAGGCAGTGTCAGACTAACACTTCATTGTCAAGTTTCAGTTTCCAAGCCCAAGCAAAAAAAATAAAAAAAAAGAAGCTGGTATTTTTGAAAGAAGTTGATACAACTGGATGAGATTCCATGGCAAAAAAAAAAAAAAAATGGGGAATTGAAAATGCACCTTGCATCTGCAACAGAATTAAACATGTATTGAAGCAAATTCTTTGCATCTCCCATTGATCGTAGCTGGTTCCAACGTCCACGGTTAGTAAACGCACGCTCCCGTTCTTCTGCCTCTGAAAGTTGTGACGCCATTGCTACAAGCGAGTTGGATGACATGCTCAGCATGTTCTCAAGTGAAGACATCCTTGCCATTCTTGCATTTGGCGACATAGAGCACACTCTGCAAGAGAAATCAAGCAGTAAAGCCAACAGGTTACAGAGAACAAATTGGCGGACAAGGGTAGTGGTGGAAGTCTCTTTTAAGGGTATTTTTTTTTTTCTTCTTCAAAACACAGATTTACCTTGCAAAACCATTCTTTCCTCTTGGAGGACTAAGGCGTTTTGAAGCAAATTCATCCACTTGCTTCAGCATGGCCAACTCTTCTGCTAGTGCAGCTCGCCTGAAGATTACAGCATAATTTGACAGCAAATACTGGTTTATTTACAAAGTAAGAGTAAATAGAGAGACATTTACATACACTTGACTTTGCTTCTCATATTCATAACGAACTTCGTGCACATTGACCATCACTTCTAGCTCATTATCAAGCCAACGTTGTAAAGATTTCTCATTGCTCTGGCGATGCAATTCAAGTTAAAAAAAAATAGCAAACAAACACATACCAAGAGATGAAGCAAAGATCATTACCTGTCCATTTGTTCCATTCCCATTGACAACAACTGGTAAATGACACAAATTAGAGAATCAGTGCGAGAAGGGCTTAAGGTATGACTAATATGTGTTTTCATGAGAGAATAGTTGGATTGTAATGCATTTTGTAAAAATCAGACCACGTACTCTATGACAAAGATTTGGAATTCCTCATACCTGAGTTGTCACGAGCAGAAGATTTGCGAGCTTCTAGTAATTCCTTTAGCCTCTTAGTAGCCATTGCAGCCTCCTCAGTCTTTCTTTGAAGAACCTTCAAGAAAGAATTGAATTAACTGTTAACTTTGATTACTTTTTTCCGCTAGTCTTTTAACGCTAGAATTGAACTATTATCATTGCAGATGGAGCCTGACAGTGTAACCTGCAGGCTGCAACAATGCTTGGCTTTCAAATCTCATTCTCTCTTCAAAATTTGACAACGATAAAAGTTAAAAGTTGACTCACTAAGAGCTTAAGTTCTTTGAACTGAAGACCTTAGCGTAAAAGATTAAACAAGCAACCAACAGCTAATTGCTCACCAATTTCTGACGCTGGTTTAGAGCTTGCAGCTTATGCCTTTCATATTCATTTCTTCTGCCCTCCTTCCGTAGCTATTAACAAATCAATTCCAAAAAATTGGTGTAAGACAATAATATGGCAAGCAATAAGATATAAGAGAGAGCAATAATGTAAGAAAACTTGTGGATGAGTGAATGGAACTATAAAAGGCATAAGACAAAAAACTCGACTGAACATCAACTACCAATCATGATAAATGAAGTCATTTTATGGGGTAATTCCGAACTTTCATGAATGGGTTGGCTAAAAAAGATTTACTTAAACGCAAAGTGGCATGGATGAAAATACCATATTTGAAAAACAACAGTAGTTCACAGGATTTAAAAAGCAGAAAAAAGAAAGTAACTAACGTCGTATTGTGTGAATTGGCATACACATTCAAATTTAAAAAAAAAAAACTTATAAAGCAGTATACCTGCAGCAATTCCTTCTCTCGAGACGCTCTCCATTGTCGAAATTGTTCTGCTTCTTGCTTTATTCTATGTTGCAATTGAACCTTTAAATGATAAACAGAAGCAGATTGAGTGGAGAGACTGTATTATTGAAATTGGAAAAATTATTACTTGTCTAGATATTTAAAAAAATTAAAATAGGAAATCAACCTTTTGTGCCTTTATAGACTGAATTTCATCCTGTAGTCGCTTTGCTGCTTCATCACTTTTCTGTTTTTGCTTCAAAAGCTGGACCTGGTTCTCTTGTTTCTTCTTAAGATCCAGAATCTGGGTGAATAAATTGTAAAGATTTTCAATTTTGGATTGCTATGAGGCTATTTTCTTAAGTTTAAAAGAGAAAACAACTTTCTGGCAGAACAATAGTAGTAACCTGTGCCTCAAGTGTTTTTAACTTCTGGGCATGGATATCTTGCAACTTCTGTCCATCAGAATAAGCGGCAAGGTTTTCAACTTCAGCTAGCAAGCGGTCTCTTTCTTGCTGCTTCAATTGAAACAAGTGAATATCATTTTTCTCAAGGAATAAAGTAATTGAAATCAAAAAAGCTTTAGCTTTAAGTTAACCTGAACGGCTCTTTTTTCGTCTTCTAATTCCATGATTTTCTTTCCAAAATGCTGCTTGAGCGCCATAGTGTCAGGAATCCCAAAAAGTTTCATCTCAGACTGCACAAGCATCAAAAGCAAAGATGCATATGATACGAAAAAGGCAGGCATCACAAACAAAAAAAACAAATACGGATAATATACAAGAGGGCATTAATAGTTTTCCATTTTAACCAAAAGAAAAAAAACAATGCATGAATCAATACCTCTTTCTCTTCCAGACGTTTATTGAGTTCATGCAACTCCATGTCCATAGAATTCTGCAGCAGTGTATGCTCCCATTCTTTTGCTACTTCTTCGTCAATTTCCCTGGTATCACCTGTTGAAATTCAAAATCCTCACCTATATAAATTGATCTAAAAAGATGGAAGCTTAAATCTATATGAACTGTCCCAAGAGTGCTGATGTACTTTGTTTCAGCTGACCGACTATATTATTTGGTGTTACTGTGAAATAATACCAAAAAGTCACCAATCTAGCTTACAAAAGAGAGAAGAACCATACTTGACATGGTTTCAGCCATTTGATAGTCGGCTGAGTCTACACTTTGCAAGCCCCTCTTAAGGCACTCATTTCTCACTGAGCAGGGAGTTCCATCCTGAAAGGTGTCATTTTAAAGACAGATTTTTATGGCATTTGGCTCAAAACAAAATAAAATAAAGGTATAAAAAGTGAAACAAGTAAGCAAACAAACAAAATTCAAATTATACATGTGGATCGAATAAAAAGTAAGATGAATCTCAAAGAGTGTAGCACATACTTGAGCTTCTCTTTCACGCTGCTCTACTGCAGGACATTTACTTCGATATTCATGAAGCTCGCGGCAAAGATCCTCATTAGCAGCTTCAAGCCAAGCAATTCTTTCCTTGAGAACCTGTTGCATGAATATCCAAAATAAATTAGGTAGAGAGAATAAATATGCATAGGTTAAATTTCTACCATTGAACATAACCCTCTTTTAATGGAAGAACTATAGTAGCCATCGACTCAGGTTTACCCTCTCATAGTTTCACGCCTCTGATATTACAAATCAGTTCACACAGTCATTCATAGAAGCTAATTAGTACCTGTATTTCATCCGCAGACCCTCCTCCCCGTGCACAAAGTTCGGCCTGCAGATACTCTAGTTGTTGGCGCATCTTCAGCATCTCATTGGACATGGGATCTCTATTGACCTGTTACAATTTTAAAAGGAAAAAACAGTTACATACACATAAAACCTTCATGAAGGCAGACAAACTTTGTCTAGATTTTGTATGAAAAAAGGAGGGAGAGGTATCAAAAGATCAAAACACCATTAGCAACTTACAATAGGTTTGTTTTGAATATTGCGGGCGCGATTTGCGTACTTCAAAGTGTTGAGGGTCTCCTCAGTATTGATGTCAGCAGGACTTATGCAGGCTGGAATTTGGCCAAAAAAAATATATATTGTAAACATAAGGATAAAATAGTTGATATAATGGTGGAGAAATTTTTCTTGCGAAAAGCGACAGGAATGTGCTGGCAATACATATTATGACGGATACAGAAGTATACTTCATATCATGTGTATCGTACATTTTATGACAAATTCATGTGAAAATCATAATGCAAGTGGTGATATTAAAATAAAATTCAGATATGTAGCAAGACTACACAAGCAACAGTATATACAGCTTATGAAAGCATCAAATCAAATATAAAAGGATGTTTTCAGTAGGAAAAAAACGATGCTTCTCAAGTCACCTATCATAACGGTCCGGCTGTTACCACCAAGTGAGTCCTGCCAAAATGCATAAATTTTAGCACACAATTAGAGATAGATAATCAATCAAGAATATAAGAAAATTACAAAAGAGTACAATAGAATGAAGCACATAATTTGAAATCAACAACAATTTTTTAACCCAAAAAAATAACAAAAAATTTTCAGACTCAAGAGTAACCAAAATTTATACGACTGAATCATGCTTCACTGGAATTTTTTGAATTTTTAACTTCAGGAATCATCCTAATTTCAGCCTTAAAAATGGAATTTAACTTTGTTGAGTTTCATTAAAAAAATTTAAGAAAAATAAAAAGCCAATTGGCATGAGACCTGGAAATAGGCACTGGAAATCATCCCAACAAGCAAATTCTAGCTAAAGAAAGCTTCATGCCTTTTTTTCCAATTGCCACTAATATAAAGCTTTGGGAAAAGGACAAAAATTAGCCCTTATAATAGAAGAGTAAAAATTTCTGGATTTATCAAACCTGCAAAAGCCGAGTGAGTTTACTGTCTCTATAAGGAACATGAACACCCTCTCTACGCTTCTTCTCATCCCCAAGTGCACTAATAACATTGCCAAGTGCAAGAAGGCCTTTATTAATATGAACACCTGTTTCAAGGAATAGAATGTCGACATGACTTACAAACAACCAGGAAGTAATGCATGAAACATTTTATAAATAATGCAACCAACCTTCCTTAAAACGTAGACCATCAGAACCTGTCCGCTTAGCTCGCTCTGAACCAGCAAGATCTACCAAGTGCAATTTGGCACACAGATATTCATCATTCATACTTTCATTGGGACTGTTATCGCCCGGAGATGCTGGATTAAGCTTACGCATCTGCTCTAATGTGATGGTGAAGATGGCATGTGAACGACTAAAACATACACAGAAAGTGACAAACGTCATTAGATCCAGGGAAATTTACTGAAGACACATCTGTCAGAAATCAACTAAATACAATATTTTTAAACATAGACTTCTAAACACTAAAAGACCAATGATTTTCATGATCTTTTTATTATCTTTAATTTGTTACGTAACAAAATTGAACTTGAATTCTTTATACAAGGAAGCATTCAGATTAGTAGGGTACAAATACAAAATTACTGCAACGGAATCCCTAAATGGGTAATTTCAATTTCTGAATATATAAAAGTTCAGGGCATTTAGAATTTATCCAGATCCTAAGAAAACATTATCAGATACATGTATTTTGAAATTCAGGATAAATACATAAATATTTTGAATAAAAGGATCAAGCATAGTTCACCTTGACTGGTTGTTCATATTTGTGCTCCCTGTTGCTCTACTTAACGACCCTTGTTCCAAGCAAGCAGCCATTTCTTTTAGTGTGCTGACACTAACTTCTGTAGATCCAGCCAATGTAATTACACCATTTGATGTTTCTCGAATTTGTATGGGCGGTTTCCCAGGAATTGTTACTTTTGCTGCATTCCCATTTGCAGCCTCTGGTTTGGTCACAAAAGTTGGATCCAGCAAGTCTCGTACTTCTTCTTTTAAAATCTGCAATCGATTGGTCAAAAAAGAGAAATAAGTGTATTGTTTTAACAGCACCAAAACATAGCTGATAAATTTTTTCTTTATTTTTTGGCCACCAATTATACAAATATTAATAATTTTTCTATTTAGTTTATGGTGTGGAGGCTGCATTGCAAGTAGACATTGTCAGCACCAACCAATTACAAACAACCATAATATAGTGTGGCATGGCGTCACTGCACAGCAGGAACAGTTGAATTTCTACAAATTAAAACACGAAAACAGAAAAAAAAAAGTTTTGGACAAACCTCAATGAAGGAAACATGCAATTGGAATTCACTTTGATGCTTCAGAGTTTCCATCTTGCTAAACAGAACATCCATAACTTGAGGGATTATTCCTGTTGTCTGGCACCCATCTTTGAAGCCAGTGCCCATGGTGTATGTTTTACCGGAACCCGTCTGCAATACACTAAGCAGTTAACCACGAGGAACAGGAAACTGCAAGGCATGCGTCGTTCTTTGCTCCACTATGATTGGTTTCTGGTAAGAAATACAAGAAATACAAGTCTTACCTGACCATAAGCAAGGACAGTAGCATTATATCCTTGGAACAAACCATCAACTAAGGGAGCAACACATTCTTCAAACATGGCCGATGAGGGGGTACCCGTGCTCCCATAGACATGATCAAAAGTAAATGAATGTGTGCCAATTTGTACCTGCATTATTTGCCATAAACAGCATGTTAAGCACACGTATTTTGGAGGATGGCCGTATGCATACAGATGTAGGGTCACTTGGGCGTTCTCAAGAAACTCAATTCTCAATTCTCCAAGTGTTGATACTGAGACTAGAACCCTAATTGGCCATGACATTTGGTCCCCCCTTTCCTCCCTCTATGAATAATGAAATTGAGGACATGGACTTTCTGCTGCACGTTCCATTGCAACCATTTCCACAACTCTTGGTAAATCCAACTAGTTAGCAGATATTCAGGAGTTTTCACTTTCCACGAAGAGGAATAAAAAAAAATGCAAGTAAATTAGTAATTTGCACTTTAACTGAAACTGTACTAGATTTTCATGATTAAGTCTTCCTTTGCCTTTTTTTCTTGGCAATTTGGTTGCTATGGATCCTCACAGTATATATTCTTTTTTTTTTTTTTTTTGAGGGTGCATAAATTATTTTTTAATAAAAACATATTCCCACTTCCCTCTAATTAACGTGTTATTACTAATTATTAGACATTCTCGTTTTGAGCCTCAAGTGCAGTTTAAGAACCAAATCCCCACCCAAAAAAAGGACCAAATCGGTACGGAGGGAAAAAAATGTAGGGGGTAAGAGTGCAATACACGGAACTTACCGAAACGACGAAGAATTATATCCAGAAAAGAAAAAGAAAAAGGAAAATCCAGACGGCGCCGAAATACTTGAGGGTTATGTTTGCACCCATACTAGCATTAATTCAAGAACATTAGCATTTCCCACGAACAATATACGCCTCTAAAAATCGTGGTTATTTTAATTTAATCCAAAGATATTCAGACAGTAATCCGGATTATTGGTAAATACCAACTCCCTCTAAAAATTAATACTCGAATTTTCTTCTGCTAACTGCTAGTGGATTCATAGGTGCTGTGCTGAACCCAAATAAGAAAAAAAAAAAAAAACAGTCGGTCGGTTAAATCCCATAAGGTAAACCCAAAGAAGCCTTTGGCAAGTCTGCCGAAGATTATCAGCTACCCATACATGTTTCATGATCACCAAACCAACTCAATCTAAATTGTTAACTAACTTCTCCTCACACAAGAATTATCAAATCCAATCATGCAATAAAATTAGCTAAATTCTACCAAACTTTTAGGTAAATATCTGAATTCCAATGACAATCAGATTATGACTTCGAAACGCAATTTTCCCATCATTCCCAAAAGAGATATTAAAAAAGAAATAAAGAGAAAACTTTATTCCTTTGGAAACCAGTAAGCATGTTTGGATCCAGATCTCTTGAAATAATTACGAATTTAATAGAATTTACTCCGTTGACAAGCAAAGCACTCAAAAAGCAGCCAAAGAGAGCGAAGTAGCAAACGACATTATTGAGTGAACGGTGAGAGTTTTTCAGTTTTGACCTGAGGCTTCCCAGGGACGACAGTGACGCAGTCTTTACATCCCTGAAGCTTCTCGTCCCCGATAAGCGGTCGGATGTGAACCGCAACCTTCACACAGCAATCCTCCCCCCCTGAAGCTTCCATTGCAAGCACAAACCACAACAGAGAGAGGAGAACAACACGAACAGACCTTCCAGATTTGAGTGATGGAGAGAGAAAGTGAAAGTCTTGCTCTGAATGACTTCTTATTCTGAAAACGAATGAATGAATGAATGATCAATCAACTTTCTCTAAGAAAACCGTTCGCATTGTCTGAAAAAAATTTGGAGACGGGCAGTGAAAGTGATACGGCAACTATAGACAGAGAGGAAAAAAAACCGGAGAGAGAAACAACAAAAGAGAAGCCGTATATGAGTCCTCTGTCTTTTTTTTTTTTTGGGTTCCCAGACAATCTTGTAGAGAGAGAAAGTAAAAATAGTTGGCCATTGAAAGAGAGAGAAAGAAAAAGGGAAAAGGGTAGTTGGGGGAATTAGAGATTGAGAGTTACAGAGAGAAGAGAGAGAAGAGAGAGGAGAGAGAAAGAGAGTGGTGTGGGGGCAATAGAAGAAGCAGCAGGTAAACTGCAAAGCACAACAACCACTATCATTTTCCTTGAGCTTCACTGCACTACAGCCCAGAGACGGTTGCGTTCCTCTCACTTTTTTTCCCCTCTTCTTACACATTCCCCATTTTACCCCTCCCTTTCCTTAATGGTCTTCCACTGTCGCGGGATGTAATTACTCTTTTACCCTCCTGCTTAATTTTTCTTTTAACACCAGCTAATCAAAGCTTGATAATGATAGACAGTAATTAGCAATCGGTTAATCGTATTTGCGGGAGTACAGCACGTGACTGCGGAGGAGATTAAAGTTTTAAACACGAGGCGAGGTGGGACATGAATATTCTAACATTAACTCATGATTAAGTAGGTGGGGTTCGCCATTGCTTCCATTATGAACTCAAAATTAATACGCATGTGCTCTACTCTTTCTGTTTTAAGCCCCAACACACCCCAAACAGCACATATAAATTTACTTTCAACCTTCGTCACATAAATATTCAAAATCCACGTCCTCCTAGTATAAAGTAGAACAGCAGTCTCGCCGCTGCTCTACTTTATACCATTTGACTTAGTAATCATTAGCATTAGCATGCAACAGGATGCCTTAAACAAATTATGCCAAAATTTATCTCTAATTCATGTGAGCAAACATGGTTAAAAAAGCAATATATGTATGAAGAAAAATATACCGTGGATTAATCTATATATATATATATATGTATATATGTATATATGTATGTATGCTTTGATTGAGTGCCGTGGAAGTGGAATAATAAAGTTGTTATTAAGACAAGTGATTACTATTGGAAATTAATTGAGCAAGCCTAAGTTACTTTGGGAAATTAATTGAGCAAGCCTAAGCAATATTTTAATCATTATGTTTTTCCTAAATTTGTTTGGGATGAAGGAAAATATAGGAGGACAGGAAAGAAAATAAAAGAAAACAGAAGGGGGTGGATTAATTAAGCAACTGGAAAATGACAGCGGTGTATTTGTAGAAGGGAGGGAGTGTTAGAGGGAGAGGACGGAAAGACAGTCCCACGCACATTTAGACATTAGCCAGCTGGTGATCTCCCACATCACATGGCCTTTTTTTGTGGACCCCACAATCACTCAGTCAAGAAGTCCTCTCCTCCCTTATGGTCCCCCTTTTACAGAATTTGTGGCAGTTAATAAATTCCGCCTTCTCTCCTAAGTTCAAGTTTTTTTTTTTTTTTAATATTTCAGCCAACTTTAAGGTCCGACGATGCTGCGCTGATGACTTGCTGCGAGACTTCATTAAACCCCTGCACAACCAGCTCATCTTGTTTATTTAAAGAAAAAAAGAATATATGAATAATATTCAACACCTGATCTTTACGTTTTTGTCCCTACACTTTTGCTAACATGAACTACGAAAAAAAAAAAGAAAAGAAAAGTGGATTCTTTTAGATACTCTCTCTTTTTCCCTTCTCAACTTTGTGTTTTGTAGGTTTAAGAGACTATACGTACATACACATCAAAACCCAATTGTTGATTCTACGTTGTCAATTTTCTCACTATCAAACCATTAAAAATACATCAAAAAATGTATCCGCTGTTTGACAACGGTTACCACTACAAACTCAATTATAAACAGTGTAAAGTTCTCATATGTTACAGTAACAATAAAAAAAATTGCTACAATGTAAAGCTCTCACATGTTACAATAAAATTGGTTCTAACTAACGGTTCCTACCACCCTTCCAAACACTCCTGTAAACTTTTTTTTTTTAAAGCTGGGGTTGGAATATCAAATATGGATTTAAGGTTCGGCTAGGTCAGCAACAAGAAATGGTAAACTTTGGATTTAAATATTTTATTTCTTTTTTCTTGTAAAAGTAATTATGCTAATCTTGGATTAATTATTCTTATCTGTCATGGCATAACTAGCATGTTGCTTGGGGGGAGCCAGGCCGACCTTGTGTAATAATATCATTTTTGGTATAATAGTGGTGGTGGTTGCATAGTTGAGTCTCTTAAGAGGGCTTCATAACAACTGTTACAAAGTAGATGAGAAAGGGCCATCAATGACAATCAAAAGTAGGTCTGTTTAGTTTCTTAACAGTTCTCTTTAGTGAATAAAAATGAAAATTTAATGAATGCCTGCATTTTACCTCAGTAGCTCCCACAACACTTGAGACTCTCAAGATCTCGTGCTTAATGCAATATTTGAATGGTAAAACCCAATATGTAGGATAACAGATATAACTGTTTGCGTGTTTATGATCATTATGTATAAGAAAGTAATATATATTAATTTTGCGTTTGAAAAGGAAAACACAAAGAAAGGCTGATCTTTTTCATTATAGCGTGCCAATAAAATCAGTTGATATGATGCATGTTGAGGGTACAAATCATGAGAGTAAATGAAAATGCTACCTTATTCGGTAACCATCTAGAGGCAAAAAAAAAAAAAAAAGTTTTATACTTTGATTACTAGAGGTAAATAAGTTAGATAGATTATCCCAGTCACAAATCTATGACAGCTGATCATGGAGCCAGCAAAACTTTTATAAGTGGCCCATTGCCGGGATGTAATGTCACATTCCTATACTCATAGGCTTAACTTTTTTCCCCTTCGATACTTCTTAGAGGCTATCTTGCAAAAAATGTCACGACCACAAACTATTAATTTTGTTAATAGCTTATTAATTTCTTAGCCTAATACATGTAGTTTGCACTAAACTTTTATTTATACCAAGAATTTTCCAAGAATATCACTTTGGTCCCAGACAGCAGAACAAGGAAAAGAAAGACCAAAAAAGCATTTTTCTCTAGACAGAAAAACATGGGCAAAAAGAAAGTTCTTTTTTTTTTTTTTTTTGCTTGACATGGTAGACTGCAAGTTAAGCAAGCTGCTAACTTCTTCAGACACCAAAGTCTTGAGCAATTTCTTGGGCTCCTTCGTTCAGAAGAAAGGAAAGAAAGCTGAAAATTTTGTCCCAACCCTAAGTTTCATTTTCCAAACCTAACCCTCCCTTCCGCTGGATTTTTCTCATTTCGATTTCGACCGTTAGCTTGGATGCAGACCAAGCAACAAGAGGCTAAGCTAGGTCCCACTTTTGTTATAATATAAGTGCTTAGATTAGACGATGAAGTTTGTTGTGGTTAATGTACTTTTGTTGATTAGTGATAGTTATTTGGTATTTTTATGCTTAAGCCGATCTTAAACGACCTCATCAAAAGGGGTTTTAAGGAACTCAGTAACTCTACTTTATTTGTTGGATCTTGATCAGTCTTGGATTTTTAACTTTAATTTTGTTGTTGCAATAAATAAAGACTTTCTAACTACAAAAAGCACCTCACTCTTTGACGTAACATGTACCATATTTTAATTGCCCCATCCAATTGTGCAAATGTTGTACAGTGTTTTAGCCTGTATTTGACGTGTAACTCCCAACCATTGAATTTGTCTTGAGCATCTCAATATTTTCATTAGAGTTTTATGATGCAAATTAGAAGCAAACAAGGCGTCCTTTGGACAGTATTGATTCTTCATTGACAAGTCAATTTGGAATTTTTGATTTACCACTTTTCATATTAGTCGGAAATGTTGAAATTGAGGGGACTTTAAATTCTAAGTTTGACAATTCAGCTCAGTTTGAACTATTGGTTTGAGCCTAATTAAAAGGGTGTTTGTCAAAATTAGTTCTAACTAAAACTTTTAATTGTTATAGTGTAAAGCTCTCATGCGCTACAATGATCTGAAAAAGTGAACTACAATGTAAAGCTCTCGTATATTACAGTTTTTGGTTCAAAAGATTCAGTTCTAACTACACTTCTTAAATACCTTGTAAATGTTTTACCAAACACCTACTCAAACTATGATGGTCATTCAGACTGAGATGAGTTGGACTAAATCAGTAAACCAAACACGTCATTAGTCACTTATTTAATGCAATATTATGTCACAATACACCAAAAAGAAATCAGCTTTCGAACAATTAAAAACCTGCCTATTTTTCTGTAATCTAACACAATGTTCTCATTAGACCACGGGGACAACCCATATGATTAAAGAAAAGAAAAAACCATTTTCTTTTTTACATTCTCATCCAAGTATCATAGAGTGCACTAGTTGAATTGTGCTCCATATTTGGTGCTTTCTTTAAGTTATTCTCACCACCACTATATGCCTTTCCTTTTACCCTTATTCTTTCAACCCATGTGGGGAGCTTGCATATCACATGCTCTAGCCTCCTTTACATCTCAACCTTATATTCCCCATCAATCTCCTTTTTTATCCTAAGCTCCCCAATCTTTCTGTTCCCTTTTGTTGGGTCATCCTCACAAGCAATCCTCCCCCATTCATTAATACCATAATTAAGACTAATTTTGGACTGTCTTAGAGTCCAATCGCCTGCGTTCTTAGTTCTTAGTCAGTGTACTCATTCTAAGAACTTTTTGAAAAACATAAATCATGGTTTCATAGAGGTATGATTCCAAATTACGTAATTATTACTCTGACCCTCCTCATGTCTACTCAAAGCCAATAAACGCAATCCAATTGTGTTTCTTTCTGATGTTTGTTTATATGTTTCATCATATATCATGATTTTGGATATAATTTTGGTAATTTTATTCTAGTTCTTTAAAGTATTAAAAGGATTCACAAGTGTGATTAAAGAGGCCTTGCATACTGAACAATACCACATTAAGTTATAATTACTTTAATAGTAAGACGAAGCACGCCATTTTAAAGTTTAACCTAATACTTAAGATTGAGTCAAACGTTCTAACAAGAGCTCGAATCTAAAACTTCTCCTCTACCAAACCACTAGAGAGAAAGTTCAATACACCAGTGGGCTACTATTTTGGTGGTTAACTTAAAATCTTAGCAAAACAATGCCACCAAAAAGCCCCCTTTCCCTTTCTATCTCGGTCCTTGTTTTTTGTGGCCCAAAGCTACCTAGAAAAGCACAGTTGAGAGTGGAGACACAACATGTGCAACACTGCAATTCTTCATAATGAGCGCGCATCAAAATGTGGGTTATGGTACTAGTATACGTCCGTCTTTAGGTGGGTTTTTGTGGGTAATGACCCAAAAGTGGGGTTGGCTCCTCTTCAATTTCCCTTAATAACACTCACTCAGTCTACAAATTTTAATGATTGATGATAGTTTTCCTTTTCTTTTTCATTTATATATATATATATATATTTTTTTTCTTTTTCTTTTTTCTTTTTTCCTTTCTTCCTTTTATTTCTTTGGGGTCGTCTACAAGAGTCGCAGAGACTTGCAAAAGGTATTCTTATCCCAAAGGACAAAGGGCCCTTCCATTGCTCCCTGTGACATGATTTTTATATATCCGTCGCTATTGACGCTCCATATTAATGCACACGTATAATTGAAGTCAGAAATATTTTAGTTTGGACTTTGGAGACTCCAAAGTGACAAGATATTGGACACTCCATACTTGTTTGTGAATCACCAATGAGATGATGTGTGATTATTGATAGACATTTGTGTACCTGGTCACATAAAAAAAATATTTAATAACAAACGTCAGTAATCATATAAAAAGTTAAAAAAACAAAGACTAATATGTTTGATGAAGATATAATTTAAAAATTAAGTTTTTTTTTATAACCTATTAGAAAATCTCATTATAATTTAATTAGTGAGATTTGATTAAAAAAGGTCACCCAAACTCTTTTTTCCTTTAATTTTGTTTTTAAAATTTATAAAAATTATATCTGCCTCTTTTAAATTATACATATCTTTATTTATTCCATCTTACAAGTTCAATCACGTCTTTTATCTTCTAACTTATTTTTTTTCTAGCTCCATGCATGGAACAAGAGAGTGGTCTAAACCAGCGAGCAATCGCATGCATACAATGCAACGGGTGGCCATGGGCCACGCCCAGGCCAGGTCTAGGAAACGATTCAACCACGCGGGAAAACAAAGGCCGGAGGTACGGAGAGATCTCTTCCCACCCGTCGTCAGGCTTGGCTGGATCTTTTGGGCCCAAGACAAGGCTGGTGTCAGAATTATCCGCTCAAATGGGGTCCAATTCTACATTACCATTTTCTTCATTTTTTGGGCTGGAATTATTCATATCTTCCACTTTAACATAAAAAAATAATTAAAAAAAATTGATAAATCTTTAATAAAAGTGGTGTGTGTGAAATTCAATTGTTATGAAGTTGAGCTCCTCTTAAATCACCTGAACAAAAATAAAAGACTAACAAAGAATAGGGGCTCTTGAACGCTCCAATTCACCGTCTTTAACACACATGAAATTTGCTATTTGTGTTGTTAAGATTAATTACATAAGAAAACAGGTGTTGCACTTAAATCGATTGTAAGGATACTTTGTGCCTTAAACTGTCAACCCTGACCTTTAGCACAGAAGAAAAAGGAAAAAAAAAAAGAAGAAAAAAAAAGAAAGACACCCACACAATCACGTAAACTTGCTCAACATGATTCCTAAAACAAAGTATTGAGACCTTTGATTGTCAGTTCAAACTAGCCGTTATAGTAATTTAAATTTTATATGAGAAAATATTGTAGTTAGCTATGGCTAGCTAGGTTTTTATGCACACGGTTTGAAACTCTCTAATAACGCCTTTTGTACCATCCTATAGACCGGACTTGTCTCTAAGCCCAATTAAATTTCATGATAGCCCATGACCCAAAAAATTAGGGAATCTACTTCCAAAAAAAACCCCTAATTCACTGTTTAAATTTTCTGTTGTTTTCTTTTTCTTTTAAGTTGACGTGTAATGGAAAGTAAGGACAGAAATAATATAATGTTTAAAAAAAATAATAAGATTTTGAGAGCTTCTAGTGAGGGGGCTTTCCTTTAGAATTTGTCGCAAAGGTCCCCATCAAGAAAATTAGGAAATCTAACGTCCTCAACTCAATTCGCATTCTCTTGCACATATAATGAGAGGAGTTGAGGGCATAAATCTTCTCTTACTTTAAAAAAGTATAATCGTTATGCCCCTCTAATGATAACTCACTCGTCTTCACTAAAAACCATGTTATTACTAGATTTCCCCCTGTATATTAGGTGTATATAAGTATATATGTGTGCATATTGCGCATGTGTATAAGCGAATACGGATTATGCGTAAACAACATAAGACTTTAGAAATAACAGATTTGGCAAATTTGCTCACATGAACGACATGTCGTTTTTACTCTTAAACGACAACAAAAAGCTGATAAGGACATGTTATTTATAAAAAAATGACTGCAAACTTTCATAAGTAGGACGACGTGCCGTTTGCGGACAAAAGGCAGCAAATTATCGATGACTATTAATATGTCGTTTCAGCTGAAACGACAGCAAAATTTAAAACTCACAAGCTATGCGTAGTCCCATCATAGTACCCTGTTACTATGCTTCATGTGCAAGTGCAACAGCACATAAGGAACCGCAAATGATGACAAACATTTAATTTTCATTGAAACGACAACAACCCTAAAGGGGGCCAAGAACATGTCGTTTCAAGATAGGAACATGTTTTTTTCCTATAACAAACACTTTTGTTTTTAAGGGAATAACCGTAAAAGAAATTATTTTTTATGTGGTGTTTGATAAAGTTTGTTAGAATTAACTTTTTGATGAGAAATGGTATAAAATTTTTATATGCTATAATAAAAAGAAAAAAAATTGTATAAAACTTTTACATGTTATAGTGTTTTGAATTAATAAATTTGTTCTAAGCAACTTTGTTAAACATCTTATTAAGCGTGCTTGAGAAGAGTATTAAGACTTATTTTCCATTTTACATACATCCTTTAAAACTTTCGAGCATGTTTTTATTTTTATTTTATCTAAGAAGACATTATTTATTTATCCTGTGAAAACGACATATAAATATCATTTATTTTTTTAGTTTCCTATTATTACTATAATTATTTTTTGAAGGTATTGTTGTCGCTGTTATAATCTGCAACCAAAAAAAAAAATCAAAATATTTTCAGCCGGGGATCGTGCCAAACAGTCGATTTGGTTAACCTTTTCCCTCGTTTTTATAGGAAGTGAATGAAGAAGAAGAAGTAATAGAATCCACATTTTACCACCTTCCTTTTCCTCAAGCGCACAAATCGCAATCCAATCACTATCACCAGGTACTCTCACCATTCTCAATCTTCAATCTTCCACTCTCTCTCTCTCTATACATACATATATATATATGTATCTCAGTTCCATATCTGTCTAATAGAACCGACAATTTGGTTCCGGATTTTGCTTAAATTTGCATGGCTGGGACTTTCTTATAAGATGGATCTGGAGATTGATGCTATTGAATACTTTTTCGACTCGTAATTCTTTATGGTTATATTCATTATCTCTTCTTTTCTCTTGTTCCTTGCATTTTTATTTGGATTCTAAGGAGTTTTTTCTGCACACTCGTATCGAATCCATTTTGCTTGGACCGAAAGATAACATTTTTTGGCAAACATTCGATCGCTCTGATACATATACCTGTCAGGCCTGTTGTTTTTCTTGCATATTTGGTAAGCAAACCTTTTTTTGTAAGTTTTGATTTAAGAAAGATTTCAGCTGAATTTGTTTGTAAGATGCATGCTTGCCATCCGTGTGTAATATCTATTACAACTTATTAATTCTAATTAATTTTAACCGGTGAACAATATAAAACTCCTAACAACTACAATAAAAAGCAAAAGGTAACAAAATTTATTACAATTCTTAAATTTAAAACGCATGTTTCAACTGATTCTTCAAACGGCCTATTAAATGCGGGTAAGCTAGCTTTCTTGATTTGATCAATACTTTGTAAGGGCTTATTTACCTAACACATCTAATGGTTCAATAGTTTTTCAGCTGTACCTCTAAAGAGAAGCAAAAAGATGTTTTCTTTGGATGTTCAAGATGGGCTTCAACTTCGTTTGCTCTCAATATGATACAGTATTAAGGATGGTAAGAATGAAGCCTGGGGCTATCCGTTGCCCTACTTTATATTTGAACTGGTTCTCTGGTTTACCGTCTCTGATAAAGTTTGTTTAACCCTTTGTTTGGCTGAGTAGTGGTTTTCACCATAAACTCAGTTATGAACAGTATAAAACTATCACATATTATAGTAATAATTAAAAAAATTACTACAGTGCAAAAGCTTTCATATGTTACAATAAAAGTGATTCTAATCAACGATTCCCACTATCATTTCAAACACCCCATAAGTTTTCTATTCTGGCTCGCATTTGCTCAAGTGTTTCCAATAATGGGCAGTCCTTGTTGATGTTGATTCATGGTTTTGTGGGTTCAAGGTTCGTTGAGGAAGAAAAGCACTTTCTTTAATTTCCATTCAAAGTGTTTTCTCGTTCTACAACCTTTGGAGAAGTTTCATTAGCTTTTGTCGCTAGTATTCAATTCTAATTGCTCTTTATACCTCATTGCAAACGTGTTAGCACTGTGCATTGACAAGTAGGATCCAACGTTCCCTGTGGCACTTGTTTTAGAAGGCATTCATGTTGAAACCTATTAGTTCCAATTATCTATTATAAAAACTCTTACATACTACAATATTTTAATTATAGCTTCCAGTCCTATTTATGTTTCTAAACACTTTTAAGTGTCGGCCAAGAGTTTCAAAAAATCTTCTAGAAGGGATAAGTGCCCTTGGTTGTATGAGTGAGACTTGAAGCTTCTGTGCATCAGAGCTGGGGTATAGAAAAAGATGGCATCAATTGTATTGCACATGGTGAACAGCACTTATATGTCTCAGGATAAGTTATGTTAAATTGTCGCTCATGATTTATGGAAAGGAAGAGCATCTATTAAAGTTGTTCCTTTTTTTTCTTTTTTTTTTCCGGGGGGGGGGGGGGCGGGGGCGCCGCGCGGGATGTTGGAGGGCGCTGCTAATTTGCAGGAACCGGTTGAGTATAAGCAAAGAGTGCGGCAGCAGGCGACGCAATATCCACAAATTATCTAATATTTGTTGATGCTGATGTAATTAACTTATTTATCAGTTGAAAAATCTCATGATTAAGGCTTTATTGAGACTTGACTATCCATCATAAGTAGGATACTACTTACTAGCTATATTGAAGCTTTTATTTATGGACATGGTTAATTTTCTCTGTTTAGAGTCGATGCTGTTTGGCTTTGGGTATGCTATTTTCTACTAGTTACGTACTCGGTAATATGTGAATTCTATTCTCTCACAAACTTTCCATTCTTCAGTCATAGTGCGAGAACTTCTTGGCCTTCTGGCATGAATACAATCAGAAGAATATCTTAGTAACATGCATTTCTCTGAATCTTCATTTATGGTCATGAATGTATCATAATTGATTTGATTAATTAAAGGTGAAGGGTATAAAAAGAAAACTAATCGATTGATTTAATCAAAAAATAGTATAAAACGAGACTATTTGATACCCGAAAACATATATTCGGTACACGTGAAACTAATTCTTAATTGATTCAAATTAAAAACGATGAAAATGTTTCGTCTGTCCTAGCAAAACACGAAGTGCAGGCAGCAATGCTCTCTAATGTAACCATAACGACCGGAATTTCCTTTTTACAGAATAACATACATAAGATAAGCTCATCTTTTTTTTTCCCCCTTTTTTCTCCCTGAGATGCCAAATTTACCAGTTAGAATATGAGTTGTGAGTGATCATGAGAGGACTTTCTTTTTGCCTTTTGGTTTAGCAAGTAGATTGTTTATGGATATTATTCTTCTTTATACATGTCTCTTCTTCATTTTTCCTTTATTCTATTATTATTCTTGCAATGATCACATGAGAGTTGGTATTGACACATGCACCAGTACAATATGACCATCACATCCTGCCCTCTTGACGGTGTAGATTTACGGTCAACCTTGTACTGCCATAACATGCAGCCCAGCAAACATTTGCCTATCCCGCGAACTTGCGCGATGATTTTCCCCTTCGCCTTTGGCCCACTCTTGACGAAGATTTGACAGCAAAGAAAGTGATTTAGTTCTCTGCCCTTATTCTACTTCCCTTTTTAAGTTGTCATTACATTGATTAGTAATGCTTTGTTAACCATTTAACCTCAGGTCCATAATCCCTGACTGGACTCGAGAATTTGTACTTTGGTTTTTGCATTTTTTTTGTGAATGAAATCTTGAAGCAAATTAAACTGTACGCAATTATAAGCATGATTTTAAGCTGCCACAGGTTGATTAATGCTAGGCTTGCTAAAATGCACGCCAGATCCTGTCATGCGGGATTTGCTTTTTAATAGAGTAAATTTCAAGACAATTTTTAAAAACCCTAATTAAAAAAAACAAATAAATATGTCTTCTTCATTGCTATACCACGTCACCTTTAATTTCATTACAAGAAGAGACACATAGTATTACACCTTTGAATGCACATTACATTAGCATTGTTTATGTACAAGAAAATACATCAAAGGAAAAAAAAAAATTAAAAGACCAACGAAACAAAAATTTCCGCAGTGTGTATGAACCTGTTTCTATTTCCTATATATTCTGGTGATGAGTAAAGTAAACCAATCAAAAAGGGCAGATGAGGAGTGAGGCCAAAAAAATAATTGTAATAATAACAATAATAACAACAAATGCAAGAGTAGTACTAAGTAGTATAGTAGTTTACCCTGGCATTGATTTTTTTTTAATGATGTGCTTTTCTAGGACACTATGTTTGGGGATCTTCCGCAGCTATCCAACACAATCTCAAATAAATCTGCTTCAGACTCTTCATCAAAGTCCAGTGCCCCGTTTGGATTCCCCTGATTGTTCTGGTTTCCTCTTGTTGTGCACCTGTTAAGCCATTGGGAATCTATTCTTCCCATTGAGAAAAGCTCTTTGCTGTCTTCACATCCTATAGCTGGTGAATTCACTACAGGACCAACGAAGCAAGGATTTGGGGTTCTTTGGGCATTCGCCGGCGCATATTTGAACACACTTTGCCCAAAATTCACAAGAACCAAAACATCATCGTTTGCGGCCAGTGTTGGATAAAGGGGTGTCCCAAATTCCTCTGATTTGCAATGCACTACGTGCATTACTTCTGAGTCTACTGTGAAGAACACTTTCTTCTGTTTAGGATCAAACCCGCAACCGATCACCTTGTCTGCTCTTCCCCATTCAGCCTTTTCCGATGCAAAGACGAGTTTAATTCCTGAGAAAAAAAAAGACACCATTAGTCTAGCTGTTTGAAGTGAATTATTTGGCTGTTGGAAACTTAGATATGGGGAGGAGCATGATGGTCATGAATAATTTGGTAAATAGCTCCAAAACTTTTCCAGATAGAAATGAGAAGGGTACAACCAAATTGGTCCATCCCTTGATTCATGCTTTTGAGGAAAATATTCAAAAGAAGGAATACATTTAGCATTCATGTCTGACTACGAGTCATAATTGGTGGACCTTCCTCGTTATAGACCCTTCATGGTGTTGGAGATTATTTTAGCCAAAGACCATACTCACTGTAAATTTAAAAAAAAAAATAAATTGTTGCCACCTTTTTTTTTTTTCAAACTTCACAAGTTTTTACCAATGAAAAGTTAAAATCGTTAAAGGAAGTTGACACTTTCCCCTTCGTCCACCGCAGCCCAAAATTGAATCCCGTGAAAAACAAGTTTATGAATTACCATCAACATGGACCGAACCGTCGGAGTTGAATCCAATGCTGCCGAGATAACTTCCGGGAAGCTTCAAGGGAAGAGAGCCGCCGGCGGTGAGTCCAACCGATAACATTACACCCTCATGATCATGAACTTTCCCATCATCTAATTTACCACCAATCTTCATGTCCTCAATCTTGTCAACTTTATGAATACTTCCATTAAAATGGACTGAAGACTCCGAATTTGTTCTTGCATTCGACAAATTCTCTTGTATGAGCTTCGTCTTCTCCCCTTCTTTGACCTTAATATTATTACCAATTGAGTCATGTTCTTCTCTTCCGCCTCTCCCGCTACCGCCGCGGCAATACAAGACGGTGATCTCGAAATAGGCCTCCTGCGGGAAGGAAGAATTCCCCAAAGGTGGGCCAGGCAATGGCAGAGCCGTTCTGATCACGGACAGAGCAGCCTTAGATTGACTTCCAACATTAAACGCTTTTCTCAGCCCCGGATTCAGCCTTATCTTCTGCATGAAATCCGCCGATTCCTGGCATATTTCCCAGCTCGTTTCGGGCTCCGATTCTCTCCGAACGTCGCCGCCAACAGCGCACAAGCCCAACAATCTCGTCGATGATCTCGTGGACGATGTCGACGAACTTGACATGTAGCCCGTGAAGGCGAACCGTGACCAGCCGTTCTCGACGGCGTCGGTGATCAGAGACGGGTGGTCGGACCAGCTGAAGAGAGGCTTTCCGGAGAACCCGCGTTGGAACATGTAGTATTTTCCGTTTATTTTGGTGTCGAAATCGATTTGGTGACGAAGAAAGCCCTCTTGGTGAAGCTTGGCGATCCCGGATTGGAGTCTCTCGCTTCTATTGTCATTAATACTGCCACTACTACTTGTTGGCTCCATAATTTCCTTGCCGCGTTTTCGGAAATAGCATCGCCATATTATCAATATGAAGAATATTGATGTGATTCCGAAGCTGACCATGGCCACAATCACATGTGTCGTGTCTACCATCTCTTCTTCTTCTTCTTCCTCTTCTTCTTCTCTATCTGTGAAATGAATTACTAATTGGTTTTGAAGGAAAAAAAAGAGAGAAAGAAAGAAAGAATTTGGGGTTTATATGAGGTGGCTTTTGATTTTGTGGAGGATTTTGTTAAGAGGTGAAGAAAGAAGAGGAAAAGGAGGCGTGGACTAAGACTTGTTCAAGAAAAGGCAGGAGTGAGTGGGAAAGAATGTTGGGAACAAAAACAGAACAGCGCTTAAGCCCCTCTTCTGCTCATAGATGGCACTAACGTTTTCAATACAAATACCTTTTTTATTTTTTATTTTTCATTTTTCATTTTTCATTTTGGTTTTTGGTTTTGAAAGATAAATAATAGGAAGACTTTTTACTCTTTCAAATTTTATTAATTTGGACCGACTTCCTGCGTCATTAGAAAACGTGGTTGTTGGTTCCAAAGGGGAAGGGAGAGATGGATTTTGTTATTTTGATGTGATATATGTGTTATATGCTTCTTTAGGAATTAATGTTATGTGTTTATCTTTTAACTTTTTTTTCCTTTTTTTTTTTAAATGTTGGTCCAAATTTTGTTTCATTTAGATGGCTTGTGTTGTGTGTTGTGTACGGTCAAGTCAAATGACAGTTTTCAGAATATTATTTTCCACGTTTGCTTTTAATTTCCAATTTTTTGTTTTCCCCTGTTACTCATTAGTACCACTTCTAGAAAGTCACAAAATGTCAAAATACCATCGAGGACTTTCATCTCATTCTCTTGTTCTTTTTGTCGGACGCTCGGATTCTAAGAGGGGACATTGGGCTCTTTGAATACCAGCGAAGCTAGGACAATAAGAAAGAAAAACAAAACAAAAGTTTCAAAACTCGAAAAAAGTCATGGAAGCACAACCAAACATATTTCATAGTAATACGTGATGGTAGTTATTTGTCGACTAACAATTAAATGTCTTTTTTTTTTTTTCTTCTTTTCTGTGCATCTCCTCATGTATGCCACTTTAGACCAAATCATTCTATGAAGAAAAAGTTCCCTGCGCATACAATAAGAAAAGTATAAGATTAGATTAGAGGTCGAAATTCACTATTGAAACTTCAAACTCAATTTAAAAGAACAAATATTTTTTAGCTTGTAAGATAACTCAAATGCTTGGCAAGGGGGGAAAAAAGGGATGGGAGGTTGTAAGAAGATTTTTTTTTTTTTTTGAAAAATGCTTAAGGATATTGTTGCTGTTAAACATCACTATTAAAAAAATGTGTTTTTTGTAATTTTAATAGTAGAACAAGTTTTTATTATTATGCGTTGTTTAGCACCACCAGCGCGTTTTTATCATTATTTATTTTTTTTCCATGGATTTTTTGACTCTCCAAAAATCACATCACATCAAGAAGCTTTTTTTGAGGGGAAAAAAAGGCATTTTGTTCCCACTATCTCAAATTTAAGAGAACCAAAATCCGCATAAAAGATTTGTCTCATTTGTGACGAATTTTGGCCTTGGCAAAAAAGGCTTAAGTACCACAAAGGGACATCTCAATTCTCTACGAGCGGTTGTGTATTGTCAAGCCTAGCCAGCCAGAGATTGGAGACGAATCAGTGGATGAAAAATGGTGATTGTGACTGGCATTAACCTTCTTTAGAGCAAGTGCAAGTTTTAGCATTTTTGTTAGTGGCCAATTTCTTTTTCTGTTCAAGAGTATGTAGCCAATTATATACATTTCTTCTACTCATTAGTCCAATTTTAACAGATGGTGCTTTTCCATGCAACATAATTGAGAGATATAATATGAGTGGAAGTGGGACACAAACACTGCCCACTTAATTTATGCATTTTCTTTGTGTTATTATTATTATTGTTGTTGTTGTTATTATTATCACTATTAGTCTTAGTATTTTCTTTATGCTATTTTTCTTTTATTATTGACTGTAAGATTTGTCATTAGCTAGGTTCATTGATGGAAAATTTTCAGTACCTCGGTGGCAAATTGCAAAGAAAACAAGAAAATGGTGGGAGTAGCTACTAAAATGACAAGGAGTTCATTTTGCTAAAAAAAGGCACACAAAAAAAATGTAATTTATGGGACCCAAAGCACAAAAAATTGCAGTCACTTACCAGGTACGTCTATTTGAATTGGATTTGACAAATAATCACCTGCAAGGACCCACAAAGTTGTCTACTTAATTTCTTGTTATTCACCACCACTGTTTAAAACAGAAAGCAATCATCTGAATAATTACAAATCATCTTAATTATATTATATAATTGAGTTGCTTTTTTGGGTCGGTAGTAGTTGAGGAAAAAAGAGTGTGTATTATAATTCCGAAGATAATTGCCATAAATTAAGGAAGAAATTATTAAAGACAAAATAAAAGCTTATAGAACCTTGTTTATCCCTTTCCTTTAAAAACAAAAATAAAAAGAGGAAGTTACTTTGCCTAGTCCCACTTTGATAGATGAAGGCGTATGGACTTGGGAGAAACTTGACGATAAGCAATATAAATGTTCTCAAGAGATAGAATTATTAAACGATTGATGGAGAAAAGAAAGCGATTGACAATACATTAGTTAGAAAATTAATCTTTGTTTTTTTTCTTCTAAACAAAGCTTAGAAAAGTGCTTTTGGGAAAAGAAGCAAAAAGGAAGAAAGGCACAAGTCAGGATTATGGCCATGGAAACAGTAGACCTTAGCATGGAGAACATGTAAGAGCTCATCCATTCTTGTTTGTCTCTCTTCTTGCAGGCAAAGCTCAGAGTAGCTATCATTCCATACAATTTCTCTTCTTATGAATAGAAAGGACAATCTATGACTTTGCTGAAACACAAATGACACGTCACTAAAACGTCAAAATTGTCCTCCTCTGCTATTATTATTATTATTATTATTATTATTTTCCATTGGGAGTTTTGATGGAAAAAAAAAAAGGAAGCAAAAATACAATTGAAGTATTGAATCTCAAAAAAGAAAAAAAAATGAAATAAAAAAAATTGTTTTTTAAGATAAAATAAAAATGAATTAAGCAAGTATGTGGATAGAGAAAAGTTTATTTATTTATTTCTATACAGGTGATGTAACTAAGAGCAAATAAATTGTATAAAATTAGGCTAGATGTTGACACGAGGCTTAAGATCTGCTCATTAAACGCCAGCCTGTTTGGAAAGGGACCTCAATGTGTAGAATGTAATCAATATTTTTTCTTCATTATTTAATATTATTAGTGTAGTTTGGGGTGGTGGCACATTAGAAGAAGAATCGTGGAAATGGGGTGGGGTTGAAATTTGATGTTAGATGGATATGTGACTCTCTCGTGTAAGGCCCCATATGGATTTCTAGATGACAAGTGCCCTAAAATTTTTAGCTTCTGAGAAGTCAATTATAACTGCAAACCAAGGCAAAATTTATCGCAAGCTCAGATTTTTTTTTGTAAGGTGCAATTAGTAGATCTTTGCCATAATTTTAAGGTTTATGACGATTTGAAAATTGAAATGATTTGTGTCGTATGAGTTTCCAAAAGAGATTTAAGCAATCAGAGTACGACTTTTGGTAGGATCCTTTGGTTTGGAGAATTTTAAGACAAGATATATTGGAAGGCAAACATTGCAGGGATTTTAAGAAAGAATCATGATGATTTGAGTGGAAACAAAGGAAATAGCGTTTCTCTTTCTCTCTCACTCCATTGTTTTGGATAAGGTACACCTTTTGACACTTGAGCTTTATCAATTAGTCATTTACGACCAAAATTACAGAAGTATTCCTGCAGAAATTCTCAACGTTGATTTGATAATGGATGGAAAGCTTGCGCCGCTGCTATTTATAGTCGGTCATCGTAATGGAATGGAAACTTCGTCGACCTGTTCTAATTATCCTTGCAACAAATTAGTCTATATATATATATTTGCTTAAGAAGGAAAAAAAGTCATAGTATGAAAAGACAATATGAACAATAATATACACGAATAACTTTTATGATAAAAAAATGGACACCGCCAAATAAACGATTCTACTTGTAAACTCAAAATAATCTGGTAAATTAGTGGTGTTAAACTGTTAATATACTAAACGAAATTGGCAGTATATACTACCTTTTTAAAACTAATTTTAATAAATATTATGTTTTAAAATTATTTGTAGTAAATAATAAATTTATAATATAGATAATTTATTTATCTTTTTACTTATAGTGTAAATAATTCTTATTCACATAATAAATGAATTATTTATATCGTAAATAAACCATTTACTATCAATATGCTATTTATTTCAAAATCTCATGCATGAGAAAACCATTGAAGTTTGTTGAAAAAGTAATTTCGCAGATTAAATGTCATAATCTAAACAATACTCTCGTGCAGCTGTGAAAACAGTCAAAATAATCTGGTATGTTATGGCTAATAATCTATTAGATTACTATTCGATGACGGATGTCGGAGAGGACATGATATCTTTTTTAAAAAAAATAGTAGTCATCTGGTAGACTATCACTGCTAATATAATAGATTACTTGTTCTTAATCATCCCCATTACTTTTGACCAATGGGGGAAATTTTAATAGCATAGGATGAAACCAGTGCAGCTTGGTGCGGTTTGAGGTATTTTGCAATCCAAAACTTCGTTTTATGGTTTGGAATTTAAACCAAAACATTAAATCTAGCGGTTTGGTGCAGTTCAAAACCAAACGGTAGTGTTTTAAGGATTCCTCATATAGAACTATAAAAGTTTTAATTATTGTACCAATGAAATTATTCTCTGTCTTTCTTTTGTTTTTTTGCCACCTTTTCATCCATCATATTGTATTCAAATATTAAACTTTACTAAAATTTAAATAGTACATATTTCTTGTCTACGAATAATAGAATGAAACAAAATAAAGTAACATACAACTTATCATAAAATGAACTTTGAATAGGTAATATATCTTTGGCCATTTTGAGAGACAATGTTATACGTCGTCGCATTCGAATCTTTGCCAAATTAAGATGTCAAAACGTTAGTTAATGATCAGAAAATAAATTTCTAGTTTGACGGTTTAAGCTATAGTTTTACGATAAAACACATTTTTTTTTTAATTTTTGTTGGATGTTTGAGAGAATAATTCAAACCAAGGGTTTAAATTATTTTTTGGTTTAAAACACTATAGCTATTAAGATCTTTTGTATTCAAATATTTTTTGTTTTACACTGTAACTGTTGAAATTTTACATTATGGATGGTTTGAACTCTTTAGTTCAAACCAATAGAGTTCAGATCTTTTATCCTTTTTAGATGCCTCCATTCCTGTTCCCTCAATAAAACATTGCCACATCATATAAGCTTAACTTTTGAATCAAAACCTGTTTGGATTCCGTTAGCCACAAACAAAAGCTCTCACCTTGTAGGAAAAAAACGAGTGTATCAAAGGGCAATTAAGATCTATTGTCCTATTTTTTGTTCTCTTTATTGTCTCTCAATTAAATTTTAATACCGAGTGAATTGCTTAATTGCTTTTAATATAAAGCTTTATTTATATGCTTAAGTTATTAAATTTAAATCATATGTCGAATAAATAATAAAAAAGACAGCTAAAAGGACTGAAAAATAGAACAACAAATCTCAACTTGCCAAAGGGAAAGGTTAGAGTTTTCAAAAGGAGTGACAGAAATTTATAGTTCACGTTCCTCAAATTTTCCTTCCGCATCGGCCTTCTAAAAATCAAAAGCCCATTGGAGGCCGAACAAAAGCCCAGATCCTTTATTATTTGCAATGACGCACACTTGGGCTCATTTCGGAAATATCCATCAACAGACAGATTCAAAAATATCAAGAAAAAAGCAAACGAAAGCGGAACCAAACGCCTTCTTGAAGCAAAAACTCACTCTTTTGAGCTCCATTTTCACTCTTCCGAAAGACCAAAAAGATAGATAAATGAACGCAATCTGCAACGCCGCCACCACCGCCGCCCTCCAACCGCCAATTCCTCCGCCCATCCTCCGCCGCACCAAGCACCTCCATTCCTCCCAGTCTCACTTCCTCCACACCACTCTCTTTCTATCCCTGTCCTTCCCTTCAAAACGACCCATTATCACCCTCCCATGCGGCGTCAGAGCCTGCGCTTCGAGCTACGAGATCGACATGGTGAAGAACAAGGAAGGCGTGTACGCGCCGAAGCAGAAGAAGGTTGTGATCCTCTGGGACCTCGACAACAAGCCCCCCCGTGGCCCCCCTTACCAGGCCGCCATGTCCCTTAAGCGCGTCGCGGAGAGGTTCGGCCACGTCGTCGACGTCTCCGCCTACGCCAACCGCCACGCCTTCGTCCACCTCCCGCAGTGGGTCCTCGACCAGCGCCGCCAGAGTAAGAACCTCGACATCCTCGAGCGGAAGGGCATAGTCGTCCCCTCCGAGCCCTACGTCTGCGGCGTGTGCGGACGCAAGTGCAGGACCAACCTCGACCTGAAGAAGCACTTCAGGCAGCTTCACGAGCGGGAGAGGGAGAAGAAGCTGAACCGGTTGAAATCCCTGAAGGGGAAGAAACGGCAGCGTTTTAAGGAGCGGTACATATCGGGGAACCACAAGTACAACGAGGCGGCTAGGGATTTGCTGACGCCGAAGGTAGGGTATGGGCTGGCGTCGGAGCTCCGGAGGGCGGGGGTTTACGTGAGGACGGTGGAGGACAAGCCGCAGGCGGCGGATTGGGCGCTGAAGCGGCAGATGCAGCACTCGATGAGCAGAGGGATCGATTGGCTGTTCCTGGTCTCCGACGATTCGGATTTCTCGGAGATGTTGAGGAGGTCAAGGGAGGCCAATTTGGGGACGGTGGTGGTCGGGGATTCGGACAAGGCGTTGGGCCGCCACGCCGACGTGTGGGTGCCGTGGATTGGGGTCGAGAATGGGGAGATTACGGAGAGCGATTTGGTTCCTAGGAGGAGGAGCGGAAGTGGAATTAGCGAGGTTTTTGATGATGATGATGATGGTTTTGATGTTGTTAGTGATCTTGATAGTGTTGTTGATGAGCTTGTAATGACGAGCGATCACTTTAATGGCGTCCGAATTTCGGCGTTTTCGGAAGGAGAAGAGGAGGAAGAATCGGAGGCAGAGGAAATGGGTGAAGAAGTCTATTATCTGTTTGGGGATAGTGATGATGAGGAAGAAATGCAAGTGCAAGATTGGATTTTTTGACATGTAAATGAGAAATTATGTTGAGGATGTACAGTTTTGATTGGTTTTAAGGACGGAGGTAATTGATTTTTCTTGTTCCTGCCTCTCTCTCTCTACATTTATTATGTTTCTATGCTTACAGTCTTTGAACAAAATGATTTCCATGGAAATTTGCTTATAGTTTGAGGCTTTGTCTCTTCTTTAGTTTCACATGATGCCTTATGGTGGCCAGCACAATACAAAACGACAGATAGTTGATTAGATTGAGTGCTTTAGCTTAAAAGTGTTTTCTTTTAGAAGATTGCAATGTACTAATTCTAGGCATTTGCATTCCCTCTTATTACACCCAGGAAGCAGATGAAAGAAGATATAGGTTTCATGACTTCATTGAGTTGGATTTTTTTTTATATAACTGTGCTGAGATTACTTTGGATAAGATGGAAACATTTGGTGTCGGCACTTGAAGTTGGATGTTTGGGAGAGTCGCGCATGTGAAAAGACATGTATGGTGTTTAGACGGTCATCATAGGATTTGCCGCCGTCGTAAAATGTATAAAACTATAGTTTTTAGCTGAAAATAAAAATATAAAACTACAGTTATACATGCGCAAGTTTCCTTAATGAGCGTGCCGACAGGAGGGGGTATCCAAGTTGAAGGTGATGAAAAATTCCAACGTAGAATTGCCAGAGATAGCAATAATAGCCTTGATCTACACTATGTGATATGGCAGCTTTAAGCAAAGTTGAATGTACTCAAAGGTTAATGCGTGATGACTTCTCCATTCAAGAGTGATGCTAGTGTTTATTGGGCCAAAAGTCACCAAGAGCACCTAAAAGAAAAAGGATTCTGAACAGATAAAACAAATGCTTCAGAGCTATCTAAAGCCATTGATGAAAGCGTGGTGGGGGTGGAGTTACAAAAACAAAGATGTCAGACATAGTGGACTGAGAGTGCTGTTATTTATTTATTTTATGTGAATAAAACATAAAATCATTGGTGCCATTAAGGGTATGGTGTCTTGTCTCAATGGGGAGGAGGATGTATGAATTTGCTATGGAACAAGACAAATCTGTAATTTGCCTTCTAGAGCCTGGTAAATCCCTTTTAGCTCTCAATTTGTCATGCAGTTGTTCTTTTCTCAATTGTCTTGGATAATTCACTGCGATACTTGGGCCAGACTTCCACATTGTTTGATAAATCTTTGTTTCAGTATACATATTTGGATCCATGTTTTTCCGCCAAGCAACCATTATCATATACTTGAAAAATGGAAATGATCTAAACTGTACATATATTCTGCCTTCTTCGTTAAGGTGAAATTTGGTCGATGGAATGGAATAAAAATAGAATAGGAACAGGAATAGGAATATAATGAAATGTGAATATAAATAAATTGAATGATGTACTTTAATTCAATTGTTTGATTGGGCCGTGGAATTATTATTGAAATCATGATTATTATGTTTGGTTATTAATTGGAATAGAATAAAACAAAAATAATTTGACAAAAATACCTATTTGTTTAATCTTTAATAATATTTAAAACGAAATTAAAATATGTTCTAAAGTGACTTTTTTTTAAAGGAAGTTGATTTTTTTCCTTTTGTACGTGTTAAAGAGATTATATTTTTTATTTGTAATTAATCCTTAAACAATTAACTTTGTTAACAAAGATGATCATAATTTATATGTGAAAAATTGTATGATATATTGTATAAGCATTAATAATTACATTAAGCTGTGGTAGAGTTAATATAATTAAATATATTTTTATATTAGGATAGTAAATTGGCCATTCAATAAAGTAAATAATAGGACATTAAGAGGTGTAATTTAAGAAGAGAGAATTTTAATTGATTCAATTTTAAAATGGAATAATCATTCTCTTGGTTTACTTTAGGAATAGTTGAATAGCTATTCCCATAGAATGACTACAGCTAAGTTTATTTATCCAATTGGATTTTAAAAATTTGTCATTCCATTCTAATGGTTATTTTATCGAACCAAACGCACCTAAAGTTTAAAGATAGAATATCCTACAATGTGCTACACCGAACCAGTCAGGCATCGTGAATTGAATAATGTTCAAGATTGGAGTCCAAAGTCATATCAAAACTACAAACCTGTCTGGAAAAATGAAAATCATGGTCCACGGTACTGAGTGTGGATCATCCCAGTGCTGTTTTCTCTAATCCCAACGTTCTCGTATCTCCTCTAGGAAAATTTTTTATTTTGGTCCTGCTTTCAATATAAACACAATTAACAATTTTGGTTAGTAGTTCTTTAGTTTATTCGGATTAATCATTCTATATTGGGCTTTGTCTTGTACTTGACGGACAATAGTGAGTGCCTAGTGGCGTGTGGTTGTAGGATGTATATCATGGAACGTCTGATTTTTGGTAATCCATCGAAATAAGGTGTATATATGCGCTATTCAGAACTATATATGTTGGTGGCTTTCTACAGAATTTTGCATTTATACGTATTCACTCATTCATTCCCTGGCCGACACAGGTCGTTTTCAGCCTGGTGGGAAGGAGTGGAGGGCTTGCGATTTCTTGAGCTTTTGGGGGTTGACAATTCCGTGATGAGGAGGTCCAATTGTTCTCAAACCAACTCTCAACCAAGAAATTATTTGGTCTCTTCCTTGAATATTAGATATTCATTCAAAAGCCCCTTTTCTCCGCAGTAATCATAGTGCATCACATCATCTTTTTTGGTGGGAGTGCTTCTAGATTTTTATTTATTTATAATTTAGGTAAAACTAATAGCACCGTATATATATGTAACAAGTTTTGTTATTTTAACAGTTAAAATTTGACCCATAATTAAAAATAATTTTGTGTTACATGTTATAAATTTTTAACATGAATAGTTACAGATAATATCGTTGAAAATTTAAACGTCTAAAGGTTAAAATACCAAGATCTACTGATAAGAGTAAAATGTTTGTCCAAAGCTCTCATTAATTTATAGACCTTACGGTTTTTGTAAAATTTTCCATTTTTTATTATGAAGGAAATAAGGAACAAAAAATGAAGAATAAAGTTTTGGTAGTTCCAAAAACATGCCGAAACAAATTGAGGGAACTTGGTTTACACAATCTATATTGTGCTTTGTGCATCAATTATCGGTAATTTTGAGCCCACATCATGTTTTGATTGATGTATGTGGCATAGTTGGGGGATCCGCACGCTGACATGCCTATATGATGATAAGCCATTTAGATTTTTTTGTTACAAAAACTTTCCTTCGTTGTCATTATAATTATTATTTTGACATGTATAACTACATATATACATTTATATTTGTAACTGGTAGTTGTCTAGAACTGTATATAATAAAAGTTTAGAAATGGGTAACTGAATCAGAATTTGGGTCATTTAAGAGACAGAGAGAGAGAGAGAGAGAGAGAGAATAATTTGGGCATGGTCAATGCATTTCATGCGAAACATCTTTCTGCCATGAGCAAATGTTACAAGGTTATATGGTAGTAGGAATACTAGCTAGTGGGCATTGGGCATTTAATCACAAAGTGTTCCAACACGATTTAATTAGAAGTTAAAAAAAACAGGGCCAACCGTCAAGTCAGTGTGAGAGATATCCGAAATGTCGGTTCAAAGAAACCTGCAACAAATGAAGTGGCTTTTAAAGGATGAAAGAAATGCGCTTGAGTTAGACTCAGACAACTTGGCAAAAAAACAAAGTTCCATCTAGTTTTTCTCTTTACATGTTTATCGTGTTATAACCCACCAGGAGTAAAGGGACATGCTGTAGGTGGAAAACGAAAAACAAACAGAAAAGCAATAACTAAAAATCAATAATCAAGAGGCAAAAAAAAAAAGTAACCAGAAGACAAGTACTACCGTTTATTATTATGGGAATTTTTTATAATTAATGAATATTTCTGCCGACTGAATCTCCAATATGGGTCAGTTAGGCGAACCACCACGTCTCATCTACAAATCATGCAACATAAGTCATCACTACCGCCAAATTAAGAAAATGGGGGCCTACTATACAATCTGCCGTCATTACTACCGTTGCCTTGTGGAGTTGTGGTTATTCAAAACCCATTTGCAAATGCTACGAGCACCAATAATATTAAACACCACGTACTAATAAAAGACAGATTTTAAAAACGAAACATTCATGAATGTGATCTATTTGTCTTTTGAATCATTTTTTTTAATTTTATATATATGAATATATAAATTACGTGTTTTGTTCTTTTTAAAATTGTATTTCGACTCTTTTCTTAAAATTCTATATTTTTTATTTGTGTCGTTTTACTAATTTAATCCCCTCCATCCCCCCTGTCTAATTATTTTGACTCTGTCTTACAACATGTATGTAAAATTCACCTTATAATAGTTATGATATACTTAACACTGATGATACCTACCTTGAAGCATTTTTTCTGCGCAAATTTATCCTCCAAGTATATGCTATGCTTATGGTACGTCATTTTGGCGGCCCTTTTCTATTTTCCTTATTAATGTAAATATGAATAAGCTCACTCGTAGACATGAGAAACGTAAGCTTGTAAGCAAACACAGAAGCATATTATTCTCTCTCTCTCTTTTGCCCTTTAATTTCTCAAGGGCTCAAATACAACTGGACGCTTGCGTTCCTTCCTTTTATTTTATGATGAGAATGAACACAAGTTGGCACAACTTTGCATTCTCTAATCTCTAGAATAATTAATATTTTTCTTCTCTTTTGTTTTCCGCTTCTGTCGAATATAAACAGCAAATTTCACATCACTTTCTAAATTAATGTATTACTCCCATTTTTTCTTTTATTCCTCCTTTTCTTTCAACTGAGATGTTTATTAACGGACAAGATTTTTCCATCGTATAATACAATAATTTACACCTCCAACATATCCAAGTCCAACATTACCCAGGCTAGGGCTTGATATATTTATTTTATATTTTATATTTTATATATGCGTGCGTATTAATTATCATTTAGACGGCGAGACTTGTATAATGAAGTTTCCAAAGTACCCAATAAACAAAGTTGACCAGAAATGCCTCGGTTTGTGGTTATCCATTTATTGCAGCACATGTGTCCCAGCCCCTCCCAATAATTAGCAAGTCATAGTTTAACGCCCTCTCAACAGCAGGCAATACGAACTATTAAGTCAATCATCAAATATCAAACTTGAATATAAATATATATATATATATATATATATATATATGCACACACACACACACAGATAAACAAACACTAACAAATCCAAAAAGGTCAAATAAGTAGTTAAAATACTTTGAACCAAAACATCAGATAGATGATAACTAGCTTTTTTTCCAACCCCCACCTGAAAAAATTAGTATATAAAAAAATACAAAATAAGAAACCAAAGGGTACTTGAAATCATTAGTATTATTGTTGAATTTTGAATACGAGTTTTTTTTCTTTTCTTTTCACCGCTAATTGGGTTCGTCATTGCGTGGACGGAAAGTCATTCTCAAAACCCCTCCTCTGGCTAGCTAAGCACCAATACAATCCATCCATATACACATACATGCATCATAGTAATATTACACTCACATCCACATCCACATCCACATCTATCCGTCCATCAACCACCGACTTTCTCTAGCCAAAGAAAATGCCGATAAAAGTATTCACACAAAGCATACCTCCCATGACAATCATCCAAAACACAGATTAAAAAAAATAACAACAACAATAAAAAAATTGGGAAGATTATAATATTATATATATATATAGATGGTCCAGTTATATATTTCCTTAGTTTGACCAAAAAAAAAAAAAAAACCTTGCCTCGGCACAAAGCCAGGGCTAGGGTGGATGGATGTTGGGTGTGTGATTGCGTACGTGAGGCGTAACCCTACACGTCGGCAAGTTATATATATAAATCACATGCGTCCAACCCCACAAAACAAAATCAAAACAAAACTACGTCGGTTTGATCGGCACTACTTTTTTTTTTTATAAATAAACCTCCAATTCGCCTTTTCAGACTCACTAAGCCAAGACATGGAAATATATATCTCAGATATATGTGTGTGTGTGTGTATATATATATAGAGAGAGAGAGAGAGGGAGAATGGAAAATGAGTATATACATGACCAGTTTATAAAAAGGAACACAAAGCACACACTATACCAAAGAGGAGAGAGAGAAAGAGGAGACTGAAAGGTGGAAGGTGATGGAATATGTCGGCCAACTTTGGATTTATCTTAAAGCCAGATCAACGAGGCGGCCGTGGCCTTACGACAGAGTAGCAGCCAAGTAGGAAATATACTAGTACTCATCATCAAAATACATAATTATATTTTCCAGCCTCGTCTTCATATATTATATAATCTTCACCTCTACACACCAGTTCATTCCTTTGTTGGGGTACTTTTCTCCCAAACCCAAAAAAATCCCAAATATATAGCCATGGAATTAGGAGATCATCAGTCCGAGTACTGTTGTTCGACTTCTTCGTCGACGTCGACTAATAACAGCGCCGAGAAGCGCAAGCCGATCAGGCGACAAGCGCATAGTACTCATAATCATCAACATCACATGAATCAAGTACAATCACCGGAGAAGCCGTACAGAGGAATAAGGATGAGGAAGTGGGGAAAGTGGGTGGCGGAGATTAGAGAGCCGAACAAGAGGTCGAGGATTTGGCTCGGCTCTTACAACACCCCGGTCGCGGCGGCTCGGGCCTACGACACGGCGGTTTTCTACCTCCGAGGACCCTCCGCTCGCCTTAACTTCCCCGAACTCATCTTCCAGGAGGACGACCGCCTCACGGAAATGTCCGCAGCCGCCATCCGCAAGCGAGCCACCGAGGTCGGCGCCAAGGTCGACGCCATACAGACCGCCCTCCACGGCCATGCCACGTCGACGTCTCCTTCCAAATCCGCCGCTAATATTAATCCCACGCCCGACTTAAACGAGTATCCAGACCCTGAAGACTCGGATGAAGATCACTGAAAGAGATTCGAGATCATAAAGAGTATTCTTATTATTAAAAATCATCTATTGCCTATAATCTCTCCTTTTCTGGTCATGTTTATCTCTAGCTAGTTTTGGATTATGATGATGATGATAATCTCTAGCTTTTTTAAGAATACATCTTAGTTGATGATTTACGAGTGCAAGGAAGTGGGGAAACCGCGCGGAGAAGGATTAAAACGGAATCGAAAAGGATTCTGTTTTATTGGTTTTTAAGGTTGTTTTTTCATTGTAGCAATTACAAAAGCCGGCTGAAACTCTAATGATCAGGGCCAACCTAAGCTGGTGAGCAATTAGTTAATTTGTTGGTCGGTCAGAATTAATTTATCTTTGTTTTTTTTTTCATTTAAAATTATATTCGTAACGTTGTAAATTAATTTTAGTCGTTTGATTATATTTATATGCAAGTAGTTAGTGATATTTAAAGTTTGCTTTGGAGATATTAATTTCGTTTAAGACGAAGAAGATCAACCAGTAGAAAGGGGAAGCCTGCGTTAAAAGCAATCTTGTTTATAATAATCGTACCTGAAAAAAAAAAAAGTGTGAGCAGGCAAAAGCCAAAAAAAAATAAATAAATAAAATTGGTAGATAAGACGATAAGGCAGGAACCGGAAACCGATGACGTGCTCGTGGAGACCACATAACAAAGGAGAACCAAAGTGAAGTTTAGAGAGAGAGAGAGAGAGAGAGAGAGAGAGAGAGAGAGAGACAAGGTGGTCCTGAATCAGCACGCTAGTCAGTGTCATGCTATGGTGGAAGCTTACGAAACGTTTATTGTTTTTGTTTACTGATGAAAGCTGATGGAATTGGAAGGTATACCTGGTGGGTTTTTTTCTTTTCCTTTTAGATTTTTCTTTGAATCTAGATTTCGATCTGATTTTTCCAGGATATAACTTTTTTTTAGATTAGACTTTTGGTTTAAAGTTAAAATGGTCTTGGAATCAGTTGTTAATTAATACAAGTGATCTGTACGGGGACCAAAATTAACCTGCAATCGTGAATAATTAACTTAACTAATTAGGCTTTAACTATTGTTTTCCACATGGACGGTTCCTTTTTATTCGTTTCTTGTAGCCAATATCTGCGGCGCTGCCTAACTGCCCTTTAATCAAAATTTTGACTTTATTTCTTCTTTTTTTTCCTTTTCATTTTTCTATATTATCAGTTAATTAAATCTACGCTGATATTGGATCTTGTGTATCTCTATTGCTATTTGTCAATGGATGTTGTTATTGTTATCTAACATTATTTTAAAGGTGGAGTTCTATTCGTCAACTTGGGGAATGGCTTCTGTAGAAAAACGAAGATTTAAATTAAAAAAAAAAACAAATACATGTGTATATTTTGGACATGTTTTCCCTGTCTAAACATGTCTAAAATAAGGAATATATGTTAATTAAGAAAAAAACAATAATGATCATTTCATTAATGATCGTGGATAATTCGTATCATCTTTTGTGATAACAAACACGTTTCTTGTCTCTTATTTATTTATTTTGTTATGTTTACTATGTTTCTATCAGTGAAAGTAGCCAGACACAAGGTTTCTTTAGGGCACCGTAACATTAATCATAAGTGCTAGATTCATTCTTGCATCATATTTAATATTTACAAGAAAATTGCAGGTGTCTCTGGTGAGGGAGTAAGATCTAAGGAGATACAAAAGAGAGAAGTTTAATCTATAAGTCCTTCAAACATTTCTCTCCTCTTCTCACTTGAAGTTTGCAATCACAAATACCACTATTAATCAATTTGAGAAGAAATATATTATAACCCCTTTGGGACATATTTTTAACTAAAAGATTTTGGTTCAAACCAATTCATCAGAATGTTTTTTTTTATAAAATTTGAATTATTAAAGTTTTTTAAGTTTAAACTTTTAGTTTGGTCTTATGTTGCCAAACAGATTATTAGTGATTAGTTTTACCAACTTAGCTAGGAATTTCTACTTGGTTTGTATCTCTCTATTTAGAAAAATATAAAATTATTTTTTGAAATTTTAGAGGATGATAAGTATATATACACAGCAGAATATTAATTTTGTAAAAGGAAATTGGCAGTCAATCAACTCCTCAAATAATATTTTAACAACAATGTTTGTGCATTTTACTCATCAAAAAACGGTATCTTTACATTTTCTTTTAGCGATTCTACAACTCCCACACCAAGCAGCCGATTCCCATAATCAAACATAATAATAATAATAAAAAAAACATATTTTTATGAATCCCAAAACAGGGGCCAATACCTGCCCTATGTAGGTTTGAAATATATATTATATATATTAATCATCGTTTCCTATTTTAATTGTCATTAAGGTTATGTTGACAGCGGCATATGTCCCCGTCAAGAAAATCGTTTGACAGCTAAATATGTAGTGTGTGAAGCGGGCTAGTCGGAATTCAAGTCAAGAAAAAAATAGCAACTTGATGGGCCGGCTATGCTTACTATTCTAACCATTTGCAAAAGGACATGAAAATGACCATGCCTAGGAGTTTAATATCGTCTTCCAAATAGTTTTGGCCACTTTAATAGAAACTTGGTATAAACCAAATTTGTTATTATATTTTTCTTATAAAATTTAAATTGTTATAATGTTTTTAATTGACTAGCTTCTCAAACGTCTTATAAATAAATAAACATGCTTCCAAAGTTGTGCCATATAGAATCCTGACTTTTTCTTCCACGTAGCCATGGAAGTTAATTCTTGATATGTAGATTAAACTTCTCCAAATTAACCTAAGAATTAAACAGATTGTAAGTTGAGAGGATATATGATCCTAGATCTAGATAGACAAAACAGGCTTTTTTATCGGCAAACCACATTCCCCTATATATATATATATATATATATATATATATATGTATGTATAAAATATATACACACACATACATACATACATATAATTTAACCTCGGCCAACAAAAAAAAAAGTTGCTTAATTAGTCAATGTACATCATAACATGAGAGCAATAAAGAATGTTTGATTGATTTGGCAATAATACAAGGCCATATGGGTTACTTGCACGGATAATATTTATATTAATTAGATCCAGAGATGAGGGAGCAATTTGCGGAGGATTTTGATAATAAGAAATACCTAATTTAATGTAGATTCTTAATCAACTACCACTCAAATAGATGATGATGACTCATCTGACAAGGAAGGGTGCATGTCACCTTCTTCCCCTCTCTCCAAGTAAAATCAAGATCACTCCAGAATATATTTCCTATTGAGCGATCCCTCATCACTGGCCTGTCACCCTCAAATTAGAACAGAAACTTATCCCAAGATCAATGTAAATTCATAAAGACAAGGACATCTGTTCTTATAAAATCTACCCACCTGTAAAAATTTTTGTATGACTTTCAACTCGATTATCTGCACTGCACATAAAGACACGTGTACACGGATCAGATATTGTCAGTTAATGGTATGCTAAAAAGAATATTTCAGTACCATCCCAAGAGGCTATCTGAATTTACATATATGTTGCCATTGTTCTTGAGGCCTTGAACTTACATATATAGTATGATTTATTATTATTATTATTATTATTTTTTTTTTACCAGTGATTGAGCAGCACCCAAGTAACCCGACAGATACTTGTACTGCATGTATCAGAAAAAGTAATTATTTCTATTACATGGCTAAGCTGAAATGCTATGCATTATTTAGCATAGAATTTTTTTTAAAAAAAAAAACTGTGCGATGACAGCACCGCTGGGATCAGTAATATATAGTTTAGAAAATGTTGCTATAGGTAGCTAGTGTGAAAATGAAATGATACATGCAATAGATGGTACTATAATGTATAATAATCAACTATTACTTCAACAATGATTTTTAAAAAACAAAAAAAGTTTTATGATATGTTTTATACTTATGTAATGTGGTTATATAGTACGAAAATAAATGCTTTTCGCATGGATAGATAGTCTACATAAAAATTAATAGGACGGCACGTTAGGCATGAGACATGAAAAAATTTAATGCACATTGCACACATGACAAAATTCTCTTTTTTTATTTGCCCGTCTTTGATATCAATGGAGGAAGGGACTGAGATGTGAATCCAGCAGGACATTAAAAAGAAAAAAAAAAAAAATCCCCAATGGCCTTATTTATGCAGCTAGGCACAAGCGAAGCCTAATGATAATTTATTTTTGTGATTTTTTATGCCTCCTATAAATGTTTGAAATGTATTATCTACTATTTAAACAACTCAGTACTTTATGCATGCGCTGAATAAATGACACATCGTTTTAATAAACTAAACGACATGTCAACTATATCCAACATTGTTTCTGCTTCCATAATTCACAGAAACACGACATAGTATTTTACTGAACTGCCACGAAAAAACAATTTGTTTAAATTCAAAGCTGCTCTTTCGTTCACAAGAAGATGAAAGCTATTTTATAACCAACAACATATCACTTATATGGCACAAATGACATGTAGTTTATTTTTACAACAAACATTAGTGCATTTGTCAAATAAAAACGACATGTTGTTATCATTTAAGACGGTAACAAATTGACATTTTTCCCCCCTAGCTTTGTCTGACAGCTATTTGACAAAGTTTTCAAATTTTAAAGAAGCCATGGAATGGAAATCATTAATCTTATATTGATTAATTACGGAGGAGATTGGAGAGCCCCATGTAAAATTAGTAAGTTTCTCATGTTTGGTGGATCTATCACACAAATAAGTTGGAAGAGAAATCCGTGTGACACATAAAACTTATGTGATATTTGTTCAGAACTAGGAGGTCACGAAAAAGAAAAGTAGATTGCAGAAGAGTCGAAAGATTCTGAGGTCTTATGTAACGCCTTGTAATTAATTAAGTGATATTAGAATGTAAAATGGTGGATTAGTATGTCATAATGGATATTTTAAACTTAATTTTATCACTTTATAAAAATTTTAAATCAATGTTATTTTTTATTATTTTAATGATTTAAATTACACTCAATTATTTTTAATTATTATTTTGAAAATTTTTAAAACAAAATAATTTATCAAATACCAACCACGTCCTTTTTCAAAACCGTTGGTGGTACACGGTTTCTTGTCGATGCTTTTGCTTCCTCTTCCCTCTATTTATTTCCCTCACCCTCTCTTCTCTCATTCACTCCCTCTCACGCTCGTCTCTCTCTTTCTCCCTCTTCACTCTGCCTCTCTCTTTCTCTCCCATTTTCTCTCAAAATTTTTGAATTAAATCGAGCCCCAAGCGTCGGTTTGGTGGATTGGAGGCTCGGGAACGTGATTGAGCAACCAAAAACATGATTTAAAGCTTTGATTCATGGTTAGTTTTTAAATTTCAAAACTTTTTTAATTTTTCTTATATTTTAAAATTTAACCTTATTTGAACTTAGAAAACCTTTGATCTAAGTTAGGAAAACTTAGAACAACTAGAATCTAAGCTTGTTTGAAGAAAAACGGATTTAAATCAATATTTTTTATTTTTCTCTATTTTTCTAATTTTTGGATTTATTCAAAATTTTTAAGTAAATCTTGTTTAAATGAGCTAAAAAGTGTTATATATTGTTTTTCTATCATCTATGATTGTTTCCCATGCCTGAGAACTGAGAAAAACATGTTGCAATGGAGATTGGGGCTCGGGAGGTCGAGAACCTGTGCTTGGAAAATTCTGAAATTTTTTCAGATTGACAGGCCGAACTTCGTGTTCGGTAGGTTGGATTCATGGGTCCAGTAGGCCAGATTCATACGTCCGACAGGCCGAATTCATACATCCGGCAGGCCGAACCTGGAAAAGTTTGGCTGACCGGACTTGGTTTTCTGGCAACAGTTCGGCTAGCCGAACCAGGGTGACCGGCAAGCCGACCGGGTATGGTGAGATTTTGTTATTTTTCATCCATTTTTACTATTTTGAACCCCGATTGAAATTCGAACTTTATAAAATGATTTTATAAATACAAATGGCACACTAGGACACCATGAAATAGTTTAGCAATGTAGAATATCTTAAACTAGATATTGATAGACCTAGTTTCTATTTAAGGTCGTTCGTGATTCCACGGAGCTAATGTATAGCTGACCGGGATTATGGTATAGGACATCGGCATGGGTATTGAGGTAGGACTTCTACCCCTTTTCTTTGGTAACCCAGTTTCAAATGATTTTGGCCTTAAAAAAGATTTTCATCAAAATGTTTTCAACGGTTGGTTGAAAAAGGAGTTTTATCGATTATTTTATAAACCGTAGATTGAGGTGAGTTTCCTAATGAACCCCATAATGAATATAAATGAAAAATACCAGGTAAATGAGCTTTAAATAATAATAGAAACGGATATAAGGGCATGATGTCATATCAGATATCGGGTCGTGTAGCGTGCGACTTTGGGGGCAGGTCCCGAAACCCAATTGGGCCACTACGGTGGTATTATACATATGGTTTGCCAAGGAAAGGAAAAATAGTATTCTTTCTGGTCGACCAATAAATGGTTTTGGTAAGAATAATCCTTATTAAATTTCATTTATGTATTCAAGTCTGCTTTCTAAATAAGTTTTCTTTTAAAATTAAATGTTTCTAAAGATCTTAGTCCTACTAAGCCTTTCACTCACACTTTATTTATTTTCAAACCTTTTCCCTCTCTAGGTGGATTTCATCTTAGGTTCGAAGAGGAGTCCACAGACAGGACACAGAAGCAATAGAAGGTTATTTAAGTTATAAAATCAAGGCATGTAATATTATAATTTTCTCTCTTTACTTAGATTGTGGTTGTAATATAATATTGTCAGTACCATGTGTGTGCACAAGATATAGGTCAATGAGACCCATTCTCATTTCTTCTTATTACTTTATTACTTTCTTATTGTTTAATTGTTATAAATGCTTGTTTTGAAAAAGGTTTTAAAATTTCCGCTTTTTTTTTAATTAATTCAAATACTTAAACATATGTTTTAACTAAATTCTCATTAATTAGTTTAATAAATCCGTCACGTCACCTTCTGTACTTCGGGATGTGACATCTTATCAACAAGATATTATCAATTTGAACTTGTTTTGCACTGTCAAATGATGAAATTGATAATTGTATTTTTAATCCATGATCGCACAGGAGAAGTAACAAAGGAACCCCCCCTTTTTTTTTTCAGGACGTTTTTAATTTTCTGAAAAAATAAACAAATAAAACTGGACCACTGTCACTCGAAATTTCCAAGTAGACCCAAACCAACCTACATCCTCATACTTGAAAAATCTTTAGAAGCCCATATGTGTTATAACTAAAATGTCCAGTAGAATAAGAAAATATCAGAATTTTAAGATTCATCGAAATAAATAACAGGTTTTGATAATATTTTTAGTAAATAGAAGTAAAAAAAAAAAATTTACTAGTGGCAAATTTTTTACTCATAATAAATAGATATGTAAAAAAATACTTCTTGGATAAATTTTTTATTTATTATTGCTTAGTTCAAATATTTTCAAGACATCATATTTACAATAAGTTTTGAAAAATGCTATTTACTACGACTTTTTCCTTTATTTACAAAAAGCATACATTAGAGAGACGAGAGTTGAGTTAGTATGTCATACATGACATAATTAAAAAAATGCCTTATGAGCTCATTTCCGCCTATTTAGGCGTGAATAATGCAGCTTTGGAGATCATATATAATTATACAATAATATTTCGTTACTTATACTAATTTTCAAATAGAAACTTTACAATCATTTATGTTTATTCATGTACAGATCAAAGTAGTCGTGCTCGTGCATCAAGCACTTTCAATGATCTTACAAGTCCTTTAAAGTTATAAGAAAACGACTGAGTGGTTGAAACCCACTTTTTCCCAACTTCAGACGCCTTAATTATGCCAAATTTGAAAGAGTTAAAAGCCGATTAGTTATTGTGCTTTCCAATTGTTCAAGTACTTCACCCGTATATGTTACAAAGCAACTAAAGCCTGGCTAATAATATAATCTTGTCAAATAATGACACGTATAATAAATTCTATTAGTTTTGCTTAATGGTGAAACTTGGTAGTTTTTTAATCCTATGTTGTTGGCTTCGCTTTTTACTTTTTGCCCCTCTTATGGATTCCATTGATTCATCATTTCTCGTATCTTTTTTTTTCCCCTCTCCTCTACTTAAGAAAGAAGCCTTCGCCGTGAAGAACATGTTGTTTTCAGCCCGAAAAGGAACCAAAAAAGAACATACAAACCTATTATTTGTCCTATGCAAAAAACTTTGCTTCGACTGTAAGTAGCTCATTGCAGCGTATAATAATAATAATAATAATAAAGAAAAAAGTAACTTATAAATCAAGGTCCTGATTGATATTGATTTAGATTACGCCTTTAGTTAGTGGGATGAAAGAAGTGAAAATTTTGAAAACGCATTTTTCAAAAATTTCAATGGGATATGAGACTTACAATTTTTAATACGTAATAAAAATGTTACATTGAGTTTAGGAATCTTATATTTTAAAGCTTTTTGTATAAGTTTTAGAGTCTCCTCATAAGAGCTTTTTGAAAAGCCATATTTTATGCCTTTTCGTTTGTTTGGCATTGTTTTTTGAAAGAATTTTAAAATTATGTATAAAAATATTTGGATAACTTTTCAAAAGAACTTCTATTTGAAGTTAAAAAATGCGACATCTTCACAAAGTTCTCTAAGAAGATTGAACAACATTTAAACTTGAAAAAAAAATAATAAGATTTTATAAACTTAATTTGGACATCTTTATTGCTTGTTAGAAAATTGACCAAGATCATTTTAGCAATAAATTGAAAAACCTAGCTTTTACATATCTTCTTTGATACATAAAAATATTAAGAAAATATATCAAATAGGTCCTTAGTGGCTTTGGCAGATTGCGTCTTTAGAAATTACAAAAGAATAACAAGAATGAGACGTTATTAAAAAAAATATAATAAAAGAGTTTTTGTTAGTTTGATGGGTTTTTATAGTTCAAAATATCTAAAGTAGTTGACTAAACCTATAAAAAAATTAAATCAACCTATTGGGTCCTTAATCCTAAGGGTTAACCTATGAGTGGTGGAGTAGCACAAGCTCTTTTAAATCTATTCTCGAATCGATATTTAGTCAATATGAGACTTTGTTGGACATTCTCAATAATCTTTCCCTTAAATGAAGCCCACGTTTATTATTCACCCGTCTTCATAGACTAGGGTAACTAGGGAGATCACAATTCCACTATGTCTGAGTCTCTCGTTACTATAGGATAACCATCTCCAGAATTCATTTTTATCACAAATTTTTCTGTTATCACAATTCAACTTCAAGGCCCATCAACCTTTGTCTGATTTTCTCTAAGGTTCAATTTGTATGTTAAAGTTAATCTATTGGGAGGAATATAACTATAATCCTCAAACCTGTCCTCAATGCCATGTCTAGTCAGTAGCCAATATGACTTTGTTCACACATTCCGAACATAAACAAACTTGATAAATCAAATATAAAAATCAATCGGTTTGATCTGATGGGTTTTCGTAATTTGTTGCGTTTTTTAAACATGCCTACCAAAAGCAACTTATACATGCAGAAGCAATATTAAACATGCATATTGTTGTCTAACTAATTTTGTTCTAATGAAATAATTGAAGTTACCAATCACAATCAAATAAACAATAATCATGAACCAATTAGGCTACTCGTTTGTTGACATCTTCATCTCAAGAGAAGACCAAAGACTTCTTCCCTTTGATTTGGCGGGAAACTTGAATAGTGTTGGAACTAACGACTCACAAGTCACCAAGCCATTGACATGGGAACACAAAGTACTCATGGATGAGGGAATGACATGTGGCTCTACAAGCGTATTCTACTTGGAGAACTCCATTCACGCGCTCCGTACATGCGTGGTACTAACGTTGATAACAAATCCAACCCACAACAACAATAAGAAAACTGAGGGAGGAAAGAAAAAAAAAGGGAAAAAAAATAAGAGAGAGAGACGTTGCACGCTTTATGAGATATCGCAGTCAAATTTTTAACTCTTTTGAGTTTGTGCAGGCACCACAAAGAGGTTAAAAAAATATTGGAGAGGAAAAAAGGGAAAGCAAAAAAGAAGAGAGGAAGAAGAATAAGTGAGAGAGGGAAAAAAGGAAAGGAAAGGAGAGGAAAAAAGTTTGTATAGTGAGGATCTTTCAGTGCCACCAATTCAATTAATTGTGTTTAGACTGTCATCCATTTACTCCCAAACCAAAATCACTTTCCCTACGCATTTGCACCCACTTTTCCCTTACATGACATGACAATATTTTCATTTTCTCGCCAAGGGATCACGTTCCCTCCATCCTCCGACTTTCTTTCTCTTTCTCGAGAAAAAAGAAGGAAAAGGAGGGGGGAAAAGAAAAGGGAATTACACTGTTTAACATAAAGTCATGAGCTCAATGTATATAAAGATGCCCCATCTAAATCTAGTTGGGAATATATTTCAATCGGAACAATGATGCCTATTTTCACTTTATTTTGGAGTAATAGATTAAAGGGGTCGGTCACATTGTGCATCAACAATCCCTTTCCATCAATTTCCAAGTTAAAAAGGCTAAGCTTCCATAAGATAAATGAGAATTAGAGTATAGAAATACAAAGTCATTAGAGGGGGAAAAAAGTTAGGTGAAGATGACCTTTATGATCTCAATTCTCTATATACATGCGTCTGTAAATATGCATACACACACATATAAACATAGTCAAATTTTTTCCTTCTTCACCTGACGCTATTTCGGTGCCACGTGTCATGAAACTTTTCCATACGGACAAGTTAGGTCTCCTTAAAACAGGTTAATTTCCACCAAACTCTAATCCCACTAATAAATCTTTTAATCGAAATTGACACAAAAGGTAATTAGGAGATTAGTAGTGTCTTTTGTTTAGCATTTATGGTTTCAATCATTTTTACAATTCTAACCGTTCTTTTTCAGTTCCAATCAAAAATTACTATTTATCATATTGTCAACTCTAATCGTTTTTTGAGCTTATTTTTTTTTAGTTCAAACCAACTAAAATTAATATTTTGACAAACTTATCAAGCATAAGTTCTAACAATAAGTTATGGATCTAACTCTTTTTTTTGTTCTAACCAGGCTCTCTTTTTAGAGCGAAAATATTTGAACCATAACTAAGAGATGATCAGTGAGACTTATTAATTTGCTTCATATTTCAACCATATATATACATACATACACACACGTCTAGAGTATGAACTTAGTCCAATAAATAGGTTAGCATATTGAGTGGCAATATAAGAGCATCAATTCCATTTATTAACCCATCACATGGTCGTTAACTGTTGAAAAAGTAAAAAACCACACCCAAATTAAGTAATGGGAATAAGCTTCCTCAACTTGTACATACTGTGCCGTGCATACCAATCTTGAAGTCAATTGGTCTTCATTCAGAGGATAAGGAAAAAAGAAATGGAAAATGCATTAGACTCATGTTCATAAATGTGTAATAATGCTCTTTTTTATGTGTCTCATATAATAACCTTATGTCCATAAATGACAAACGTCCTCTGCTAGTAATTAGTGTTCCAAACACCATAAGTCTTGTATATAATTTTTTTAGTAATTAATAATTAGTAATTTGTACATAAGTCTGGTCGTAATTAGTGTTTCAAACACCATAAGTCTTCTATATATTTATATATTTTTGTCTTGTAGCAATTAGTGTTCCAAACACCATAAGTATTGTATGTAGATAATTGAACTTTTTCACTGAAAGGTGGAGAAGCTTGTATATAGCACCCCCAGAATTAAAAAGAAGAGAAAAAAGGGAAAAACATCGGCCACTGCAACTTAAAGGTGGCAGTACAAAGGTCATGTCGTTGGACTTCAGGTTCTAGAAAACGACAGGTTTTGTTGGGACATATGCTTGATGAAAAGGGGAAAGGAGGGAAGAAAAAGTATACCGAAAACAGTATTCAAACACCAGCACCAATACTAAAGAAGTTTAAGATTACCTGTAAATCTGTTGAATAATTAAGATAACATGCAACTGATAAGAAATCAACAGAAAATTGATCACAACTAAATTATAATCTATAGTTCTAGTGATCAAATTAGATGTAGAATTATCATAATAGGTACAAGGGTAAAAATTAAATAAAAATGGAGGAAAGAGGATTTAAAAGCAAAAGTTTATGTGGGTTTTGTCCAAGAAGAGTGAAAAACAGGAATGCAGACCGGCAATAAGGGGGAGATCACTTGAACGTGGTCCATGGACACGTGCAAATGATGGCATTGTCTACGCTTGCTAATGATGGATTTCCACCGCTTCTTCCACTGCATGGGCTCCACTCGTATCATGCGACCCAACTTCATTGCCTTTTTTATCTTTGACCAACAAAATACCCATTTCAAATCAATCATGAAACCTGCTGTCTCATTCTCTGATCACCACCAATTATCAACAATATATATCCTTTTTAACGTAATTTTGAATTTTGATGAAATTTTGTTGATATTTTTGGCCAATCACATGTGCACGACCCAATCAGATGGTGACACTTGTGCATGAGTTTTCATGTTTCCAAGTCATGCTGTGAATCCATGATCCAATCAGCTCTGTGTCCGCCATCCTCATTCAAGCCCCTTATTTTCTGAGCTTGACTAGGTCCTAATTTTTGGTTCCCTATCTCTGCTTGCCACGTAGGAATTTGCCACTAACAAATTGAGTTTTGAAGTCTCCTCTTTTCTTTATTTGTTGTTTTTATTTTCTAAATATTTTTTTTTTCGTTGGACAAAATGACTTTCAATTCTTAAGCTTAACCTAACCTGTTTAAGATTACATACTTGTGCGTGTTCCTTATGCCCCCTAATCTCTCGTAATTTGGTTATGTTATTTGCAGGTCTATCATTGATTGCTTCAATCACAAAATACTGCGTGTTTGATGTTTGATAGGATGAAAAACTGAATGGTTTAAAATAGATTCAAATTCTTGGTTTAATTCTAAAATCTCAAATGATGTCTAATTATACCGCGTTATTTTTAATTTGATATTGTTTTTAACTAACTTCTACATGCTTCTCATTAGATAACTTAGCATAATATGATTATACACCACTTGAGATAAAAAAAAAAAAAGGACAAATAAATTGATTTTAAAAAAAAATTATCAAGGTGAAGAAGAAAATATGTTTAAACGAATAAAAATATTATTCTCTTTTTCATGTTGACAGAATGGGATTGACAATGAAAAACGCAAACATAAAGTTTTAATCATGAGGCTCAGATAAAATGATTTAATTACTAACGACCTATATTTATAAAAATTCCAAATAATTTTAACTAACTTTTACATGCTTTACTTTTTTAGTAAATCTTGACATAATAGAATTAGGTAAACATCATTTTAGACATTAAAAATCAAATAGATTTATTCCCAGTCACAACATGTATAAAAGATCTTTTATCTATTTTTAATCTATTTTATTTTGGTAGACAAGATTCATTTATATCATATTATTTATATATATCTTACGGACATATAATGTCAATCTGTTTAAAATTACAAAGGTGAAGAAGGAAAGAAATTTAGAGGAAGAAAATGTCTTTATTTATTGTTGATAGAACGGGATCCACAATGAGAAGTGCAAACATAAAATTCTAATTATTGGGTTGGGGTATGATTTACTAACTAATGATCTATACTCTTATAAAATTAAAATTCGTTCTTTTGCCTCCATATTCATAATTTTAATGCACCACCAAGATTGGCTCTTGTTTAATTTTTGATCAATTCTTGTACATTTTTTTATCCACCAAACAACCGAACATTATATTTTATTTGTCCAGTTTCTTTCGCTTTTCCTACTTCACAATATGACAAAAGAAATATCAATGCAATGATTAGCACAGTAGCATGACTTATTTAACATCTTTCACCTTTAGTGGTTTCCATTCATGTACCCAATTAAGCAAAAATTATAAAATATTAAAGATAGTGATTAATTCCTTTGTTGTGTGATCATACAACAACTCAACTTAGGTACAGAATAATGACCACCTACCTGGATGGCTATAGCTAAAGAGAAATATTTACGTGTTATATAAATCATATATAATGGGAGATTATAGAATAGAACATCCAATTATAGAAATTCATAACATCGTTAATCACAATCATATGATTTAAATTAGATTGAATAAATTATACATACTCTGAGAAGATTCTTAAATTAGTAGCATTGTTAATAAACATCATGTAACGTCCCGAAATTTATTTAATATTAATGTAATGTAAATGATGAGTTAGTGTGCCATAATTAAAGTTTTAACTTTAATTAGATTATTTGGTTGGATTTTTAGTTTTGGTTGTTTTGTTAAAATTGATGTGTTCAAAAGATTTCTTATTGATTTAAAATGATGTTTTGAGTTTTAAAACACAACGATTTGTAAAATGTTAAAAATACTCCGTTTTACAAAACCGTGGGCGGCACATGGTTTTCGCACAGTAAAACCGCCCACCGATTTTCTCTATTTATTTTCCTTTCCTCTCTCTCTCTCCTCACTTCCACGCCAATCTCTCTCTCTCTTCCCTCTCTCTCTCGGCAGCCTCTCTCTCTCTCTCAATCTCTTTCAAAAATTTTGATTTCCATTCGAATCCAAGCTTCGGAACAGCAAGGAGGAAGCTCGGGGACGTGATTTGGCGACCGAGAACGCGGATTGAAGCTTCGATTCGAGGTTAGATTCGAAATTTCTAAACTTTTTACAAAATTTTCGATTTTGTGTGTTTTTGAAATCTAAGTTTGTTTTAGCTTAGAAAACCGTGGATTTGTGTTAAATGAGCTTAGAACAACTAGAATCTAAACCTAGATTGAAGAAAAACGAATTGGATTCAAGATTTTCATTTTTCTCCTCTTTTTCTCATTTTTGGATTTTTGAAGATTTTGAGTTCAAATGTTGTTTAAATGATTCCAAACATATTTTAGAATGTTTTTCTATCAACTATAGTTATTTTTCATGCCTGGGAATTGAGAAAAACAGGTTGGAATTCAGATTTGGATTTTGGGGATCGAGAAACCCGTGGCTGGGATTTCTGGATCTTCCCAGTTCGGCAGGCCGAAGTTCATGTTCGGCAGGCCGGAGTGATGATCGGCAGGCCGGTGTTCTTCCGACCGGCAGGCCGAATCTGGGGAAATGTTCGGCAGGCCGAACCTCGTTTCCGGCAGGCCGAACTGTACAGTTCGGCAGGCCGAAGCAGGGCGTCCGGCAGGCCGAAGCAGGGCGTCCGGCAGGCCGACCGAGACATGGAAAATTTTGTGATTTTTACCCGATTTCACTGTTTTGAACCCTGATTTAAATCCCAACCTTATAGGATGATTTTAATGATACAAATAGCACACTAGGACATCATGAAATGATTTAGTAATTTAGAATGTCTCGAACTAGATATTGATTGACTTAGTTTGTATCTAGGATCGTTCGTGGTTCCGTGGAGCTAACGTATAGCGGACCGGGATTACGGTGTGGGGTACCGGCACGAGTACTGAGGTAGGACTTCTATCCTATTTCTTTGGTAGCCTGGTTTTGAAATGATTTGGCTTTGAAAATGATTTCTATCAAAATGTTTTCAACGGTTGTTTGAAAATGATTTTATCGGTAGTATTTTAATACACCGTGATTATGAAATGAATTTCATAATGAATGTAATGGACAATACTCGGTAATTGGGTTTGAATGATAATGATAACAAACACTAAGGCATGATGCCATATCAGAGATCGGGTCGTGTGACGAACGACCTTGGGGGCAGGTCCCGAAACCCAGCTGGGCCACTACGGTGGTGATATCATGGTTTGCCTAGGTAAAAGTAAATTGGTGTTTTGATTTGAAGAGTAGACTGTTCTGTGTCAGAGCGGTTCTACTCAATTTATTTATTTATTTATTTATCTAACGTTTTATTTCTGTATACTCCTGATAATGTTTTGTTTCTTTGCATCAAATTATTTTATAAAACCTAGTCCTACTGAGCCTTTCGCTCACGTTTTATTGTTTTAAATTTCCCCCCTTCTAGGTGGTTTTCCATATAGGTTTGGAGGAGATTCTTCAGACCGGACTCAGGAGCACTAGGAGAATTTATTTATATTCAGTATTATTAATCAAGGCATGTAAGGCTCAACTTTATTTGTACTTGGACTGTAATTGTATTTGTGATATTGTCAGATCCATGTGTGTGCACAAGTTGTGGGTTGTGGAACCCATATTCGCAGTTTTTATTCAATTATTGTTATTTGATTAATGATTTTAAATTCCTTTATAAAAATGTGGTGGAAAAATCTTCTTTATTTCTTGCTTAATGGGATTTTTAAACCCTTAATTTCGATTAAATTCTCTTTTAATTAATCTAAATATTCCGCCACGTCACCTCCCGTACTCCGGGGCGTGACAGAATGGTATCAGAGCTCAAGGTTATGAACCTTGGGAATTGTGCACACATAGGTTTGACAATGAAATACCTCTGACAGTCCAAATTTTGTTTTCAGAAGTGAGAGAATGGCACCTAGACGTCGTTCGACAGCTGACGCCGAGTTCGGAAATGATGAGGGCCTGATGAGGTCTATGATTGCGGCTTTCCGGCAGATGGCAGCCAGGACTAGACCGGAAGACTCCAGTGTTGGTAGTCGGCATGCTTTCTTTAAGGAATTTCGGCGGGCGTCTATTTCGACTTTTGATGGCAATGGGGATCCGCAGTTAGCAGAGTATTGGTTGGATTCGATCTTGAAGCATCTTGATACCCTTGGTGTGCCTGAGGAGTATCGTGTGGAGTTTGCGGCGTATAAGCTCGAGGGTGGCGCCAACACCTGGTGGAAACAAACTAAGCGTCTGGAGCGCGGTGGCGATATCGGTTGGGACAAGTTCGAGGATCTGTTTTATGATCGGTATTTTCCGCAGGGGTATAGAGATCAGAAGGCAGCTGAGTTTTATAGATTGCAGCAGGGTGATATGTCAGTTCGGGAGTACGAGGCAAAGTTTAGCGAGTTGGCTAGGTTTGCTCCATCAGCTGTGGCATCGGAGCGCGAGAAATGCATCAAGTTCCAGGAAGGACTCAAGGCTCCTATTCGGCGGCAGTTGGTTGCTCTACGGCTTAGGAGTTTCGGAGAGCTTGTGTCGTCGGCGATCTCCGTGGAGAATGATTACGTGCAGTATTGTGAGGACCGAGCTAAGGCTTCAGGAGGACCGCAGAGGAGTGGCAGGAAGAGCACCAGTAGTCGTCCAGCTCCGGGGAAAGGCAAGCAAGGCGGTGCGACCAGTGGCAGCAGCAGTTCGTCTGGCAGCGGGCGCAGCAACCCCTACAGCTTTCATTGTCATTTCTGTCAGCAGCCCGGACACATCAAGAGGAATTGCCCGATCAGGAGTGCTCGTCTTGGATCGCAGACCGGGGAGGATGCCAGTCGTCAGTCTCAGCCTCAGCCTCAGACCCTACCTCCGCCTCCGCAGTACCCGCAGTTGCAGTATCCGCAGTTTTCTCCTCAGCAATTCTCATATCCGGCACGGGGACAGCAGCCGCAGTATTTTCAGCGCAGTGTTCCTTAGTATAGAGTTCCGAGTACAGGTAGTGTGCAGTCATCTCCATCTCAGCAGTATCGGCCGAGTAATGCAGGACCCAGCAATGTCGGTAGAGGAAAAGGGAAGGCGCCAGTGCAGGTTCATGCAATGGCATCTGGAGGGTCAGATTCTCAGATTGGCAACGCGGTTGTCGATGGTATGGTTTTGGTTTCTAGATCTCTAGCTCGCGTTTTATTTGATACCGGTGCCTCTCATTCTCTCATTTCGAGTTCCTTTGTACATGCCTTGGGATTAGAAGTAGAAGAGTTTAATGAACCCCTAGTTATAACTTCTCCCTTGGGGCGGGTGTGTGTGAATTGTATGTGTAAATCTTGTAAAATAAAGATTGGGGATGAGATTTTGAAAAGTGATTTGATTGTACTCCCCATGAGTTCCTATGATGTGATTTTAGGGATGGACTGGTTGTCCAGGTATAGTGCAGTTGTGGACTGCCAACTTAGAAAAGTGACCCTAGTGTCTGATAGGGGAACGGTGATCACTTACCAAGGTGGTGGTGATTGGCTAATGAGTGAGCGTCTCATGAAGTCATGTCTAGGAGGGCGAAGGAATCTAGATTGTTTTGCTTTTCTTGCCAATCTAGATTGCGAGCCCTATGTTTCGAGTAGTGGTGTAGCGATTCCGGTGGTTGATGAGTTCGAGGATGTCTTCCCCGACGAGTTATCAGGGTTACCACCGCATCGGGAGATTGAGTTCGGTATCGAGTTGTTTCCAGGGACATCACCGATTTCTATGGCACCTTATCGGATGGCGCCGGCAGAAATGAAGGAATTGAGGAAGCAACTTCAGGAGCTTGCTGATAAAGGATATATTCGGAATAGCACATCTCCGTGGGGAGCACCAGTTTTGTTCGCTAAGAAGCACGATGGGACTCTCAGGTTATGTGTGGATTATCGGCAGTTGAATCGTGTTACGGTGAAGAACAAGTATCCTTTGCCTAGGATTGATGAGCTATTTGATCAGTTGGGAGGTTCGCGATACTTCTCGAAGATTGATTTGCGGTCAGGTTATCATCAGCTCAGAATCAAGGAAGAGGATATTCCCAAGACAGCTTTTAGGACTCGGTATGGGCACTTCGAGTTTCTGGTTATGTCTTTTGGGTTGACGAATGCTCCGGCAACTTTTATGGATTTGATGAACAGGATATTTAGGCCGTATCTGGATCAGTTTGTGATCGTGTTCATCGATGATATTCTTGTGTATTCTAAGACATGGGAGGAGCATGAGCAGCATCTTCGGGTCGTGCTTCAGATTCTGCGGGAGCACCAGTTGTATGCTAAGAGGGAAAAATGTGAGTTCTGGTTGACCGAGGTCAAATTTCTGGGTCATGTCATCTCGGAGCATGGTATTTTAGTGGATCCGTCCAAGATTGAAGCTATATTGGAGTGGGAACGACCAAGGAATGTAGCGGAGATTCGCAGCTTCTTAGGTCTTGCTGGATATTACAGGAAATTTGTAAAGGACTTTTCGAAGATTGCAGCTCCGTTGACGAGGTTGATCAGGAAAAACGTCAGGTTTGAGTGGGATGAAGACTGTGAGTCAGCTTTTCAGGAATTGAAGAACCGGTTGACTTCAGCTCCAGTATTAGTTATTCCTAGTAGTGACGAGCCGTATGAGGTTTATGCTGATGCTTCAGGGCGCGGACTTGGATGCGTGTTGATGCAGCATGGACGTGTGGTTGCATACGGATCGAGACAGCTACGACCTCACGAGCGAAATTATCCTACTCACGATTTAGAGCTTGCAGCGGTGATCTACGCGCTGAAGATTTGGAGATGTTACTTGTATGGAGCATCGTTTCAGGTCTTCTCCGATCACAAGAGTTTGAGGTACTTGTTCGCTCAGAGGGATCTCAATCTGAGGCAGCGCAGATGGGTGGAGTACATGGAGGATTATGATTTCGCGTTGCAGTATCATCCCGGGAAAGCTAATGTGGTAGCGGACGCGCTTAGCAGAAAGTCTTCAGGGATTCTCGCTTGTTTGATTTTTGAGGACTGGAGCAGGGATACGACAGTGAGTGAGTATCGGCTACAGTATCATGAAGACGGTGATCGAGTTTTGTTGTATCATGTGGAAGCGACTCCAGCTCTTGTTCGGATGGTGAAGCAAGGTCAGTGGCAGGATCGACATTTGCAGGGGATTTGATCGCGGATTCAGAACGGGGAGCAGTTTGAAGAATGGAGCGTGCATGCAGATGGATCGTTGTACTTCCGGGAGCGTCTTGCAGTTCCAGTTATCGCCGAGGTGACGAAAGCCGTTCTAGATGAAGCTCATAGGTCTCAGTTTGCTATTCATCCAGGGAGCACCAAGATGTATCGTGATTTGAAGAGGCACTATTGGTGGAGAGGCATGAAGAAAGATGTTCGCGAGTACGTGGCCAAGTGTTTGACGTGTCTTCAGGTGAAAGCCGAGCATCAGAAGCCTGCAGGTCAGCTTCAGCCGCTTCCTATTCCAGGGTGGAAATGGGAGCATGTGACGATGGATTTTCTCACAGGTTTGCCGAGGACGGAGCAGCGGCATGATGCAGTTTGGGTTGTGGTCGACAGGTTGACGAAATCGGCGCATTTCATTCCGTTTAGGTCGACGTGTTCCAGGAAGACTCTCGGGGAGTTGTATATGCAAAACATTGTGAGGTTGCATGGAGTTCCTTTGTCCATCACCTCTGATCGAGACACCAGGTTTAATGCTAAGTACTGGAGGAGTTTTCAGGGGGCTTTGGGTACGGATTTGAACTTCAGTACGGCGTTTCATCCTCAGACTGATGGGCAGTCTGAGCGGGTTATTCAGGTTCTCGAGGATATGTTGCGTGCTTGTGCGTTGGACTTCGGCGGGAATTGGAAGCAATATTTGCATTTGGCAGAGTTCGCGTACAACAATAGTTATCAGGCGAGTATCGGTATGGCACCATTTGAGGCATTGTATGGGCGACCGTGTCGGTCACCTGTGTGTTGGGCCGAGCCGGAAGATAGAGTTATTCTTGGGCCAGATGAGATTCGTGACAGCAATGAGAAAGTCGCGGTGATTCGGGAGCGGTTAAGAGCAGCTCAGAGTCGGCAGAAGAGCTACGCGGATAGGAGACGTAGACCTTTAGAGTTCGCGGTTGGAGATTTTGTTCTCTTGAGGGTGTCACCTCGTAAGGGAACTATGCGGTTCGGAGTGAGTGGAAAGCTCGCGCCGAGGTATATTGGGCCGTTCGAGGTCACTCAGCGTGTTGGCGTGGTCGCTTATCGGCTTGATCTTCCGCCCGAACTTTCTCATGTGCATGATGTGTTTCATGTGTCGATGCTTAGGAAGTGTCCACCTGAGCAGGATAAGATAGTTTCGTTTCGCGATGTGCAGGTTCAGGCGGATACGACGTACGAAGAAGTGCCGATTCAGATCATCGACCGGAAAGTGATTAGCTTGCGTCGTCGTGAGATACCGTTGGTAAAGGTCGTGTGGCAGCATCACGGGGTTGATGAAGCCACTTGGGAGTTAGAGTCGAGTATGCGGGAGCTGTAGCCGCATTTGTTTTGTTTTTGAGATGAGTTGTAAATTTCGAGGACGAAATTTCTTTTAGGGGTGGAGAGCTGTAACGTCCCAAAATTTATTTAATATTAATGTAATGTAAATGATGAGTTAGTGTGCCATAATTAAAGTTTTAACTTTAATTAGATTATTTGGTTGGATTTTTAGTTTTGGTTGTTTTGTTAAAATTGATGTGTTCAAAAGATTTCTTATTGATTTAAAATGATGTTTTGAGTTTTAAAACACAACGATTTGTAAAATGTTAAAAATACTCCGTTTTACAAAACCGTGGGCGGCACATGGTTTTCGCACAGTAAAACCGCCCACCGATTTTCTCTATTTATTTTCCTTTCCTCTCTCTCTCTCCTCACTTCCACGCCAATCTCTCTCTCTCTTCCCTCTCTCTCTCGGCAGCCTCTCTCTCTCTCTCAATCTCTTTCAAAAATTTTGATTTCCATTCGAATCCAAGCTTCGGAACAGCAAGGAGGAAGCTCGGGGACGTGATTTGGCGACCGAGAACGCGGATTGAAGCTTCGATTCGAGGTTAGATTCGAAATTTCTAAACTTTTTACAAAATTTTCGATTTTGTGTGTTTTTGAAATCTAAGTTTGTTTTAGCTTAGAAAACCGTGGATTTGTGTTAAATGAGCTTAGAACAACTAGAATCTAAACCTAGATTGAAGAAAAACGAATTGGATTCAAGATTTTCATTTTTCTCCTCTTTTTCTCATTTTTGGATTTTTGAAGATTTTGAGTTCAAATGTTGTTTAAATGATTCCAAACATATTTTAGAATGTTTTTCTATCAACTATAGTTATTTTTCATGCCTGGGAATTGAGAAAAACAGGTTGGAATTCAGATTTGGATTTTGGGGATCGAGAAACCCGTGGCTGGGATTTCTGGATCTTCCCAGTTCGGCAGGCCGAAGTTCATGTTCGGCAGGCCGGAGTGATGATCGGCAGGCCGGTGTTCTTCCGACCGGCAGGCCGAATCTGGGGAAATGTTCGGCAGGCCGAACCTCGTTTCCGGCAGGCCGAACTGTACAGTTCGGCAGGCCGAAGCAGGGCGTCCGGCAGGCCGAAGCAGGGCGTCCGGCAGGCCGACCGAGACATGGAAAATTTTGTGATTTTTACCCGATTTCACTGTTTTGAACCCTGATTTAAATCCCAACCTTATAGGATGATTTTAATGATACAAATAGCACACTAGGACATCATGAAATGATTTAGTAATTTAGAATGTCTCGAACTAGATATTGATTGACTTAGTTTGTATCTAGGATCGTTCGTGGTTCCGTGGAGCTAACGTATAGCGGACCGGGATTACGGTGTGGGGTACCGGCACGAGTACTGAGGTAGGACTTCTATCCTATTTCTTTGGTAGCCTGGTTTTGAAATGATTTGGCTTTGAAAATGATTTCTATCAAAATGTTTTCAACGGTTGTTTGAAAATGATTTTATCGGTAGTATTTTAATACACCGTGATTATGAAATGAATTTCATAATGAATGTAATGGACAATACTCGGTAATTGGGTTTGAATGATAATGATAACAAACACTAAGGCATGATGCCATATCAGAGATCGGGTCGTGTGACGAACGACCTTGGGGGCAGGTCCCGAAACCCAGCTGGGCCACTACGGTGGTGATATCATGGTTTGCCTAGGTAAAAGTAAATTGGTGTTTTGATTTGAAGAGTAGACTGTTCTGTGTCAGAGCGGTTCTACTCAATTTATTTATTTATTTATTTATCTAACGTTTTATTTCTGTATACTCCTGATAATGTTTTGTTTCTTTGCATCAAATTATTTTATAAAACCTAGTCCTACTGAGCCTTTCGCTCACGTTTTATTGTTTTAAATTTCCCCCCTTCTAGGTGGTTTTCCATATAGGTTTGGAGGAGATTCTTCAGACCGGACTCAGGAGCACTAGGAGAATTTATTTATATTCAGTATTATTAATCAAGGCATGTAAGGCTCAACTTTATTTGTACTTGGACTGTAATTGTATTTGTGATATTGTCAGATCCATGTGTGTGCACAAGTTGTGGGTTGTGGAACCCATATTCGCGGTTTTTATTCAATTATTGTTATTTGATTAATGATTTTAAATTCCTTTATAAAAATGTGGTGGAAAAATCTTCTTTATTTCTTGCTTAATGGGATTTTTAAACCCTTAATTTCGATTAAATTCTCTTTTAATTAATCTAAATATTCCGCCACGTCACCTCCCGTACTCCGGGGCGTGACACATCATCTCATTTAAATCGCAGGCCTAAAATGAAAGCCCATATAATAGTTGTAAATTGTTTGCATTTATATAAATAGATAAGAGGAAAACTTTATATATAGAAATCTATATATATATATATATATATATATTAATGTTGTCGTGATTAGAGGAGGCCAATGAGATGTAGATTACAGCACTGATGGTGTGTAATATATGCTCACGCGAGTGAGGCCAAAAACATGGAATTAATTATGGAGTCAAGCTCATAATCTCACATTTGTCAACACTGATATGATTATCCCTCGCAATGGCGTCAAACTAGAATGACACCTAGCCAATGGGATTAAAAAGTGATGCCTTTTGAGATGATCCTAAAGTAATAACAGGGCCAAGGTTAATTTTCACCCTGCAAATCATGCACTTACTCAAATACGACATCATCTCAGGTTGAGGTAATTCCTAAAAGAAGGTGGGTTTTGGTGATCCCGATTTAAAAAGCTACGCCAAGGAAAAAGAAATGGCTTCTTCCTAAAGGAAAAAGGACAAAGAACAACACAAGAAAAATCTCTATGATCACAGAATTAAAGTATATATGACGATCCATTTGGAATGCTGCTTTACAGGGGTCAGCTTCACTAAATAGTATGAGACGATCGGGGAAAAAAAAAAAAAAGCGCTTGCACGTGTGAACTCATGAATGAAATTTATTTAAAGGATCATATATATAAATATTTATTAATTAACTATTCTCCCAAAAAAAGGCACATAAAACATGTACATAATTAATTACGTGGTTGTATCTAGTCTGGCAGTTGTTTTATATCTAACTCTATTATAAAATATAAAGTTTAAATTTCCTTCCCCTTAAATTTTTAAATAATAATACATTAATTACTAGAAAAAAAAAATTTAGCTAGGAAAATTTTCCTCTAACATTTCTACGGTTGGGAATTTGAGTGAAGATATACACATGGTTTTAAACTCATAATCTCCCTCTAACATTATGTCAGGTTTAGATAAAAAATTCCCTTAAGCTCTTAGGGTGTAAGTGGAACATCACCGTTAAAAAACACACACACTATTAGGTCACTAGTTAGTGATTCGTTTGTAGACTTTAATTCTAAGTAAAGTTAAGAATTTTCACTTTAGATTCGTACCATAAAAGTTAACATAAATTCTACCCATAAAGCTTATTTTAAACCCCCGAAATTCGCTCGGCATCTCATTCTTTTACGTAGCAATTTTCAGCCTAGTATGACTTGGGTGTCATGGCAAAGAATCCCTTTGGCCCATTATATGTTCACGTTAAGAGCAACTGTGGCACATGGAAAGCCGAAGGACAAGTTGAAGAATGGATAAAAGTGAGATCCTCAGAGATTTGTTGTCCAAGTAAAATCCACATTTATAGGCAAACTCCAAACATAATGAGCTGTTCCGCAGTTAACTAAACCAGCGACGTCCAAATTATGCCAAGTACTAGCTATCATGAATTGTCAGTGTCAAGTTTCTTCCTTCCTCTAAGGTCGGGAGGGAAGGAGAAAGAGTCACATCATGCCCCCAACCGAATATTCACACAACAACATCCCACCTCCAACACGAGAGATCGCGAACGCTTTTATGAGAATTGTGTTTGGAACACCGATTTTAATCCGAATTTTTTGTATTAATTTAGCGACAAATATGCTGTCATTTTTTTAATGGTAAATGCTTCTGTTATCATAAGTTAACAAGATAATTTTTAAACATCTACTAATAAAAAAATGACAACTTACATGTTATATTAGTTGCTGGAAATAAATTGAGATTAAAATTTGTCTCCTTGTTGGAAGTATATTATTTAATTATGTCTACTTATTGTGCGTGGAAATTAGTTTTACAAATATACTAGCTCGTTTTGTTACATTCACAATTCTAGTCTTGAAATTGCTACTAACAACCTTCTATTTGTCATTTCAAGACGAAAATTATTTCCAACACCAATTTTAAAGGGGATACCGAGTATCTTTTCTACGATTTCAATGGTGTCTAACTCCTAATATTTGTGGTATGCCTGTTCAAAGACATATAATCTATAGTTTAGGTGTTTACATTTTTATAGTAAAAAAATAAAATGCATTGGAGATTGGTACATTGAATTAGACATCTCTAGCTCCCTTATAAGATTTTTTTTTTTTTTGCAATGTATATATGGTAAAACAAAATTGAAATTGATCCTGATCAATAATTATTTTATATATTTGAGCACTAAACTTGGCCTAACCCACCCCCTACAAAAACAGTAACACATATAAATTAGACGTTGAGAGAAGATAGAGATCTAGATACTAAAATAGGTGAAACTATTCCAATGTTGGCCCCTCAAGAATGATCATGATCACAGTATCATAATTGGGCATTAACACACCGCAGGTGTTTGTGATAATTCTCGAGTACTAATACGTTCTCGAATGAAGCACGTGCACCGTCACACGTGTTCCGTTCAATCTGTCCCAAATAATCCGTGATTGCAATTATATAGCATGGAAATATTCCCTGTGATAGATGCCCAGTTTTACTAAACTACTCATCATTCCAGGTGGAACCAGGAATTGTAATTCCCCAAGGCCAGTTGTAAACATACGTAATTGGGTACGAACCACATGTGATCAGTTTCAAGTATGACAGCTAATATTATACGAGTCTCATTTGTAAATTTCATGTTATTTGTAAATTTTATGTTGTTTCATGTTATGAGATTTATTCTCTGTTAGTATCGAGTATTCAGCTTCACTGATACCGTATAGTGTTGTTCGTCAAATCAACATAACAAGTTAGTTTCTAGATTGTAGAGAGAAATAATTGAAATATAGAAAAAAAATCGCTTTTAAAAGTGAGATTTGGATTTGTTGGTTTTTTTTAATATTATTTTGTACTGTTTGGGAAATTGGAGCTACAGTTTTGCCCAAATTAAAAAGAAAAGGAAAAGATCAAAGACGTTGGGATATGGCATTTCAGAGAGATGACTTGGGTTGTTATGTTTAATGGTTTTCAAACATTCTGTATACCAAATAAAAAGACGACGGCATTCACTCAACATATATCCGTATCTTGGAAAGCAAAGGGGGATTTCCCATGTTCAAGTTTAGGGATTGGAGGGATCTTTTTCTAATTCCCTCTCTTTTCGCTTTAATAGTGAAAAAAGCTTGAGAGAGAAATAAATTCAGAGAGAGGCCACCGAAAAGCATGTACACCTTATCATGAAAGCAAGAAAAAAACGATCCGATTTGACGGGCCAACCCACACGCACATACATACACAAAAAACACACGATCCATCTCTCTCTCTCTCTCACTATCTCCATTTGCCATTGTGTTCTTTACTTTTATTGTGGGTGTCTCTTTTCTTTTTGGTTAAAAAATAAATGTGGAGAAATCCCAAGTCAACCTCACCTCATCATTTGGTCTTGGTTATCCCAAGCACCACCTCATTTCCCACTTTGTGACTTTAATCGTACACACAAAATTTAATTGCTATATAACCAGGGGGCTTATTTTGTGATTCAGTCCTCCAGCCCATGGGATCAAGCTGCAGCATGAAGGTTCATCAATTCGCACGTGGACTCTGGGAGGCTCACGAACCCTCCCTCACCCTTGGCTGCAAGCGCCTACGCCCTCTCGCTCCTAAGCTCCTCAACTCTCCTACTTCTTCTACTAACCTTGACACTCACACCATTTCTTCTAGTACTACTACTACTTCTTCCCCTAACTCCATCGCTCCTTTCGACCTCAAGAGCTTCATCAGACCCGAAAGCGGCCCCCGAAAGCTCGGAGCCTCCGACATCGACAAGAAAGACTCCCCTCCGGTACACACATCTCCACACCCTATTCTCCATCCAAGCAGGCAAAATTGCATACACATGTCGCTTCTTACTTAATGTTGAGTACAAGCTCTCAAAAAACACGGACAGTAGCAGTGATGTTATTACAATACATGTGATAGTATAAGCTTATAATATGAACGAGAGTAATTTACCACATGATATATTTATATTTCGTATGTCTTTGAAAATTTAGGATTATGATATGATGATGATGTTTGTGATGCATGGCTGCAGGTTGAGACGCACCCAGGAGGGACGCGGTGGAATCCGACGCAAGAGCAGATAGGGATACTGGAGACGCTGTACAGGGGAGGAATGCGCACTCCGAACGCCCAACAAATAGAGCAAATCACGGCTCAGCTCGGCAAGTTCGGGAAGATCGAAGGCAAGAACGTGTTCTACTGGTTCCAAAACCACAAAGCCCGCGAGCGGCAGAAGATAAAGCGCAACAGCCTCGGCCTCAGCCACGGCCCCCGAACTCCCTCCCCCATCACCATAACTAATTTCGACGTATCCAGGGTACGTACATAAGTACATATAACGTACTTGAGACTTAGTATTAATCCCACATATATTACAACTTTAATGACATATATGTATGTGTTATAAATTTGTGTAGGGAGACGTGGAGAGAGACCGGGAAGATAGTACAAGTCCGTACAAGAGAAAGTGCAGGAGCTGGGGATTTGAATACTTAGTGGTAGAAGATCATACTAGAAGTACTAGATCATTGTATAACAACTATAGATCAGAGGAGGGAGATAGAACTCTGGAGCTTTTCCCATTACACCCGGAAGGAAGAGCATGACATTGGGTTTTTGGGGAAATAATTAATAATTCTTCTTTATCATCATCATCAGTTTATATTTCAGCTTTTTTTTTTTTTTTTTTTTTTTTTGCGGCCAGTAGTTCTGCTGCCATTATCAGATGTGCTTTTGTTTCCTTTTTCTTCTTTTTCTTGGCTTCGGGAAAGAAGAAAGAGAATTATAAGTTGTCTCAGACTCTTTGTACTCTGCTAGATAGCCTTAGCTGCCTTATTGGAACCAAAGCCCGCTTTGTCAATTGTCATATTGGTGAACTTTATTCCAATTTGATCTCTTTGATGGGTGTCCCTGTATATATGTGTGTGTGTGTGTGTGTGTGTGTGTGACATGCATGTAATATGATCTCCTTTTTGAGCTTTGACTAAAATGTGCAGAGAAAACAACCAACTTTGGCTTATATTCATCACATCCTAGAAGCTCTTTTAGGTTAAAAGCGAAAACCTATATAGAACACTGAAGTCCACGCACCTACTACTTCCTCTTCTTTGATTTCTTAACCCTATAATACCCTTTAATTTTTTTTTAAATTAATATAAAGCATGTTAATAGTTCATCAAATTGAATTGTGCAGTGAATTGAAAGGAAAATTGTACTATATATGTCTTCGAGCCTCCATTTTTTTCCAAAAGATATCAAATTCAACATTATTGTAATTGGCCACTTGTATGACTTTCATAAAGGCGGCATATCGTTAATCGAGGGACATGAATTTATGTTGTTTTAAAATTCTGAAATCATTGACATGCAACTAAATGTGTGTTTTTTTAATATTTTTATTTATTTATTGCATTTGAGAAAGGGAAACAGATAGTGTTTGGTGGGTCCAATGTTTAACTGTGGCGATGATAATGAGATGAGATTCGGAGGGAAAGGCAGATCGCTTAGTTTAAAATAGGAAGACCTTTGGCCATACTTAATTATGACTATGCTTATGGGAAATCCAACAATTAAATTAGCTCATATTGGGATTTTGCATACAATATCATTACTAGTCCTAACTTTTTTGTTTTTAAAATTTTTTAATATTTTTTGGTGACTATTTGGTTTGTTAGGAATTGCTTTGTGCTTTGAATATTTATTAGTATAGAATTAAATTGTTTTTTGTTTTGCACAATAAAAAATGGAACATTGGTGTATATCAATGGTGATCAAATTTCACCTTAAATTTTATGTAAAAACTGAAAAAGACAGATGCATGTAATTGGCCGAAGTGAAGAAAGTTTTTATTATTGGTAAGGTCTTTTGACTATATGTAACAAAAATTATGGAATATCAAATCATGCATAATTTAAAATGTTCTGGTATGATTGTGATTGTTTTTTCTTTATCTATAGTTTGAAACATCCTTAATCTATGTAAAATATAGGCAGCCCTTTAGTCTCCCGCTAAATTTATTTATATATTAATATGTATACAAGCAGACAAATAGTTAAGGATTTTGAAAACAAGTGTTGACTGCTGAGCTTGAAGAAAATATCTTTAAAGTTCAAAATAATTTCCTTTCCACTCCCATTGTGAACATGCCAAAAGCTTAAACAAATTGATTTTCGATATAATATATATATATATATTGAAAATTCAGTTTATCTTTTTTATAATAACTTAAATAACGATAGTTCAATATAACAATTCACTAATTATGTCGCAATACCCTTTTTTATCTCGATAATGAATCAACGGCACTTCCCCAGGCTAATAAGTCCAACAAAAAAACAAAAATAAATAAATAACGATAAAATGAAAGGCAAAATGATGCCTTTTTTTTGGTGGCGGACAGGTAGGGGCAAGTACACAAAAAAACCTTGGTCAAATCTGTTGTCAGATTTTGCCTTCTGAAGTGTAAAATTCAAAGCCTTATTGCAGCGATCAATAGTTTGAGACAGAGAATGTGCCAGTTCAAAAAAGAAAAAAAAAAAGAAAAGAAAAAAAGAGATGTTAGCCATTAAAAAAGTACAATTAATCAAGTAGATTGTCCTGGATCTTGATGGGCCATTTGTTTTAAATCATGCTTCTTGACTGACAATAATTTACATAATATCTCACTAGAAGGAGCACTTTTCTTCTTAATCCGTCCCTCTTTCCCTTTCTCTCTCTCTCTCTCTATCCCATTTACATGTATAACGAATTTGGATATACACATGTACAAGGGTATAAAGGTGAAACAGTGAAACTTTCCCTTTAGGAAAAGGGTGGTCCTCTCGGAATTGGCGAATTGCCATGTTTTTCAGGCCTAAACTATAATATAAATTAGACGACAATGAAAGGGAAATGTCGTAGAGTTTACAATATGAATATAAGGTTTGCCGTTGCGGGCTCCAACCAGAGCGTGACCGCATAAATTGACTTGTCATAAGATGCAATCCATGTTTGTTTGAAAAATCATTGCTTTTCACAATCGATCTATATAAATACATATATGTAGTTCTCCACATTTGTTTGATGAATTTGACCTCCTTTTCAGTGGTTGAAATCACAAATTCCATGTCACTTGCCAGATCACTGTTGCAGTGTTTGAATTTAAAAACTACAGCATGTGTAGTAATTTTTTATTTTTTATTATAGCTGTTAAAAGTTTTACATTATAGTTGGTTGAAACCAATTAGTTTTAACATTCTAAATAAATGTTATATATCAATTAAATAATTAAAGAGATAGAAATATATATCTTGTCTATTTCAATATTTCTTGTTGCCATACCCCAAGAAGTAAGTAATTATTTTCGACTTTGTATTTACTATGTAATGAACTTCCTCTTTATGATCTTCGTGGTTAGTAATTAATTAATCCTGTTCCATAATGTTGTGATCTCTTTTTCTTTGTCCAATAAACGAAAGACTGATGTTCATTTCATGAGTTTTTTTTAATATTTTAAAACTATTATTAGTAAAGATCTGTTTTGAACCGTTAGACCACTATTAAATCTTATCAGTTTTGCATGCTGTTTTGTTTTGATCTAATTTTTGACTAAATTTAGCATTAAAAAACAAACATTACGGTGTATTTGCCACCATAAAAAGCTCCTTAACTGCTTGTGAAATTGCAAATGGTTGAGCTCATGAAAAAATAATAATAACAACAATAATTGATACGAAAAGATCTTTGATCCTAAATTCATTATTTTTATGAGAACGTAAAAACAAAGATTAGCACACCTCCTAACCATTTAAGTTTTTGAAAGACTAATATGATAATAATATTAAGGTACGACAGAAACCTAGCTAAGAGAATAAACAGTGATATTACTTGCTATAGATATTTTGTAGATAAAAAATTCAGTTAGCTCAAGGGTGACTATCCAGAATAACTTTCTATTTGATTATCTTCTCTTCAGGACCACCTACCTTACTAAACAAATCAAAGTGCCTCTAGCTAGATTCATATATCTGGCCTCCACAACTCCTTTTGACTTTGCAGTACTTTACAGCCGCGACATTTTTTCATTGATATTTTTGAGTATATCCTCTCTTTCTGTGTTTCTTCAGTTGAGGGGTTGTGCAATAATTGTTGCCCATCTTAAATTTCAAATTCATCTTCTTCTTTTTTCTACACCAACTCCGTCAATTAAATCTTTCACAAATCCCTCCATCTTATACAAACTTTTCGTGTCTTTTTTCACGAGGTTTTTTTGCTCTGTTTTTGCAATATTTATAGGGTACATATAGTTCATTGATTTAAACAAAAATTAAATTTTTTTTGAGAGAAAATATTGTAATAAAAATATTTAAATTGTAATTTAAACAATAAAATAAACCGGCCTAATAATTCTACAAGATATTACAACGTCATCATTATTCCTCTTTCTTTTTTTTTTGCGCATTGCAGGCATAATTTTTTAGCCATTTTACGTAATAGTTTAATTTGATCAAAAAGAAAAAAATAATAATAAAGATAACTAATTTTTATCAATTACGTTTGAGTAAGCTAGAGTGGACGGAGAGTATTTGAGCAGCAAACGGGGTGACCAAAATGGCAAACGAGCAAGACTTTGCAGTCACCGAAATGGCCACCCAATGATCAACCAAATCAAGAATAAGGTTGCAAAACCAAAACCAGAAAATTTAATAGGTAAACCAAATGGCTAACGGCTGAACTTGCTGGCGAAGCAGCAGCAGTTAGATGGCAGAGATGGGCTGTGGGCGAGGCTTATGAGGAGCGGCGGTTTAATAAAGATGGGGAAGGGGAAACACATTTACAGGGTGATTGGCAGAAAGTGGTGCAGTTATATAGTAACAATAAAAAATCGCTATAATATAAAACTCTCACATCTTATTATAAAAATAGTTCTGACTAACTGTTTTAATCAACCTTGCCTAATGTGCAATTAATCAACACCTTGTTAAAAGCTATGAAAAGGTGAACATATACAACGACTAAGTAAATTATAAACGACATTTATTTATAGAAAATTCAAGGACGAATGACATCGAATCCATTAGCTTGCCAAAAGGACAACAATCAGAGAAAACGACATATTTATTTCAAATGACAGAGATGTATACACGACAACGAATTAAAAAAACCACAATGGCACAACAAAAGCTTTCATAACAACGACAAGATTAGAGACAACCTACTTCCAGACGACGATGAGTTTTGAAAACAGCATCACCTTATAAACGACCACCATCCTAAAAACGAGTACATGTCTCAGGAACAGCAAAACAACAAAAGTTACTGCAACTTAGAAATTAAGAGTGTTTAAAAAATCAGCCAAACTGTCTAAACTGCTCAATTTAAACTAGAGTAAGCCGTGGCTTTTTTTATGAATTTTAAAATAGTTTGGTTGGTTTTTAAATTTGGTTAACAGTTTGCCTTTCACAAACTGACCAAACCGTCTATCTAAACTACCATATGTGTAATTTTTTTATTTTTAAATATTTTTTATATATTCATTTTTATTTTCTTAATCATACGTTATTTTTCATTCGTTATTAAGGAGGTTCTATGCATATAAAATGATCTTTTCCACACTTAATAGCTATACTCTTTCTTAACCATATAAACCAACATCAACATACACTATCTAAGTTTAAAATTTAATTGTGTTGTTTTATATTATTTAGTTATACTTTTGATTCTTTAATTTAGTTATTGGCTCATGGACATGAACAAATTTGATCGATAGACTTTAACTTGTGTTATTTAGTTATTGTATCTTTTAAGTTTAGTTATTAGTTTGTATTAAAATATTAAACGGTGAACTTTTAGACATTTTATAATTTTTGTAAAATAATGAAAACTCTTTTTATAAGCAAATATTAAAAAAATTAATCTTAAGCTCCAACCGCATAAACTGTTTATAAGTGATTTGATTTAAAGTGATTTTTATCAAAAATATCAAACCATTGTAACGCCCCTGAATTTTAAAAGTAAGGTTAGTTATGTTAAGTTTAATTATTAAGTGTGCCAGTGTAAATTTTGTTGTTAATTTTAGCCATTTGAAGATTTGTTGCATTTGTCATATTTAAAATTTGATTTTTAGTGTTAAAATACCAAATGACATTTTACCTCACATTTTTTTCATATTTACGAAAATGCCATTGGGCCTTAATTTTCTTTTTCTTTTCCCTTTCGTTTTTCATTTTTCACGCGCTCTCTCTCTCTTTCTTTCTCTCACGCTCAGCAGCCCCGCCCCGCCCCCCTCTCTCTTTCTTTCTCTCAAAAATTTTGATTTCAAGCTTCATTCTCATGGATTTGAGCAAGGATTGAAGTTCAATCATCAAGTTTTTCATCTAAAAATACTATTAAAGGTTAGCTTCTTCTTTTTCTTAAAATTTTAAAGTTTTATTTTTAATTTTTCAAATTTTCTTTGAATGTTGAATTTGAGCTTTCTTGAGCTTAGATAATGTTCAATTCAAGTTGTAGAAACTATTTTATAGTAAATCTAAACTTAATTTGAGCTAGAATCGATTTAATCAAGCTTTGACATTTTTCTTGGATTTTCAAATCCATTGTAAAATTGAGTTTAAATTTATTCTATAATGATTTTCTATGCTTTCTACATGATTTTTATGCTCCAGGATTGAGAAAACAGGTTTTAAAATTTGATTTTGAGTTCGGAGACACCGAAAGTTGAAGTCTCAGGTCCCCAGATTTTGTCAGTTCGGCAGGCCAGATTCATAAGTTCGGCAGGTCGGATTCATTAGCTCGGCAGGCCGAACCTGGGAAAAGTTTGGCAGGCCGGTCTAGATGTTCAGAAGGCCAAACTGTACAGTTTGGCAGGGCGGACCAGGATGTTCGGCAATGTTTAATGATTTTAAAATGCTTCAAAAAGGATTATGATTTTGGATTATGATTATTTTGAATCACAAAGGCACATTGATAATTAAATTAACATAATGATATTTGTTAAATATGATTTCTGACTTTAAATGCAGTTTTTAAGCTCTTGAACATATATGGAGTATACGTTGAATTTTATTTGGAGCTTACGTTATTAGATTTCAAATGAGGTAGGATATGCATATATTTTTATCCCTTTCTTTGGTAGCCCTTTTTAAACTGTTTGGACTAAATGCTTAACTTTTTAAATGATTGATGAAAATAATGTCTTTGATTTTGAAGAACTGTATTTTTTATATTTCTTTTGGATTTTCAAAACTCGTACGGTGATGTTTTATCAAAATTTATTCAAGTAAGTATTTATCAATCTTTATGAATAATTTTTGAGACTTCTTATAGTAAATATGATTTGTGAATGATATTTTAAGATAACTTGTTTTTAACTAATTATCCTACTGAGCCTTCCACTCATGTTTTCCTGTTTTTAAAATCCCCTTTCTAGGTTTGGAGATGAATAATGGACCCAGGATCGAAACATGACTCTATAAGTAAATATGGTATTTTCTTTAAAACTGTGGTATGATGCGTGTATTGTACAACTTATCCCGGTGTTGATGTCATTTTCGTCTCTGTTAATTGTATATATTTAATTTATTTTAGAGATGATGATTTTTAATATTTTTGTATTATTATTCTTGATATTGTATTTTAATTACTAGCCTACATTCGTGGTAAGCATCCATGTGATGGTAAATGAGAATAACATCTCGGCCTCACCTTCGTGGCATTCACATGACGGTGACCGCCGATAATAATATTTGTTTTCAATTATATTTGTTTACTTCCTGCATATATTTATTTACTCTTTCGTTATTTACCTAGTTTATTTCATCTTATTTACTTAAAACTCCTAGACCCCTTTTATGGGGCGTCACACATTCAAACCCTCCAAAAAAAAATTTAATTTTTGATTTGGTAAATGATTTTTATAAAAGAAAAAAACGAAAGCGTCCAAAGAACGCCATTATTAATAAATGACACCATCCATTAGAAACGACAACAAATTTGGAAATGACGCCCAAAACTTTTTAAGAGGGCATAGACCCAAAATGAACAGGGACAAGCATTCGTCTTGATCTACGAGGCAAAACGTAACAAAAGCTACAATGAATACAAAAACCACAATATATGACAAAACGACACAATACTAAAAGAGGACATAGGACATAGGACATATATTATAAACGACAGCATCTTATATGGCATTGTTTCAAAATGAAAAAACATTTAAAAAAAATTGGAGAACAACGAAAATTTATGAACGACATTTTCCATTAAAGATGACAACAGCATTAGAAGGACATCCGAATTTCACAAGTAACAACAACCCAAAAAAGGGCCCTCTTTGTCTTGAACGATAACTCGTTTTATGAAACGACAATGTAAAATAATAACAACGATGATCAGAGAAGCGACAACACAGTAGCAAAACGACAACAAACCACAAAACAACAACATGCACCCCATAGGAGATTGAAATCTAAAAATGACTTGCATCTTATAAACACCCGCATATTTGACTAAAGAAAAATTATATAAAATGACAACGACATAAAAGAGGATGTTTGGAAAGCTAATTTGAACTAATGGTTTCAATGTAATACAATGCAATTTAAATTTTGTGTAAGAAACGATAATATAACTTTAACAACGTTACAAAAAAGAAAAATGAAAGCAAAAACAAACATAATTACCCTCCAGTTGGAAATAAGCTCAAAAAGCGACAAAATCTGGAGAAACGACGTCATGTTTTAGGACTGACAAAGCTATTGAATATATATATATATATATATATATATATATGTATATTGTATTATATAAATGACATCTCCTAAGAGTTGTCGATCGGTGAGAAATCATCGATTTTTTACCTTGGGTGTTCATTGGTTATAATAGGTCCTTTTAAATGGTTTTGTATTCCCTTTAAACAAAAAAAAAAAAAAAATAGAACCAAAAGGGTTTTGTATTGCCTTTCATCCGTAAAATATGGTTTTGTTCGATTGGACACCGCTAGTAATAAAGATCATATTATAGATCAGGTCACATATTATATTCTAGATTAGAAAAATCATGCATAAATACCCCTTCCAAACCTGCTCACCAGATTAATTTTGTAGAATCAGCTAATTCAAATTAATCTTATCTAAAGTTGCTTTATTGAACAAATCATAAATATATTTTTCATTAAAAAAATAATAAAGAGAAACATAAAGAACACAAATATTAGGTGAGAAATAAAATTAAATAATATCATAGGGTTTGATATGTAATAATCTTGAGGACAAAAAATAAGAATATCTAAACTATCAAGTTTTGTACAAAAGATACAATTATGCTTTTTTTCTAAGGTGAATCTTATAAGATTCACTTTCCTTCTTTTTGAGTATTCTAAGCCCTACCTTACAAGGTATCATTTCAGACCCCTAAGAATCTCAATTGTATGGAAAATACTTTAAAAACACAACAATCTATTGTTAGAGACCATCGTAATTGTCGTCACAATCCTCCATCCCACCAAAGATCGTCATCCACCACCCTGACCAACTATTGTTGCCCTTGGCCCAACCTGGGCCTTTGGGGAGAGCAATCAGCTTAAAAGGGTGGAACCTAAACGAACAAGGGAGGCTGGAAAGGAGAACATACTTACGTGTGAGGAGTAGAAAATTATCATAAAGGGGGAAAGGGCCGCACAAAATAGGGATAGGGTTTTAAGGGAACAATAACTTCACACGCTTTTAATCTAAAAAGAATTCTCTCTCAACGAAAGGTGTTGATGGTAAAAATTCACCAAACCTGAGATGATTGATGCAAGAAGTTAAGTCAAAGTGAATCGAAAGGACTTAAAGAGTTATAAATGAAAGGAAACAAAGATGAAAATAATCAAAGCAATAAAGAGTGAACACTAAGAATTTATGTTGGTTTGCCTAAACATGGCTTACATCCACTTGCTCTTCACTATAATCTACTAAAAAGGTGCACACTCAAATCTTCTCCTCAAACACTCAAAGATAGTTCTCAAATACAAATCTCAATTTAGACCCACTCGTCTCCAAAATTCAGACCCCATCCTCTTGTCTTAGACTCCTTTATTTATAGAGGAGCCTTTATACTAGAAACCACTCTCGAAATCGCTCATCCTCTTGTAATCTCTATCCCCATGTGCCTATCTCGCCTGGTGTCTTTTGTTTTTCCATGGGGAGGTAATTGTTCTTTCAGTTTGTCCCTTCTTTATCTGTTAGACATGTATGCCCTAAGGAGTAAAAATGTAATACGTTTTTGGAGACATTTTTATCAATAAAGAATTTATTCATTTATATATACCAAATCTTGTCCTCTTTACGTTCATATTTGTTGAATGTATGATAAGCAAACAGTAGTCTGAGACTGTCAGTCTAAACCTTAAGAATTGGGCATATGATGGGATGATTATGCGGTAGACACGATTCTTAATGTGATGGTTTAAAACATATGATCCGCAATCGAGGGAATAAAGTTGGGCGCTTTATTCATGTAAAGATTGTTATATATACCAAATCTTGTCATCTTTACGTTCATATTTGTTGAATGTATGATAAGCAAACAATAGTCTGAGACTGTCAGTCTAAACCTTAAGAATTGGGCATATGATGGGATGATTATGAGGTAGACACGATTCTTAAGGTGATGGTCTAAAACATATGATCCGCAATCGAGGGAATAAAGTTGGGCGCTTTATTCATGTAAAGATTGTTATGTTGTCTATATCCCTTTTGGGAGATGGTTTGTCTTGACTATTGGAGTTGGACTCCGTGAATAGAAACATTGACGCGTTGTCATAGGTGACGACGTGTTGGATCAGGACATAAAGTGAATTGGTTCGGATTAATAATTCTGTATTGGCAAATCGATTCACTTTAGACAGTCATTTGTATTGTATCTTAATCCTGAGATGAATAGTGAGCCCGCTATCTCGACTTGTGTCTTTTGATATACCAATAGGTGACTCCCACATCTCTATAGTGGTATGCATGCTGGTACGTTGGAGGCATGACTTTTGATAGCGTAGACTTGTTATTCATAGATATGGAATCCATAGCTCCTCTTTAGGAGTAACGATATCCTCTTATATGCGTTGTCCTGTAATTGAAAAACTAGAGCGCTCAACCATTTGGATACATAGGTGTAACTGAATGGTATACTATATTTGGATGGTAAGTTTTCTAATGGTGAGACAATGGAACGTAAGATAAAAATAATCGGGAAGGTAAGACAGAACTTGTCCTTAAGCCGATTATGGATGATCATATGGGGATACGATACACTATGATATGTCATGGAGACTTAGCTACACGAGCTTCGTAATTCTATAAAGTTCGAGAGTGCAGCTCCAAGCTTTTAGTGGAGTAGCGTTGGATTTGATAATTGTGAAATGTATACCTGGGATATTGGGTTTCATAATTATCATGAGCTTGAACTTTATAGGTCCATTTTGGTCTCCTTTGCTAGCTCACAAAATCCTGTAACGGCACAGCGTGCTTTTCCAATAATTGGTGACTTATGTCGGATTTATCAGATTAGTTTAAAATTTGTAAGAATCAAATAATTTATGTCTGTTTATCGGTTGAATTAATTTTGTAAGAAATTAGTTCAAGATAAACTTGTTGAATTATTGCGATCAGATAATTCTTGTCTGTTTATCGGTTGTTTTAATTTTGGACAAAATTAGAACAAGATAAACTTGTAGAATTATTGTGAATTGATTTATTTTCTTAGAGATTATCTTGATAAAGTTTGTTTTGATCAGATAACTTCTCTATTGGGTTATTTGAATCAAAACTGAGACTTTATCCTTTAGAATCTCAGGTGGAAAATAAATGATTCGCGGAGATTTTTTCTCGGGAGTTTGGCCTGCCAGATGATGTGTTCGGCCTGCCGAACTGAATGTTCGGCCTGCCGATCAGCGGTAGATATGATTACGCGTTTTCAAGCGGATCTTATCAGATACTGATCCGAATTTGATTCTGTTTTGAGTTTTTGAGACCTAATCTGATATGGACTGACCCCAGGACCAATAGGTATAAAAAGGGAGTGAGTATCATGATTTACTCAGATCAATTTGAGAGATTAAGAGTGATACTCTTCTAGTAAGCATCTGAAAACTCCCTGAGAGCTTTTGTTCACAAATCACGAGCACTAGCTTTGGGTTCTCTCTGTTGGTTGGAAGGAGAGTCACCGGTAGAAGAGCTGTACGTGTGAGTCCACACTCACTCCGGTTGTGGATAGAGAATAGCAAAGAAGACCAGTTGGTTGAGGCTCTTCTGGAACGTTACTTCTCTACACAGGTTGCGGAGGTTCTTCGGCACACTGAGGTTAATAAGATCTGTTTAATTTATACATATAACATGTCAAACTTGTGTTTTAGAAATTACTCTGATGAAAAATTTTTAAAAATTCCGCTGCGCACTTTGTTTCCAACATTATCACCATTGAATTCTAACACATTAAGTGACAATTTCTTCGATAGTTACTCTGAACAACTCATTGTGATACGGCTACTTTGGCCTTGCTAACATAGTAGCTCCTACCTTGTCCTTGCTTTCACACTAACTCCTATTTTGGCCTTGCTAGTATAGTAGCTCCTACCTTGGCCTTGCTTTTAGACCAACGCCTACTTTGGCCTTGCCACCTTGGCCTCGCCTTGCTCACATACCAGCTCTTACCTCGGCTAGCTCACATGCTAGCTCCTACCTTGACCTTTCTCTTGTCACAACCCGCTTCTTTTTTTTGGGCTGTGAAAGACTCTTTATATATATATATATATATATATATATATATATACACTTACGTATAGGTGTAAAACTCAGAATTTTTTTTTTTTTAGGGACAAGTCCTTCATGTGAAGTTTAGCAACTCATTAGGTGTAAACAAAAACATATATTTACATAACACACTTTCTTTTCCAATACTGTTGCTAAATATTCTCAAAAGAGGTTTTGATATACCTAAATATGCTTAGTTCTTACATAGCACGTTCAAAGAAAACAAGTTTAAAATATACAGTAGCAGAAACGTAACTGTGGCGGCATCCATACCCCTTTCTGCTCATTACTCATCACCCTCCGCCAGCTCATCAGTGACTTGGTTCTGACCTTCTAGTAGGAATACCTACAGCATGAAATACTTAATGAGCTTACGCCTAGTAAGTCCCATATAACCCACATGCTCATTCAATAACATGCATGAACCATTTATGCTTTCTTATAAACCTTCTTTATCATTTTTATTTCTTATCTTCAACTAGGGCCCGAGTGTTCGTACCATTGCCCACTTAGGTCAACGTAACACCGTGACCATACTATATCCTTGAACTCCTCTTGAATCAGGAGTCGGTACGACACCTTTCTTAACTTCTGGTGACACAATTACCATCCCAATTATTATGGTTAACATACCATGCATGCAGTGACAAATGCATGTTATTCACCATACATAAATATTCTTGTACAAAATAGCATATATGAGTACATACTTTTATACTTACAGGTATACGTTAACATACACACTAGTATACCATATAATATATACACATGTATATGTATATGCACAAGTATACACCAACATACTTAAAGATGCTCATATCATAATATACACATAGGTATACACCTTGTTATACACACAGGTATACATATACTTATGTCATACTCTATACTTAAGATTCCATGCTGTAAGTGGGATGGGTACTTACTTGATTCACACGTCGGGTAATTCAACCTCGATTTTGCTCCGTCCTAAACTTCTAGGATCCTGTTGGCCAATTTCAAAGTCATTAGCCAATAATCACTATGTTTCAACACACCGTGATCGTTAATTAGTGGACTGAGTTGCATAACTATATACAACTCTAGAAACTACTGGTTTTTCTTATTTCTATCTAACTCTACCCTACCGTTTCTAACGAAGGGCGGAAAACTTTCTTATCAATACTTTTTCTCGTTTTGAAACATTTGACACGGTTCGGGTTATACGGGCAAAAATGATGATTTTGCCATCCATGAGTCTATTAACCTATCCGAGCTCGATTTCGTTATTTTAATGAAAATAGTCACGTATTAATTTTAAAATAATACCCTAATCGCTCGGATCTCCTTATTTCATATCTACGCCCCATTTTTGTAAAACTTTACAGTTTATCCCCTAACTGAAAATTTTTGACAATTTTACCCCCGGGCCTAAAATTTATCTCTTTAAACCAAAATTTTCTATTTTTCATAAGAAACATTTTTCCTCAAAGTACCATATCTTAAATCATTTTCAAAAATGACATTTTTCCATTTTAACATTTTTTTCCACTTTTAAGAAATTCTTGAAAAATTAAAATCTCACAATCGGTTGAGATTTTTGACAAACCGCCCGCGTTGCCTAACAGTTTCATCGAGATCTACAACTTTCATGTTTTAACTTTTCCCAAATTCTCGCTGTTTTGGGGTGTTTTTGGGCATTTTTCAAATCTGCCGAGGGAATGCTTTTTCTTTCAATTTAACCCATAGGATATTTTTGTAAAAATCCATTTTAAAACAATCATCCAGCCACTGCATAGACAGATTCACCCCCTTGTCCAACCCTTTTCTATGCCAAAACACCATTTTTGCAAAACTTAACTTAAAATTACAAAACTATCGCTTTTGCATAAACTACCATTTTGCATCAACAACCCATAATTTTGACTATACCATCATACTATAAGTCACATACTCAGGGAATTAATCAAAACTTTGCCTATAAAGATCACATGCTTTAGAAATAATAAAGATCAAACAAAAATTACAAAAATTCAAGTTTAAGGGTTTAAAACTTACCCAAATAGGAATTTTGTGCTTCAAGCCTTCCAAGGACTCCTTTGAAGCTCTTTCCTAACCATTTTTTTCATGTAAAAATCTCCTTGAATCAAATCCCTCCTTAACCCATAAAAACCTTAAGAAAACTAAAAAAAAGTTTAGGTTTTACCTCAATTTTGAAGAAATCCTTTAACCTATGCTTCTTGAATTTGGTTGGGGTCAATTTGTGCAAGATTTTGAGTTTGGAAATTTTTTTTGTTGAATGGTTCTCCAAGCTGCCGGATGTTGAGGGAAAGAAATGAGAGAAAATTTGGCTTAATTCAAAATTACTACATGCTTATCACAACTAATGGTGACTCATCAACAATTAATGGGCTTGCAAGATGGCAATTTGTGATTGGGCCACTTTTTGTGATTTGGTGGCCCAATAGAATTTTGTTGGGTGTCCACTTAGTGGCCCAAAAATTCTACACTGTATAATTTCTTCACCACTCAGTATTTTTCCTACACTGTCGTGGTCAAATCAGTGCAACTTGTAACCTTAGACTGAGTAAACTATTTTACTGGCCTTTAGTCTACTTTTGAAGGCCAAACGTAACATTTTTTATATCTGCGTTTTCACTTAACGGTATACTTTTACTGTGTCGGCCTCCTTTTACACTAGGTTGGGTTTCAGTGGACTCTATGTCTTACTCGTATTCTAAGTACTCATTCGTTTGTATCACAATTTTGCGATTAATTGTGATACAAAATTCACTTTATGGATATTATTTACAAATTTTTGAGTAATTTAACTCATAAAATCTGTATAAAAAAAATATCCATCATGACATCACATTCACAATGTAATACCCAATTAATACTGCTTATTTACATATTATCATAATTTTACAAAAGTTACAATTTTAAGGGTAAATTCATTAATTAAACCCACTTAAATATTAGGTTTTATTAATAAACCCTTTTTTTTTTTCTAGTCATTACAATCTACCCTCCTTAAAAATTTTCGTCCTCGAAAACTAAAACAATTCTGGGTAGACTCTTTTCATTTCGTCTTCTTGTTCCCAGGTTGCTTCTTCTACTTGTTGATTACGCCATAAAACTTTGACTAGTGGTATCTTTTTATTCCTTAATTCCTTCTCTTCTCGAGCCAAGATTTGAACTGGTTTCTCTTTATAAGACAGGTTCTCTTGCACTTCAATAGGCTCATGTTGAAGTATATGCGAGGGATCAGGCACATACTTTTTTAGCATGGATACATGGAATACATTATGTACCGATGCCATTTCAGGGGGTAGGGCTAACTTGTAAGCCACGTTACCTACTCTTTCTAAGATTTCATATGGTCCAACGTACCTTGGACTGAGTTTTCCCCTTTTTCTGAATCTTACCACTCCTTTCATTGGTGTTATCTTCAAAAAGACTAAGTCCCCTACTTGGAACTCTAAAGGTCTCCGTCGTCGATCAGCATAACTCTTTTGTCGACTGAAAGCCATTTCCATCCGTTGACGGATTAACTTTACATCTTCCGTTGTTCTTCGAACAAAATCTGTGGTCGACAACGCCTTTTCTCGGGTTTCATACCAATGTAATGGTGATCTACATCTTCTTCCATATAGAGCTTCATATGGAGCCATACCAATAGAGGTTTGGTAACTATTATTGTACGCAAATTCGATCAAAGGAAGCTTTTTATCCCATCCTCCTTTAAAATCTAGTACACATGCTCTCAACATATCTTCCAAAGTCTGGATGGTCCTTTCTGACTGACCATCCGTTTGAGGGTGGAAAGCTGTACTAAAGGTCAACTTTGTTCCCATTGCTTGGTGAACGCTTCTCCAAAATTTAGAAGTGAATCGGCCATCACGATCAGAAATAATGGACTTCGGAACTCCATGGTATCTAACAACCTGGGCCACATATAATTCGGCTAGTCGTTCCACAGAACTACTGAGTTTAATGGGTAAAAAGTGAGATGATTTGGTTAATCTATCCACGATTACCCATATAGCATCATGTCCACCCGTAGTTCTAGGTAGTCCTGTCACCAGGTCCATTGTTATCTGGTCCCATTTCCACTCTGGAATATCTATCTTTTGCAGTTCACCTGCGGGTCGTTGGTGTTCAGCCTTCACCTTTTGACACGTGAGACACTTACTGACGAATCTCGCAACGTCATTTTTCATTCCATGCCACCAATAGTACTTTTTCAAATCTTGGTACATTTTTGTAGCTCCCGGATGAGCTACATATGGTGCTTCATGAGCTTCTTTCAAGATCTGACTTTTTAACTCCTCATCATTGGGAATGCAAAGTCTGCCTTTGTAATGGAGAATGCCATCTTCCAAGATGCTAAACTCTGTTCCTTTGTTCTCAAAGGCCTCAGACTTGTATCTAAGCAGTGATGGGTCTGCTTCTTGTTGCTCTTTTAAATTCTCCAGGATTGTAGGTCGAAACGATAAATTGGCTAATCCTCCTGTAATTAATTCTATACCCGCTTCTAGCAAGTCTTTCTGAAGAGGCTTTGGCATTAATTGCACCATTGCAAGTGAAGACGTTGCTCTACGACTGAGGGCATCGGCCACTCGATTAGCCTTTCCAGGGTGATATAAGATTTCACAATTGTAATCTTTAACTAGTTCTAGCCATCTTCGCTGTCTCATGTTGAGTTCCTTCTGTGTGAAGATATATTTCAGACTTTGGTGGTCTGTATAAATCTCACACTTAGCTCCATACAAATAGTGACGCCAAATCTTCAGTGCAAATACGACCGCTGCTAACTCCAAGTCGTGCGTGGGATAATTCCTCTCATGATCCTTCAGCTGTCGGGATGCATACGCAATTACTTTTCCGTTTTGCATAAGTACGGCTCCCAAGCCTGTCTTTGACGCATCACTGAAGATCACATAATTTCCTAGATTTGGATCCGGTATGGTTAGTACCGGGGCACTTGTAAGTCGTCTTTTTAGTTCTTGGAAACTCTCTTCACACTTCTTGGTCCATTCATATTCAGTTGCTTTTCTTGTAAGGGCTGTGAGTCGTGCTGCAAGTTTGGAGAATCCTTCTACAAAACGTCGATAATATCCTGCTAGACCAAGGAAACTCCTGATCTCGGTAATACTCTTTGGTGTAGGCCACTTATTTACTGCTTCGACTTTGGAAGGATCAACAGAGACTCCATCTCGTGACACCACATGTCCTAGGAAATGAACCTTTTCCAGCCAGAATTCGCATTTTGAGAACTTGGCGTACAACTGATGCTTCCTCAATTGTTGCAGTGCAATCCTCAAGTGCTCTTCATGTTCCTCCGGTGTTCTTGAATAAATAAGGATATCATCGATGAACACAATGACGAATTTATCGAGATAATCCTTGAAAATTCGATTCATAAGATCCATAAAAGCTGCCGGGGCATTAGTCAATCCAAACGGCATGACACAGAACTCGTAATGCCCATAGCGCGTTCGAAACGCCGTCTTCGGTACATCTTTTTCCTTAACTCGAAGTTGATGATACCCTGAGCGTAGGTCAATCTTCGAAAACATAGATGCTCCCTTCAGTTGATCAAATAAGTCATCGATCCTTGGAAGTGGATACTTATTTTTAATCGTGACTTTGTTTAATTCTCGATAATCAACGCACATTCGTAATGTTCCATCTTTCTTCTTGACAAATAGCACTGGTGCTCCCCACGGAGAATGGCTCGGCCGGATAAACCGTTTTTCTAGCAATTCCTGCAATTGCACTTGAAGCTCTTTGAGTTCTCCTGGAGCCATACGATATGGTGCCTTCGAAATTGGAGCTGTGCCTGGTGTTAAGTCAATCTCGAACGAGACCTCCCGCTCCGGGGGTAAGCCTGGTAATTCATCGGGAAACACGTCGACGAATTCCTTTACTATGGGAACATCCTCCGGTCTTAACTGAGCTTTTTGGTCTTCATTTACTAAGTTTACTAAATAACCAGTGCACCCACTTTCCAACATCTTCCTTGCTTTTAATGCAGAAATTAGCGCCTTGGGAGCCTTGGGGATCTTTCCTGAGTACACAAATTTTTCACTTCCAGAAGGTCGAAATGTAATCTTGTGGTGTCGGCAATTAATCTTGGCGGTATATTTTCCCAGGAAGTCCATTCCCAGGATAACGTCATAATCTTGTATATCGATTATTATCAAATCAATATACAATTCCCTTCCACAAATGATAATCGGTATATGGCGTAACCAATGATCAGAACTTAATATTTCCCCAGAGGGGAGTGCAGTTTTAAAAGTTTGTTCTATCCTATCCCCTTCATTCCCTATTCGTTTAGCAAACTTCTATGATGCAAATGAATGCGTTGCTCCAGAATCAAATAAAACATAGGCATCAGTGTTGGCAACAGAAAACTGACCTGTCACCACAGTTGAAGTCCCCGCATCATCTTCTTTTTTTGTGTAAGCATATATCCGTCCGCTAGGTTCTGGAGCCTCTAAACGTCCCTGATTGATGCTTGGGCCTTCAATCTGAGCTTGGACTGCGTGCAACTGAGTTCCTTGGGTTCTTTGTTGACCTTGATTATTCTGGTTTTGGGGATTGGAGAAACAATTCCTGGCATAATGTCCTTCCTTGCCGCAGATGTAGCACTTATTGGTGCCAGCTTTACATTCTCCTGCATGTCTTTTCCCGCATTGACCACAGAGAGGTTTGTTATTCCCTCCATCATTGATCCTTTTCGGGGGTTGTCCCTTTGAATTCTTTGAATTATTCACGTTCCATTTCCTCTTATTGTTGGTATTGCGATTGCGTCCAACTGGATAGCCTTGGGACTGCCCTTGACTCGGAACGTTTCCTTGTCCTTTCGTCTGCACAACTTGGCTCTGCTTGGCCAAAGCCTTTTCTTCCTTTTGGGCTCTAAAGATTCTTGCCCTTTCCTCCTTATCACGGGTTATTCTGAACTCCGCTCTCGTGGCCCGTTCAATACAATCTTCCACGTCTTTAGGGGCTTGCCCTCCACTATCAACTATAAGGGCAATATCGGTTCGAAACATCCGCATTAATCTTCTTATCCGTTCTCGATCAGTAGGTACCAACTCGGGACATAGACGCGCCAATTGGTTGAACCTCCTCACAGCTTCAGCTATTGACATATTGCCTTGCCGGAAATTGTTAAATTCCTCTTGCTGTGCCGCCATTGTTTCCACATTAAAATAAGCTCTTCCAAATTCCTCTACGAAATCATGCCAAGTCATTTCACCCACGTTTCTTCTGCGTTCCACTGATTCCCACCATCTCCTAGCATCCTTAGTGAGAGAAAATGAAGCGCATAAAACTTTCTCACGATCACTGAGTCCCATAAATTTCAGAACCCTCTCTATGCCGGTAAGCCAATCATCGGCTTCCAATGGGTCTGTTGATCCGTCAAACTCCGGGGCCTTCATTCGTCGGAACCTTTCATAAAATTCAGTAGTAGGTACCATTGGAACAGCTGGTGTTGTTGGTTCTACTTGTTGGGGTAGTGGTACGGGAGGTGGAAAGTCTACACGTACCGCAGGTACGGGATGCTGGTTAGATAATTGCTCCCTTAGTCCTTGCATTTCCCGTTCTTGAGCCTGGAGCTTCTGTTGTAACTCAACAATCATGACCATCAGATCCGGGTTCGTAGGTTCTCCAGGTACATCCGCCATCGATAATAATCTTATATGCCTACCGCACAGTGTCATTATTGCGTCAGCATATACTATTAACTTAATAGTATTCAGTAAATAAATGCATATATATCAAATAATATGAATACATGCCAACATGAACAGCAACATGAACTTTATATCTCATCTCATACATTTCATTAACTTCTTTCCTTTCTTTTCTTTTCCATTTCTCATTAACAAAACATTACATAAGGAAATAATATGTATACAGTCTTCACTTTTTAACATAAACATTTCACATCATTTCCAGGAGCAGTTATCTCTTCCGGCTAATATGTACACTATCGCCGAGAAGGATACCACTTGCCGGAGATACACTCATATACAAGGACAAGAAGATCAAAACTATACTAATCATACATCTATATACATTTTAATACACATGAGCATTCATAGGCTGCTCTTTCTTTTTTTTTTTTTTTTTAGTCTGACTCTACACCTGACATATCGCTATTTTCGGGATCCTCCTCGGGGTCCTCCTCGCTAGAATCAGTAGATTTGTCATCACTCGCTATGATGGGTTCGGGAGGTACTGGATTAAACTCGAGCTCATCATTGTCATCATCTTCATTTTCGTCATCCTCTTCCATCTCCGCTGGGGGATCCTCTATAGGCGCGGCCACATTTTGTTCGGCGTGTAATACTTCCGCAATAAAGTCATCCAAGCTCGAAAAGTTTCCAGGATATTGGATCTGTTGTTTTATTTCCGCTGGCAGATCTCGCCAAATCAAATCAAAAATACGTCCCAAGGGCAACCCTGGTGGAATCAATGGTGCCATAGTTCGACGAAACCTCAAAATATAATGACTTACTGGTTCCCCAACATACCTACCCCATATTGGCTCTACTCGTAAATAAAGTCGACGCCGCCAATCTACCCATAGCATTGGAAGTACTTGGACTTGTACATCTTCAACAGGTGGTAAGGGTACAAATTCGGCTAAAATTTGCTCCCTGAAGCCTGGCCAATCCATATGCTGTTCTTCGGGACCAATCCTCAACCACCACGCGAGTGCCTCTCCCTGCAACCGCCCCGAAGCTAACAAAACCTTAAGGTGTTGTGGTGTATGGCACGAAACAAAAATCACTTCCATGGCATGAAGCCACTCAGTTAAAACCATAGGTCGCCGACTACCGTAGTATCTAGGAGGCATCATGTCCTGAAAAGCAACGCTCGCCCTACGGTCCGCCTCCGCATTATTTTCATTATGAGGTGCCGCCATATACTACATTTATCTCAATATGTATTAATTCTATATTAAATAAAATCTTGGCATTCTTACATTTAAAATTAGACTATCTTACTTGAGCTCTGGCAGTGAGGCATGCGGCAATCAGCAGTAGGGTGGCAGGATTTCCGCTCTGATACCAACTGTCACAACCCGCTTCTTTTTTTTGGGCTGTGAAAGACTCTTTATATATATATATATATATATATATATATATATATACACACTTACGTATAGGTGTAAAACTCAGAATTTTTTTTTTTTTAGGGACAAGTCCTTCATGTGAAGTTTAGCAACTCATTAGGTGTAAACAAAAACATATATTTACATAACACACTTTCTTTTCCAATACTGTTGCTAAATATTCTCAAAAGAGGTTTTGATATACCTAAATATGCTCAGTTCTTACATAGCACGTTCAAAGAAAACAAGTTTAAAATATACAGTAGCAGAAACGTAACTGTGGCGGCATCCATACCCCTTTCTGCTCATTACTCATCACCCTCCGCCAGCTCATCAGTGACTTGGTTCTGACCTTCTAGTAGGAATACCTACAGCATGAAATACTTAATGAGCTTACGCCCAGTAAGTCCCATATAACCCACATGCTCATTCAATAACATGCATGAACCATTTATGCTTTCTTATAAACCTTCTTTATCATTTTTATTTCTTATCTTCAACTAGGGCCCGAGTGTTCGTACCATTGCCCACTTAGGTCAACGTAACACCGTGACCATACTATATCCTTGAACTCCTCTTGAATCAGGAGTCGGTACGACACCTTTCTTAACTTCTGGTGACACAATTACCATCCCAATTATTATGGTTAACATACCATGCATGCAGTGACAAATGCATGTTATTCACCATACATAAATATTCTTGTACAAAATAGCATATATGAGTACATACTTTTATACTTACAGGTATACGTTAACATACACACTAGTATACCATATAATATATACACATGTATATGTATATGCACAAGTATACACCAACATACTTAAAGATGCTCATATCATAATATACACATAGGTATACACCTTGTTATACACACAGGTATACATATACTTATGTCATACTCTATACTTAAGATTCCATGCTGTAAGTGGGATGGGTACTTACTTGATTCACACGTCGGGTAATTCAACCTCGATTTTGCTCCGTCCTAAACTTCTAGGATCCTGTTGGCCAATTTCAAAGTCATTAGCCAATAATCACTATGTTTCAACACACCGTGATCGTTAATTAGTGGACTGAGTTGCATAACTATATACAACTCTAGAAACTACTGGTTTTTCTTATTTCTATCTAACTCTACCCTACCGTTTCTAACGAAGGGCGGAAAACTTTCTTATCAATACTTTTTCTCGTTTTGAAACATTTGACACGGTTCGGGTTATACGGGCAAAAATGATGATTTTGCCATCCATGAGTCTATTAACCTATCCGAGCTCGATTTCGTTATTTTAATGAAAATAGTCACGTATTAATTTTAAAATAATACCCTAATCGCTCGGATCTCCTTATTTCATATCTACGCCCCATTTTTGTAAAACTTTACAGTTTATCCCCTAACTGAAAATTTTTGACAATTTTGCCCCCGGGCCTAAAATTTATCTCTTTAAACCAAAATTTTCTATTTTTCATAAGAAACATTTTTCCTCAAAGTACCATATCTTAAATCATTTTCAAAAATGACATTTTTCCATTTTAACATTTTTTTTCCACTTTTAAGAAATTCTTGAAAAATTAAAATCTCACAATCGGTTGAGATTTTTGACAAACCGCCCGCGTTGCCTAACAGTTTCATCGAGATCTACAACTTTCATGTTTTAACTTTTCCCAAATTCTCGCTGTTTTGGGGTGTTTTTGGGCATTTTTCAAATCTGCCGAGGGAATGCTTTTTCTTTCAATTTAACCCTTAGGATATTTTTGTAAAAATCCATTTTAAAACAATCATCCAGCCACTGCATAGACAGATTCACCCCCTTGTCCAACCCTTTTCTATGCCAAAACACCATTTTTGCAAAACTTAACTTAAAATTACAAAACTACCGCTTTTGCATAAACTACCATTTTGCATCAACAACCCATAATTTTGACTATACCATCATACTATAAGTCACATACTCAGGGAATTAATCAAAACTTTGCCTATAAAGATCACATGCTTTAGAAATAATAAAGATCAAACAAAAATTACAAAAATTCAAGTTTAAGGGTTTAAAACTTACCCAAATAGGAATTTTGTGCTTCAAGCCTTCCAAGGACTCCTTTGAAGCTCTTTCCTAACCATTTTTTTCATGTAAAAATCTCCTTGAATCAAATCCCTCCTTAACCCATAAAAACCTTAAGAAAACTAAAAAAAAGTTTAGGTTTTACCTCAATTTTGAAGAAATCCTTTAACCTATGCTTCTTGAATTTGGTTGGGGTCAATTTGTGCAAGATTTTGAGTTTGGAAATTTTTTTTGTTGAATGGTTCTCCAAGCTGCCGGATGTTGAGGGAAAGAAATGAGAGAAAATTTGGCTTAATTCAAAATTACTACATGCTTATCACAACTAATGGTGACTCATCAACAATTAATGGGCTTGCAAGATGGCAATTTGTGATTGGGCCACTTTTTGTGATTTGGTGGCCCAATAGAATTTTGTTGGGTGTCCACTTAGTGGCCCAAAAATTCTACACTGTATAATTTCTTCACCACTCAGTATTTTTCCTACACTGTCGTGGTCAAATCAGTGCAACTTGTAACCTTAGACTGAGTAAACTATTTTACTGGCCTTTAGTCTACTTTTGAAGGCCAAACGTAACATTTTTTATATCTGCGTTTTCACTTAACAGTATACTTTTACTGTGTCGGCCTCCTTTTACACTAGGTTGGGTTTCAGTGGACTCTATGTCTTACTCGTATTCTAAGTACTCATTCGTTTGTATCACAATTTTGCGATTAATTGTGATACAAAATTCACTTTATGGATATTATTTACAAATTTTTGAGTAATTTAACTCATAAAATCTGTATAAAAAAAATATCCATCATGACATCACATTCACAATGTAATACCCAATTAATACTGCTTATTTACATATTATCATAATTTTACAAAAGTTACAATTTTAAGGGTAAATTCATTAATTAAACCCACTTAAATATTAGGTTTTATTAATAAACCCTTTTTTTTTTTTTCTAGTCATTACAGCTCTCACACTAGGCCTTTACTTCAGCCTTGCTCACATGCTAGGCCTTTACTTCGGCCTTGTTTTCATACTAGGCCTTTACTTCGCCTAGCTCGAAACTTCTTTAATTCAATGGTTGTGCTCTCATGAAGAGCATTAAATACTTTGAGTTGGAGTTATTTCCTATCTCTTACCTTTGTTCCTATTGACGTGGAACATTCTCTTTGGCTCTTTTTAAACTTAATGGCACAACAATTCCCCCTAGTTCTTAGTGCAAAGATTTATGCTTAGAGCTTGAATCATTTTATAGTCTTGAGTCAAAAATTCTAACCTCAATAATATATAATTGCTTGTATTCTTATTGAGGTTGTGGATGAGAGTTCTTTTACCCGCTTAAAGTTTGATTTAATTTGAGTGGGATCTTCTTATATTTCTTAGTATTTGAAATGGGCAGAAAAGCTATGTGTAGTTTTGTTTATTATAGAGTGCGGGCATGACCCCATAAAAGACATGAGTTAGGGACACACGCTCGTGCCCAAGTACGAGTTGGATGACATGGGCTTATACGGATGCTTGAGGACACATGGACCCTACATGGCATGGGCAAGGCCACTATCGTGAGCTTGGAGGTGCGAGTAGGGCCATTTTATCCTCCATAGAGTTGTCAAGGTGCAAGCACTACCAAGATGTGCGTATGCGCCCACAAGGCCGTGTAGGGCCATCGTCGCTCAAGCGGGGTAGCAACGGCTCGATTAGGGAGGGCCCAATTTGTTAATGCAAAGGCGCAACTGGAGGGGCAGGAGTAGGGCCCACCCAACCCGCTGGTGTGCGCAGCGCGAAAAGGGCCAGCCCGCGGGGTGTGAGCACCAGCATGAAACAAGTAGGGCCCGCCCATGGGGGTGAGAGCAGGGCCATAGTTATCCCTTACGGAGTTCGTCAACTCGGATTCGCTCGTGTTCAGCTCAGATCTCCTTGTGCTCTTCATATTTTTTGTCACATTTACGAATAAGGCCAAATGTTGGTTGCATGTTTAGCTGGTCGTGTGACTTGTATTTTGAAAACACTTCTAAAGTTGCTCTCCAATTTTTGGAAGAGTTGTTTTGTTTTGTTTTGTTTTCTCTAGCTTCTCTCGGTGGCCACTTGTATCCGCAAAAAGTACCCGCCAGGTTCCTACCAAAATAATAAAAGGTCATCTGCATCCATATAGATCGGACGGCCCACATCGCCCTAGTAAACAGGACTAGGGTATACCAGATCGGAAAGCCCATTGACCCAGCTATATAAGCCCTACAGTTACGACAGACGGTGCGGTGCAGTTCCTTCTGCCCTCCCCATTTCCAATTCCCCAAAAATTAAAAATAAATAAATAAATAATTCTTCTCAGTTCGTCTTCTCCGGGTCGTCTCCGGTTCGGAACCGTTAAGGTTTACGGCGAATTATCCATCCCTCTCCTCTTTTATCCTCGATATCATTTCATCCCAGAAAAAAAACCCAAAAAATTTCCCAAATTGTTTCCTCAGATTATCCGATTCGAAATCCCTAGGGTTTATTAAATCTATCTGTGTTGTCGATTTTGTTTGAAGAAAGAAAAAGGAAGAAAATTTCTATAATTTTTTTTTGTTGTCCCTCTGGTGATTTATATTCGAATAACAAGAGGAGAGGGAAAAAATTAATTAAAAAAATTTGAAAAAAAAGAAGGATCTAGGGTTTCGATTTTTTTGTTCGATTACCGTGAGATGGCGCAAATTCAGGTTCAGCATCAGGCTCCGGTGGTGGCTCCGAACGGCGTGCCGTCCGGCGGCGGTGGCGGCGGGCAGTATGTGCCGACGTCTCTCTATGTCGGAGATCTGGAGCAGAGCGTCACTGATTCGCAGCTCTACGATCTGTTCAACCAGGTCGGTCAGGTCGTCTCGGTTCGTGTTTGTAGGGACTTGACGACCCGCCGATCACTCGGTTATGGCTATGTCAACTATAGCAACCCTCAGGATGGTTAGTTATTATGATTTCTTGAGCAATTTTTTGTTTTGATTGTTGAATTGATTGCGAATTGCTTCCTTTTTGAAATAATTCTATATTGAAGGGGAATTGCCCTTTTTTGTTTAGCGATAATTCTGTTCTTCTTTATGCATCCAATTGAGTAGTTCATTGACCCATGCACATATATATATTATGTATATATATATATGTATATATGTGTGTTTATGTACATACATTAAGGTAAACATGCATTGAAGATCCCTGCGATTGACGCAAGTGTATTGTTGGCTCTTTCTATGCAGCCGCGAGGGCTTTGGATGTATTGAACTTCACTCCATTGAATAACAAGCCCATAAGGATTATGTATTCTCACCGGGACCCCAGTATTAGAAAGAGTGGGACCGGCAATATATTTATCAAGGTATTTGTTATTTATGAATTTAGTATCCATCCATCTTTAATAAGCACGCAAACCTGATGATGTCGTAATTCTCATCTGTATTTTACCCATTTGTTTTTTAAAAAGAAAATCTTGTTGGATAGTCAATTATTTTCTTTAGGGTACTTTTTTCAGTTGGACGTTTTAAGCATTTTGCCTTGAAAATTTGGTTGACTGGGTGAATCACGATATTAAATATTAAAGTTACGCTGAGTATATCAAAAGTTTTGTTTCTATATTTTAGTAACTATTAGTTTAGGCATGTTTTTGGTTAAAAATCTACTAGGCATGCTAATGATTGTTGGGTTGTGTGAACTTTTTGGCCTTATTTTCACTTTGGTTTCTTTGACGTGATTGCAGAACTTGGGCAAGGAAATTGACCATAAAGCATTACACGATACTTTTTCTTCGTTTGGCAACATTCTTTCTTGCAAGGTAGCCTTGGATGCTTCTGGCCAGTCAAAAGGCTACGGTTTTGTGCAATTCGATAATGAAGAGTCTGCTCAGAATGCAATAGATAAGTTAAATGGAATGTTGATTAATGACAAAGAAGTGTTTGTAGGGCACTTTCTTCGTAAACAGGAGAGAGACTGTGTTTCGAGCAAGACAAAATTCAACAATGTTTTTGTGAAAAATCTATCAGAGTCTACGTCAGACGATGATTTGACGAAAGTTTTTGGTGAATTTGGAACAATTACCAGTGCTGTGGTGATGAGAGACGCAGATGGGGAATCTAAATGTTTTGGTTTTGTTAACTTTGAGGATGCAGACGATGCTGCTAAAGCTGTTGAGGCATTGAATGGAAAGAAATTTGATGAGAAGGAGTGGTATGTTGGAAAAGCTCAGAAAAAATATGAGAGAGAACTTGAACTGAAAGGAAAATTTGAGCAGAATATGAAGGAAGTTAATGACAAATATCAAGGTGTGAATTTGTATATCAAGAACTTGGATGATAGCATAGGTGACGAGAAACTCAGGGAATTATTTGCAGAGTTTGGTACAATTACTTCATGCAAGGTATCTATGTTTTTCTCTTCTTTTGTTGGTGGAAATTTTGTTTTTTATGTCCTTTTTCCTTGTGTTGTAATGTGGTTAAATGTTTTTTTTTTTCCCCTTTCTGATTTAACAGGTCATGCGTGACCCAAATGGAATAAGTAAAGGTTCTGGGTTTGTTGCTTTCTCAACTTCCGAAGAAGCATCTCGTGCTGTAAGTCTGCATCTGTAAGTTGGTATGATACATTTCCAGAAACTGAAAGCTAAAATTTTCCTCTCTTTATTTTCAGCTTGCAGAGATGAATGGCAGAATGGTTGTCAGTAAACCCCTTTATGTTGCACTTGCTCAGCGGAAAGAAGAGAGAAGAGCTAGGTTGCAGGTATGGCTGACTGTGAGAGGAGGCAAGCTAGACCGAAGTTTAATTTTTGTGCTTCGTCATTTTCCCCTTTGTTAATGTTAGAGTTTAGTTGCCGATGGGTAGACTTGCATTTAAGCGTATTCGTCTCTTCTAGTTCCATGGATGCTTTTGTTCTTTGTTTTAAGTGGCGTTTGACCCGAAAGTGGCATGGAAACTGGGACAGTAAGAGCGAAAAAAGTTGAATTTTTTTTTATTTTTTTTATTTTTTTGTGTGTCTGAGATTGATATGGTAGGGGGTAATAGTGTGATCGGTAACTGGTTTGGAAAAGTAAGAACGATGAACCTTTTATATTTTTTTTTTACCTTTTTGTTTAACGATGAATAGGGTGGGGTTGATAAGGAACAAGTCTCTATGCACCTGCCAGTCTCATTGCTTGGATGTTGGATGTAGAAGACTCCTGGGCTGTTAGGCAACCATTTTCGTTGATTGATTGTTAATGTGGTTTTGTGTGTTCTTTACATTTTGCTTGTGTTTGATAGGCTCAGTTTTCACAATTGAGGCCACTTGCTATGGCTACTTCAGTGGCCCCTCGCATGCCGATGTTCCCTCCTGGTGCTCCAGGTCTTGGCCAACAATTTTTATATGGGCAAGCACCTCCAGCTATAATTCCTCCACAGGTAATCACTTCTTAATTCCAGCTGTTACTTTTAAAATTTTGTTTCAGCTAGCTATATCTTCATACCGCTAGGGCAGATTTCTTTTCTGGGCATGAAGCATGCCCCTTCCATACTTTCTTCAATGGAAATATTTCTCTTATTTTTTAAGGCCACAAATAGGATTTCTGCATAGTGAATCTATCTCACAAATTTCTTTGATTGTAGGCTGGATTTGGTTATCAGCAGCAACTTGTTCCAGGAATGCGTCCTGGTGGTGCTCCCATGCCGAACTTCTTTGTTCCAGTGGTCCAGCAGGGTCAGCAGGGCCAGCGCCCAGGTGGTCGACGTGGGCTAGGGCCAGGGCCAGTGCAGCAATCCCAGCAGCCTGTGCCATTTATGCAGCAGCACGTCAGTTGAAACACAGCTTTTAATGTTCTTGGTACCTAACAAGTCTTTTCTATTGTTTTTGACACTCTTTCGTTGGATTGTGTTTCAGATGCTTCCAAGGGGACGTGGATATCGCTATGCGCCTGGTCGCAACATACCAGAATTTCCAATTCCTGGTGTGGCCAGTGGAATGGTCCCAGTCCCGTATGATGTGGGCGGCATGCCAATTCGAGATGCTGCAGGGCAGGCAATGCCTATTACGGCTTTGGCTACAGCTCTAGCAAATGCTCCACCTGAACAGCAAAGGACGGTATGCCCACTATTCTTTTCCCTGTTCTGCAGTTCAAAGCAAAACCCTCAGTTGCTTCACACAAACGCACACTGAAAAAGATGGTGTGTAACCAGATTATCATTTCTTCTCAATGTAAATTCTCTTCTTGGTTGTGCAGATGCTGGGTGAGGCGTTGTACCCGTTGGTGGATCAGTTGGAGCGTGACTCGGCGGCTAAGGTAACTGGTATGCTTCTAGAAATGGACCAGACTGAGGTTTTGCATCTGCTCGAGTCTCCAGAGGCACTAAAGGCAAAAGTTGCAGAGGCCATGGAGGTCCTGAGGAATGTGGCCCAGCAGGCTAACAGCTCGGCTGATCAGCTAGCTTCATTGTCACTTGAATGACAATCTTGTCTCTTGAGTGTGATTGGAACTTGCATAGAGTGATTGGTGTGGATGTCGACAATATGCTTTTCCCTCTGCTGTTTTCCTAAACTTGGTACTTAGTTGCGATTTAATTCCGGGTTGTTATTTTAGGATTCCAATTGCCGTGATGTTTCCTGCGTTTGTTTTTAGAACTTGAGACCTAATTTTATTTGTCCTTGTTATTTGTTCCCCCAGATGAATTTATTTTTTAATATATTATCGTGTTTTCTGATGGATGTGGCGTTTGGTGAGATCGAAAGGCGGTAGCTCTGTTAATGATGATGCTCTGAAGATGGTTCTGCTCGGTCCTCCATATGAGTTTCTTTTTTTTTTGGTTGGAGATTTTTATGCAATTAACAATAACGAGAATGTTTGGATTTCCAATAGTTAGAACTTAAGTTTCAATTAACTTGTCAAATTAAGCCCTTAACGGTAAGGCTAGAGTAATGATAGTCAGGAAGCAACCCGCTTGGATAATGACCTGCCAAATCCGAAAGTTCAAGCAAATTGTTTAGTTGGATAATTTTGTAACAGGGCCGAAAAATTCTATAGCTGTATCGTGCAGGTGAAGTTTTGATGGTTAAAAGTATGGTATTGGTTTACTATCTTAACTTGCAAAAATAGCGCACGAATGCAGAACAATTTTTCATATCCTAGGACGTGGGGTCAAATGCCCGGTTTAGGGTTATATATAGAGTAAATGACCGCTCTCAAAATTAGTTTAAATGGCCGTTCTCCTTGTTGAAACACTCAAAAAACGAAATAGTTAAATGGCCGTTCTCCTTGTTAAAACACTCAAAAAGGCGAAACCATCTCACAAAATTGATAACCCAGCTCCGCTCTTCCACCCATGGCTGACACCAGACACCATAGCCTCTTTACACATCTCAAATCTAACCTTCCTTTCTTGTCGTTCATTTTCATGTCTCTTCTCTATAGCACCCGCTGACGCTACCCAACTCCGAATTCTCCCCTTGCTGTTGAGCTACAACGATGTTGTGTTGGATCTCTAAGACCAACACAATCTTTTCTACTGAGGAGACAAGGAGATCGCGAGCCATTATTTTGAAGGAAATCGTAAATAAGGGAGAAGAAGATGGTAACATGTAAGAGACTGTGAAAAAAAAAAGTATGTTAAGTAGGTGGAAGAAATGGGGTAGATTAGGAAAACTCAAAAATGTAAGATAGGGGTTGGCCATTTACTTAAAATTCAATTACTTTGGCCAAAATTTTAGGTCAGGCCAAGAAACTAAATTTATTATTAAAAGAGAGCAGTCATTTTAATTTCTTTTGAGTTATAATTTTTTTCTTGTAGGATTGATTTTTTTTGTAAGGGACAAATTGGAGGAGTTCTTCTTTTTCCTTTCTTTTCTTTTCTCTTTTTTTTTTTTTTTTTAAGCGTGTGCTAGTGTCGTGGATAATTGCTCTACAGATGTACACATTCCGTAAAGCTCCCACTACGTGCCGTCTCTGACTTTCTTTCTGTTCCTGGTTCTGGTTTTTTTTTTTTTTCCCCCTTTTTGGGACCTACCTTCATGACTTTTCTCTCCTGCCAGAATTGTTTATTTGATAGTCAATAAATGCTATAATAAAAACGTTTTGTAGAATAGTATTTGTTTAAAGGAAAAAAGAGAAGGAACGGAAGACTGCCTTGAGGTGTTATTTGGATGGGTAGTTGAATGAAGAGACGACCTACCGATTCCGGCTTCCCAATAGGACCCTTTTACTTCTTCTTTTTTTTTAACCCAACAGGGGCCTTTAGACTTGGAACAATCACAACAATCATAAACAATCATGTGTTGAATGTTGGAATTAATCTGCTAATATATTAAATAAATTTATATTAAAGGCTATCAGATAAAGTTACTTAATTAAAAGATCAATTTATGTTTTGAAATTTTAATGCATTATTAAGTGTGGACCTCTTATGTGTAGAGACCAAAATATAATTGCTGATTTTATGATGAACTAAATTGGTAATTAAAGATAATTGTTAGGATTTAACAGTTATATATAAGGGGTTGTGGTCCCCAAGTCAGTATGTATGTTATTTTTTTGTCCCTCATCTACAGGAAATTACAGAGACAAACTTTGAAGGAATACTTACGCACTAGACTTAGAAAATCTCCTCAACCTACAGACTCAAGAATCACATCACAGCTTTTGCATTTTATTAATTATCTTAGTGATTTGACATGAATGATTTTAGGTGGTGATGATTTTTATCACAATATTTTGTTTTAATAAGTGGTATCAAAACTTCTTCATGTTAAATCAATAATTTTCTAGATATGACTGTCATAGAAAAATTTTTAAATTTAACAATCTATAATTCTTTAAAATTGTTAGATTTGAGAACAAATGTTTAGAGAATTTTGGTTTAATATTTTATAGAATGCAATATTCAGTATTCACGTCTATATACACACGCATGTATATATAATCCGGTTCATATATATGTGAATATATGTATATAGACATATTATTATTCGCACACACATATATATATATATATATATATGGTTTTCGGTTAAATTATTTAACATATAATATATATATATATATTTTTCTTGACTCAATTTGTCGGAGTCTTTTCATTGTTATGACACGGTTGCCGAAGAAAAAAAAATTAGTCATTGATGCATACGTTTTCCGGGATTCCTTTATATATATTATATTATATTACATATACTTAGTACGATGGCTGCCGAAGACTGAAAGCAAAAAAAAATCGTTATATATATATATATATGTTTTAGTTGATTCAGTTGCCAAGAAACCCTCTTTTCTTTTTGACTGAAATTACGGATTCAGCAGCAACCGCTACGGAAAAAAAGACAGGAAAAAGCAGCGTGAAGGAAATTCTGAAAAAGCGGCGTGAAGGAAATTTTCCTTCCGGAAGTAGTTTAGGGCTTCTTCAAGGGTATCTGGGCCTTGGCCTAGAATTAAAGTCTAAATACATGGGCCCAACTGGACCATGACCAGAAAGAAGAAAGAGGTTCAACCCATAGGTGACAAAAAAAAAAAAGAAATAAAGGGAGGGCTGGGTTAGGATTCGGGTTAGGTCCACCCGACCCGGTCCAGCCCTGACCCTGTTAAGGTTGACCAGTCAAGTTGATCAGTTGACTTTAACCGATTCATTTTGACTTTTGACTATTGATTTTAATCAGATTGACTTTGACTAAAATTTTTTATTTTTTTGTTATTTTTAATTTTGGTTAATTTTGGTGCAATTTTAAATTTAAATATTGGTATTTTATATATATTTTGAGATGAATTAATTGAAGCAATATGTCACCAAGGTGGCCTCTCTTGTGAAAACTAATTTGTTTTGTAATATAAACGGTTGTGTCTATATAACTTATATGAATATTGATCGGCCCAAATGAAAGCAATATTTGACAGAATTATATATACACCTGTAGTAATAAACACGTGATGATTATCCAGTTTTACATGTAAATAATAAATCGGCCCAGACGAAGATTTATTGTTTGATATGTTTTTATTATCAGTGTTGATTACTACACCAAGATATCACTTACAAGTTAATATTTCTATCCAAAGACTAAACATTAATAGAGTACCTGATATCTTGAGATAGGGTTCCTTTTATTTGGATTTATTATTCTTATTTTGGATTCTTATTTGAGCTTGTTTTGGGTTTATTTGCTTTGTTCTATGATTCAGCTACTAGTTCTGCCTCAAATATTAGTGCCAACATCAATTCAATTCGTACGTTGAATGGTAGCAACTTCAAATCATGGCAAAAGAACGTCCTTATAGTTTTCGAAGTCATAGATCTCGATCTTGCGTTAAGAGTTCCTTCTCCTGCACCTTTTACAGATAACAGTTTCTCTAATGAAAAGAGGGACATGGAAATGTGGGAGAAGTCAAATCGCATGTGTGTGATGATCATGAAGAAGGCCATTTCGAAAGCATTCAGGGGCATTATATCAGAAACGATAAAGATAGCCAAAGAGTTCCTTGAGGACATTGAGAAGAAATTTGCCAAAAATGAAAAGGCTAAAACAAATACACTTTTGGCAAGCTTCATCTTAATAAGATACAAAGGTAAAGGGAAAGTCAGGGAGTGTATGATAGAGATGTCCCATCTTACTTCAAAACTGAGAGCACTTAAGCTTGATCTTTTTAAGGACTTGCCAGTGCATTTGGTTCTTATATCTCTTCCTATACAATTCAACCAATATAAGGGGAACTATAACTGCTAAAAAGAGATTTGGTCTCTTAGTGAGCTCATCTCGCATTGTGTGTAAGAAGAGGAAAGGTCTAAGCAAGAAAAGACAGAAAGTGCTCACTTGGCTAATACTTCCAAGGACAAAAGGAAGAAAAGAAAGAATGATAAGGAAGCTGCAGTTATGGCACCTCAAAAGAAACAACAAAAGAAACCGAATGATCAGGAAGGTACGGGTTGTTTCTTCTATGGAACTGCAGGACATAAAAAGAAGCATGTACCAATTATCACGCTTGACATGCCAGGAAAGATATGCTTCTTAATTTGGTTTGTTCTGAGGTTAATTTAACTTTGGTACCTAAACACACTCAGTGGATAGATTTTGGTGCAACCACTCACTCTGAGATGTCGAAAGCCAAATGATGGTAACAGATACATCTACATGGGCGATGGTAAGAAGGTTGAAGTTTAAGCAATAGGGAAATTTAGATTATTGTTAAAGACTGGATTTTATTTAGATCTTGATGAAACATTTATTGTACCGTCTTTTAGACAGAATTTGATTTCTATTTCTGTGTTGAACAAATCAAGTTATTCCTGTTCATTTGGAAATGAAAAATTTAGTTTGTTTCATGATTCAAAATTAGTTAGTTTCGATTCTTTATCAGGTTACGATAATCTTTATTTGATTGATATAATTACTTTATTTAATGAATCCCTGCAATTAAGTATTCAAGGTATAAAGAGAAAACTAAACAACGAGAATTCAGCTGCATTATGGTACAAGAGATTGGGTCATATCTATAATACCTGTCGTTTTCTTCTATAGACACTTATGTTAATTTAACGTTAGAATATGATATTTTAGTGATATTATTATTTATGTTAAGGAAATTAACTTTTTAATTAGTAATGTCGCAGGTGACAGCCACGTGGGATCTATGTGCTCGGGATGTTCATGTCAAAAATGATAATAAGCATAAAGTATTTATTGTTCTTTTAAAGAGTTTTAATTTGCTTTAAATTTATAATCTTTATAGTACTCTAGAGTTATATATGCCCTATAACTATATTTTTATGATAACATAAATTTTGTTACATATTTTCTTATTTTATAATATTAATGATGTCATGATAATTACATGTATAACATTTTTTTTATTTATGGTGTTAAAAATTAAATAATATAAAGTGTTCAAGAGTATAATATGAAAATTAATATTTTTTGAGGTTATGAGAGTAAATATTATTATTGTGTATAAATAATTTTATATTATAATTATATTATATTACATTTTTATATTATATTATATTATATATAACTATACGTTAATATTATATTATATTATATATTATACTATATTATGTAAATATATATATATTACGTTAACCGTAAAAGTTATATTATATATATATACTATAATTTATAAACGGCAATTATATGATTGCCGAGTAAAAAAAAAAAAAAACGGTAAAGTTGTCTTGAAAAGAAAGAAAAAAAAAAGGAAAAGAATTCCATGTTAAAAAAAATCATAGGGTTTTAGTCCACCCATAAAATCTATATAAAGACCACCTATTAGTAACTTTAAACTCACACTTCATTTTTTCCTTATTGATTGGCTTTGTGCTTGGTTTTCTTTGGCTTTATCAAGATTTTTAATCTTCCTAATTTCTTTCATCTTGGTAAGTGTATCAATCATTTAACATGTTTGTATAATGTTTTGGTTTATTATGTTAGCATTAAATTATTATTATTATCACATGATTCTTTTATTGTATGTATTTCATGTCAATTGGTCATTGAAAAGAGTGATGATTTGGTTGTTTTTATTAACCTTTCGTTAAACCCTATCGTTAAACCCTAGATTGGAGATATCATAGATTTTTATATTTTTATTATGTAGATCTTTATGGGTGTATTTTATTATCAATTAGCATCATATTAATTATGTGTTTACAATTTTAATTGAGGTTTTATAACGTTATGGATTGGTATTGAATTTTTTTTTAATGCCTTATGCCTACTTTTCATACAAACACCTAATAGCTGTCGTATTCTAGTGATTTTCAATTATGTATTGCTTTGTTTATATTTTTCTTATAATTTTCCCAAATATTAGACATCTTAAGTTTTCGTTTGGCTTTTGAATCGCTTGAATTAAAGTTTTCATTAAATAGTTATAATTTTTTGAATTTGATTTTGAAAGCTATATAGTTTTACATAGACCTAAAATTTAGATTGAATTTCAAAGACTTTTTCTTCATGCAAATTATTGTCAAAATATATGTGTAATATATCAAATTCTTTGTTTCTAGGTCTAGTTTCTAATGTCATGGATTTTAACTAATTTGGTGTTGAGATGAAATTATTATGAATTTTTAAGTGAATAAAGGTCATTCTTCCTACTTTTGGGAATTATGACCTAGGTTCATAAATTATGATTTTGTGCTTCTTGATGTTATTGCATGATAAGGTGATGTTTAATGATAGTATGAGATATTTATATGTTAACCATGTCATATAAAAATTTTAGAAGCATATCGTACATATATGATTTTTTCAAAAAAAAAGTTTGAATGGAACATGTTCGCTGTCTAGCGTGTCTGATTTTAATATTAACTCTGAATTCGAATGTGTGTTTTGAATTACTTTGAATTTATTTAAAGCTAAATTTTGGATATGTTATTATCTTATGTGTCTATTATATGCAGTAATTTTTATAAATTATTTTATGACGTAAATAATTTAATACATAACTTTTAATTAAGACTATTCATTGTCCAGACTTTGCTTGTAGATTTTATGGTATTGAATATGTGATTTATTTTAATGACCAATGAAATTTGTATAGCTAAAGAAAAACCTTGGTATTATGTATATACGTTAACTTCATTTTTGTAAATTTTTGTGCTTTAATTGAATGTGAATTGAAAGATATAGGGTTATGAATCCTTAGAGGTCAGGCAGTTTTTATTATTGATAGATTTACTTGAGTGTTTTAAAAATTGAAAAAAGATATTTTGGATTAATATCTTCAAGAGAAGAAAATTTGAGTGATATTTATATATGTTAGCTATGTTATGGAATAATTCTTACACTTTATTCATGCTTGTAACTTAAGATTAGTTTTTCTAAGTGATTAAAAGTCAGGTTTTCTATCTTTATGGTTCTTGACTTTAAGTGCATGTTTGTGACTCAAATATACTTTGTTTTGTTAAGAATGATATATGATGATGTAAAATAGTATTAAATGATATTATGAAGAAGAATATTAATTTTATGTATTATATGATGATTGACATGAACACTCCAAATGGTAAGCACACCGAGAACTACAGCAACATTACCCAAGTTAAGGTTTAGTAAGCAAGCAATACAAGTAAGTATATTCTCACCTGTAATATGATAAAAGTTTACAAAAAAGTTTTGATAACATGTTTTAAGAAAATTTTAAAGTTTGTTTTTACATGTTGTTTTCTCATGAAAACTCTTGTTGCAACAAGAAAGTTTAAAGAATGTTTCAATGATAATGTATGTTAAAAGTATATTGATATATATATATATATATATATATATATGTATCACTTAATTAAGTATTGCACACCCTATGTTTATGTTTATGATGTCCTAAAGATTGGACTTGTCATATTTGGTTTGAGACTAGCTATCTCACTCCTCTCGTGACGGCGCGCCTATGATGTTTATGTTTATGGTGCAACACTTGGGCCCTTAAAGAAAAAATGAATGATGTTTTAATACAAAAGTTTAAATGAAAAGATATATTCTATATGAACTTGTGCCTCGTGTACTACTATGATTATGATTACGATATTATGTAATGATTTTTAAGAAATGTTTTATGTTGTGAGATAGGAATGTGTACTTACTAAGCTTATGTTTACTCAGTTTTGTATCATGTTGCAGACAAAGGTAAAAGGCATATGGAATCGATGGAGGATGTAGACAGGTGTGTGCGCTAGGAGTGTTGGATTAGAAACGGAATTACGCCATGAAAAAAAAATTAATTACTTAAACAATGATTTTATTATAAATTTTATTTTTATTTTCTGCACTGATGTTGATTCAAGACTTGATTTAATTTTCTATAGACTGTTGAGATTGTTTAATATTTCTTTAATTGTGGTTTCTTGAGGACTATGTTATGTTACTTTATTTTGATGTGGTTAAATTATTTGGACATATAAGTATTTTTTTTAAGAGACTTAAACATTGTTTGAAGTTTTGTGTGTCTATAATTTAGTAAATGATTGTATTGTAAACTAACCGTTTCTATAGGTGATCGATTACCCGAACACTACAGGTGTTTCGTTGGGCTAATCGAGATGAGAGAAGCAAATCCGGTAAGTAGTTTCAAAAAAAATTATGCATGTTTTTCTTGGGATATTTTGTTTGAGTGTAAGTATTTTATTTGAATTATTATCTCGAAATATTAACATTAATGGTAACAGTAACGATTTTTGTGACGCCTATAAGGGGCGTTGCAATATCTCTAGAAGGAGAATAGAGACTTATGTCAAATAAAATTTTTGACCCCTTAGACTTCACAAATTTTGATATTTGTGTTAACTGTATTAAGGGAAAACAAACTAATAAAAGAAGATTTGAAGTCAACAGAACTTTGGACGTCTTAGAACTTATACATACAGATATTTGTGGGCCATTTTCTACGGCTTCTTGGAATGGTTAACAATATTTTATAATGTTCATAGACGATTTTTCTAGATATGGCCACATATATCTCATTCATGAAAAGTCATAGTTGCTGGATGTGTTCAAAAATTATAAGACTGAAGTTGAAAACTAACTTAGCAAAAGGATTAAAAGTGTCAGATCTGACCGTGATGGTGAGTACTATGGTAGATATGACAGTTCAGGTGAACAACATCTAGGACCATTTCCTAAGTTCCTAGAGGAAAGTGGTATCGTCCCACAGTATACTATGCTGGGTTTGCCCATTATGAATGGTGTTGCTGAAAGACGAAATAGGACGCGTAAGGACATTGTGAGGAGTATAATTTCTCATTCTATCTCACCAGAATCACTCTGGGGAGAGGCGCTTAAGATTGCAACATATATCCTTAACAGGGTTCCAACTAAAGCAACTGCCAAAACCCTTTATGAAGTTTGGACAGGCAGGAAGCCTAGTTTAAAGCATTTATATGTTTGGGGATGTCCTGCTGAGGCAAGGCCTGAAAGGCCTAATGAAAAGAAACTGAACTCAAAGACGATAAGTTGTTATTTTATTGGATACTCTGAAAGATCTAGGGGGTACAAATTTTATGATCCCACTTCTTTAAGGATGTCGAGTTTGCGGGGGGAGATAAGGTTAGAGACTTTGTCTTTGAAGAGGAATATGTTGATATTCCTACAGCTGTTATTGACGTTGATTAGGCTCTTATTCTTGACATTGTTCAAGAACCAGACCCAAGTGAAGACAATGTCGGAGAACTTCCTATTCTAGAAATTGTTATAGAAGAATAAACTCTACCACCTTAAGAACCTATGCCATTAAGAAGATCCACTGGAGAAAAGAGTATTGCGGTGCCAGAAGATTATATTGTATTTCTCCAAGAACATGAGTTTGACATTGGTGTGGTGGAAGATGATCCAATCAACTGTCGTCAAACCATGGAAAGTTTTAGATCTCAAGAGTAAATGGATGCCATGAATGAAAAGATAAAGTCTATGAAGGACAATGACGTTTGGGATCTTGGCCCATTGCCTGAAGGACTGAAACCCATTGGTTGCAAATGGATATTTAAGATCAAGAGGGATTCGAAAGGCAATGTAGAGAGGTATAAGGCTCGTCTTGTCGCTAAAGGCTTTACACAAAAAAAAGGCATCAACTATAAAGAGACTTTCTCTCCGGTTTCTTCGAAAGACTCTTTCAGGATTATAATGGCATTAGTGGCACATTTTGATCTTGAGCTTCATTAGATGAATGTTAAGACTGTGTTTCTTAATGGCGACATTGATGAAACAATCTACATGGTGCAACCGGAAAACTTTATGTCAAATTAAAGAAATCCATCTATGGGCTTAAGTAAGCCTCTCGTTAGTGGTATTACAAATTTCATCAGGTTATTATCTTGTTTGGTTTTGAAATAAATATGGTTAATGATTGTATATATCACAAGTTCAATTGGAGTAAGTATATTTTCCTGATTTTATATGTCGATGATATTTTTGCTTGCCAACAACGACATAGGCTTATTGCACAAAACCAAGAGATTTCTATCAAAGAAATTTGAGATGAAGGATCTTGGTAATGTCTTTTTTGTGTTGGGTATATAGATACACCAGGATCACTTTCGGGGTATTCTTAGATTATCACAAAAGGGCTATATCGAAAAGGTTCTCAAGAGATATGGCATGAAGGATTGCAAACCGGTGATACCCTTGTGGCTAGGGGAGACAGGTTTAGTTTCAATCAGTGCCCTAATTAAGAATGATTTTGAGGTTAATTAAATACAGAAGATTCCTTATGCATCAGCAGTAGGAGTCTAATGTATGCTCAGATTTGTACGCATCTGAGTATTACGTACGTGACAAAGATGTTGGGCAGATACTTAAGCAATCCTAGAAAGGATTACTAGATAGCAGTCAAAAGCGTCTTAAGGTATTTACAGAGAGCAAAAGACTACATGCTCACGTATCGGAGGTTGGAACAACTTGAGATCATTGGGTATACTGACTCCGATTATGTTGGATGCCAAGATAGTATGAAATCTACGTCGAGCTATGTCTAATGTCTGGCTGGAGGTGCTGTCTCCTAGAAAAATGCTAAACAGTCTCCTATAGCATCTTTTACTATGGCAGTAGAGTTCATAGCGTGTTACGAGGCATCCAATCATGGAATATGGTTGTAAAATTTTATCACGGAGCTACGCATAGTGGACAATATTGAAAGACCACTCAAGTTATTTTGTGACAATAAGTCAGCAGTTTTATATTCCAACAACAACAGGAGCTCGACGAAGTCAAAGCATATAGACATCGAGTTCCTGGTTGTGAAAGAAAGAGTTCAAAGTGGATAGTTGTCTATAGAGCACATCAATACAAACTCTATGATTGCGTATCTGCTTACTAAGAGATTGCCACCTAAAATGTTTCATGAGCACACTGCTCGTATGGGTGTCATATCATTTCAGGATATTCAGTTCTAGTGAGAGTTTGTAATTTTAGATGCTTTTTTGATATAGAAATTTTCAGTTTTTTCAGTTTATGGATATTTTAAGGTTATTTTCTGTAGAAATAAAGTTTTCAGTTTATTCACACTCTGATTTTAATATATTTTGATCTCACTAAGGTTTTTAGGTGGATCAGTTGGAAATAGGCATGTTAAGATCATATTGCATGAAATTTTCATGCTAAACATCCTTACTTGATTTTATTATTAGTTGTATTAGTGTATGTGATCATTGATGGGTTTGGTCTTATATTGATATGGTTAATGGACAAGATTGTTGAGATGCAAAAGGTTTTTATAGCAAAATTCACGAGCTCATAAGGTATAATTTACATTTATAAAGTTTTATAAATAGTCCAAGTGAAAGATTGCTAGAATTAATCCAATATATGAGCTAATATATTAAATAAATGTGTATTGAAGGCTATCAGATAAGGTTACTTAATTAAAAGATCAATTTGTGTTTTAGACTTTTAATATATCATTAAGTGTGAGCCTCCTATGTGTAGAGACCAAAATATAATTACTGATTTTATTATAGGCTAAATTGGTAATTAAGGATAACTGTTAGGATTTAGCAGTTATAAATAAAGGAGTTGTGGTCCCTAAGTCAGTATGTACTTTATTTTTTTGTTCTCTATCTACAGAGAAATTGCAGAGGTAAACTTTGAAGAAGGACTTACATACCAAATTTGGAAGATCCTTAACCTACAGACTCAAGAATCACGTACATCTATGGATTTATGTTAGCTTATGTATCTTATTAATTATCTTGGTGATTTGACATAAATAATCCTCGGTAATGATGGTTTTTATCACAATATTTTGTTCTAACATTGAAAACTGCAATTATGTATTCAGAATTATTGATGATATAGTTGAAACTATAAATTAAAATCAAAACATTACAGCATATTAAAACTTTACATTATAGCATAAACGTTTATACTATAATATATGAGAGCTTTATATTACAACAATTAAAATTTATTAGTTTTAATTAAGTTTGTCAAACAACGTCATTATAAAATGATTATCATGTTTGCTTATTCTTTCCTCACTTTTAACAGAAACTACTACGAAACAGAGGTCCAATCGTACTTTTTTTTTTCATAAGAGAGAGAAGGAGGTCAAACAAAAGAAAGTCCACCCACCCGGCCATCTGCCAATATTTGTCTGAAATGGTGGTTTGTTTGTTTGGCTTTTTTTTTTTCAAATGGGATGCATTGGCAGAGTCTGTATTTAATTTTGGACCTCACAACTGCAAAGTCATTGTCCAAGAAAAGTAAAAACAATAAATTCTTCGTGCTCGCCAAAGCACTACCTGTCGAAATTTAAAATGCAAAGACAAAGGAGCAAAGCTGACCATTTCCAATCTCCACTTGCACTTAAAAAAAAAATCCTAAAAAGACATTTAGCCAACAGTTTTGCAACTATTATAAAACCAAGAACAACCAACAAGGGAAAATAAAAACATCTGCTCAAGTCATTCAAAAGAGGGGGGAAAAAACTGCTTAAGCTATATTGTTCAAGGCCAGCATCAACAGAGTGATGCAGACCTTGACCATGGACACAACTCCCACTGTTCAACGTATTTCAGAGTGTTTCATCAAACCTCCTTACATCTCTGAAGTTTCAAAGAAGCCCTTGTACTTGACACCATGGGACCTCTCAATGCTTTCCGTTCACTACATCCAAAAGGGCCTTCTCTTTGCCAAACCTCCTCAAGCCAAGGATGGAAACAACTTCATGAAGTCTCTGCTTGACAAGCTCAAGCAATCCCTCTCCTTGGCTCTGGTCCACTTTTACCCACTTGCAGGCCGTCTCAAAACGGTCAAAACCGAAAACCCGCATTCGTATTCCGTCCATGTCGACTGTAATGACGGCCCCGGGGCGAGATTCATCTATGCAACTCTAGACATGACTGTATCCGATATCCTCTCACCCATTGATGTCCCTCCAATTGTTCAGGCACTCTTTGACCATGACAGAGCTATCAACCATGATGCACACACCATGAGCTTGGTCACCTTTCAGGTTACTGAGCTGGTTGATGGGGTCTTCATAGGTTGTTCCATGAACCACGTCATAGCCGATGGAACATCGTTCTGGAACTTCTGGAACATGTGGTCAGAGATCTTTAGAGCAAAAGAGAGTAACCTTAACACACAAATCTCACGCCCACCGGTTTTCGAGCGCTGGTTTCCCGAAGGTCACGGGCCGATCTTAAGCCTTCCTTACAGGCATCAAGACGAGTTCATTGACAGATTTGAAGCTCCAAAACTCAGGGAGCGATTCTTCCACTTCTCAGTGGAATCACTCGCAAAACTCAAAGCAAGGGCTAATTCAGAGCACAACACCACCAAAATCTCTTCCTTCCAGTCCTTGTCTGCGCTTGTCTGGAGGTCCATAACAAGGGTGCGTAATCTACCACCTGATCTGGTTACAAGTTGTAGGCTTGCAGCCAACAACAGAGCAAGATTGGACCCGCCCTTGTCAGAGAATTACTTCGGGAATTCGATTTACCCAATAAGGGGATTCACCACGGCGGGCGAATTGCTTCAGCATGATCTCGGCTGGGCTGCTTGGAAGTTGCACGAGGCCGTGGTCAACCATAACGACAAATTGATCCGCAGGCTGCTCGATGCGTGGCTTAAGTCTCCACGTGTGTACCAAATTGGCAGGCTCTTTGATCCTCATAGTGTGATGATGGGGAGTTCCCCGAGGTTTGACAAGTATGGAAACGAATTTGGGATGGGAAAAGCGTTAGCGCTTCGGAGCGGATATGCACACAAGTTTGACGGCAAAGTGTCGTGCTACCCGGGACATGAAGGAGGAGGGAGCATTGACTTGGAGGTGTGTCTTCTGCCCGAGAAAATGCGAGCACTTGAGTCTGATAAGGAGTTCATGGAAGCCGCGGGTTTACAACCGCTTTAGTTTGAGAGCTTGTTTTCGAAAGAAATGATCTGCCACGCCTAGCCATGTAAGGAACATGAGCCATAAAATGAGCGGCCTTATCTTTTTGTATTTGCTATTAAGTGTTCTTCTGTAGCAGAAACAGAGTCGACGAATATTACCATATTGAATAATATGTAGACAGTTAAGTTGAATTCATGTATTCAAATAAGTCTATCGACGAAACAAAAATGTGATTTGAGGAGATAATTCATGAATTCAATACACAAAAGTCAAATCGGCTTTCTACTTAAAGCTACCAATACATTCAGGCTCTTCAGATGATTTGTGTTCTATTCTTTATATATATAGATATATATATATATATATTTCTTGAAGGTATAATTTGTGTTCTTAGAAAGAAGAGTCGGTTGACATCTCCCCTGATATAGGGATGGGAACAACTTTCGGGCTATGTTAACACAGGGAAAAGGCCTACTCAGATAATTTCTCATCAATTTCTCCTTCACTATTGATTTATCTTCTTCCACGTTCAAGATTTATTTTTCTTTTGAGAAAAAAGAGGGAAAAAAAACAGATTTTCTCTCACAATGACAAGGTCCAGAATCATTAAAATATGAGAGAATAAATAAGGTCATTTTTAAAACTAAGATGGGTTATTGAACGTCGTATATATGACCAGATGAGTTGTGTGCTAGTGCTAGTGTTAAGTGCCCGTGTTAGATTGGTGATGTACGAAGTGACAAGCGTAGAGGGGTTTTTTTGTTTATTTTTTATGGCTTTTAACAAATAGGTGTCAAGCATAGGTTAGTTGTGAGTCAAGTGTGAAAAAAATATGACATCTCTAACATACGACAACAATGTTTTTTATTGGTGATATAACATGGACACAAGAAAAGCTATATAGAGTGAACGATATAAACCAGAGAAACTATTACAAGCAGGGAGAAAAAAAAAAGAAAAAAAAAAGATAACAATAAAGCAAAAACATGAGTTTTCTTACTTACTCTCACCAACTGATGTGCGTTCACTTTATCAATAATGTTTCAACCATTTCAGGAGTCGTAATGGCCACACTATGAGTATGCTTTTTGCTCAGACGAGCGGAATTGGTGGATGGCATTTTCTTAGGCTGTTCAATGAACCACTGCCTGGCTGATGGAAACCCTTTCTCGCATTTTTAAAACATATCATCTAAGAAAGATCTTTCAAGGAGATGCTATTTCCATTTTCCATTCATCCGTCATTAACCGCTGGTTTAGTGATGGTCATCATCATTGATCAGCAACAATGGATCTATTAGCAGATCTGAAGCTCCCCATCTAAGCAAAACTCAAAGCAAACGCTACAGCAGTGTGTAACACTAACAAACCTCTGGTTTTCAATCCATAATTTGTCTGGAGGTGCATAGCATCTGCCACCAACAAGAAGTTGCAGGCCGGTGGATGAAAACAGGTGAAGATCGGACCGACCCTTGTATAAGGAGTATTTTGGATGATCCAATCAGTGAAGTAAGAGGAGTCCACACTGCAGCTGAATTGCTGGAACAAAGTCTTAGGTGGACAGCATTGCAGTTGAGGCAGGCCATGGCTAGTCACACCTACGAGGCATTGCGCTGGAGGCTTGATGCCTGACTTCATTCTCCCACCGTATACAGAATGGATCAGTCTTTTTCTTTTTTACTCCTTACCCTGTGGTAATGGGAGTTTGGATTTGGATTGGGGAAGCCACTTGCGTGTCGCAGTGCGTATGCAAACAGTTTTAATCTACTCGAGAGGCAATGCACGGCCTTGAATCTGACAAAGAATTCTCCTGCAAAGCCAAAGCTGATTACTAAAAAAAGATAAAAAAAAATGATATTCCTTATATAGAGGTGAAAATTAGCAGCCTGTTTACTCATTAGTTGAAGTGTTGCAATAGTTTGAAGAACTCTTCAGCTCAGTATAAAAAAAGGGCTGGTTTGAATATTGTGTGTTTCATCTACGGAAAACTAAGCAATAAAAAGTAAGTCTTTCTTTTCTATTGACAATCGAAAAATTGATTAGTGAACGAAGAAAATGAAGTCCCAAATTGTCTCATAAGGAGATAAATTATGTACAAAATTCGAGAAGGAAAAATGATCAATATAGAACCGGTTCGTAATTTTCAGAACCAGAAAAATGATCAATATTTACTAGCTTCATGACGCAAAATTCTAGGGCTAGAAATTAGGAGTATAGTTTCTGTCACTAGATTGCCATTGGCATTGAATGAAGAAGAAATATTTGTGAATGAGAGAATCCATGAAAAGGAGTGCCTCAAATTGGAACTCAATTAGCAATTACACGCCAAATGGGAAATGCCTAAGGTTTTTTCGTTAATCCACTCATTTCCAAAAACAGCAGTTGGTCTTCCCAGAAACAGAGAAAAACAAAATACAAGAGAGATTTTTTTATTACTTGTTTTGTGCATTGTGTAATGATCAAGAGCGGGTAAAAAATGTCCGGATTTCGCCGGAGTTTCGGCAATCACCGGAGGAGACAGCTGAAAGAAAAGGACGGCGAGTGACCAAGCCCGTCCTCTGACGCGTTTGTGTATAGTTGAAGCTTGACCGTCTCTCCCCGTTAAGATTCGAGGCCCAGCGTAGTTTAGTTGGGCCTGTTTCTGGAAATATTGGTCCACAGAAAAGAGCAGCCCAAAATAAATTAGCCCGGTTTATTTTTGTTCTCAAAATTTTTGAAAATATTTTTACATATTTTTTGAGACAAAAATTTTAAAAACGCTATTCATATAATTCTCAAAAAAAATTTATTTTTCAAAACAAAAATATTTTCACATGTTTTGAAAATAATACCAAACGGCCTTATCATTTCATTTTATTATTATGGGTTAATGAGACATGTGACCCTTTTTTTTTGTAGAATGAAAATATATTTGTAGTTCGTAAATGTTCTTTATATATCCTAATGTATATGTATAAAGATATTAATGACCATAATAATGATATTGTTAGTTTTAATTTTTTAAGAATAACTATAATATATGTATTTAAAATTTCAAATGGATTATGATATTATTATATTTAAAAAAATTCCTAGAATTAGAGTGTTTATTACTTAAATTCAAATTGGTATCTAAAATAATGATTTTAAAATTCCTTAAAAAGATAGAATTTTTTTATTGACAAGTTAGATTTACAAACAAATTAGAATTATGGTGTTGTAATTAAATCAATGATATAGTTTTACTGACAAATTAAAATTAAAGTATTGTAATTAAATTAATGATACAGTATTATTAAGTCTTTTTATGTGTCTTACTGGTAGATAATTGATATATCATTAAGTTAATGATATGTAATGATAATGATACGCAGTGATATTCACTTATTAAGACTTCAAGTGAATGATATTTTTTTTTTGTGATATGTAATTAAATTAATAATATAGTATTTATTAAGTCTTTTTGTGTATCTTATAGGTTATATAATTGTTATATCATTGAGTTAATGTTACGTTATGATAATGATACTCAATGACATTCATTTTATTTTTTAAGACTTCAATTGATAATGATAATGCATGAATGTAATATGCTAAAATAAGAAATATGCGTGTATATTTTTTTCCCTAATTTAGCTGTTTGAAAAATAAGAAAATTTGTTATAAACAAATTTAAATACATGATAATATTTAGTTACATGGTATTTTAGGATTCTGAATATATAAAAATTTAAAAAGGGACATATAACTGATATTTATATAACGAAAACAAATATTAATTCACTCCTTCAAAAATATACAAATTATGTAATTTTTAATTATTTTTACTTGGGGTTTATTGGAAGTTTTAGAAATCGAGGATCTTTTTGTTGAAAGGGAAAACTAATAGGTTGTTTCATTGTGTCTGTCTTGAATCAAAACTTTAAGTTGTCATAATATAAAGTTTTTATATATCACAGTGTTAATAAAAAATAAGTTAGAAAGTCATATATTATAATTTCCAAATAGCCTATAAAAAGTCCCTCCTAAAAGGAGGGAAAAAATGGTGGAATTAATCATGGATTTGTCTTGTTTACACTGACAAATAATTGCCCGCTACGCTATTAAAAATAATTTATCATTATTATATAATCTTAAATCAAATTATCATATTAAATTTTTTTCAAAACTATACGATGCAAGTTTTAATAAAATTTCGAAAAGTTGTGAAGGTAAGATATTTTTTATACCTGACCAAAATTTTCCCTTTTTTATAATTTTTTGTATGATATTTGGTTTATATGATATTAGTTGCAATTTGAATGTAGAGTTGGTATATTGCAAGCGGGCTCCTTAATCACTTGAATTGATTTCTTCGTTGGCGTTTGCAGATCTTAATGGTTGCCGTCGCATATCTACTCATTATCTGATGTTTTCATCATCTCCGGCAAGATTCAGCCATTTATAAAAAATAAAGCGAGAAAGAAGATTGTCGTTGTTGATCTGCTTGTCGTTTGGTATCTTCATCGCTTCCGGCGACATAGGGCCATTTACAGAGAGAGAACAATTATAAGAAGATTACAAGAAGAAGAATAAGAATAAGAAGTGTAGTGTAGTGTTGCCTTGACGGCTGTGATGGAGATCGATGGAGAGAGATGGGGATGGAGAAGTCTGGGAGAGACGCGATAGGAAGACAAAGGGAAAAAAAATAAAGAAAATAAAATAAGAATCAATTGCTGATATTTGAGTGAGGATAATTTAATTACTTGATAAATCTACATTTATATTCTTTTGTCCTATTTATTACTTAGTTTTATTTTAAACTTAGTCTATTAATTTTTATTATTTTATAAATATAGTCTATTTTCCTCATTCCTCCCCTATCCCCGTACTTGCGGTTGGGGTTGCGGTTGGGGTTGGGGTTGGGGTTGGTGGGAGGATAACTGGCCTAGGGCCTGATGATCGTTTGAAGATTTTTCCTCGTGCCCTTCCAAAGCTTAAGTGTGTTTTAAAGAATTTGCCTCTCAACTCACTTAATAATTTTCCTTTATTTGTCCTCTCTTAATTTTTTAGTTACAACATTTGCGTAAATTTCATTAAATATTTAAATTATATTCTAAATTTTGATTTTTAAAAGTACATGTTTCAAACTAAAAATCTCAAATAAATCAAAAGTTATTGTATTTTAATATATTACAATTTTTTGGAAAGTAAAATTCTAAAAATTTTTATTCAATTCACACCCTTTAAAAAAATTTTCTGACCCCGCCCGTGTGTACTTCTACAATCCCACTAAGAATTTATTTATTTATTTTCTTAAATATTTTTTGTCCTCCACTTGTTTCATTTTCAAGTAAACTTATAGACTATTGAATAAAAAAAGCCTCAAAAAACCAATAAGGGTTCGTTTGATGTATGTGTTCGAAATGATGTAGTTTAGAAATTTATAGTTTGAACTTTGAGTTTTAAAATGTATGGTTTAAACGGTAGTTTTAAACTGATTTTTAAAATGTAAATATTTACAACAAAAATAAAACATCACATCAAGTATAAAACGATAATTGATGCTTGAAAAGCTATGTTTTATGAAAGAAAATAAGAATGAGAATAGTTTTTACTGTATAAGATGATTCAAATTGTGTAAACTTGAGGGATAACAAAAAATTAGATTTTAGATATTTTAATATGTTTAAAATCGTCTTTACAGTTTAAACTAACATTAGATATTAATCTACTAAATGTCACTTTGAACTCTCTGTATGGTTTGATATAGTCTAAATCCATATACTAAACGCTACATATGCAGTTTCCTAAAAAAAATAAGTGGATAAGTTGAACAGAAAAAAAGAAAATATAATAATAAAGGGAAAAGGCAGTTTTATAGATAAATATTTTATTTCTAAAAATTATATTACGTGTATTTTCTCTATTGGTTAATTTTTTTCCATCGTCAATTGTTGTTCGTCCCAAGTTTCGACAGCCCCGCATCTTCTTTCTTTTGTTGACCACCAAGTAGTTTATTTATCAAGAAAACTAAACTCTGCGCATAAACACGCACATTTTTGAACTCAGCCTAGATACTCGCTGCACAAAACAACAACACGTGTCAAACAACAATATTCCTTCAATTTAGACAGCGAGTGCACTGAACGTATCCCACATGTTTAGGGTAGAAACAGTCTATCATTATTTTAGTCGAAATTGGAAACTTCCAATTTCCAATCTGCTTGCCTTTCCATATTTTCCTAAGATACTCCAGAGTTTCACCGTTACAATAATACAACCGCTTCAAATCCAACGGCCGATAAGGCTGGACCTAAATATGGCAACGACAGAGAAATGTCACCCGCCAGTTATGTCACGCGAGCCAACCATAGTCACGTCAGATAGTCGCCAAAGTCACTGCAATCCCGTCTGCCAGCCAATGAAAACATTGCGTGCAAAGCACGCTCCCAATCTTCCGCCAGTTATGTCACCCGAGCCAACCATAGTCAAGTCAGATAGTCGCCAAAGTCAATGCAATCCCGTCTGCCAGCCAATGAAAACATTGCGTGCAAAGCACGCTCCCAATCTTCAAAAAACTACCACGTGGAAGTTCGGTACTGGAGAATAAACATAAAGTACGTATACATTCGGTCGAGGCAGATGCACAGAATGGGAGAGAGCCGTAGAGCTTAAGAAGCACGCTTTCTTCCGGGGTCTATATAGGTAGAGCTGTGCTCAGTGAGTTCTCGTTCTTCTTGTTTTTGTTTTTGTCTTGCCAATGGGTGATGCCAAAGCGACGTCGTTTCCTCTGGCTCCGGGAGTCCGGTTCTTTCCGTCGGAGGAGGAGCTGCTCCGCCACTACCTGAGGGGTAAGAACGCGGAGCCCGGCGGCGCGAGGGCCGAATGCTACGACCTGATTGGGGAGGTGGACCTGTACGGTTACGACCCGTTCGAGCTTCCGGACACCGCGTGCTACGCGTACGGCGGCGGAGGGAGGAAGAGGCACTGGTTCTGTTACACCACCGGCGGCGGGGCGATGAGGGAGAGGGTAGGGAAGGTGAGGAGGGCGAAGAGCGGGTTTTGGAGGAGGAAAGGAAGGATTAGGGTTGTTTTGGGGAGAGGAGGGAAGGGAGACCTTGGGACCAGGACCAAATTCGAGTTTTATTTGGGGAATTCGGCCAAGAATGCCGTCAGGACCGATTGGGTTTTGTATGAGTACGCCCCTATTGATCATCTTAAGGTAGAATATTCAAAATTCTCTTCCTTTTTCGATTGATAGAATATTCAAAATTCTATTCCTTTTTCGTTTTCTTTTCATTTTCTGTGATTCTTTTTTTTTTTTGGGTTTATTTTGATTTCCGTAAAGTTTTTGGACATGCATGGAATTTGGGTCTATAGTGGAATATTCAGTTCGATTTTGGTTATACAAAAAGGGAAAAAAGATGCCTTCTTTAAAGAAAAAATTCCTTGTGTATTTATGGAGGTTGTTGGCTTTGCTGCAGAGGCTTGGTTTTTATCGTATAATATGCGAATATGTTTCCACCAGAAAGTTCCATTTCTATCATGGAACAGAACTGGTTTTGGTGGCCTTTTTCTTGTTGGAAATGTTTTGGGACAACAAAAGGGTCCGGCTTTTAATGCGATAAAGATTAAACGACCTACCATTTACTGGACTAAATAAAAGCAAAATTGCAAAATGATAGAACCTTTATAGCTTGGTTAGTGCTATATGTGTAATAGAAATTTTTCCTTTAATAGGCGCATGTATGTGTGAGATGATGCTGTTTTACTTTCTCGTTTGAAACATTGATTGTTGTCTACATGCAGGCTTCTTTTGTCTTGTGCCGAGTATTCGCCAAATCCCGTCCTAGGAATAGCATATCTGAGAATGGTTTAGTTTCTTGTGCTGAAGAAAGTGTTTCGGCAGTGCGTCACATTGGTATTCAGCATGATGGAGATAACATTTGTGGTAGGAACGATGACCAAGAGGTAGATGATCAGATCGTGACTGGCGGGCCAGCTCCCATGGCAAGCTGTAGTGAGCCTAATGCACAGGTGACCTATTTGAACAATTCCTTTCACTACCTCAGCAGTGCTATTTGTTATTATTACCATTTCTAGTGTTGTTTTATTTTAGCACATTTCATCCCGTGACATGGCTAGACCATGAAATATTATAATTCTGTATTTTTCTATATTTCTTGCAGTTATGGTCACTAAAGGGGTTTTCTTTTATGTCATTGACTCATTGTCTTGGTTTGGCATAAACTGGACAGATTTCATCGTGCAACATTTTCCCTGTTTGTCCAATACTCTTCCGATTACAGTATCTTGGTCCTCTAAAATTTTTGGCAAAACTAAAACCTCGTCTGTTTTTCTTGTTTTGGATATCAAGAGGGAAATTAATCTGTAAAATAATTGATACAGGATAAAACAATGGAAGTTTTAGAGAAACTGGTAGAGATAAACTTCTTCTTATTTCACTCCAAACCAAACTCCATCATGTGCTATTACGTTATAGCTGGTATGTGACATGATATCCTACAGTGTGTCCCATATTTAAACTGAACACTAACATGTTTCGTTATTGTTCATATTATATGTTATTCAGGTAGTTATAGTTCTATCATACTTTTGGTTGTCAACATTGTTTTAATGATAAACAGTCTTGAGTGGGTGTTGCATTTTTAAGTTTTTACATCTTGAGTGGCATAAGGATATCATTAGCTGCTAATATCTTATTTATATTGTTTCATTTCTTAAGCTTGCTCATATTTGTCTTCAAATTATTCAGACTCTGTTTTGTGCCACGGTGCAGATGAATATCGATGCCTTTACAGATGACCATTTACTTGCCATTCTAAACGATGATTTCTTGGAGTTGGATGATCTAGACCGTTGATTATCCAAGATAATTAGACAGACATTGAAGTTGCTGAATCATTAAAGATGTGAATATTGTTGATGAGGCTTAATTTTCGGTTGAAACTATTAGTTGGACAGCAGGTTTATATACCTAAACAGGAAGAGATGGTATTTATATGCTGAAGAATCCTTTATTTTTTAGGAAAGATAATGAAAAACAAATAGTAACAATTATGAAGTTGAGAGAGATATAATGGCAGAATCAATTTTTTTGTAAAGGTAATTGTGATGCAAGTTTCTTCCTTAGTTTATTTACAGACCATGTGGGAAAAAGATTCATTTTCTTTTGGTTTGGGGTTGCAGATTTGCTCTTTGCCTCCAGAAGGCAAACGCACGGTGGATGGAAGAAACAATAATGTGTTAGATGATGGTAGTCTGGAATTTGTTAGTATCTTCTGCTTCACTGGGCTTTGCAAGCTGCCATTTTCCTTCAATGGTGGAGATTTTCTTTGTTTGCACCCTAATGGAAAATTTTAGTTTTTCCATTTCTTTTGTCGTATTCCTTAACAAGGGCTATTCCCCTCGTTGATAGTTGTATAATCTCTTGTAGTTTGCTTCATTTCGCTAAGGTCCTTCTTAGCTTTCTTGTCGCAGATATTGACAATCATAGCATTTAGCAATATGGATTCAAAAAAATTCCCATCTTGTTGTTACATACTTGACTATGTTTTTATTGCTTAAATATTCCTTAGTCTAGTAAAACTTGATTATGGTATCAAATAATGTCATGGTGCACCTTTGTTTTGTTAACCGTGCTCCAAATGTGTTTTCCTGAACTATTATAGCTGCTAGCTTATCAAATGAAGCAAGTTAAAGTTACAAGAAAGCTTTAGATATCAAGTATAATCAAAGATAAAATCTTCTTGTCTAGGACATATGTATACTTACAAGTTTGTTCCCAATTTTGTTCCGAGTGATCTTATCACTTCAGAAACAATAAGAAGCATATTCAATGATTTATCCTTGAGAAGAAATTACAAATTTTACTTCTTAGCAATGACATTTTACATGACATGCTTTCTCAGTTACACTTCCTCTGGACTTTTTATATTATTTTATCTGTCCTTTTGTCATTATGCTTTTGTCATTATGCAGTATTTTGTGTTGACATAATGGAGCCGTGTTTAACATGATCATAATCCAGATCCGGTTGTGTATAAGTACGTGTTTGAACAAAGTAGATGCTAACTTACCACAAATGATTTTTCGTCACTGGTGTCCATGCACGTTTCTTGGCTTAAGATTTTCTTTGTGGAGTTAGCTGAATCTTATCAACAAATTGGACCATCCGAACAGAGATATTTTTTGACAATACCTTTCCTCAGCCCAGACAACCATGGAACTGTAGTGGATATTTATGTTTCTGGTTTGGGACTTGGGTTTTTGCCTATATAATTGCTGCGGCAGTTGCTGTTATTCTCAATATGTTGAGGTTGCTTAAAGGCTGTGCAATTGTAAAAACTGTTAATATTAGGCCGTCCCTTTGTATTTTTTATTTTCTCTTATATGATATTTGAATATTTCCCATATCTTTGGACCATTCTTTTTATTCCCAAAAAGGACTTCAATGCATCCCTGTGTGGGTTTGGTAACTTGAGAAATAGTCGTACCTAGCTCTTTGTTGAACATGATAAGCCTTCTCTAACATGAACTAATATATATACCACTATTGATCACCAATATATATACACATTATGTATATGTATATACCACTAAACCTTATGGTTAGCCACATACAATAGAACCCAAAAAGGTGTACAATGGCTTGGTCACGGCATTGATTGCTAATTTGTACATGGAATACGATTGTTTATGCCATAAGCATCTACAGATCCAACTTGGTTCTGTGACAATTGAATTTTAAGGCTGACACCACATAGCACCGATAACTACTCTTCACAAGAAGCTGCATTTAATGATTAATCTCACGATTAGTGCATGCCTTTTCACCTTGACTCTTGCAAGTGGACCCCTGTGGATGCTCATTTAGTCATTCCCTCTTTTCATTCCTCCTTTCTCGCATTTTTAGTTTGAGATCTGACAATGTGCTCCAGAAACGGCACCTTTTTTTTTTTTTTTTTATTTTAAAATTTTTAGGTACAAAGTTATTTTTCACAAAGCTGTATGTTTGAGGTAAATGACCAAAAAAAAAAAAGAAGAAAAAAAAGAGCGTTAACAAAGCCGTGATACCCAATTATGGTGGTAGCTACAAGGCAATCTTGTTCTCTCCAAACTGCCAATAAAACTTTTCTTTTTCAGTCTTTCACTAGTGAACATGTAATTATATTCGAAGTGGAAAGAGAACCCAATTCAAAAAATGCACCCACCATCATTCTTCCCACGTCTAGTTTCCTCCTTTGCCCATATTACACTTTGGTCACACGTGTTGATGGGCCAATTGATCCCAAAAGAGGTCATGTTTTTTGTTCCCTTAAATTAAATTGAAATTCAATAACTTCATCACCCACCTTTCACATAAAATGATTTTGAGGGAGTAATTAGTAATTGTCTGAGATTAGGCCCCATGCTTGCCAACCACCACCACTCTCTTGCCTTGCCCGGTCGACTTCTTTTACCCCCCACTAACAACAGACATTTCTTTATTGTTAGTGTCATGTAGGAACAAGCAATTGGGCATTATCCTTTGTTTTTTTCGTTTTCAATTTGAAGAACCTTATATTACGATATATTTAATATTCTATGGCAAGGATTTTTTTTTTTTATATATATAAGGAAGCAAATCACGGACTAAATCCAGTTTGGCTGATTTTGATACTAGAGTCTTAGGTTGGCAAGTTTTCTCCTCCATTTGTCAAAAGTGGGAAAATTCTATTCAGCAAAAAAAAAAAAAAAAAAAAAAAAGAGTGGGCAAATTCTAAATATTCGCCATGGTGGGCATCTTGTTGTTATAATAAGATCTAATTGCGGATGATTTTTTTACGCAATGGTTATATAAGCAAACCCCCTCCCATATGGACAGACTGGAGTTCATTTTCGTGGCCTAAATCAAAAGCAGACGAGAAAAACAAACACAAAAAATTCATCAATCATAATGACAATAATAATTATGATTAAAAAAAAAAGAAAAGCAAGTCAAGGCAAAAAAACCACTTTAATTTACCCTTTGTTTGGCATCGTGGTCGGTTCTCACCACAAACTCAGTTATAAACAGTATAAAGCTCTCACATGCTACAGTAACAATTTAAAAAATTGCTATAGTGTAAAGCTTTCACATGCTACAGTAAAAGTGGTTCCCACCACCGGTTCTCACCACCTTCCAAACACCACCTTAATCAAGATAAAATTTAGAGGAGGAAAATTAGAGAGAAAGGGCACGCATGGAACCAAAAAACGTCAAAGGAGAAAAGAGATATGAACGGTAGAGGAAACCATGTAAAGAAGTTGAGAAAGAACCTTCCCAAACATCTAATGTGGTTTTTTTTAGTTTATAATTTTTATTTTTTTGGGGGTCTAGTAAGTTTCCAAGATACCCCTTATAGGGAGTTTTCGAGTCTTTGCATTCACACCTCTTTATATTATATATATATATATATATAATATAAATGTGTGTACGTATAAAAGGTGACCAATCCGTGTACAGTGACTAAACACAAAGTCCCGTCTAGTAGTGCATTGAAAACAATCAAAAGCACCAACACAACACGGTTAACGCCAAATGACCAAATGACTAAACCATACCCTCATTGAATTGTTTGTAAACAAACTGTACCGACAGAATCATTAAGTGACCCATATGACGTTTCATTTTTCATCATAATTATAAGGTTTTTTTTTTTTCCTCCACCCCCTCCGGAAGATCTGATATTTTCTTCCTTTCTACCATATGATCCGAAACAAATATAGTAGTCCCATTAATAGTGTAGTCAAAAAATAATACCCCCACACATAAAGCACCCACCCCCGGCCAGATTTTCAGGAAAGCGTTGCAAATCTAAAGTCATCTGCCAAGTGGGTCCCATATAATTGTACAAGAGCCACGTGTCTGTTTTGCTAATCTTAATTCCAAGGGTTTTACTGTAAATTCTTATTATTATTTTTTTTTTGCCTTATTTGAATTATTATTACTTTTTAATTTTTGATTTGTGGGGCGGTCACAAATCACAACAACAACTCACAGACTCAAAGCACAGCTCAAATTTAGTCGCGAGTCAGAAAGCGCCAACTGGCATGTGAAAATGTGATGCTATGAGACCAAGCCGCCGAGGGGTGTAACGCAGGTGTTTGGCGTGACGGAGATAGAAACAAGACAAATTGTGGGGCTTCGTTCGGCATACTGGGGCCTGGGGTCTGCTTCTCTCTATATTATTAATATTATTATTTATTTCACACAATAAATTACCCTTACTTTTTTTTCCTCTTTTTTTGCTTCTTTTTGTTTTGGTTTTTTTTAAGTGTTTAAAAAATGGTCCAAATTAGATGATTAATTATAACATATAAAAATTTAATATTATAATAAAATTTTATTTTATATTATAATATATAAAAATTTTATCTTGTTTTTTTTCAAAACTATATAGTTAAAATCACTTTTTAAACACTATGGTGGTGTTTGAAAGATAGTGAGAACCATTTTTACTGTAGAGTGTGAGAGCTTTACATTATAACTATTTTTTATTGTTACTGTAACATGTGAGAGTTTTACACTGTTTATAATCGAGTTTACGGTGAGAATCATAGTTCTTACTATTATACTAAACAAGGTGCATTTATTATTATTATTATTATTTACTTTAAGAGAGAAGAAAGGCAGAGAGCTCGAGGCTCGTTTGGTAAATTGGTAAGCGGCCCAACTCCAACATCAACATGGCACCACCACCTTTGGTCCTCTCCCTACTACTGCTAGTTGTTGAATGTTGATGTCTGTTCTTTATTGCTTATTTTTATAACTTCATTACTAAATTTTATAGTTGTTAAAATTAAATAAATTCTTTTGTTGGGAAGCTGCTAGGATGCTATATGACTATTACTCCCTTTAGGTTTCTCTCTCTCTGTGGGTTTTTTTGTATATTAGAGATTACTGCCCTCTTTAATCTCTCCATCTTTCTTTTCTCTCTTCCTTTCATTTCTTTTATTTCTTATCTCATTTTGTCCACCCAAAGGGTCCAAGGCCTCCCTCTTTCTCTCCCATTTGCTTCAAGTGGGTTCTGTTTTTTTCTCACCTCTTTCTTTTCTCGAGAAAGAGCTAGGCAATTTTTTCTCAACAAAGATAAATGAATAAAAACAAGGCCTGGCCTGCATAGAGGAAGTGGGAGGTATATACATATATTTTTCTTTCATTTTCCCAGAATTTCCGGGCTAGTTCTTTGATTTTTTCTCCATAATTTTCAGATAGATCGGAATCTTCATCTAGATATGTAAGTTTCTCAGCTTTTTTCTTTTTGCTCTGTTGTTTCATCTTCTTTTTTGATTGATCGTTCTTTGTTAAGTCTTTAAAATATGCGCTAGTTCATTTCTGTATTTTTTTTTTGTTCTTTGTTCTTATGGTTTTACGTTTATCTGTGATAAGGGTTGAATCTTTGAAGCCTTTCTAGCTTTCTCTTCTTTCGTGGGTCTCAACATTTTTTCAAACAGGTTGTCTGCGTTTTATCTCTTCAGAACATGTCATTTCTTATGGGTTTTTCCTTTCCGTTTGATTTTGTACCTTTTTTTGTCGTTGTTTTTCCTTTTCGATATTAACCAGATTCTGGGTGAAGGCTTTTGGTGGCCATAATTTACCCTGGTTTTTGGCGACCGATCTTAAAAAGAAAATGGAATTTTTTTCTTTAGTCAATGGGTTTTTTTTTTTTTTTTTATTTTTCTCTCTTCGTGGAATACAATATGACCTTGCTGTGAATGGTTTTTTTGTTTGTTTGTTTCTTTTTTTTTTTTTTTTTTTCTTTTTGGGTTTTGTCTTGCTGTTTTTGTTTGGTGTTTGGACAAAAGTTTTCACTTTTGAGCTGGGTTTTTAGTTTTCTGTTATTTTTCATCTGTATTTGAAGAAAGGAAAGTTGTCTTCTCATCCATTAAGCATTTTAACCAAACACCTTGAAATTTCCATAAGTTTCTCATTGATTGTTGGTTTTGGAAAGATTGATGTTGCTTTCATGAATTATAACATGAATTTTCTTATCTTCAAAAATGTATTGTCAGAGGCGCTTTGATTTACCAATCTAATCCTTTTCAGGTTCTTTTTGTTTGATCAGATCTGCCAATGAGTGTGTGATGGATTGTTGGTGCTGAAGATTTCTCTGAAATTCTTTAATTTGTATTTTTTACAAACAAATTCATATTGACCCTAATGCAAGGGCAAAGGGCTAGTGTTGGTTCCTTGCCTGAAACTCTCGACTTCGACCTTGGAACTCCATCAAATAACGCAGCCATGGACCAGCAGATTTGCTGGAATAACGTGCGAAATCCCCCGGAGAACCATATGCCGGACTATTTGTTATCGCCTAGTGATATGAACATTGCCCTTGTCAATTCCATGAGCCGTGAACGACAGAACCTGAGCAGGTGGTGCCTAAACGAGGCTAGTTCTAGCAACAGTCATGGTGAAGCAAGTCATGATGAGCGGAAAACAGAACCTGGGTGGCCATCATCTTCAGGTCTGAGGTTAGAGGAGCGGCCTTATGAACCAGCTAATAACAGTTCCGCTGACAATAATGGTAGCCTTATGTTCACGCAAAGCTCCAATCCCAGCGAAATTTTGCCGGGTCTTAACTTAGGTTTTGTGGGTCGTAGTAATGGCAATGCTAATAATAGTAGCCAGGTCATGGAATTCCCTAACGCATCATACAAGTTTGGTGGATCAGAAAATGAGCAGAGTCAGCCTATAAGTGTGTCTGATCCCTTTCTGCGTCCTTTGGGGAGTGCTGGGTTTATGGTTGGTGAGAACGATGGCAGACAAGAGGGTTGCCGGATGTCTTGTAAAAGAAAGGCTATCGAAGGTAATGTTGGGCCATCTTCTTCGAGTGGAAGTAGCAGCTACTTTCAGCACACAGAAGGTAGTGCAAGGCCGGGACTTCCTGCTCAGAATAATGCCGGAAGTAGTCTAAGCATGTGTGCTTCATTGGAGCAAGGGAATCCAAGACTTGAACTAGGTGGAATATCAATAGCATCTGATAGACCAGAAAGCTCTCATAGAAACTTCCGTTTGAGGACAAATGCCCCAAACCAACAAAATCCCATTTCTCCTCCTGTATTCACTACAGGGAGGAATGTTAGGCGTCCTAGTGTTCTGCCTTCGCAACCGTCACCAAGTCTTCTTCAAGCTGCACATAGCCTAGATTTAAGACTGCCTTCAGCGGTAGATAATACGCCAAATCAAAGCCAGCCTGCTATGGTTGATATTTCTCTGCCACAAAATGTACAACCATTAAGAGGGAATGGAGCGTCTACCTCAAGAAATGGTAGTTCAGCAACCTCTGTGAGTTTTGGAGAAAGAGATGTCCAGTCTCGAGAGGATTTAAACTCAAGGATCCTGCCAAGAAACATGTCGGACCACCCCATATTTGCACCTGCAACAGAATTAAGAAATATGGTTCGACATCCACCAAATAGGAATTTAGCTGGGGGAAGTACAAGTATTCCTGGAAATGGTGCTTCTGCATCCCGGGCTGGCTCAAGTACGAATGTCCATCCATTATCCACTCCTGTCTGGCCTCCCCACCACAATTCTCCTCATTATCCAAGGAGATTTTCTGAGTATCTCCGCCGTTCCTTGTTTTCTTCTGTTGGAACCGAGTCTGGCGGGCAGAGCAGTGGCTATTTGCCACTGCGTCCTGGCCAGCCTGGTTCCTCACAGGAGATGGTGCTTCCAACTGGAGCTGGTAACCAGGGTCATCATCAATCACATCCAAGATCAGCATCATGGATGGAGAGACACAGTGATAATGGATTGGGGATTCACTACTCACTACGATCTTTTGGCGCTGGTGGTGAAGGAAGTAGCAGGCTTGTGTCCGAGGTATGCTGTATAACTTCCTTTTCTCTTGCTATAAAAATTGATACCGAAATGCGAATAGTTTTTCGTGATTTTAAATTCTTAATTCCTCCCAATATTTGTATACCATCATTTGGAAGAAATGCTGATGATTGGAGTTGTCTGATGGTTTTTAGATTCTTTCTGTTTATATTCTATATCTTTTTATTGAGGTGTATGGCTTAATGTACATAACAAAGTAATACATTCCAAAATGTTATTATATTTGCTGGTAGTTATATTTACAATTTTTTTTTTACCTGACTGTGATGTTCAAAGTTATGGTAAGGGGCTGAGAGTTTCATTTTCCATCCATGAAGCAGATTCGCAATGTCCTTGGTCTCATGCGACGGGGGGAGAATCTACGATTTGAGGTTAGATTATGTGTACTGGTTTAGATTAAGAAACTGCTACATTTTTTTATTCATCTGACAAAAAGACATTGTCTTAGTAGAGTGCAATAGTGGATGGCTCCAATGTATACTGTAAAATGGTGCATCCCATTGCTTAGAGGTTAAGGGCATAATCTTGTTCTAATCCTCTATCAGCTAAGGGACAAACAGATACAGAAGAGAATAATAGATTCTGTTACTGATTCAATTATTATCCTACCATGTTTAGCGCTGTTGATCAGTGGTTTGCATTCCATCTGAGTGGAATGTTAAAATCTGAGAAATTGATCATTTTAAAACAGGCCCAACTCCTCATGACATCTTAACAACGGCCTGGGATTAACACCAGAGGTAGACATCTTCCTCCCAAGAGGCATGATTGTAGAGCTGGGCTGCTTGGCATTTGGTGAAGCGAATGAATACTTGTTATTTAGGTTTCATCTGGATTAGGATATCATTTAGGCTTTGTATCAGAAGGGGTTTAGAGAGCGGGGAGCGAATTCGACTTCACAATTTTCACTTGTTCAGCTCCGAAGAGAATTGGACCTCTCTCTCGGAAGTTAAATGAGTACAAATTCTCCACTTTTTTATTGTACAAACTATGAGCAACTAACATGCAATAACATTGAAACTGAATGTTTAAACAGCTGGTAGTGTTTACTTCATCTATATCATTCTTGCCTGAAATTTGATTTGTGCTTCTGCTTTTTGGTCAGGATGTTATGATTCTTGACCCCTCAGTGTTTGTTGGGGTGGCTGATATTCATGATCGGCACAGGGATATGCGACTCGATGTTGATAACATGTCCTACGAGGTAAGATTTTACCTTAACAATACAAGATGATCCATCATGTCTTATTGTTCGAGTACCCAATTAATCAATGCCTATGTTCGTTACAGGAGCTACTCGCACTTGAAGAGCGCATCGGAAACGTGAGCACTGGACTAAGCGAAGAAACCATATTAAAATGTTTGAAGCAGAAGAAGTACTCTGCAGAAGGAAAATCTCAATCAGAGAATGAACCTTGTTCTATATGTCAGGTAAGAACCCTATATGCTGTGATCTTAGTTATTTACGAAACAATATATTTGTTGTTTCCTTGTTGAACCAAATTAAACTATACAGGAGGACTATAATGAAGGAGAAGATGTTGGAACGCTCGAATGTGGTCACGACTTCCATAGAGACTGCATAAAACAATGGTTGACACACAAGAATCTGTGTCCAATTTGTAAAACAACAGCCTTGCAAACTTGAGGAGATAAAAACATTTTCTCAGGCTTTGTTCCCAAAATGGGCCCACCTTTGTTCGTCCAGCTGAACCTTCAACATAGTCCATGAGGCTTTGACACCACACAAGGCCGAAAGTCATCAGGACCCACATTTTTACTTAATTTTGTCTTTTAAAGCCCCTTTGTCTGAGGCGCCAAAAATTCCGAATTGAGAAAAGCAAACTATAAACGACTTCTCATTTATTATTTATGAATGACTTTGGTTTATGATTGTCTTAAATGCTTCTGCTGCCTCTCGTGCTGCACCTTCTTAACTGCTATCATTTTGTTTTTATTATCGGATTTTAATATCTTTGTTCCGCATTAGCGTAGTCTCATTTGGATGGCTTGATATGAAATTCAAGCCATCTGACTCCTTTCTAAAGGTTTGCATTTCCTTGTGGGGCTTTTCTTGGTTTAGTTTGTTGATGGGTTTGGACCAAACTTAAGCCTAAAATCCAATTATCTCTGTATGCTTACAAGTACTTGCAGCGCAAATTTTCTTTTGAAGGAAGCTTTTTTTTGTTAAAAAACAAAATTTAGGTAGCAGATTCAAATTTTACACTTCTACACTTTTTGTTAGAATCAAGTGTAGGTTTATTACTAGGGCACGCCTTCAATCACAGAAGGAAGTCATTTTTTATGGTAATGATTTTAAAAAGTCCTCCACCGACAGAACTTTGTCACTCTTTGAATTGGTGCTGCTCAAAGTTGATTTATTCATCATCTCACCTTCTGTTGGTGAATACTTTCTCAACAAGGATGTGGAAACCCTGCAATAACGTCACATCCAGAACAAGCTTGTCATTATTTAAATGCATTTTGCCACCAGGTTTATGCTTGCAACGGGAATGAGCCGTGAGAATCCCACTATGCTCTGAAGAAAATCCAAAGGCAAAAAGATAAGAAAAACGAAAGGGGGAAAAGAAGGGCTGCAAATTGTTTTGAAAGCGTTAGCGTGTGTGGCAATGCCTATACTAGTTGATGACCTCGGGAATTGCGAATTTGGGTCCCATAATAAATTCTCCGTTACAGGCCAAAGGTAACGTTCTGGCTGGGATAAGACGGTAAGGATATGATATTTGACTTTTATTCTTTCACAAGTTGTACCTCCCACCAATCCTACTGGCCATCTTCAATATTTTAAAATTTTAATTTATTTTATGTTTGGCAATTACTTTGGAAGTCTATGGATGGATACATAGGGTTTAATAGTGGTAGAAATTATTTAATTTTTATTATAATTTTAATTATAAATAATATAAAACTCTCACATATTACAGTAATAATAAAAAAATATGCTACAGTGTAAAACTCTCATATGCTACAGTAAAAGTGGTTCTCACTACTGGTTCCTACCATCTTTCTAAACACCCTACTAGTTTTTTTATTTTTCATGTTAATTATATAATTGTATCTTTATTTTTAATTATTTTTTAATTTATATATTTGTTTTAACAAACTATAAAGAATTATTTAAATTTGATAAACTTATTTTAATTTTATCACTCAGAAAATTTTGAGACCAAAAAAATATAAAGATGAGATAAACATACTCTTAATTAGACCAAATTTATTTTTAAAATATATTTTTCTTTTTCAAAAAATTTAAAAAATATTTTAACATTAAAAAAGTCATAATATTTAAGATTTTTTTTTTTTAAATTTGATATGATATTTTAGAAGCTTTTATGTTTTTAATATAAGATACCTTTTATAATTATTTAAAGGTAATTACGTTGTTTTGTCTATTTTTTTTAATTGTAGAGATGAAATTGAAGCACATTTTAAATTTAAAGGATCATTGTGGTTTTTAAAAATAAAAGTACAAATTAAAAAATAGTTAAAACTATAAGATATGATTATTAACTCTTTCAGTTATAAATTTTACAGAGTATATAATTTTGACAAAATTTAATAAATTTAAAATATGATATTTTAGAAGCTTTTATGTTTTTAATATAAGATATTCTTTATAACCGTTTAAAGGTAATTATGTCATTTTGTCTATTTTTTCTAGTTATAAATGTCAAATTGAAGCACGTTTTAAATTTAAAGGATAATTTTGTTGTTTTTAAAAATAAAAGATAAATTAATAAATAGTTAAAACTACAAGGTATAATTATTAACTCTTTCAGCTATAAAATTTAAAGAATAAATAATTTTGACAAAATTTAATTTTCTTATTTAAGAAATAATTAAAATTTCTAAAATAATAAAATTTTCCCTTTTGATGCATAAGTACCCCTATAGAATTGCACCGTTTTAAAGTTGATCGAGTTTGTCTTTCAATTTGTAATATTTGAACATTCACAGAAATCAAAATGTTAAGAGTAACAATTGAATTCCACCTAAAAACAGGTAAGCTTTCCTCATGATTTAAGATACTATGAATATGAATAATTAGAAAAAAAAAATTGTCAATTAAAGTAGAGCAAGAAGTTAATAGCTTTTGGTAAGTGTTTTTGAAATAATAAAGTTAAATAAAAACCTGACTACATTGCCAATTGTCATAGCGTGGGGACATAATATAAAGGAACGACTTTTTAAATAATTAAATTAATAACCTTTCAGAAAAACCATCCTAATTACATGATTTTAAAATATTGCAGGTGGTGGTTGAATTATTTTGCCGTCAAGATAAAGATTTTGCGAAACAAAAACAAAAAGAGACAAAAGGAAAACTATATAAAAAAAAATAAAAAATCATATTATTTATGAAACTAAATAGAATCATAATAATAAAATAATAAAGAGGATGATTAGCGCGGGAGAGTAATCAAATTCTGATCACTAATTGGAACAAAGAAAAAAAGCAGCGTCTCAACGATCAAAAACCAACCTCCATTGGAGCTTAAAACCCTCTTTACAAAGACCTAACAAAAACACTGTAAGAGACCGAAGGACAAAGAATAAACCCAGAAAGTCAAAAAAAGTACAGAGAAGAACAAGAAGAAGAAAAAGCCAAAAAAACTGAAATAAATGAGCTTGGACACAAGACCCAGCCTCTGATTATTTGGTGTTTTCTTTTCTTTTTATCATTTTTTGAAAACGAGATTTTTTTTTTGGGAGATCTTTGCTGTCAATTATGGAAAATCTGTACGAAACAACGCCATCGTCTGGCACCGGTCTCGCTTCCGAGACGGAAGACATCACCAGCTTTCTGAACCAACTACTCTATAGCTCATCATCACCATATTCTTCTGCTTCGTCTTCTTCTTGCTCCAACTTCAAGGCCAAGTACGTTCATTTACTCCACTCGCCGGCCCCGCCTCAGCCTCACCAAGCTACGTCGTTTTCGGACGCCGGGCTTTTCGGCTCCGAGGATCGTCTCCGGTTTACGCGATTGGAGAACCGGCCCGAACCTGAGTGCCGAGTGATCGACGGCAGTTCCGGATTCGATTTCTCCGATCCGACCGGGGCTTGCTTCTGCGCGGAGGTGCAGGAAGCCGCCGAGAACAACGCGTTCTCTTCCGATGCGAACACGCCGTTGAAGGGAAGAAGGATTTCGCCGGAGAATGATCTCGGGGACTTCAGTTGCGATAGCGAGGTATGTTTCGTTCACTCTCTTTGACGCCATTATCGAGGTATTATTTCTTGTGTATGCTTCGTTTCTGATAAAATTAGGTTTTAAGGAAGTGAAAAAAATCGGCTTTGAGATTTGAAGCCCGTTTTGTTTGTTTGTTTTGGTTTTTTTTTTTTTTTTTTCTCTCTGAATCTACAAAAAGTATAAAGCATTTCACTCGACACAGATGTTGTTTAGTGTCAGGCTTTTCATCTAGATGAAAACGACTTAAGAGTGTGTGTTTTCCTTCGTTTTCCTGCATTTCCTCGGTAACCAAACGGCGGGGATCTTTCAATTGTGTGAAGAATTTGAACTTTGAAGTTTAAACATGTTTTTTTTTCTCTCTCTCTCTCTCTCTCTCTTTTTTCCTTTGGTTGGAGTTGGAAGGGTCAGGAGGCGTCAGAGGTACCATCGAATTCAGCTCCGCCTCGAAGTTCATCGAAGAGGAGCAGAGCCGCAGAGGTGCATAACTTGTCGGAAAAGGTTGGTTCTTGGATGCTCATTTTTTTTTTTTTTTTTGTTTTTTTTCACGGTTGGTGTTTTGATTTTGGAGTTGCGGTTATGTGGTTGATGGGTGGACAGAGAAGAAGAAGTAGAATCAATGAGAAAATGAAAGCCTTGCAGAATCTAATTCCAAATTCTAACAAGGTATTCTGTAAACGCACGTGTGTTGTGTGTATTTTCGGTCTTAAAGTTTTGAGCTTGATTTTATTATTCAAAATGAGTGATTTTTCTGTTTTGTTTCTGATAGACGGATAAGGCTTCAATGCTTGACGAAGCGATTGAATATTTGAAGCAGCTTCAGCTTCAAGTTCAGGTGGGTCTATTCACTTTAGCCAATGCTGTTTTGAGTAGGGTTAGGAATGCCAAAAACACAAGACAATTTGGCAATAAGAGTATGATCCTCAGGTTAGAATGCCGACGAGAAAGAAAAAGAAAATTTGATATTCTAGTTTAAGTTTTAGTTTGAATGATACATGATTAACGGAAAAGAGAGAATTTAAGAGAAAGTTACTAATGATGATTATGTATGTAATCTAATAAACAAAAAAATACATGCACAGAATTCGAGGAAAACTTCGAATTAGACAACTGAAGCCCTTGAGGCTCGGTTACAAGAAAAATTATCAAGAATCAAGATTTTTAAGGGGCATGGTTGAGAGTTTAATTAGCTTAAATTCTGAAGGGAGAAACATCGGTTATTTTTTGGAAGTCCAAAGAGTACTTGACTTCGTCTGAAAGATTTCTGACGCTCCATCAAGTATGCTTGTATTGACTATTAGTTGGCTTTTCTGTTTCCTCACTCTTCCAGAACCCAGGATGTGTGGAAACTGCAACTAAAATTTCCTTTTGCTGGTGAAAAGGAAATTATAATTTCGTAAGTAGAACTAACGCATTTCTTTTTTCTCCTTCTTTTCCCCCATTTTTTTTGGTTTGATTTGCAGATGTTGTCAATGAGAAATGGATTGAGTCTGCATCCAATGTGCTTACCAGGAGTACTTCATCCAATGCAGTTGCCATTGCCTCAGACGGGATTAACATACAATGAGGGTGTTAAATTTCTCGACTCCAGCGGAGGAAGGAGCGCATTTTCCGGACGTGAAGAGAACACGAACATGATGCATTCTCCTTTTAACTTAACCGACCCTTCCACTATCTCAAATCAGCCAGTCATCATACCTTCAGTTGCAAATGTTGGCTCTTCAGAAGCTTCACTGGGTTTCGAACAATCAATTCAAACTCGGTATAAAACACCCATCAATCTGCCCACATCTTCAAAGGTAAGCACCGCTGTTCAAACCTACAATAAAAGATCACATCTTCTTTGGAACTCATGCCAATAATTTTCTCAATGAAGGAACTCCTCATGGACGGAAATCCACAAATGCGATCAGATACCTGTCATAATGGGAAAGGTTCGCCAGAAGGAGATATCTTATCCTCCAAGAATCCAGAAGTGTAACACTGAAGCACTTTATTTAACAGTTTCTTTTAGTCTAAAAGACCACAGGGACGGCTCATGATCTTAAAATTTCCGACATATTTACACTTGATCTGGTAATTTTTTCAAGCAGCAAGCCTTTACGGGTACGCTCGATTGTGAGAAACTTTTGATGCCTCTTAACTTGTATAAAAATTATCTAATACTTGATATGATTAACCCATGAACCGATCTATATAGATGTTATAGTTGGATGGATGATGTTATTACCCTCCTGTTTGATAGAAACACTGCAGTGAAGCAAAATAAAAACTTGTTTTCACATTTTCTATAAATATCCTCCACAATCCACGTTTGATCTTGGTTTCATCATCTTTGTAATTCCTGTTTGCTTGGTCTTTCATTTTTAATATGTACAACAATGGGCTTCATTTGCACGTCTCTTTTGAATCTTCTCAATCGCAACTTGGCAAGATTCATTTCACTAAAACAGCTAATATGGATTGTGGCCCTATCTTGATGTTTTTAGTATTTTTTTTACGCCAATGGTAGACTGGTTTTCATCTGTAAGAGGTATATTTTAGAATTTTGATAAGCATGTCAACGGACCAAGATGATCATGAGCTTGATCGGTTTCAAAGATTTGAACAAAATGTTTCCATAACATGTACAAAATTGCTGAACCCGCTACGTGTGTTGGGTTCACCTTTCAGTGATGGAGTCCAAATGGGCAGGGCGTTTCTTCTTACTCGTCAATTGAGAGTGGCAGGTTAGCTCCGTTCAGCTGCACTCGAGCCCACGGAATAAAGGAAATGCCCTGCTGCATCTTAATCTAGTACTTGTTGGACGAATTATCCGCTTTTTATGAAAAAAAAGGCACTTTGAACAATCTAATATACAATTGGGAGAAGCGCGCTTTGAGACGATGAGAAAGTGAAGAGGAACAGAGTTGGATTGGACTTTGGCCAGAGCTCGGTGTGATGTTTCTTAACTTTTTGTTTCGTTTTGTTTTGTTTTGTTTTTTGTTTTTTTGTTTTGTGTTTTATGAATTCTTTACCTTTTGTGTTGTAACAGCCAAAATCATGTCTTGTTCAAACGATCTATGCGTTTTCTTTAGTTAGCCAGATTATTATTATTATTATTATTATTTTTGCCAGTCAGTTGGCCAAACGTGCTTAATTGCCTCTCATCTTAAATAAATTTACACAAATTCTTGGTTCATGATTCCAACTTAGGATTGTTGTCGGCTTCTTCTTGTTCTTAAAAATTATCAGGATATAATTTCAGCAAGAACAGACGTCAAGAAAATTTGTTTTGGCAATTGTATCCAACTAACTTCTCACAATAACAATTACAAATTTTTTATTTTTATTTTTTACTTTTACTTTTAGTTTTTTTTTTTTTTTTTCCTTGGAACTTTTAGTGTTACTAAATGCAGAAATATAAACTCTTTAAGAAGCACTCGACAAGGTTGAAAATTCTTTAAGAAATAACATTTTCCCCGTCGTTTGGGTCTCGGTACGACAAATAAACAGGGAAGAGATGAAGGAGGGCAACATTCGTAAATATAGAAACCTAAGGAGGGTGAATGAGGAATAACGACATAAAAAGGTGGGTCCGACCACGGTATCTTGAGAAAGGCGCTCTGGCCGTCCGTTTTTGTTTGGAAGCCAAATTACGGCATTGTCTCATGATTGTGATTCCTTTTCCTTCCCTTAGCCGAATCATATCGTAATCCACTCAGTACCTGCTTATTTCCACTTTTTTGTCCTCTTCCTCCTCTTTCCAAAACGCCTTAAATCGCTTTCGCCAAGCAATTCATTACCTCCCCTAATATAACTTTTCCTCCTCTTTCTTCAAAAACGACACCCTTTTCTGGAACTTTGCTCTTTTTACCAGTTCTGGCAGTTCTAGAATCTGAGTAGCTACTTAGTGATTTATATATATATAGTGAAGAGAACAATATATACACACACACAAAAAAATATATATAATAAGATGGATCAGAAATTGGCGGGGGAAGTTGCAGGCAAGAAGAGAAGTACTAGAAAGAAAGTTGGTGTAATGAAAAATATTGAAACTGAAAAGGCCATACCTGCTGGTAGCACTGGAGAATCAGACCATGAGATGCACATTTGGACGGAGAGAGAAAGGAGAAAGAAGATGAGAAATATGTTCTCTTCCCTTCATGACTTGCTTCCTCCTAATAAACTTCCCCTCAAGGTACATATATTATATATTGTATATCTATCAGAACTTTGTACAAGTTTTCTCCTAGCCCTAGGTTATAATTTTTTTTTTTTGTTTTTGTTTTTCTAGTACTTTCAATGATACATTAAATCACCTTTTTAATATGAAAAGGATGAAATAGGAAGCAGGGATTTGATATGCATGTTGTGCGTTACTCTTTCGTTTATTTTGGATTACACGTCTCTGTATAAATTGCAAAATTTCTCTTAATCTTTCGGCCAAGAGGCAAGAGCTACGAGAAAACCGCTGGCTGATCTTGTCAACTTTTTCCTCTTCCGTTATCCTTCTATAATTTTTCTGTGACTTTTCCTAAAAGGTCAAAAAAAATGATAAAAAAGATGCGATGATTATTTTTCTTTTCTGGTTTTTATTTTGTGTATACATTAGTTTTCGTCCTCCTTACTATATTTTGCATTTAGGGGCTTGTTATTGCAATATTTTGATTTTTTTTTTTTTCCATTTTTTGTGCTGAAATATCATTACTTCTGTGTAGGATGTACTAACAGGTTATCAATTGTTAATGAACAATGAAGTTGAGATTTTCATTTTCAAGGCATAAAAAAAAAAAGTTGAGATTTTCATATGTTTTCCTTGTTCTCTTTGCTCGTAGTTAGTTTTGCACTAGTATATTGTGCTCGAGTATGTTTCTCAAAGAAACCACCTTGTGTGATTTTCATTAATTTTCATATATCAATTACTTCGGCAAGCCTATCGTATATAATGAATTATATATGTAAAAACTTACTTCTCTTTAGCAAAATATGGTATATTTTCATCGTAATTTAGACAAACTTATTCACGAAGTACACATCAACAAACTAATTTATCTCTCCCCCATTACATACTTTGTAGCTCTTTATATATAGATTTGTACCATGTAATTCTTCAGGCAGACAAGTCCAGCATTGTTGATGAGGCTGTGAAATATATCAAGACCCTCGAACACACTCTTCAAACACTTGAAAAGCAAAGGTTCGAGAAGCTTCGGAGCTGTACTACTAGTATTTCAACGAGCACCATTGACCATGATCAAGCACCGTCAGTATCCACAAAATCATACCAACATGATCAAACACTTATTGATCAAACAAGCGATCAATCTGTCATGCTAGCTGATTACTGCCAGAGACTACAGTACTCAAAAAATAGTGACTTAGTCAAGCCAAGAGAAAACAGTTCGGATCTTCTTCAGGCTGTAGCTTGGAGTTTCCAAACATGGTTTTCGCCGAATGTGGTCGTCAACATGTGTGGTGAGGATGCTCAAATCAGTATCTGTTCACCTCGAAAACCGGGGATTTTAGCTACCATATTCTACATACTAGAGAAGCATAAACTGGATGTGATTTCTGCTCACATTTGTTCAGATCCTTGTCGCAGCATGTTTATGATCCACGCCCAAGTAAGTCCGTTTAGTATCTAAGATTATACTGATATTTGGCCACTACGATATTAGAATAATCTTCTTTAACTATGAGAAGTGGGGGACGTTAATACATAATAATGTGTTTAGAAATTAAATACGTAATCCATTAGTCAACCATTATAGATAAATGATCAATAATGTATAGGGACATATTGGCCGCGAAGACAAAATTCTATTATTAATCATTAAGATTTGTATGATCTATCTTTTAACACATTATTCTTTCTAACGATAAGTTTGTATTCATTGATACTTTAACTGTCATATTGTACCATTTAGTTGGTCTTCTCTCTAACCTTTTGTTAAGTACCCATAAAAGCCAGTTTTGACCTTTGGAAACATGACGGAAAGATCGTTGAAATGGTTGATTGCAACAGTAAATTTCTTCTTTTCTTTGTTAATGTTCATCCATTACTATCAGTTAATTCTTTCTATATATATATATTGAGAAAACTTTCACCCTCTCTCTGTCTCTCTCTCTCTCTTTCTCTCTCCCCTCTTTCTCTCTCTCTCTCTCTTTGCTGATGGATTTTATTTCTGCTCATACTTCTATATGTCAGGCAGGTAGAGCTTCCAAGCACTTTGCAGAGGCATTGTCAGTGGAGGATATATTCAAATTAGCAGCAGGTGAAATGAACTTGTGGATATTGTCTTGTAATTGATCATATATATTTACCAGAAATTGTGGATATTGTCTTGTAATTGATCATATATATTTACAAGAAAAGCAACATAATATAGTTCATTTTTTAGTATTAGTTACAACTTTGGTGGAACGAAGAGATGTCTAGAGCTTATGGATTTCTGGGCCTTAAGGGATTATATATGCATTTTTCATATGCTTGCAAGTTGCAATATTGTCCAAGTAATCAACTTGCTTGTAATACGGGTGACACATGGTATTATTGGTAAGAGAAAAGCGTGAAAGGAAAAGTCATGTTCGTGATGGTGATGAATCACCATAATTGTTAGGCAATAGAAGACGAGGAACAAAAAACACACAGATTTACATGAAAAACCTTAAAAAGTAAAAATAACGAGTAAAAGCATAAACAAATTCACTATCTTAAAAATTCGTATAAAAAAGAGTCAAAATAATACATATATAGTAGAATAACCCTAACACAATAAATCTATACCGTACCTACGAGATCGGACTTATCAGCTCGCTCCCTCTGCTACCACCATATATCCCTCAAAAATTTTCATAATTATAATTTTATTATAAACATCATACCTCAAACTTTTTAGACCGAACCAAACAAAATTCGAATCACTATACTCTAGTAATAATGAACAGGTATAAATTCATTTGTGAGACTTGCAAGTGAAAATGATAAGTTTGCACCATAGAAGAGAGAATAAGATAACATAAATAATTTCTTTTATATGAAAAAAAAAATTTGTTATTTCAAAATGGCTTTTACCAGTGTATACATATCTAAATGTCCCTTTAAAATAAGTTACATTGAGAATTAAGAAATGTATGTATATATAGTTGTTCTTTCTTTAAATAATTTTTTAACGAAGACTAAATGTTATTTAGGGCATTTTTTTCCTTTTCTTTTCACATGCAAGGATTTTTCTTTTCCGGCTGGAATTTGGGACATGAGTTAGGACCTAGCAATGCTGGAGAGAAATTTTATTCGTTGGGTAGGTATGGGATATTTCTTGTCTTTGTTTCTTCCTGATCTGTTGCAAAGTGTAGAGTACTAAAAATGATGCCAAAAAAAGGACATGGCTTGCAGGGCATGTAGTTCAAAGCAAATATGCCCCATTGTTTCTTGCTTTTAAAAAGAAAGCAGTTTAGCATTTGTTCACTTTGTAAAATCTCCTAACAAGATGAACTCATTGTTTTCTTGCCATGATTGATCTCTCATGCTTAACGCTAATTTTAGGGGTAGAAAGTAAATAATACATAAAATTTAAAATGGTTCTTCGTCAATCAGAAGGCCACATTCACCATGAAATTGTGAAAATTTCACCATATCAAAGAGAATTATGTAGAGAATTAGTTACCAATATAATGGAATTAGGGCATTTTTACAGAAGGTTTGAATAAATAAGGTGATAATCAAGGATTATCTCCAATCTCGTAAATAGTCTTTATCTCTATTTTGAATTTGAATAATAAATGTTATGGAATATATACTCGTAACTCCAGGGGTTATGTAAACTTGTCCAAGTGTTAGTCTCGTCTATTAATCCTTGACGTCAACCTGGTGTTGATGCCTAAGAACAGCACAACACCATGTGTGGGAGGCACATGGTGGTCGAGTTACCTAATTTGTCTGGCTTTGCCTGGTCTGATCGAGTTTAGAAGAGAAAAGAAGGCCTCAGAGTAAAGGGACCATTAGTGTGGTGTCTACCAAGGGCACTCTAATGCTCAAGTGATAGGTGTTGACGCTTCTATTTATGGTGGAGTTGACGCTCCTATCTAGCTTGGATCCAGGTGTGGACCGGGTTTGGCTCGTGACTCGAGTGTAGTACTATCCAGAGCCTAAGTGGTCAACGACAGGTTTCACGATCTCCGGAGAAGGAAGATTGTCCAACGGAGGGTTGAGATGGTGCTACGTGGTGGTCTTTGGGTATGATCCATTACTATGTGATTTGGTCGGGATTCGACCACCTTGCCAATATCGCAGGGTTGTTCTTTATGGTTACTTTGGCTAGGTTGGATTGGACCTTGTCTAATGAATCCTGGTCAAACAGATATTGGTTAGAATGTTCCTAGTCGAATTGATCTTGGTCGAACAGATTTTGATCGGATGAATTTTGGTCAGACTTTGGTTCGACCTGATGGACTTGTTTGGTGGTCTTTTTGTCCCACCTTATTGGATTGACTTTCTCAGTCTAGTCGATGGTCTTCTTGGATTGGTCTCTTCAGCCTTCTCGTATTCGTCTTTTCGGCCTACTTTCTTGACCAACATGGTGACCTTATCAGATTGGTCTCCTCGGCCTTCTCGAATGTGATGACCCGTCATCTTTTGGGCTGTATCTTAACACTTTTCTTACTTACATAGCTATAAAAATCTAGGAATATATATATATATATATATATATATATATATTATAAAACACACATGCATATACAAACCTCCTTTATATATATGTATGTTTACTTAACATAACATTGCTTAAAATAGTTTTTTCTTACTTGTACCACATTATAACTTATATTTAATACTTACTCTATAACAAGTTCCAAATTTATTTAATATACATATAAAGCGAAAACGTATCTGTGGCTGTATCCATACCCTTGTCTACACTTTGCTCATGTACCGTCACCAGCTCATCATCAAATCTACTCTAAACTTTTAGCTGAATTACCTACAGCATGAGATAACTAGGTGAACTAATGCTAAGTAAGTCCGAACATAGCCCATATGTATAACCTACTTATATGCATGATCTATTTATGCTTATTTATGAACATTCATTATTCTCTTTATATTTCAATCTTAACTAGGGCCCAAGTGTTCATACCATATGCGCACATGGGTCATCGTAGCACAAAGACTAAAACATAACTTAGAACTTCCCTTGAGTCGGGAGCTGGTATGACACTTTTCTCTTTGTCTGGTGATTCAATTACCAGTCCATTAATTTAGGTTCTCATACCATACATGATGATTTATTTACTTATAATAAGTGCACATCATACACATTTCTTTAAATGTATTAAATACATAAATACATTTGCATATATATACTTTTCCTAAAAACCCTCTATCCCATGCTATAGGTGGGGTTCGAACTTACCTAGGTATGCTACAACGTTAACCAACTTTTAATTTCTCAGCTAACCATCTAAGTGTCCTGTATGGATCATTAGCTAACTTACTGCTATTGATCTATATGTTGATAAAATGCATACATTAATTACTAAGTCGAGTTATTGCTTGGTTCAAAAACCCAATCGCTATGGATTTTATTCCTCTTAATCACAATGTCTTATCGCCTCTAATGAAGGAGGAAAAATTCTTTGATAAAGACGTTTTTCCTATTTTGGACATTTCCAGGTTCATTTAGGTTGTTTTGTAACAAATGACGTTTTTACCCTTGATAGGCCTTTTTTTAACTTTTTGAGCCCAATTTTACTAATTCAACATAAAATGTTGCTTATTAGCAATGGTTTGAAGATTTAAGACGTTGGTTCTCTTATTTTGCAATAAAAAGAAAATTTGGTAGAACTTTACAATTTTATCCCAAATATTGAAGATTTCAACAATTTTGCCCCCAAGATAAAAAAATGACTGTTTTATACTGTTAGCCTTGTTTTTTCTCAAGGATTAAATTCTTCCAAAGTTTCTTACCAAAATTGCTTTTATTTAAAAAATTTTTGTTCTCCAACTTTTAATGAAATTTTTGTGATAAAAATTTGTAAAATTCATATTTCATAAAGCATTGATAATTTTAACAAACTGCTTGTGATTCCTAATAGTTTTATCAAGATTTACAATTTTCATGTTTTAAATTTATTTGAAATTCCCACTGCATAGTAGAGTTATCTACCATCTTTCAAAATTGCCTAGTTTGTGTAAATCTTTTCAATATAGCCTTTTGTTATTTTCACAAAAATTTGCTCTTAAACATTACGCACCACACTGTTTAGAGCAAGTTCCAGATTTTCTTTAGCAAATAATTATGTTTAACTATGCCAAAATTTCATTCTCTTCAAGATTGCTTAATCTTTGCAAAGTTGCTTAGTTTGCAAAACAAACTTAATCCCAAGCATACAACCTCTAATTTCTAACCATAACATACCATAAAATGACTTAAACATACCATAAGCCAACTTAGATTATTACATGCCATACCTATAAAAAAAAAAATCAAAACAAACAAAGCAAGATAACAACAAACTTAGAAAGTATGAGATTAGACTTTACCAAAAAAAGTTTGATAAGCTTGTGTCCTTTCAACAAGCTTCATTTTTCAACCTTCCTAAGCATGAATCATGGAAAAAAAAAACCCTCATCAACATCCCCCTCCAAACCTAAAGAAAACTTAGAAAAACATTAGTTTTTACCTTGAAAGTTTGAAAAGTCTTGAACTTGGCTCTTGGCCTTGATTTAAAACTTTGCTTGGAGAGTGTTTTTGTGGAGAATTTACTTTGAGAGAATGGAGGTAGGGCTGCTGAGTATGGAAGAAGGGAAATGACCAATTTTTTTTAGTTTTCTTGATGCTTAAGTTTATTTAAATGAAAAGTTAGATTTTTTTTAACCTTAAAAGCCCCTTAATCATCATTAAGGGTGAAAATTAGGCTTATTGTTGGCATAAAAAGATTGGGCCACATCAAGGGATAGGTGGCTTAACCTCCACCCTTATAGTGTCCTTTGGTGGGTCCATGAATTTACACAGTGTAATTTTATACTGTGCTGTATTTTTTTCTTATACTGTTAGGGTAAAACCGGAGAAATATATATTTAAGCAATCTAAAATATTCTAACTTGCTCTTTGGTTCACTTTCGAATCCAAACATAGTATTTTAAATATCCATGTTTTTACTTGAACAGTGTACTTCTACTGCATTATGTCCTCTTTTTACACTGTTTTGGGTTATAGCATGATTTTTCTACTTTATTTAGCACTTTAATCATTTATTACTTTATACCACAACACTATGATTAATTGTGGTTTAAAGTTCATTTTAAGGATATTATTCATAAATTTTTGAGCATTTAAGCTCACAAAATTTGTATTTAACAATATCCAAAATTGCGCAAAATTCACAGTCAAGTTTTTCATTAATATTGTCCATATAAACGTTATCGTAGTTTACAAACATACGATTTATAAGAATAAATTCATTAATTAAATCAAAATAAGTACTGAATTTAATAATGAATTTTCTTGAGCATTACATCGAATTGGTCTTCTTGGCCATTCTTCTTGGCCTACTTGATTGGATGCTTGGTTTAAAAGGGGTATAAATTTCATATTGTCTTCTCATCATGAAAAATTCCCCTATAACACCTAGGGTGTAATATTAAGCTATCATATTCGAATTGAAAAAAAGTAAGAAGAAATTAAAGGGGTTATTGTTGAGACACATAAGATCAACACAGAAACAACGAGCTCGATGTCGGTACAACAAGATTGAAGTGAAGAGTGTTCACATTCTCAAATTTATTCAGACAAATCATCATTTGGGAACCAATGAACGTGAATACATGATTCAAAAGAATTGAGAGAACATCCATAAAGGTTCGACTAAGATTTAGTTGGAGAAATCTTTTGTTCACAAAAAAAAATAATAATAAATAATATCAATATCATTTTGCATTGTTTGAACAATTTAGTTGTTGCCCTCTGCCCTAATTTATACTTGTGGTATCTCGAACCCAACATAAGCAAGTTTGAGGATATGTCGTAAATAGGAATCCAAGTAAAGGATGAAAAATTTTGTTCTCTTTCTTAAGCACTATAATGTTATGGCTTCACTTTCTTAGCATCTGCATTAAAATACAAACAATTGCTATAGTATAAAGTTCCTACATGTTATAATTTTCAAATTAACATATTTTCAGTTCGAAATATTCTCCCAAACAACATATTATTAAAGGAAAAAAAAAAAACCATTCATGACTCATGGAGCATACTATGTTGGTGTGAAAATTGGTGGCAAATCCTAATAATGACTTTCGAGTATGACATCAAACTAACACATAATATGATCTCAGGTCCCATCCATGTCTTGCTAAAAAGTATTTCAAACGTAACAATATGTATTTTTTGTTTTAGTGTTGGCCTTTTTATTTTTTCCTGCTAAGAAAATAGAAAATAAATATTTTATTCCTCTTATAATATTCATCATCATGTATCGTGTGGATGACATTTTTGTTGCAGATATGGAGCCAAATCACTTAGACAACCCAGCAAAAGGAAGAAAAAGGGAGAAAAACGCGTCCTCAAAGGCAGAGAGCAAGCACCGCGGCTCTGGCAGAAGAGCGCCGCGGCGCTGGGATGAGGGCGCCTAGGCGCCATAAGGAGAGCGCCTAGGCGCCAGGTGAATTGCGCCTAGGCGTAATGTGGCAAGCGCCTAGGCGCCATGAGGATTATGCCGAGGCGTCGAGTTGTTGACGCCTAGGCGCCAGGAGAAGAGCGCCTAGGCGCCGCAGGAGAGCGCCGCAGCGCTCGTTTCGAGCGTCGCGGCGCTGACGCGCTGTGCTGCGCGATGTGTTTTGAATCAAAGTCGAATTCAAAGGTCCCAAAAACGAGAAACCACTAGGGTTTCCCATTAGTTGCTATTTTCTCCTCCTTTGGTTATAAATAGACACAAGGTAGCTAGGGTTGTGTGTGTGAAAACTGTGTGTGAAAATTGTGAGTGGCATAATTTAGTGAGAGGCAAAAATTCTTGAGAGCTCCATCCTTGAGAGAGAAAAATTCCCACAGGGTGTTAGATAGAAGAGAGTTTTGGTAAGCACAATTTGTGAGTGTGAGAAACTGCTCTTGTAATCTGTAATCTCCTTCATCATAGTGGAATCTGCAAGCGGCAGAAACAGGACGTAGTCTCAAATTTGGACAAACCTGTATAAAAATTTGGTGTCTCTTTTTTTCTTCTTTTCTCCTATTTATTTTCTGCAATTGTTCGTTCTTGCGATCCTTGGAATTAGGAGTCGCCTAATTCCCCAACAACTGGTATCAGAGCGGAGGTTTTGATCAAGAACGATGACTGGAGAAGAAGGTATGGCAGCCGGTATCACCAAATTCGATGGTTCAGATTTTTCCTATTGGAGGATGCAAGTAGAAGACTACCTGTACAGCAGGAAACTGCACTTGCCCTTGGGTAGTAAACCCGAAGGCATAAAGGATGAGGAGTGGAGTCTCCTTGATAGACAGGTACTCGGTGTGATCCGTTTGACTTTGTCAAAGAACGTTGCCCACAACGTTGCGAAGGAGACCACTACAGCAGGGATGATGAAGGCTCTGTCAGAGATGTATGAGAAGCCCTCAGCCAATAACAAGGTACATCTCATGAAGAAGCTCTTTAATTTAAAGATGTCTGAAGGTGCCTCGGTGGTAGAGCACCTGAACAGTTTCAACACCGTCCTAAACCAATTGGTCTCGGTAGAGATTAAATTCGATGATGAGATCAATGCTCTAATCCTCTTGGCCTCGTTACCAAATAGCTGGGAACCCATGAGGGTGGCCATTACAAATTCGCTTGGGAATGCCAAATTAAAGTTTGTTGATGTCAGAAATTCTATTCTGGCGGAAGAAGTTCGTAGGAAGGACTCAGGAGAAGCCTGTTCGTCGAACTCGGCCCTTAATGTTGATAATAGGGGTAGGAAACTTGATAGGCAATCCAACAGGGATAATGGCAGGAGAGGCAAGTCGAGGAATGGGAGAAGCAATTCAAGGAATGGAAGGACCATGGAGTGTTGGAACTGTGGGAAGACGGGCCACTTGAAAAAGAACTGCAGGGCTCCAAGGAAGAATGAAGACAAGAATAATGATGAAGCTAACGCTGCCACTGAAGAGCAACAGGATGCCTTAATCTTGTCTGTCGACAGTTCTTTTGATTCGTGGGTGATGGATTCAGGAGCATCATTCCACACCACTGCACACCGTCATGTCCTAGAGAACTACGTTGCTGGAAATCATGGTAAGGTTTATCTCGCTGATGGAGAACCTTTGGATATAGTTGGCATTGGAGATGTCAGTTTAAAAATGCCTAATGGGTCGGTATGGAAGATTCATAAAGTGAGACATGTTCCTAAATTAATGCGCAACTTGATTTCGGTGGGGCAACTGGATGATGATGGACATAAAGTAACCTTCAATTGTGGAGGTTGGAAAGTCACGAAAGGAGCGATGGTTATTGCTCGGGGACGCAAGGCTGGAACTCTCTACATGAACTCTAGTTGCAGAGATACCCTAGCAGTTGCTGATTCTGCTGCCAATACTGAGCTATGGCATTATAGGCTCGGTCACATGAGTGAGAAGGGTATGAAGGTGCTTCACTGCAAAGAAAAACTGCCGGGTTTGAAAACTGTTGATCACAGTTTGTGTGAAGCCTGCATCTTTGGTAAACAGAAGAGAGTGAGTTTCTCAAAGATGGGTAGAGAGCCTAAGTCCAGGAGATTGGAGCTTGTTCACACAGATGTGTGGGGGCCTGCGCCGGTGACTTCCCTTGGTGGCGCAAACTACTATGTGACGTTCATTGATGACTCAAGCAGGAAGGTATGGGTTTACTTTCTGAAAAACAAATCTGATGTGTTCGATGCTTTCAAGAGATGGAAAACCATGGTGGAGAACGAGACAGATTTGAAGGTGAAGTGCTTGCAGTCTGACAATGGGGGAGAGTACCTAGGTGAAGATTTCAGGCGGTACTGTGCTGAGAATGGGATAAAGATGAGGAAGACCATTCCAGGGAAACCACAACAGAATGGGGTAGCTGAGAGGATGAACAGGACTTTAAACGAGCGTGCTAGGAGCATGAGGTTGCATGCGGGGCTGCCAAAGATGTTTTGGGCTGAGGCAATTAACACAGCCGCTCATCTGATAAACAGAAGTCCATCCACACCGCTGAAGTTCAAGCTACCGGAAGAAGTCTGGAGCCATAAACAGGTGGATCTCTCTTACTTGAGAGTGTTTGGTTGTGTTTCTTATGCACATATTGATTCTACTGCTAGAAGTAAACTGGATGCCAAGTCAAAGAAGTGCTTTCTGGTTGGCTATGGCGGACTTGAGTTTGGTTATCGTCTCTGGGATGACCAAAGCCGGAAGATTATCAGGAGCAAGGATGTGATCTTCAACGAAGGTGTTCTGTACAAGGACAGAGACAGCACGGACTCCAGGGGTTCAGGTTCTGAAGATAAGAAGCCTGAGGTGATTCCATTGAAGGATCTACCTCAAGTGGAGGTGCAAAATCCAGAGGTTGAAGACCAGGAAAACATAGCTCTAGAAGAAAACCAGAGGACTCCTGCCACACCAGTCAGGAGGTCTAGCAGGACAATCAGACCACCGCAGAGATACTCCCCAACTCTGCATTACATCTTGTTGACCGACAAAGGAAAGCCAGAGAGCTTTGATGAAGCCGTGGAGGCTGGAGATTCGGTCAAGTGGGAGTTAGCCATGAGGGACGAGTTGGATCGGACATGGCAACTGGCAAAGTTACCACAGGGTAAAAAGTCCTTGCACAATAAGTGGGTATACCGGATTAAAGATAAAAGTGCTGGCAGCAAACGGTATAAGGCAAGGTGGGTGGTAAAAGGATCCAGAGATATGCTCGCCAAGATGGATCCGATTGAGAAACTGAAGTTGTGCGCAACTTCAGTTGGACTTCTCCAAGAGGCGTGAGAAGTCGTTGCCGCTGCAGTGGGAGACATGGTGATTGATTAGTCTCCAAGTGGGAGATTGTTGCAGATATGGAGCCAAATCACTTAGACAACCCAGCAAAAGGAAGAAAAAGGGAGAAAAACGCGTCCTCAAAGGCAGAGAGCAAGCGCCGCGGCTCTGGCAGAAGAGCGTCGCGGCGCTGGGATGAGGGCGCCTAGGCGCCATAAGGAGAGCGCCTAGGCGCCAGGTGAATTGCGCCTAGGCGCAATGTGGCAAGCGCCTAGGCGCCATGAGGATTATGCCGAGGCGTCGAGTTGTTGACGCCTAGGCGCCAGGAGAAGAGCGCCTAGGCGCCGCAGGAGAGTGCCGCAGCGCTCGTTTCGAGCGCCGCGGCGCTGACGCGCTGTGCTGTGCGATGTGTTTTGAATCAAAGTCGAATTCAAAGGTCCCAAAAACGAGAAACCACTAGGGTTTCCCATTAGTTGCTATTTTCTCCTCCTTTGGTTTTAAATAGACACAAGGTAGCTAGGGTTGTGTGTGTGAAAACTGTGTGTGAAAATTGTGAGTGGCATAATTTAGTGAGAGGCAAAAATTCTTGAGAGCTCCATCCTTGAGAGAGAAAAATTCCCACAGGGTGTTAGATAGAAGAGAGTTTTGGTAAGCACAATTTGTGAGTGTGAGAAACTGCTCTTGTAATCTGTAATCTCCTTCATCATAGTGGAATCTGCAAGCGGCAGAAACATGACGTAGTCTCAAATTTGGACGAACCTGTATAAAAATTTGGTGTCTCTTTTTTTCTTCTTTTCTCCTATTTATTTTCTGCAATTGTTCGTTCTTGCGATCCTTGGAATTAGGAGTCGCCTAATTCCCCAACAACTTTTTACCACATTAATGGTACTAAATAAAGACGTACATATATGTTTCTTGATCGATGGTTGAGAATTTAAAGGTGGGTAGGTGGTCTTGAAATTGAAGTTAACTAGTAGATTGGCTATAAAGGTCAGATTGCATTTTTTTCCCCTTCAAATATATATCCACATTCAATAATGGATTACCAGCCATGGCAAAACGATGCCAAACATCATCATCTGAAAACATACATACGTACATAAATCTCATAAAGTAAAATCGAAAAGAGTGTGTGTGTGTGTGTATGGATTGAGTTTACAGAAAACGTACATTTTAGTGATACTCAAAACAGAAAATTAATATATTAAAAAAACTGAAAACTATGCCCTTCAGAAAAAAATAAAAAATAAAAAATAAAACTATCCTGTACCAAGTCAACTTTTCATAGCATTTCTTTAATAAAAGCTTTTGACTGCATCGTGGTCGTAATTTGCTGCTGCGGCTCCACCGACACTCCAAAGACAACCGGGCATTTGATTTGGGCAATTCTATCTGTCCCTGAGTGTGACCCACCCGTTGGGGCTCAACTGTACGAGAGACACTGGCTAGAGCCTAAACGGGACAAAAAAGGTTTTTCATTTTATTTTTATTTGGTTATATTTTTTTATTAGAGAAATATTTTAGATTGGACAAATTGACAAAGGCATTCAACGAAACTCCAAGTAATGGTCTACTTCCTTTGACAGTGGTTATTTATCTTTAAGCCAAAATTGCATTTAAAGAATCTTGTGAAAATTACTAAAATGAATGTTTGTCATCTTGAAAAAAAAGTAACAATAAAATTTGAAAAGGAATAAAGAAAAAGAGAGAGAACTGTACAAAAAAACTTAATCTGGAGTGTTTAAAAAGGTAATTTAAATTAATAGTTTAAAATATAAATAATATAAAGCTCTTATATGTTATAATAAAAAAATAAAATATAAAATTTTTTTGTGCTATAATTTTTAAACTCAAAACGATAGTTTAGATTATTAGGCCAAAAACCCTGCAAGAAAAGTCACCATTAAGAAAGGAAGAATGAAAGATCGCCATCTTCATTGTCGTGGGCTGACAAATATGGTACGGATCATTGCAGGCCGTGCGACCTGGCTATCCTTGAGAGGAAAACTGGGCCCAAAACAAATAGCCCAGACTGATCTTAATCAATCTGGTTAGTGGATTAAGGTTGCAGTATTGCCGTATAAAGAAATTAAAGAAATCCGTAAAGTGCAACCACATACATGGTCAAACCACAATCTCCAACAAACAAACAAACAAAAAGAAAGCTTAAAATAGAATAATCTCCAAATGCAGCACCATCACCGGTTACCACATTATCAACATCTTTTTCAATTCTTAAAAAAGAAAACAAGGCGTATTTTTATGATTCTTTTCTCACCTATATCAATAAACTAATGCCCTAGTTAAACGTTAAAGGTGGTGTGAACCATAAACTCAGTTATAAACAGTATAAAACTCTCATATGTTATAGTAAAAAGGAAAAAAACTACTACAATGTGAAGCTCTTATGTGCTATACAAAAAACGGTTTCCACCAATAGTCTACTGTTGGGGAATTAGTCGACTCCTAATTCTAAGGATCGCAAGAATGAACAATTACAGAAAATAAATAGGAGAAAAGAAGAAAAAGAGACACCAAATTTTTATACAGGTTCGTCCAAATTTGAGACTACGTCCTGTTTCTGCCGCTTGCAGATTCCACTATGATGAAGGAGATTACAGATTACAAGAGCAGTTTCTCACACACTCACAAATTGTGCTTACCAAAACTCTCTTCTATCTAACACCCAATGGGAATTTTTCTCTCTCTCAAGGATGGAGCTCTCAAGAATTATGTCTCTCACAAAATTATGCCACTCACAATTTTCACACACACAGTTTTCACACACACAACCCTAGCCACCTTGTGTCTATTTATAACCAAAGGAGGAGAAAATAGCAACTAATGGGAAACCCTAGTGGTTTCCCGTTTTTGGGACCTTTGAATTCGACTTTGATTCAAAACACATCGCGCAGCACAGCGCGTCAGCGCCGCGGCGCTCCCCTGCGGCGCCTAGGCGCTCTTCTCCTGGCGCTCTTCTCCTGGCGCCTAGGCGCTATCCTCTTTGAGCCTAGGCGCTTGCCACATAGCGCCTAGGCGCTCTTGTCCTGGCGCCTAGGCGCTCTTCACCTGGCGCCTTCGCCCCAGCGCCGCGGCGCTCTTCTGCCAGAGCCGCGGCGCTTGCTCCCTGCCTTCGAGGACGCTATTTTCTCCCTTTTCCTTCCTTTTGCTGGGTTGTCTACTTGATTTGGCTCCATATCTGCAACAATCTCCCACTTGGAGACTAATCAATCACCATGTCTCCCACTGCAGCGGCAACGACTTCTCACGCCTCTTGGAGAAGTCCAACTGAAGTTGCCCACAACTTCAGTTTCTCAATCGGATCCATCTTGGTGAGCATATCTCTGGATCCTTTTACCACCCACCTTGCCTTATACCGCTTGCTACCAGCACTTTTATCTTTTGCCCGGTATACCCTCTTGTTGTGCAAGGACTTTTTACTCTGTGGTAACTTTGCCAGTTGCCATGTCCGATCCAACTCGTCCCTCATGGCTAACTCCCACTTGACCGAATCTCCAGCCTCCACGGCTTCATCAAAGCTCTCTGGCTTTCCTTTGTCGGTCAACAAAATGTAATGCAGAGTTGGGGAGTATCTCTGCGGTGGTCTGATTGTCCTGCTAGACCTCCTGACTGGTGTGGCAGGAGTCCTCTGGTTTTCTTCTGGAGCTATGTTTTCCTGGTCTTCAACCTCTGGATTTTGCACCTCCACTTGAGGTAGATCCTTCAATGGAATCACCTCAGGCTTCTTATCTTCAGAACCTGAACCCCTGGAGTCCGTGCTGTCTCTGTCCTTGTACAGAACACCTTCGTTGAAGATCACATCCTTGCTCCTGATAATCTTCTGGCTTTGGTCATCCCAGAGACGATAACCAAACTCAAGTCCGCCATAGCCAACCAGAAAGCACTTCTTTGACTTGGCATCCAGTTTACTTCTAGCAGTAGAATCAATATGTGCATAAGAAACACAACCAAACACTCTCAAGTAAGAGAGATCCACCTGTTTATGGCTCCAGACTTCTTCCGGTAGCTTGAACTTCAGCGGTGTGGATGGACTTCTGTTTATCAGATGAGCGGCTGTGTTAATTGCCTCAGCCCAAAACATCTTTGGCAGCCCCGCATGCAACCTCATGCTCCTAGCACGCTCGTTTAAAGTCCTGTTCATCCTCTCAGCTACCCCATTCTGTTGTGGTTTCCCTGGAATGGTCTTCCTCATTTTTATCCCATTCTTAGCACAGTACCGCCTGAACTCTTCACTTAGGTACTCTCCCCCATTGTCAGACTGCAAGCACTTCACCTTCAAATCTGTCTCGTTCTCCACCATGGCTTTCCATCTCTTGAAAGCATCGAACACATCAGATTTGTTTTTCAGAAAGTAAACCCATACCTTCCTGCTTGAGTCATCAATAAACGTCACATAGTAGTTTGCGCCACCAAGGGAAGTCACCGGCGCAGGCCCCCACACATCTGTGTGAACAAGCTCCAATCTCTTGGACTTAGGCTCTCTACCCATCTTTGAGAAACTCACTCTCTTCTGTTTACCAAAGATGCAGGCTTCACACAAACTGTGATCAACAGTTTTCAAACCCGGCAGTTTTCCTTTGCAGTGAAGCACCTTCATACCCTTTTCACTCATGTGACCAAGCCTATAATGCCATAGCTCGGTATCGGCAGCAGAATCAGCAACTGCTAGGGTATCTTTGCAGCTAGAGTTCATGTAGAGAGTTCCAGCCTTGCGTCCCCGAGCAATAACCATCGCTCCTTTCGTGACTTTCCAACCTCCACAATTGAAGGTTACTCTATGTCCATCATCATCTAGTTGCCCCACCGAAATCAAGTTACGCATTAATTTAGGAACATGTCTCACCTTATGAATCTTCCATACCGACCCATTAGGCATTTTTAAACTGACATCTCCAATGCCAACTATATCCAAAGGTTCTCCATCAGCGAGATAAACCTTACCGTGATTTCCAGCAACATAATTCTCCAGGACATGACGGTGTGCAGTGGTGTGGAATGATGCTCCTGAATCCATCACCCACGAATCAAAAGAACTGTCGACAGACAAGATTAAGGCATCCTGTTGCTCTTCAGTGGCGGCGTTAGCTTCATCATTATTCTTGTCTTCGTTCTTCCTTGGAGCCCTGCAGTTCTTTTTCAAGTGGCCCGTCTTCCCACAGTTCCAACACTCCATAGTCCTACCGTTCCTTGACTTGCTTCTCCCATTCCTCGACTTGCCTCTCCTGTCATTATCCCTGTTGGATTGCCTATCAAGTTTCCTGCCCCTATTATCAACATTAAGGGCCGAGTTCGACGAAGAGGCTTCACCTGAGTCCTTCCTGCGAACTTCTTCCGCCAGAATAGAGTTTCTGACATCAACAAACTTCAATTTGGCATTCCCAAGCGAATTTGTAATGGCCACCCTCATGGGTTCCCAACTGTTTGGTAACGAGGCCAAGAGGATTAGGGCATTGATCTCATCATCGAATTTAATCTCTACCGAGACCAATTGGTTTAGGACGGTGTTGAAACTGTTCAGGTGCTCTACCACCGAGACACCTTCAAGCATCTTTAAATTGAAAAGCTTCTTCATGAGATGTACCTTGTTATTGGTTGAGGGCTTCTCATACATCTCTGACAGAGCCTTCATCATCCCTGCTGTAGTGGTCTCCTTCGCAACGTTGTGGGCAACGTTCTTTGACAAAGTCAAACGGATCACACCGAGTACCTGTCTATCAAGGAGACTCCACTCCTCATCCTTCATGCCTTCGGGCTTATTACCTAAGGGCAAGTGCAATTTCCTGCTGTATAGGTAGTCCTCTACTTGCATCCTCCAATAGGAAAAATCTGAACCATCAAATTTGGTGATGCCGGCTGCCATACCTTCTTCTCCAGTCATCGTTCTTGATCAAAACCTCCTCTCTGATACCAGTTGTTGGGGAATTAGTCGACTCCTAATTCCAAGGATCGCAAGAACGAACAATTGCAGAAAATAAATAGGAGAAAAGAAGAAAAAGAGACACCAAATTTTTATACAGGTTCGTCCAAATTTGAGACTACGTCCTGTTTCTGCCGCTTGCAGATTCCACTATGATGAAGGAGATTACAGATTACAAGAGCAGTTTCTCACACACTCACAAATTGTGCTTACCAAAACTCTCTTCTATCTAACACCCAATAGGAATTTTTCTCTCTCTCAAGGATGGAGCTCTCAAGAATTATGTCTCTCACAAAATTATGCCACTCACAATTTTCACACACACAGTTTTCACACACACAACCCTAGCCACCTTGTGTCTATTTATAACCAAAGGAGGAGAAAATAGCAACTAATGGGAAACCCTAGTGGTTTTCCGTTTTTGGGACCTTTGAATTCGACTTTGATTCAAAACACATCGCGCAGCACAGCGCGTCAGCGCCGCGGCGCTCGTTTCGAGCGCTGCGGCGCTCCCCTGCGGCGCCTAGGCGCTCTTCTCCTGGCGCTCTTCTCCTGGCGCCTAGGCGCTATCCTCTTTGAGCCTAGGCGTAAAGCCCTTGGCGCCTAGGCGCTTGCCACATAGCGCCTAGGCGCTCTTGTCCTGGCGCCTAGGCGCTCTTCACCTGGCGCCTTCGCCCCAGCGCCGCGGCGCTCTTCTGCCAGAGCCGCGGCGCTTGCTCCCTGCCTTCGAGGACGCTATTTTCTCCATTTTCCTTCCTTTTGCTGGGTTGTCTACTTGATTTGGCTCCATATCTGCAACATCTACCACTAGCCAAACACCTATAAGTATTTAGAAATAGGTGTTACATTCCATGAAAGGAGACAACTTTTTTGTTAGGTAAAAGTCTTCAACTTTAAGAAGCATTTTTTAAGAGTAAATATCTTATACATGGAATATTCTGGGAAATAATTTATACATGAAGTACATATCTTTTTATTGTTTTTAAAAGCATGAGGTATAGGAGTCAGATATTAATCTGATTTATGCACCAGAAAAAAAATATTAATCTCATCGTGTCATATTTATCAGAATTTTTAGGATGAAAAAGGCAATCTTTTTTTTAAACTAATGGAACAAAATGCTTTAAACATCAAATTATATTTTTAACAGAGTATAATTTACGATTATTTTTTAAAAAATTTACAATATATGATATATAATTGTTCTTAATCATAAACTAGACCGTTAAGAAAATTAACTGATAGCTAAAACTTTCATTGTTTTATCGTGGAAACAAAATTACACTTTCAATCGTAAAAATTGCCAACACTTGTTACAGGATATAACAATGACAATTATAGGGTGTTTGAAAAGACGGTGGGAACCAGTGGTGAGAACCACTTTTATTGTAGTATATGAGAGTTTTATACTGTAGCATATTTTTTATTGTTACTGTAACATGTGAGAGTTTTACACTGTTTATAACTGAGATTGTGGTAAAAATTGAGTGGTTTTTATCGCTGTTAAATATCCTTTTAAAAATAATAAAATAAGCTATGCGTACCTTTTTGTTGCGCCAAGCAGCCAAAGGAACAGACAAAAAAGATCAACAGCAATAATAAATATTTCCTAAAAAACAACACTAATCAATGAATCCTCAACCCCAAAAAACAAACTAATAAATAATAAACCACGTATATAATAATGGGGCCAACACGGAAATCAATATCGCCCAAAACTAAATACAGGAGAGAAGTCAGAGTGGCAAGGAGTAATAAAAAAATACAAGTGCGACTAAAATATAGAGAGGGGTTTGTAGATACGGTCATAATTGCGAGAGAAGACTAGATTACGCACTTTAAACAAGTTGGAGAAGGACTTAAAAGAGCACAAAGAGAGAGAGAAACTGGTGGAGGCTTTTATTAGCTCCATTTCTAGAAGTTCCATCATGCCAGCTCTCTTCCCAAATCCCGTTCAGTTCTGTCAGGAAAAATAAGCCTTTTTTTCTTTTTTTTTTTCTATTGTTGGGTAACTTTCCATTTTTCTATTTACTTCATTAAATAGTGAGTTTTTATTGCGCCTCGTACAAGCTTTATAAAAACTATTGGTTCCAATATAAAAAAATATACAACGGTACAAAACTTTTATGAATCATAGTGTTTTAATTTCAACTTATATTTAATTTAAAAATTAAGTTAAAATTTAAAGTTGAAACATAAATATTATAACAGATGAGAGTTTTATATTATAACAAATTGCTATAGCCTATAAAAGCTTTACTTTATATTGTAACTGGTGAAACTTATGCTCTGATTGATATGAGTGGCAAGCAGAGGGAAAGAAAATATTAGAAAGATTTTGAGATGAAAATTGATATGATGAGATGTTTAATGAAAAAAATTAAAATAGAAAACAAAAATAGGTAAAAGAAATAACATACAGGTCTCACTAAAATTGATCTCTTCAAATATAGGTGGATTTTATAAGGGAAAATTTTGACAACAATACAAAGAAAATAAAGTTACTAATTTGTTTTTCTTTTCCATCAAAATTCCAACAAAAAAATTAGGGAGAAATAGTTAAATAACATTTGGGAAAAATAATAATTGTATTAATAGTAGTTTTTTCATTCTTTTGGTTTTTATTACAATACCAAATGAGAGAAGATAAAATCATTATCTTTTCACTTTCACATATTAAACAAGTAAAGAGAAAATCAAAATCTTTCTTTTCCCTACAGTTTTATTTCCTTCGTAGTTTTCCAATCCCTTTTATTTTCTTTCTTTCTTACCAAACAGAATATTAAAGTTTCTACTTATTTTTCATACAAAGCCTTAGTAGTTTCAACTATATTCTCAAATAGACTCACAAATTGTGTACAACTTCAACCATCAAAATAATCAAAATTATAATTAAAATAGAAAAGACAATTTTCATACAAATTTAACGGTTAAAAAACTTGTTAACAGTACATCTTATACAGGTCCTGTAGTTTCTCAATAGCAAGGATTGATCTAATTTGTTATTCTACCACTTCTCACTTTAATTTTTTGAATTTTGAATTAGTCTGGTTTATATTTATCTATTAGAATTTTCGTTAAATGTAGAAAGTAAGAAAAGAGGATTAAATGAGGTTATGTTCGTCTATTTTCTTTTGTTTCCAACATAAATTCTAATTGGAGATTAAATGGGAGTAATTTATCTTTTCTATTGCGTTTAACAAAATTCTTGAGACCGTTTAGTATTATTTTTAAAATAAATAAAAATAATTTTATTTTAAAAAATAAAAAATTTTAAAAATTATATTTTAAATGTTTTTAAAATTTTTATCTAAAAAATATATGTAAAAATATTTAATAAAAATATGAAAACGAAACCAAACGGAAATCGAAGAATTATGAAATTAGTATAAAAATTTAGGTGCGAACAGCAATGACACAGAGGAAATTAATGCCAATAACAATAATAATAATAATTATCCAGTAGTGGCAAATGTCTACTATCAACCTCCCACACACACACACTTTGTCTCTCTATTCTTTTCTTCTTCTTCTTCTTCTTTTCTGTTTCACATGAGAACCCACAAGTAACAGCAGCAGCGGAAGAAGAAGAATGTCAAACTATGCGTTTCTGAACGATCAGCTGTCGAGGCGGACCTCGATTTTCGGGCTGCGATTGTGGGTCGTCCTCGGAATCTGCGTCGGAGCAGCCATAGTCCTCGTCCTCTTCCTCATATCGCTCTGGTTCACCTCCCGACGCAACGGCTCTTCTTCTTCTTCTGCCTCTCCCGCTTCTTCCTCTTCCAAAACCCACAAGTCCTCTCTCCACAACAACAACAACATCAACAACAACCCCACAATCCCCAACGTCTCCAAGGTGATCCAAGAAATCCGAATCGACCACTCCCGAAACCCGGCCTCCCACCCACAACCCGACCCGAAACTCTTCGACCCGTTGGTGGAGCCGTCTTCGGTCCCAGCGGAGGAGGACAGCCCGGCTGCCGGGAGAAACAGAATCCACATCGAGATTGGGAAGGATCACAGAATTTCGTACCCGGAGAGCGGCGGCGGCGGTGGTGGGGGTGGTTCTTCTTCCCATGGAAGCGGAGAGGCTCGGTCGGGAGACCAGGCTCTGTCTCTAATTGCCGTGCCGGAGGTCTCGCATTTGGGTTGGGGCCATTGGTATACTCTCAGAGAGCTTGAGGTCTCCACTAATGGTTTCGCCGACGAGAATGTGATAGGAGAAGGTGGGTACGGAATTGTGTACCGTGGTGTTCTGGAAGATAACACTCTTGTTGCTGTCAAGAATTTGCTCAACAACAGGTAATATATTCTTATTTTATTCTGGCATTTGTATGAATTTAACTGCTTTCTGTGAATTTTGAGGATTAATAAGCTCAATTAGTGTTGGCTGTTTTGAGAATGTTTTAGGGGACAAGCTGAGAAGGAGTTCAAGGTTGAAGTTGAAGCGATTGGTCGTGTACGGCACAAGAATTTAGTGAGGTTGCTGGGTTATTGTGCTGAAGGAGCTCATCGGTAATTTTGCTGTTAATTTGTCACTTCATGTTCTTCTTCTTGGAGTAAATAGGACTTTTTTATCTAACATTGTTGCTTCTTTTTTTTTTTAAGTAAAAATTTCTCTTTTTTTAGGATGCTTGTTTATGAGTATGTCGACAATGGGAACTTGGAACAATGGCTTCATGGAGATGTTGGGCCTCGCAGCCCTCTTACATGGGAGATCCGTATGAATGTAATTCTCGGGACAGCAAAAGGGTATTCCTTGAATCAAACGACAAAATCAGTTTCAACTTTATTTTATTTTGAATTTAGTTCTCCTTTTGGTCATCTTTGTTGTTTTGCATGACTCAGTCCGAAAATTGTCCGACATTATAATATAGGTTGACATACTTGCACGAGGGACTAGAGCCAAAGGTTGTTCACCGCGACATTAAGTCGAGCAACATCTTACTTGACAAGCAGTGGAATCCTAAAGTATCTGACTTTGGCCTAGCTAAACTTTTGGGATCTGAGAGGAGTTATGTTACAACTCGTGTGATGGGAACTTTTGGGTGAGTTGAAGTTGAATTTCCCTGCTATCTTACTTCTGGTTTTGACTTTCCTCATCTTATGCTTTGATTTGTTAAATTGGGTTTTGTGATTTGTTTTTGTAGATATGTAGCTCCAGAATACGCTAGCACTGGAATGTTGAATGAAAGAAGCGATGTTTACAGTTTTGGGATTCTCCTTATGGAGATAATTACCGGGAGAAACCCAGTGGACTATAGCCGACCCCCGGGGGAGGTGTGGTTTTATGAACTACTGCTATTTGCTGACATTGTTTTGCTAACAGTTCAATGTAGCTTGTTACTAATTTGTTTCATTTTTCTTTATCTATTATGTTGATTGGTAATTCAAATATTCAGGTCAATCTAGTTGACTGGCTTAAGACAATGGTCACGAATCGAAATGCTGAGGGAGTTGTGGATCCTAGATTGCCAGAAAAGCCTTCTTCTAGGGCGCTGAAGCGTGCTCTTCTAGTGGCTTTACGCTGTGTGGACCCTAATGCTCAGAAGAGGCCGAAAATGGGGCATGTTATACATATGCTTGAAGCTGATGAATTCCCTTTCCGAGATGTGAGTACTCATTGCTTAGCTCCCTTAATTACAATTACCAACCTCATTTCTGCTCTATATCACATTAAGGTTAAAAAATTGGATCGTCCTCGTTTGTCATTAATTTTGTGGACTTGCCACTTACATTAACCAATGATTTTGCATCTATAACTGGAAAATTTAATTTGCGAACCACAATAAACGTTTTATACATGATCAGAAACTGAGATGTTGTTCCACATCTTCAGAGTCTTTTAGGAAGTTAGGGTACTTATGTTGATGTCTTTTCAGGATGTGATTCAGCAGTTACCTAAGGTGACATGGGTGGGTTATAAGCATGTATTTTTTTGTGGGTGGGTTATAAGCCCGTATTGCTACAAATGGTATCGGTTTATGTTGTTCCTCCAAAAACCTTTACCACTGCGTGTTGAGGCAAAATCTGTCAAAATAAATCTGAACAGCAGAACCACATTTTATGAGTGATAAATTCATTACCGAACGTGAAAAGCAGATTAAAAAAATGTGGTAAACAGCGTATGCTATGTTCAAATACCTGTGAATTTTTATTTCTCGTAAAGGGCTTGTCTAAATTCCTGCAAACAATTTCAGGATCGCAGAGCTGGACGGGAACAAGGACGCCTGCAGCAGAATGGTATGATGGTGGAGAAGCATGTGACTGAATCAGGCGATAGTAGTGGGTATGAAAGTAGTGTCCAATCTAAGACAGCATTGTGGAGAAAGCAACAAGCTGGAGAAGAGCATTAGCCTGAGCAAATTTTCATCCAAAAGGTGAATCCATAAGCCTGATTTTGCATGTTGGCTTCTTTTTGAAGATGGCTGATGCAAATGCTTCTTTATTTCTGTATATTTTCTGTATGTTTATACTTGAGTTACGTCTTATGTAGCATTTTGTTCCACTGTCTGTATGTAATTAAGCACATGGATGAAGTATTCTTTCTTGCCGTTTATGGATCAACTAGATTTTGTAGATGAAATATATTATTGTCATTTGATTTCATTTATGTCTATTTCTTTTGCCAAAATGGAGACAACTCTCCCACATGTTCATGAAATTGTTGAAATTAATGCTATTTATACCCATTTTACTCATCCCAAATGCATTATATACACCACTATAAGCCTCATCAATAGTTTGACCAGTCTCATATTTCTATTTAGATTACTGCTGCTCCCAGTTAACACTTCCTGAATAAAGCATTTATTTGCGCACTGTTGACCACTTGACCTCAATTAGTGGGAGGCAACTATCAAATCTAATTAGATAACAAACAAAGCTAATTCAATCCAATCTAATGTGGACTGAAAATCCAACCTACTTTTGATTGGATTTTAAAATTCAACGTCCAATTAGATTGGATTGCTTTCAGTTTTTGGTTGAAAGATCTAATCAACATCAAATAAGAATTGTATGAATTAGATGCCTTATTTCTATTACAATGTGATTATTTTTATCTTAGACACATTAGTTTGATTTATGACTAGGAGTATTGGTCAGAACTAATTGATTAAAAACATTATGGCATGTGAGAATTTTACACTGTAACATATGAGAGCTTTACAATGTAGTAACTAAAAGTTTTAGTTTAAACTGAGAAGGCTAAACACACTATTAGGGTGTTTGGAAGAGTAGTTCAAATTAATAGTTTGAATGCTACTGTGTAAAGCTCTCAAATGCTACAGTTTTTAACCCAAACTGATATTTTAAACTACTCTCCCAAACACTATAAAATATGTTTACGTTCAATAGTTTGGAGTGAATTATATATTTATATTGCAAATTGGCCCTAGTAAAAAAAACTTGTCATAAAATTTAATCCAAGCCTAATATATGCTTAAATTGTGCTGGATTGGTCTTTGTAGTAGATTAAATTAGCCTTGTGTTTGGGAGATGAGTTCAAATTAATAAATTTGAACCATCTATAGTAGTAATCCCTCACACGATACAATGTAAAGTATAAAATACTTTCATGATAGCATTTTATCTTATTTTTTTGAGTTCAAAGCATCTTGCGAAGCACCTCATGGATGTAATTTCTTGAATTGGAAGAGTTGCGGTATATTTGTTGGATTTAAAAAAAAGTCCCGATGCTCAAATATCCTGATCATTTTTCTTTCATGCCGACAAAGAACCAAAACGACAACTAAGATTTTGTCCCCAAGACCGGAGGAAAAGAGTAGGTCAAGTATCTCTTGTTTCATATATTCTACAAGGGCAGCATTTGTTCAGTATTATAATGTCTAAAACAGATTTTTCCCTTTTAATTTTTTATTATTTTTTTTGAGCTTCTAAAACAAAGTATTACGTTCACTAGAGATTAGACACTAGACAGAACTCTTTTCGTGCAAGTTACGTAGAATGCCTAGAAAATCTAGAGTGGAAACAGATTTCGGTCCAACAATTTTATCTGGGGAAATAAAACTTGGGTCCTACAATTTATCAAAAAACATCAATTAAAAAAAAAACCTTGGGTCCTACAATTCACAAGAACGCCTCAAAGGTGGTGGGGGCTTGCTCAAGACACAAGAATTCTTAACAGCAAGGATGATAGAGGCTTCATACATTTGGACCCTTGCAATAATGGCTTCCCTGTTTTGGTCTTAATCAAAAAGTTATTTGGGGACTTCCATATTTCTTTTGTCTCCTCTGTCGGCTTTTTGGGCTCTGCTTAATTTGAGATCACATCGACAATTGTCTTATTAGCAATTGGTTAAAGAAAAAGAGGAGAAAAGGAGGGTTGGTGGCTTTGAATTTTGTGGCCGTCGCATTTCTCAAGTGAGAGCCAAATTTCTCTTGGCTTATTCCCTCCTGCGTCTCTTTCAAGTTAATTTCCTTGGATGCTCTTACATCGTCATGTGTGTTCGTGTTCCGCTTTGATTTCCTTAGTCTTTGTTGAATGTTAAGATTGTGTTTTACAACAAAACGACATGAAAATCACAAAACGAATAAAGTTATGGAAGATAATCTGCATACCTACATGTTTTTTTTAACCAGATTTAATGGTTTTAAAACGCACACTACCGATGGATCCCACTAGAATAGGACCTAAAGTTACAGGAAAAAAAAAGGTTTCATTGGCTATTGGAAAACTGCAATGCTGAAAAAGAAAGGGAGAATCTATAGTAGTGCCTACAAAATATGCACAACCCATAGTGCTCGTTTATAAGCGGTTTAGATATAATTAAGCGACTGCCATTATAGTGGTGCATGTTTAGTATTATGAGCTGTAGTCCATGAGATTGTGCTTTTTTTTTTTTTTACTGCAACCACATTCTCACCTTTTGGTTAAAAGTGATGTGAACTACAAACTCAGTTATAAACAGTGTAAAACTCTCACATGCTACAGTAAAGAAAAAAAAAAGTTGTTACAGTATAAAGCTCTTATATGCTACACTAAAAACGGTTTCCACTAATGGATCTCACCGCTAGCCAAACACCCTAAAAGTTGAAGCTACTTCAGATGTTCATCACTCCTTCAAGAATTGAGGCCTAATTTGTCTATCAGCAACAAGAGAGGCTTCTGGACAAGGTCCACCTTGTAAAAATTAAGAGCAAATTATCAAACCATGTTTATGTGTTAAAGTTAAAATTAAGTTTTATGAGGCCTTTATTTTTCCTCCCCTGTTTACCGATCAACACATAGCCACAAACTTCAAAAGAAAGGAAAATAAAATAATTAGTCATTTCTGAACCGAAACTTAGAAATTTCATTCATTTGTTATTTTCTAGATTTGTTTAGTATCAAATATGACAACCCACAAAGTGGAAGATCACAATCAATCATTATCTTCATTTTCCTTCAGAATCCTTGAAGACAAGGAGAACTAGAGCTGGTAAACAAACAAGCTTCTCTACTACAAAACCGAAGCTCTTCAGTTTCTCTCTCTGACTAACCCATATATTTCTATCTATTAAATTTGGTGCTTTTAGTACAAAATGCCATCAAAATGACTACTTATTACTAAATCCAATCCTGGTCTTCTTTCTTTGCTCAGATCAAACTCAAGGGGTTCTGCTGAGATTTAGATGATGTTTTTAGCTATGAATACCAATCTGGGCAGGCTTGCACGCAAGGAAGAGCATTCATCAACGATTGATTATCCCTCTCAAAGATGATTAACGTCCAACGACGAAAGACAACTGCAAAAGAATTTGCATGTTCAGTCAGTGGGATTTTATGAGTTTGATGAAACTATGTTATTAATAAAAAGAAAAATTAGAATGTGTAGATTTGTTAAGTAAAAAAACGTGTTGCGCGCAGGCAATGCTATTTGAGATATAATACACCTTAGTTGATGACCATTCACTGCATCACACCGCTCTTTAAAGCCAATCGATTGAACGCTATCGGTAGCGTGCCACAGCTGGGTACTACCGTGGATGTTCCCCACATAGTTTATTGTTTATGGAAAACGACTTGTCGGTTGTATTTCCCTATCAAACATCTTAATAAACAATGTTATTCCTTTGCTTAATAACATTAAACGACATAGATTTATCTTACCTAACAAAACGGCAGGTAGTTCATTGTAGCAGATTAAAAACGACAAGCAGAAAAACAAAACGTCCTTTATCCTTCAAAACTCAAGGCAAACAATGGAGATGTTTATTTTTCAAGGGGAAAAAAAGCTCCTCTATAATTTTTTCACATACTGGATCCATGTTCTTTCGCCCTCAAGAAAGATGAAATATAGAATAAAAAGATATGTCGTTTGTAGCTTAAGACCAGAAATGTCATTTACCGAAAAGCTTTTCTTTTTTCTATTTCTTTTTCCTTTCCCTTTTGCAAAACAAGCATCTCCATTTCAAGGTGTAATATGAGTAAAAACGGCATGTCGTTTATTGTTATAATAACGACGTGAACAACGTCATCCTTGCGTTCTAGCTAACATTATACGACTTGGTTTTTCCGATAAAAGACGACATGCTGTTTATTGTGGCAGTTGAAAACCAAAAGCAGGGAAAACAAATGGACATGCTTGTTTTTCCAAAGGATTTGTAATAACTTCATATGACTAGATCCTATGCTCTTTCATCCTCAAGAAAAAAATATGTCGTCAATCATTGAATATAACTATGTGTCGTTTGTACTTTGGGAGCAAAACATCTGGGGAAAAAGAAATTCGATTATTAATACATTTTCTTTTAAAGCCGAGAGATGTAGTGTATTACTGAAGATAAATAAACGTGTGTTTATCAAACAACATTTATACAAGTACACGTGGTTTTTATTCAGTCAATTTGAATCAAATAACATCAGCTATGCTCAGGCAAAACGACAATACATTTGAATCAAACGGTATCAGTTATGCTACATATTCATTTGGCTCAGTAAGTACTAACATTTTAGCTTTCCAGAGATAAAAGAGTAGTCCCCAACCTTTTACGAAAATGAATATTTGGTCAGGTAAAATCCATGAAAGGTTGTGTTTTTTGACCAGACAAAAAATGACATGCAAGAAAAATGTTTGTTTTCGGGGGCTTAGGTAAACGTTATAATTTGTTAAAATCTAATAAAATTCTATCATGTTCGAATTCTATTAGAAAATTAGATCACAAGTTTCCCAAAAAAAAAAAGTTAATTGGCACTAGCGTTAACGTATAAAGTATGAGCGTTGTGATAATTGAGTCGTTAACTTTCAATTTTACTCTTTAGACCTCTTTTTTTTTTTTTTTGTACAGTTTTAAACTTTTTTGGCATATTAAAAGTTTGTAGACCAAAGTTAAAAAAAAAAAAGTAGACCAAAGTATCATTATGTTCATAATTTAGGGACCGACATTTGTTAATAATGTGAGAGAGAACAAGATCATGACAACTTTATACTTATGAGTGCTTGAAGAACATTTCAGCAAGACAAAAACAAAAGATGTTCGTCAAATAAAATTCCACGTTAAGTGCTTCTAATTATGAGTTTATTATAACGGTTCAATTATATAAAAACGATCAAGTCCCTCCGAATCGATTGAAATGTATAATGCATTGACTGTGTACATGAAAGAATTAATAAATGTAAATGGGATTCCCCTCTGCAAAAGACAACGTGTTTGCGAAGCCATATATAATTAAATTCATAGCAAGATCAGATATTCAGATTAAAAACAATGAGAAATCAGAGGATTTTCTTTTTCTTTTTCGTTTTCTTTTTTTTTTTCTTTCTTTTTTTTTCTTTTTTTCTTTTTTTCTTTTTGGTCCTCTTTTTACTTGAGTGTGACTTTCTACTGATCGGTGACCTTCGAGAACTTGAATAGGTAGGAATTAACTGGTCCAAATCCCATTCATTTAACCAAGAGGCACATAATTTCAGAGATTTGACGTATTTGTTAAAAATACTTCCACTTTTTTTGTCGAATGCAAAATATTTCCACTTTTAATATTTATATGAAAAGCCAATCACATTACTTTGACATTATTACTTTTAAATTTTGATGTGAAGAGGAGTATAAATGCTCAATTTATTAAAGAAATTCGCCCAAATAAAATTAATTATTAATTAAATTAGTCTAAAGGTGTGTTATGATCAATTCGACCTTTGCTTATTCCTTTTTATGCCTTTTTAATAATATTATGCTATATGAATTAAGATATTATATTATTAAAATATTATATCAGATTAATTAAAATTTTATGTCAGTTAAAATAGTTTAATTGATGTCGAAGAACACTAAAGAGCACACAAAAAGGGACATCTGAGCGGAACCCAGCTATCATATATAAGACAACCATAGATGAACCTCATTTTTCTCCATTAAAAACCTTATAAGCATAAACCTCATTCCAATATGTAATTGTGTCTTTAGACCAAATAGTACTTTTGCTTATTGATGAAGAGATGGGATCCTCTTATAGCAACATTAATCTCTCTAGCTTCATGATCTTCGCCTGCCTAATGTGGTGTACTTTCTTAATTTGTTTCAATACAAATCACATATTAGCTTTAGCCGAATGATAGGTACACATACATTGTTCACATGAACAAGTCCCAAATGCCCTAAATCTTCATCGTCGACTACAACAAGGCCGTACATCACTTCACATCAGACGGATCACTAGCGCTTCTCTACACTTACAACAACGCTCTTCATGGCTTCGCTGCCTCTTTATCTCCACCGGAAAAGGAGGCCCTCGAGAAGGTAAGAGGCTTTGTATCACTATATTCAGGCAAACTCGTCACACTTGACACAACTCACACTCCTAATTGATAAGGTAGTTTTAGGCTAATTAATTAGACGATTCTCACTTAATATTTTTGTTAGTTTTGACTGATTTATAAGAATTTAATAGTGTTTTATGTTCTTTTATAGGTTTAGAAGAAAAACGATGCATAATGACAAAGCGTAGGGCAAAGCAGACCGAAAATTGAGCAAAAGTAGACTCAGGATGAATTGGAGCCTAGACGCCAATTATTTGGCGCCTAGGCGCTGCTACAGATGAAGTTTCACACAAAAAACCCGAGAGCATAGCACCTAGGTGTCACAATTTGGGCACCTAGGCGCCATTTAAGAGGCCAGTATAGCGCCTAGGCGCTACTTCGAAGCCTAGGCGTCGTATTCATGGCGCCTAGGCGCTAGTTCAAAAAAGCATCCATGGGCAAGTATAGCGCTAGGCGCTACAAACATGGCGCCTAGGCACCGTAATGAAGCCTAGGCGCCAGAAAATCGAGCCTAGGTGCCATTGAGATCCCAATTTAAATTCTAGTATAATTTCGTTCCAAAATTGCCCTTTTAAACCCTAGCCTATAAATAGAACATTATGAAGGGTTGGAGGACGAATTCTAAGAGGAAAAACTACAGACAAGAGGGGAGAACTCGCTGCTTTGGAGAAGAAGAACGGTACAACCCGGAGACGGAAATCATCTTCGCATCCAAACACAGTTCTTTTCCTTCACTAATCATGTTTAAGACATTATTTAGGATTGTTTTTAGTTTTATTAGGAACTAATTTTCTTTATTCTAGGGCTACGATGTAGCCGGATTCTGAATGTTCACTTTGTTTAATTTAATTCAATTCCATGTTTATTCATTATCTATGCTAAGTATTTAATCTAATCTTAATGCTTGTAAGAGTTTGCGCACCTTTTGCATGATATGTGATTTAATTTGAGGCTGAGAAGCGATAATTAAATTAAACCATGATTGAATGCCATGAGATCATCATAGGATAGAGATATCTATGAGACTTGTGTAACACTATGAATTTTTTGTTCTTAATTAATCTCAGTAAGTTTAAAGTTTCTACAGAGATGTAGTAAATTTGCTAACTAAGATAAATTATTAATGCTTGAGAAAGATTAATGACTACCTAAGAGAAATTCGTTATCGGCATAGGAGTAAACATCAGTTGATTAAGTTAGATAATTTGAGTAGGATTAATTTAAGTGAAATCGGATGCCCTAGTCTTTTATTGTTTAGATTTTCATTTATCTTTTTTTTTGTTTTGTTATTTTTCTATTTTATATTTGATTGTTCAAATAATTTTAGAGTTAACTAATTTCGGTACTTAGCTAGATTAACACAATCTTCGTTGGAACGATACTCTACTCACTCTTTATTACTTGTCTCGATTCTATGCACTTGTAGATTTTTCGCAACAAGTTTTTGGTGCTGTTGCCGGGGATTGTTGTTTAATTTAGTTAATATCGATACCAATTAGCTCTACAATTACTTTGAATTTTTTTATTTGTTTTATTTCATTTTTATTTGTTCTAATTTTTTTCTTTTAAGTCATTTGTTTCCCAAGGAACTTCATGATGTTGCATCGGAATATCCTTACAAGTTTTGTCCAACAACATATGGAACCATTTTATGTGGCTTGGGAGCGATTTAAAGATATGCTTGAGCGGTATCCATATCACAACTTGCCAAAGTGGGCACTTCTCCAAATTTTTATTGAAGGATTGCATTTTGAAGCTAGAGATTGGGTGGAAAAAGGCGTAGTTTCTGACGGTCATTCTTTCTTTTCAAGAACTGTTGATGAAGCTTACTACTTATTGGAGGATATGGCAGCCTTTAATCATCATTGGCATTTGAATTCTTCAATGCATAATTCTTGCTGGGAGAGGCACCAAAATCTTTCATGGAATATCCATTCCAACATGATGGAACGATCATGTAGCCAATATCAAGAAGAGAAGATAGCTTTGGAAGTTACTTTAGACCGTCTAAAGGCCACTCTTGAGGGAAGTCATGAAATCTCTAACTCTAGGCGATATCTTGATGAACAAATCCGTTTAAAGAGCACAATTTTAGATAGTCATCTAGAGGAGGAAATTACTACGTCAAATCCTTGTGGTGACCATAAAACGATAAAGGATGTGGTTTTATTTGATGATGATTGTGCGAAACCTCAGGAATTTAGCCTCTAGAGGAAATAAAACCTCAAGATGAAGAACAAGAACCCTTTGAAGTTGACTTAGCTCAACCATTTGCTGAGTTGGGATCTTGCTCAATCAACAACGATGTACACTTGCTAAATCAAGAGGAGTCTATCCAAAACTTTGACTTTTATGAAGACCAAATCACAAGCATGCTAATGGATAGCCAAAAGGAAAGGGAAGAGCAAATAGAAGGGTCATTAGAGGAATTCCTATATGAGGAGAAGCCGCGAGGGTCATTGGAGGATATAGAAGCGCATAAGACTGTTGATTTGAGCTCATCAATGGTTCCAACATATAGATCACCAACTAATTCGTGTTGGCCATGGACATCACAACCATCACATCTCACCATGTTCAAGCTCGAGCCAATAACGAAGTTCCCATCAAAAGCACATCATTTAAAGACGTTTGTTGTTGGTGCAATATGCGAATCACTTCTAAATCTTCCCAAGCTTGAGGGCATCTATAACCAAGACCCATATGTGGTGCCGTTTGACACTAACTATGGACGAAAGCTGCTCTTTGACAAGCGCTTCTTTGAGAGTTAGGCTGATGACTATAAAACAAACGCTTCTTGGGAGGCAACCCAAGCTCTCTATCCTTTTCAATTTTAGTTTTCATAATATTATTTAGTTTATTAGTTGTTTCTCTTAGTTTTAGTCTTTTTTGCTACTTAATCATGATGTAAGTCTTGTTTGTGGTGATTTCAGGTTTTCGGGGAACATCAAGGTGCTCAGCTTGCTAAAAAAAAATCAAAAACTAAAACTATATCGGCAACCTAGCACAGATGATGAACCACATGGCCATGCATCTGAACATGAACTTGGATAAGTTTCCTACAGTCTTTGCTTTCAATGAAGATAATGAAGAGAATGAGGATGAGGAGGAATAGGCTGCCGCAACCTTCAGTTTAGGGAGTGTTCTTTCCTTTCTTATTTTTGTTTTCTTTTTACATTGAGGACAATATATTGTACAAGTTTGGGGGAGATGTCTTGCTTTATGTTTTTTTTTTTTTTTGTGTCAATTAGTCATTATGGTTTAATTAGGTTTTAGTTTAGGTTTTTTTTTTCTTTGCATTTGATAGTAATTAGGATAGTAAAGTTGTGTCGTTTGAGCACTGTTTAACTTGAATCATAGGAGGCCAATGATAAGACGATGGTTGAAATTGAATATGGCTTTTAGGGGTAATAATTATTGTTGGTCTATCCTTGTTTTTCTTGTGGTTTTTTTGCCATGCTGTGATTCTTTGAGCACTTTGAGCACTCACGACTTGATCACCTAAATATTCTACACTTAGAGGACTTTTATATTGACTAAGTGATATTTTTGATCTCAAATGAACGCTAGAACCTATTTGATAACCACTTGAGGCGAAATCCTAGGCTACACAACATTAAGGATATGATTTAGGCCATTTTTGGACCATTTGAGTCTTTCAAGCCTACCATTGACATCATTTAATAACTAGTTACCTCGTTGAGCCTTATAAACCATTTTCTTTGTTACCCACATAATCAACCTAGCCTTTGAATAATTTTATCCTACTTAGTCCCTCACTCATAAGCATGATTAGTTTTTCTAGGAAATTATTTGAAGGTAGTAGGCATTATGGGAGGATGGGTGGAGTTTTGAAGAACTTATCGAGGAAATATGTTTTCCTATCATTCAATCATGGGTGGAGTTTTGAGTATTGTTATCAAGGGATTATGTATTCATGTTTATTCATTGTCAAAAAAAAAAAACACAAAAAAAGAAAAAAAAATTAAAAAAAAAAAGAGAAAAAGAAACATCAAATAAATGTGAATGACAAAGGGAGTGCAACATAAGTTTGGGGGTGTACTTAAAAAGAAGAAATGATGTTCTTATGAGGTCCTAAGACAAATTGTGTGTTTGTGGGTGAATTTTAAGCCACATTATATCCTTTATATCACCTTTTTACCTTAGCCACACATTACAAGCCGAATAAAGTCCTAATGATCTTTGATGATGCGATAGTCTACATTAATGCAGAGTGGGTTTGAAAAATAGGCCTATGGAGTTCATACATTTCACTAATCTAGAGATCTTTCAAAATAAGCTTGTTAACATAAACTAATCCGAGTGTAGGTACATAAGTGCTACAGGCATCACACACACACACTCAAGGAATTATGAGTATGTAAACCTAAGATTTAAATTTTTTTTTTTTACATGACCACAATGGTTAGAGTTTCCCTTGAGTCATAAACTTTATGGAATCTTTGAGGCCAAGTATGATGCAAAATTAAATTGATGCTCAAACTATGTCGTGCGTTAGTGTCAGTCCCGTCCTTTTGTCTTGTTCTTTGTTCTTTTTTTTTCGTGTCTTTTGCTCGAGGACTAGCAAATTCCTAAGTTTGGGGGTATTTGATAAGTTAGTTTTAGGCTTATTAATTAGATGATTCTCACTTAATATTTTTGTTAGTTTTGAGCGATTTATAAGAATTTAATAGTGTTTTATGTTCTTTTATAGGTTTTGAAGGAAAACGATGCATAATGACAAAGCGTAGGGCAAAGCAGATCAAAAATTGAGTAAAAGTAGACTCGGGATGAAATGGAGCCTAGACGCCAATTATTGGGCGCCTAGACACTGCTACAGATGAAGTTTCACACAAAAAACTAAAGAGCATAGAGCCTAGACGCCATAATTTGGGCGCCTAGGCGCTACTTCGAAGCCTAGGCGTCGTATTCATGGCGCCTAGGCGCTAGTTCAAAAAAGCATCCATGGGCAAGTATATCGCCTAGGCGCTAGGCGCCAGAAAATCGAGCCTAGGCGCCATTGCGATCCCAATTCAAATTCTAGTGTAATTTTGTTCTAAAATTGCCCTTTTAAACCCTAACCTATAAATAGAACATTATGAAGGGTTGGAGGACGAATTCTAAGAGGGAAAACTACAGAAAATAGGGGAGAACTCACTGCTTTGGAGAAGAAGAACGGTACAACGTGGAGACGAAAATCATCTTCGCATCCAAACACAGTTCTTTTCCTTCACTCATCATGTTTAAGACATTATTTAGGATTGTTTTTAGTTTCATTAGGAACTAATTTTCTTTATTCTAGGGCTACGATGTAGCCGGATTATGAATGTTCACTTTGTTTAATTTAATTCAATTTCATGTTTATTCATTATCTATGCTAAGTATTTAATCTAATCTTAATGCTTGTAAGAGTTTGCGCACCTTTTGCATGATATGTGATTTAATTTGAGGCTGAGAAGCGATAATTAAATTAAACCATGATTGAATGCCATGAGATCATCATAGGATAGAGATATCTATGAGACTTGTGTAACACTATGAATTTCTTGTTCTTAATGAATCTCGGTAAGTTTAGAGTTTCCACAGAGATGTAGGAAATTTGCTAACTAAGATAAATTATTAATGCTTGGGAAAGATTAATGACTACCTAAGAGAACTTCGTTATCAGTATAGGAGTAAACATCAGTTGATTAAGTTAGATAATTTGAGTAGGATTAATTTAGGTGAAATCGGATGCCTTAGTCTTTTATTGTTTAGATTTTCATTTATCTTTTTTTTGTTTTGTTATTTTTCTATTTTATATTTGATTGTTCAAATAATTTTAGAGTTAACTAATTTCAGTACTTAGCTAGATTAACATAATCTTCGTGGCAACGATACTCTACTCATTCTTTATTACTTGTCTACGATTCTGTGCACTTGTAGATTTTTCGCAACACTAATCTCCTCTCTCTCTCTCCCCCTCCATGCCAGCATCGGGCTATAAAGAGGGTGTTGTCGTCGGTGTCATCGACAGTTGTGTTTGGCCAGAGAGCCAAAGCTTCAACGACAACAACATGAAGAGTTGATCCTGTTAGTAAATACAACATAGAATATGGATAAAGGAATTGCAAACAATATATTGCATGAATATAACAAACAAGTTACAAATTTTTCAAAAATGAAAATAACAAAGTAGGTATAACAAAACCTTCAACTTCAACTTCAATGGAAGCAATGCAACGTGAAAATTAGACGAAAAATAGTCGAGGCACGTGTAGGTCACGCTTTCCTTAAAACAGATTCGTCCCCTTCGGTTGTGCACGAGGATTCTACGGACGTCTGTCTCCCATGATACAATGACTAGCAATGAAATCTTAAGCACTATTGGATACCGTTTCCGGCGAACTTGAAACTATTTTTCTTCTATCACCAAAAACGACTACAACAAAAACTAGATGGAACTTGAAAAATAAAGGAAAAACTCTATGACTTAGTGAGTGCAAATTCTATGCAATTGTGTGTTCTCAAACATGTGGAGGAGAGTTCATTATATAGGCTTAAGAGAATAGAAGTTCCAATCCACATTATAATGAGGCATTATTCAGAATTTATGTGCATAATGACATTGGTTGCAACCTTCTATTTTCCATGATAATGGTGCTCATAATCTCCCATTATACCATTGGTTGTAACCCTCCATTTTCATGATTATAAAGCTCATAATTATGATAATGATGCTCATAATCTCCCATTAAACCATTAGTTGCAACCCTACATTTTTCATGATTATGAAGCTCATAATCACCTATTAATCCATGCCTTTGGGTGTTACAATATGAGGTTTATGACCTCCATTAATCTCCACCAATGAGCATTAATTTCCCATTCATCCAATTGCCATTTTTCTAACAATCCCCCACATGAATGAAATTGACAAACTACAGAGGAAAAACAAAGACACTACACGATGATAGAGTTCTACGGTTAATATCTGCATAGGATAGGTAGGCGTTAACCCTTGAACCTTCCCTTGTGAAAGTATGTTTACTTTACTGGCTGACTAATAGACGCGATGTCCTTGAACTGTTCTGCCATTTGTGTAAACGATAACATACCTCACACAGATGTTTTCCTGACACAGTTTCAGTTCTCATGGTTATGTTCATTTTGGCCATGAACATCTCCCTGGTTCTGCAAGAGTTTCTAAAGAATTGAGCCCTAGCAATTCTCCTTTGAAGCGGCCCCACTTCTCTCTCACATAGGTGATTTCTTACTTAAGAGTAACCCGTATTACTCCGCTCGAATTCTCAACGTATTCGACGCGTAAGAATCATTAAAAGCAAACTGCTTAACCTTTCCCTATGGGTATCACTGTTTTTATTATAGGAATGGGTTGGGGTAACCCCCACAGTGATCTTACTCAGTCTATTCAGTTTAGTTATCCCATTGAACCTAGATCTTGGGATCTCCAGTCAACAAGGTTGGGTTTCCACTGTTTCGACCTATTCTTTTATGGGCTTAAGTCCCATTCCTCTTGATGTTTTCTCAACTTGATCTCTATTCAGTCCTTTGGTTAACGGATCCGTAATATTTTCTTTAGACCTTACATAGTCTATTGTCATGACTTGAGTTGAGATTAGTTGTCTAACGGTATTATGTCGACGACGTATATGTCTCGACTTACCATTGTACATTACATTCTGTGCCCTGCCAATAGCAGACTGATTATCACAATGTGTGCATATTGCAAGCATAGGTTTAGGCCATTCAGGGATATCCTCCAAGAAATTCCTTAGCCATTCAGCTTCTTCACCGCTTTTATCCAAGGTTACAAATTTAGATTCTATAGTAGATCTGGTTATTACCGTCTGCTTTGAGGACTTCTATGAAACTACTACGCCTCCCAAAGTGAATACATATCCACTTGTATGTAATTAGACAGAATCAACAACATACAACCAAATATCAAATATGCATATATATCATTCAAAGAGAGCTAAAAGAACAAACAAATTTCCACTGATTATAAATTGCAATAAGTACATAGGATGACTACAAGCGAATTGGTTAAAAATATATTATAACAGTTCCTTTTGATATCAGTAAATCAAAAATACCAATAAACAAAACCGTAACAACCATTTATAAGGAAAACAAATTTATACATAAACTATCAATGAGGTAAAGAATAGAAAACAATGACCAAAACTCTAATGTCCAGAAATATCAGCAATCATGAGGAAGTAAATGATTCCAAAAACAATCATTATGCCAAAGCAACTTGAATGCGACAATACTAAATGTTTCTAACAAACCATATGTTTATAACAACAACCAAAGCCAATAACAAAAGCAAACCAAATCTGTCAAAGTTGAAAATTGCTCGTAAACAAATACTAAGATTAGCATAATAACTAAGCTAAATAGAATAAACAATCTTAAAATAGACCGATCCTTGAAGATGGACAGGTTACTAGAACGACTTATTGTAATTTACTGTTGTGGGCATAACCAATGAAGATGCAATCAACTGTTTTTGGACCTATTCTCATCTTCTTTGGTATAGGTACCATTACCTTTGCAAGACACCCCCACACTCTCAAGTATTTGTAAGAAGGCTTTCTAGCTTTCCACAATTCATAAGGGGTCTTGTCTTCTTTCTTCCGGGGTACCTTATTTAAGAGGTAATTAGCCGATAAAATGGCTTCTCCCTACATGTTTTGTGGCAATCCAGAACTTATCAGCATCGCATTCATCATATCCTTTAAGGTACGATTTTTGCGTTCAGCCACACCATTTGACTGAGGTGAATAGGGTGGCGTAACCTCGTGGATAATACCATGTTGTGCACAAAATTTACTAAATGGTTCTACATATTCACCACCACGGTCACTTCTTACCATCTTAATTTTCTTATTAAGTTGGTTTTCAACTTCTTGCTTATAGAGAGCAAACTTCTCTATAACTTCATCTTTGCTTTTAAGCAAATATACATAGCAATATTTTGTGCTATCATCTATGAATGTAACAAAATATTTATTCCCACCTCTAGTTTGAATAAATTTTAATGTGGATTGTAACTTCTATTCTCTTAAGCCTATATAATGAACTCTCCTCCACATGTTTGAGAACATACAATTGCATAGAATTTGCACTCGCTAAGTCATAGAGTTTTTCCTTTGTTTTTCAAGTTCCATCTAGTTTTTGTTGTAGTCATTTTTGATGATAGAAGAAAAACAGTTTCAAGTTCGCCGAAAACGGTATCCAATAGTGCTTAAGATTCCGTTGGTAGTCGTTGTATCCTGGGAGACAGACGTCCGTAGAATCCTCGTGCACAACCGAAGGGGACGAATCTGTTTTAAGGAAAGCGTGACCTACACGTGCCTCGACCATTTTTTGTCTAATTTTCAAGCTGCGTTGCTTCCATTGAAGTTGAAGTTGAAGGTTTTGTTATACCTACTTTGTTATTTTCATTTTTGAAAAATTTGTAACTTGTTTGTTATATTCATGCAATATATTGTTTGCAATTCCTTTATCCATATTCTATGTTGTATTTACTAACAATCTTAAAATTTTTCAGGTTTTTCATTGTGGTTCACAGGAACCGTAACCGACAAAGGTTGTGTCGAGGTTGAAGCATGGACCCTAGGAGATGGCATCGGTGTCTTAGAAGTGCTCCCAGTTGGAACATTCTCAGTTGTAACAACATTCATGTTATCACCCATTTCTTCAATTGAAGCAACGTAAAGTGGAAATTAGATAGAAAATGGGTGATAACATGAATGTTGTTCCAACTGAGAATGTTCCAACTGGGAGCACTTCTGAGACACCGATGCCATCTCCTAGGGTCCATGCTTCAACCTCGACACAACCTTTGTCGGTTACGGTTCCTGTGAACCACAATGAAAAACCTGAAAAATTTTAAGATTGTTAGTAAATACAACATAGAATATGGATAAAGGAATTGCAAACAATATATTGCATGAATATAACAAACAAGTTACAAATTTTTCAAAAATGAAAATAACAAAGTAGGTATAACAAAACCTTCAACTTCAACTTCAATGGAAGCAACGCAGCTTGAAAATTAGACAAAAAATGGTCGAGGCACGTGTAGGTCACGCTTTCCTTAAAACAGATTCGTCCCCTTCGTTTGTGCACGAGGATTCTACGGACGTCTATCTCCCAGGATACAACGACTACCAACGAAATCTTAAGCACTATTGGATACCGTTTTCGGCAAACTTGAAACTGTTTTTCTTCTATCATCAAAAATGACTACAACAAAAACTAGATGGAACTTGAAAAACAAAGGAAAAACTCTATGACTTAGTGAGTGCAAATTCTATGCAATTGTGTGTTCTCAAACATGTGGAGGAGAGTTCATTATATAGGCTTAAGAGAATAGAAGTTACAATCCACATTATAATGAGGCATTATTCAGAATTTATGTGCATAATGACATTGGTTGCAACCTTCCATTTTCCATGATAATGGTGCTCATAATCTCCCATTAAACCATTGGTTGTAACCCTCTATTTTTATGATTATGAAGCTCATAATTATGATAATGATGCTCATAATCTCCCATTAAACCATTGGTTGTAACCCTCTATTTTTCATGATTATGAAGCTCATAATCACCTATTAATTCATGCCTTTGGGTGTTACAATATGAGGTTTATGACCTCCATTAATCTCCACCAATGAGCATCAATTTCTCATTTATCCAATTGCCATTTTTCTAACAGATCCAACTCATGTGGTGATGATAAAGATTCCTATTTTTTTAAGATTACCGGAGCCAAGTACTTCAACAAGGGTACAATAGCCACACACCCGAGGGTAAGCGACATGTACATGAAATCCGCTAGGGACATTATCGGCCGCGGAACTCAAACTTCTTCCATAATTGCCGGAAACTTTGTGGAAGGAGCGTCGTTTTTCTGTTATGCCAATGGAAGTGCAAGAGGCATTGCGCCGTACGCCAAACTGGCCATTTACAAGGCCGGTTGGGACTTGAGAGGCTATTCCTCCGACGTTCTAGAGGCGATTGCCGACGGTGTCCATGTGATTTCCATTTCTATGGGCATTGATGGGGTTCCCCTATACGAGGACCTTATAGCTATAGCTTCATTTGCTGCCTTAGAGAGAGGCATTTTGTTTCTTGTTCAGCAGGCACTGTAGGCCTGTCTCTTGGCTCTCTCCAGAATGGCATCCCTTACCACATCGGCCGGCACGATTAATTGTCAGTTTTTGGGGAATTTATCTCTTGGCAATGGAAGATCTTTCACGGCGTTGTCCATGTTTCCAGTTGATGCTGATCAATTGCAGAATTTTCAACTTGTCTATGACAAAAACATATCTGCTTGTGACAAGTTGATCGCTTTAAACGAGGCTAAACCTAGCACAGTCATTTGTGACTATAATAGTACAGGAGTTATTTATGCCCAAATGAATATTGTTTTTCAGTCTAATTTGAAGGGTACATTAGTGTTTGATCATCCCCTTTCTCACGTTGAAGCTCCTGGACTTGTGATTAGCTCAAGGGATGCATTAGAAGTTATCGATTACGCAATAAGTGATGACAAGCCCATTGCAAGTATGAAATTCAAGCAAACAATTTTAAGCTCCATAGCAGCACCAATTGTCTTATCAACTTCCTCAAGAGGTCCTTCTACAAGCTATCCCGATGTACTGAAGCCGGATGTGATGGCACCCCGATCTCATGTTTTAAGTGCTTGGATTCCTTCTCTAAAACTAGACACTACTGGGCCTAGATCGGTTTTCTACAATAATTCCAATTTCTTGTCGGGGAAATCCGTGGCCTGTGCTCATGCTTCAGGGCGTGGCTGCGCTTCTGAAAGGCGCGCATCCAGAATGGAGTCCTGCTGCCATTACGTCCGCCATGATCACCACTGCGAATCCATAGGATAATACTTTGAATCTGATTCGAGACTATGGAAATGATTTGCAATTGGCTTTTCCTTTAGCCATGGGGGCGGGTCAGATTGATCCTAATCGAGCACTTGGTTTAAAGCTTAACCAATGTTGGTGAAAGTGTTGTAACAAATACTTTATAAGGCCATTTTGTGATGTTGTAGTTTCGCCAAATGTTTTCGTCTTCATGAAGAAGTATGAGAAAAAAATCCTACAATTTGACTATCAAATACAAAGGGAACGTGGAACAGGAAGTGTCATCTGATTCATGACTTGTTTGGGCTGAAGAAAAATATGGCAAGCACACGGTCACGAGCCCAATTGTAGTTTGCCTTCTTTGGTTTTGCTTACTTAAGTGCTCGAGTTCTTATCTAAGTCCATCTTAAAATTCAATTAATTAAGAAAAAAAAAAGAGAGAAAATCTTACGGCTAGTATTTCAATTTATTCAGTCTCTTTGTGAGAAATATTTGAGGTGGTTTGGCTTTCGTTGCAAGAAAATAATCAAAAAAACTAGAAACTATATGTACTATGAATTTGTATTGTCATTTTCTTTTCTTTTGCTTTTTGTTTAAGCTTTAAGGCATAAAGATCTTCACTGGCTTCATTACTGGTCCATTGGCAGGCGTGATCTCCCTCAACATTGGGCCTCACCAGATTCATCTTCTTATGATTCCAACTTATGTAGTGGAGAATTTAGTGGATCGTGGTCGCTGCGAAACTTTTTCTTTTTAGACTTTACTAGGAAACTTTTTAACTCAATGAAGATTTATAATATATATATATATATATATATATATATATATATATATGTTTAACATAGCAAAGTAGAATAAAAAAATAAAAAAAACCTACTGGCAGTTTGACCACTCTAAGACATTCAGGAAGAGACACAACAATAAATTATTTATCAATGTGTAAAACGAGTCATTTAACCCCGAAGCAATTAAAAAACAAAAAAAGAAAACCATCTTATTGTATTATGGTACTTATTGTGGTTAAGAATTAGGCATCCTAATTTTAAAATTAGTGAGAAATATAAAAATAGCAGAAAAAAAAAGGAGGTCACAACCGGTTTAGTATCTTATTCACTAGCAAGTAGGATTTTTTTGAAAGCAAAAAAAAGAAAAGGGCATACGGGATTTCTGAGTACCATATTATTCTGGTAATTAAACAATAATTACGAAAGAATGATAGAAATTGATGATAACAATTAACAATCCTATATATCAAGTTTTTATGCAAATATTTTATACTACTTATAGAAAAAAACTAAATTGCTTTATAAAATAGGGTTAATTTTATAAATTCTCCCCAAATCTTAATCCTGCTAATAAGAATAACCAATAAAATTACCACCGAATTTTCTCCATTCAAATCCTCTAAAGTTGAAAAAAAAAAACAAACAAAACAGAACAAAAACCAAAAAAAAAAGAAAAACAAAAAAAAAAAACCGAAAATGAAACAAAGGCTTGCCTTGTAGGTGCAACAACCATATAATCAAAATCCATATCTCATACTTCTTCTAGATTTAGTGCCCCCAATGGAAGCTCTTTTCTTGGTAGACATCCAACAAACTAAAGATAAGAAAAGAGAGAAAACAGTTTTAAAGCTTAAACCTTGAAAGTTGGGGGATAAACTTAATTAGAGCGACAGCAAATTTCGGAGAGAAATATAAAATTAACGCTAGGAAGTATCTATGCGTGAACATGACATCAGTTGTTTCGTCACAATTTCCTTCAGAGAGAGATTCCATACTGGCATGGGTAAGAGTTTTGTATAAGAAACGATATTGGAATCTTTCCCACTGTCTCCCAAGTAAATGCGTTCGTGGGGCCGACGACGAATTATGAGATCAAACGGCCCAGACGTGTGGAATTGCATAAACCATTCTGCTCTTCTACCAAAGGTTGGATTATGTTTAGATCTAGCTACCAAAGATTGATTTCTTTTCTTGTGTAAAATTTTATCTTTTTGGAGCTAATTTTTTACTTCTGAAGTTATATATTTGAAAACGATTGAAATCGACCCATGACCAAACAATTTGTTCCAATTATTGACCTGGACGTCAAGATTAGCATCATGATTCATGCGTAATTCCTTTCCTACATGATTCCTTTTATAGAATTTATCTGTTTGATTCTCTGCAACCACATTTTATAATTATGAGATCATTTTTTCATTAAAAGATGTTTAAAAGATTATCACATTCATTAATAATAAGATGTTGAATATATAAATAAAATAATGACAAAGGACTATTCCCTAGCATTTAAGCATAGATAATAGTGTTTTTTTTTTTTTACATGCTAGTATATTTTCACACTTTTTATAGGACTATATGATATAAACAAGACATTTAAAAAATATAGTTAGAAATGAAACTTTTGAACTAAAAATTATAACATATGAGAGTTTTATATTATAACTTATTTTTTTTAATGATTATAATATGTAAAAGTTTTAATAATAATGATAAAAAAATTTAATTAGAACTGATTTTATAATATCTTGAAGGAGGACTCAACTGTCCTTTTAGGCCACCTTAGCCACAGAGAAAAAAAAGAAGAAAAAGTACCATTACGTGTTTCGCATCTACTTTTCACGTAAAATGCAAGAAATTAAGAAGAGGGAGAAAAACACTTGGAAAGAGAAAACATAGAGGCCTCAAAGACCGTACAACTCTCATTTTTCACGGTAGTTGCCTTAGACCGGTCAGATTAGCAAATACAGCTATGACAACGATTAGAATAAAGTTGCAAGAATCTGCATACTTTTTCGACAGAGAAGTATTACCATTCACTGGATGTCCCTAATGTTCCAAAATTTTGCCGACTCAAAAACCATGACAAGGGATTCAATTGTGAATTGATTGGCAAATGATAATGAGCCACTTAAAGTCGGTCCAACTTTCACGTAAAACGGTCCATTATTCAATTCCCCCCGTAAGAGGTAGCCTTCTAAATTTTGAAAAAATCAAACAGTACTAGAGACGAACATATGTCATCAATCTTGTACATTTCTCCTTTGATAGTGGTTTTACATACTTTGTCGAATTTTAGGTCCCGTTTGACCGTGTTTTTATTTTAGATTTTGTTTTTGAAAAAAATTAAAAATGAAAATGATTTAAAAAATGTGTCAATATTGTTTTTAAAATAGTATTTGGTTGTATACAATGATATATTTTTAAAAACAAATATTTTTTAATAAAAAAATTATTAAAAAAACAAAAAGGAAGAAATTCCTCTCCTTCGGTGGGTTTTCAAGGAAGCTTCTTCTCTTCCTAACTCCGGTGGGTTATGGACGCTGGCGTCAATGGCCATTGACGACCCATCCCCCACCCTCAACAGCCATCAACGACCCAGCCCCCATCCTCAACAGCCATTGACAACCCAGACGGCCATTGACAACCCCAAGCCCCCACCTCTCTCTCTCACTCTTTGCAGCGGTCGACGCATGGGGTCGTAGGACGACGAGGGTTGCTTGAAACTCCTCTCCTTTGTTGGGTCGGTGCTCTCAACAGTGAAGGGTCGTGGGTCTAAGGAGCGACAAAGGAGACGGCGTGGGTCATGCTTGGGGTCGTCGGACAGCGTGGTCGAGGGTGGCTTGGGACGGCATCATTGTTGGGCTCTTCGATGGTGGCTAGGTTGGGCTCATCGGCTAGGGTTGGGTTCGGTGAGGGTCATTGGGATGCCGACGATGGCTCGGGGGGGCTTTGGATTTGCTAGCAAGGGATGGGCTCCTTGGGTCGCTAGGCCGTGGGTTGTGGTGCTCTGGCTGGGTGGCGTCGTGATCACCGGCAGATGAGGGCAGCGATGGGCCAGTTTTGGGTCGATTACAAAGAAGAAGGTAGAAAAAAAATTGAAAATAGCTTATTTTGTTTTCAAAGTTTAAAGAAATTTTAGGTGTTTTCAAAACAATTTTCGTTTTCCTTTTCAAAAAAAAAATTAACCAAAAAAGTTTTCAAATTCGTTTTCATTTTTTTTGCATTTTTGAAAATAGGAAAACACATCTCAAAAAGGTTACCAAACACTCTTTTAGTGTCTTAAATAATATATAAGAATCATATTATGATATGTCATTTAAAAAGTTTGAAATAATGTTTAATTAATTTTTACATATTTTTTATTAAAATGATGTTTTATTAAATGATTAGTTGAATATCATTTGAAACACCAAATATTAAACATAGAATTTGAGTAATTTAATAGCTAATTTTTTGTTCTAATTTATCTATTTTAACTATAAATAATGTAAAATTTTTAGTAGCTATAATATAAAGTTTACACATGATATATTTTTTAAACTTAAAATATATATGTTTCAACTAATTTTCTGCCTATTAATTTCCTATACAATTAAGGGCACGCGGTGGGCTCTTAACTACCTAGAGAAGTTTTGTCTAGTGCTAAATTCAGCGAAATTAACGCTCCTATCTTCCCGGACAAAACTCAGAAGTCAAATCAATCAAACCCGTGAAGTGTTGGACCTCTTGGTAATTATCATCCTTAAGAGGTTAAGTCCACTACAAGTGCAGTCACAAAAAATTCATAAAAAATGTGAAATGGCAACTGATAGGTTGTTAATCACATAATTAATTAATGTGATATAATCAATATTTAAATCGCATATATCATCTTTGAAATATTCATGAAAATTAAGTTCCAAATTTGATCCATATACAAAGACGACACGTGTTTATTACAATTTACAGAAGATTATTATTGATTGCACGCCTTCCACTTGCTTTGGCGTGCGTCGAGTGCACCAAGCTCTTGTCTTGCGTGTGGCGTTGCGGTCCATGCAATTGATAAGAGTGTCATATGTTGGTGTATATATGGCCTGTGTCCACTATTCCGATCTCTATGAGACCAACAAAATAATAATAAGAACAATAATAATCAAGAGGAGGAAATGAACAGTTCTGATTGGATTCCGGAGAAATGAATAATTGTATGGATATAAGTTTGTACTCCGTGTATATACATTTTTTTTATTATTTTCTAATTCAGCTCCACTAATGTGTTATGCCAACGAGAGGTTTTTTTCGTCATGGAACTAATAATAAATAGTTATCACATTTAGGGGAATTTGTTTCGGGTCAAGTAATCCACAACTCGCTTGTCATAAATCATGGAGGGTGTCAACTTCAAAACGTCCCAAAGATACCCCCAACGAAACAACTAGTGCGGAAAAACTAGAGGTGAAGAATCTCTTTGGATCCCATACTTTCTTATAGTTATTATATAAAGAATCATTTAAATATAAACAGAGACGAAGCTACATGTAGACTAAAATAGACGCCGTCTCTTTAATTTTTTTTAATATTATATATAAAATTTTATAAAAATTATATCCTATCTCTCTAAAATTATATCTCATCCTTCTTAAAATTATGTTCTGTTCTTAAAGATTTATTTTTGCTTTATTTAATTTTTTTAATAATATTAATGTGTATTTTACCTCTTCTTCTGAGTAACTTTTCTAGCTCCGTACTTGCTTATATATAAGTAGACCAACTTTACGACTTCCTATTCCAAAGTTTTTATCCTTTCAGTAGCTCTCATATCCATGGCTTCTCGATCTCAACTTGCCATGAGAATTCTTTTGCATAACTATCAATATTTGTACTTCTTTTCCTTTCTTACCCTCTCATGCCTCATCTCGGCTGAACGCGAGATCTATATAATAAACATGGACGTATTATCCATGCCCAAAGCCTTTGCCAATCACCATACTTGGTACTCAGCCTCATTATTATCAGCCAGCAGCTCTTTATCCGAAAATCAATCCCAATCATCCTCTTCAGACCGCCCATCAAATTCTAAGCCTAAGCTCCTCTATAGTTACTCTACCGCTATTAATGGCTACAGCGCAAGCGTAACACCTAAGGAGCTAGAAGCCATAAGGTCCTCTCCCGGCTACATTTCTGCGATTAAAGACTTACCCGTGACGATTGACACAACTCACTCCTTCAAATTCCTCGGCCTTAATCCGGCTTCGGGAGCTTGGCGGCAATCAGATTACGGCAAGGACGTCATAATCGGGGTCGTCGACACAGGAGTATGGCCCGAGAGCGCGAGCTTCGACGACGACGGAATGGCGGAGGTTCCGTCCCGTTGGAGGGGAGTGTGCGAGGTCGGGACGCAATTCAACTCCTCGTTGTGCAACAAGAAGCTCATCGGAGCCCGGTTCTTCAACAAGGGCGTGCTGGCGAAACTCACAAACGGGACGATCACGATGAACTCCACGCGCGACACCGACGGCCACGGGACCCACACATCGTCGACGGCAGCAGGGAACTTCGTCGACGGCGCGTCGTACTTCGGGTACGCCAATGGGACAGCGAGGGGCATGGCGCCACGCGCCCACGTGGCGATGTACAAGGCGCTGTGGGAGGAAGGCTTTTACACGTCCGACATAATCGCCGCGATTGATCAAGCGCTGGAGGACGGCGTCGACGTCCTGTCCCTGTCTTTCGGGCTCGACGGCCTCCCTTTGTATGAAGACCCAGTCGCTATAGCCACATTTTCCGCGCTGGCGAAGGGCGTTTTCGTCGCCACGTCAGCAGGCAACGAAGGCCCTTTTTATGGCTCGTTACATAACGGTATTCCTTGGGTCCTAACTGTCGCGGCCGGTACAATGGACCGTGACTTCTACGGAAGTTTAAATCTCGGCAACGGAGTTTCGATCTCTGGACTTTCTCTTTACCCTGGGAATTTAACGAAACTTCGTGTTCCAATCGTTTTCATGGACATGTGCAACAATCGGAAGACGTTGAAGAATGTTGGGAGAAAAATCGTCGTTTGCCAAGACAAGAACGATTCGCTGGATACTCAGTATAGTAATATAGAGACCGCGAAAGTCTATGGAGGTGTTTTCATCACTAACAACACCGACGTGGAGGCGTTTCTTCAGAGCTCGTACCCGGCGATCTTCGTGTCTCAGGAAGACGGCGAGGCCATTAAACGCTACATCAAGGCAGACGCGGAGGCGAAGGCGAGCATGTCGTTCCGCAACACGGTGATCGGAACGAAGCCGGCGCCAAAAGTCACCAGCTACACTTCCCGAGGGCCGTCTCCGAGTTGTCCGGAGATACTGAAGCCGGACATAATGGTTCCTGGCTCCTTAATTTTGGCGGCGTATCCTCCTAACAGCTCCGCTGGTGAGGCCGACGGCAGGCAGCTTTATAGCCAGTTCGACCTCCTGTCGGGGACGTCGATGGCTTGCCCCCATGCAGCCGGAGTGGCGGCGCTGGTGAAAGGCGCCCACCCCGAGTGGAGCCCCGCCGCCATACGCTCCGCCCTGATGACGTCATCCGACGTGTACGACAACTCTTTAAGCCCGATCAAAGACATCGCTTCCAAGAACAAACCGGCGACTCCGCTAGCCATGGGGTCCGGCCATATGAACCCGAACAAGGCCCTGGACCCTGGACTCATTTACGACGTGGGGCCACAAGATTATGTGAACCTTCTTTGCGCTTTGAACTACACTGTGGCTCATATCAAAGTCATAACCAAGTGGTCTTCTTCCAGCATCGACTGTTCGAAGCGATCGATGGATCTGAACTACCCTTCTTTCATCGCGTTTTTCAACGCCAACGACTCGAAGTCCGACGCGAAAACTGTGAAGGAGTTTCAAAGGACAGTGACCAATGTGGGAGAAAGAATGTCAGCCTACATTGCCAGCATCACTCCAATGAAAGGTTTTCAAGTTAGTGTCGTCCCTAGAAAGTTGGTGTTCAGCGAGAAGAACGAGAAGAAGAATTTCACGCTTAGTATAGAAGGTCCAAGATTGATGAAAGAGAGGGTGGTTTTTGGTCATCTAACTTGGCTGGATAACGCTAACAAACATGTGGTCAGAAGCCCCATAGTAGCCACGAGCCTCGATTCAACAGTAGTGTCGTAGAGGAAGCGGAAACAGAAATGTTACTCTGCACCAGCTTCTACACTATCATTTCTCTCTTTTTTGCTGAATAAAATTTATATTGTAAATTCACATTGTATCGACTAGCCGGTCGGTGATAGATCAGGTCATCCAATTATTATACATTGGCTAGGGTTTTTTTTTTTTAATAAGGAAAAATAACGTATGGTTGTAACGCTGTAACTTGTTAAATCATAGACAGCCTTGACAAAAGTAGTCTTGGAAAAAGTTTTGTAGACAAATAAACAAAAAAAGTTTCTGAATCATTGTTTTTTTTTGGGACAAGAATATGGTCATTCTCTTTTGGATTGCTTTCCAAATCTCTTTAACAGCTAGATGACTTATTATTGATTAGTGACAAAAGCAATGCTACGCGGCAAAGCTAGCACAATTAGTGTAAATCAAATGAATAGGTTAAATGATCTTGGGAATTGGTTTATATGTCATTGTTTTGTCTTTTATGTGGTTCATGATAATATTATGTAACATTAATTAAATAATTTAATTAGCTTAATTAATAATATAATATTTTTAATTAATATTGTATTTTTATATTTAATTAGCATAATTAATATTTTTATAAAAATACAAAGAGTCGTATCCTAATATTAGGATACAACGAGTCGTATCCTAATTCCGGAAAAATCGACTAGTTATTTTCATATTGTATGAAGAGTCTCGTTTTCGGTTGTCATGTCAATATCATCACATAATTATGCTAAGGTCTAACGTTTTATAAATTTTTTTCCGCCGGAAAACAAAGGTGAAGCTTTAATGAATCCACCTTCTAGAATATTACTTAATGCGCGGATTAGTATTTATAACGCTCTGACAGAAAGTATACCAACAATTATCACCAATCCACGTAAATAAATTAATGCATGACGCGTATGTAGTATGATAATGACATTTATACACATGGAGTTTCTAAGATCCCAGCTGCGTGTGAAGTTATAGAAATATTTGGATCTTTTTCTTATGTATATGTACACACTAGGTACCTTTTCGTTTAAGACTAAGAAATATATATCTTTCGTATTAACGTGCTCAAAAGAAAAAATACACTCTTAAAAAAAAAAACAAAAAACAAAAAACTACAGTTGACGAAATGATAAGGCGTTTGAGCACCGAAACTATCTCATTTGAAAAGTCTAGTAAGGTGTTTGAAAGAGTGGTAAAAGTCGTTGGTTAAAATCATTTTTATTGTAACATGTGTAAGCTTTTATATTGTAGTAATTTTTTTTATTGTTATTGTAATATGTGAGAGTTTTATACTGTTTATAACTAAATTTATGATAAAAATTGTGGCTTCTATCACTCAACTAAACAGTCCGTAGAAGTCATGTTAGTCTAATTGCCACAACATCAATAACATCGTACAATAAACTTAAAAACTGCTCTCTAGTCTCTAGAATGTTTTCTTTCGCTTTTACTGGTTAATCAATTGAGGATGAAAAATAACATGGATATATAGCGCTCCATATATCGAAATTCCTCTAATCCATACATATTTTCTGAACCAAATAGGATAAAAAAATTTTTGGAAAAAAATCATTTTGCATAGGGCTTGCTCGTCTATCACAGGTTACAATCAGTGCGGCATTCATTTGTGAGAATCATCATTCATCAACAGTCGCAAGGTCAAAATGGTACTTCAATCTGTCCGCAGTACTGCAGAGATAGACAAGATTTTTCATGTAGAAATTGACTTGACGTGTATATGATTGTCAAGAGACACGCAAACTCACTTGGTGTTACACAGAATATGAACATCCTTTTCCTTTTTTTTTTATTGATTTTTGGTTCTCTAGTCCATTCAATAATTTATTGAATCATATTAAATACTTTCTAATAAGAATAAGAGAGAAGAGTAAGATTCATTAGTCATAGAAAGAACATTGGGGTCCACATGAGCGACAGCTTAAGCTTTAGTGCCTTATTTTTTTGCAATAAAACAGCTTAAACATTTTGTTTTCTGAAATTAAACGGTGCATGTGCACAGGCATAGCTCTCTAGTACACAGGCTACAAGTGGTTCGACAGGCCATTTGTAATTAAATGCAATATATAAAACGAAATTAGCAAAGACAAAAATTGCTAAAAAATTACTATCGGCGATGGTAGCATGTTAACAAATGGAGGGCTACCTGAGGACTTCACCTTTATTAGATCATGAGTTCGAGTGTTCCCAAGTACAAAATGTATGCCTTCACCGTTTGGTGACATAGATTACGCTTCTAATGCAGGTCCAAGGTTGTGATTTTTGTCATCTAATTGGTGGTCTCGGTGGATACCATAGAAGGGGGGTTATGATTTTTTGTCCAATTGGTGGTCTTGGTGGATACCATAGAAAGGGGGTTGTAATTTTTTGTCATCCCATTAGTGATCTTGATGGATACCATGGAAAGGGGCCTCCTATAACGCTACTAGAACGGGGTGTGAGGACACCATCAAATTTTTTTTTCCTACCAAAATTTGAAATAATTTTGTATGTGAATTTAATTAGTTGTTAGCTTGCTTCGGAAACAAGGAACTGGAAAGACTCCATCGAGATGTTATTATACTGCATAGAAAATCAAAATGTACATACGAGGATGGGAATGAATAAATAAAAATTGATTTCTTATGGAACTCAAACAATTATTTCAACAACGGCTGTACGTTGTAACCACCAATAATAATTCGATATTTCCATGCATGATGATGACCACTTCAAGAATATTTCTTTTCCTTTTATATACAGTTCTATGATCATCGATTCTCATATCAAATTCATTCCAAACTTCGAAAATATCATTCTTTTTGTATGTATTCATCTCCTCGAATTCAGCTCCATAGACATGTGCACTCCAATGGCAAGAAGTTTGTCTTCAAACATTGTAAGAAATCATCATGAGTATTTTTTTTTCCACGTCATTCATTCCACTCTGTTACGTAAGCTAATGCAACTTAGACACCTTTACGTGGACTTCTCGGTGTTCAAAATCAAATACATATAAATTTAGATTTTTAATTCACGCATACATATAAATATATAAACCCACATATCAATAGACTAGTTAAGAAGTGATTATCCGTCACCATCTTCTTAATACTATTTGTATTAGTAGTACTATTGGTAATACATTAACACTAACATAAAAGAAATATGGCACTCTTCATCTCGTATAGCAATAAGATCACATATATATATATATATATGAAAATATATATAAATATGTGTATATATACACCGATCTGTATACGTTGGCGATAACTGAGGGAAATGGAGGGCTAAAACAGGGCTGACAGTGCCCACAAGAAAAAAATCATAAATAAAAATCATTTCTCCACGTTTTAGGGTCCACCAGAAATGTAGATGCAAAACAGGACAAAGAAAAATTATTTTATATATATATATATATATGTTTTGGAAGAAAACAAAAGCGTATAGTTATAACTGTGGAAGCTCTTTAGAAAATAAATAAATAAAAGAAAAAAAAGAAAGAGAAAGAAGAGGAAGGTAAGGGCGTACGATCCTTACCATCAATATTTAATCTGTTAAGAAGATGAGATTCAAAGATTTCCTCCTCATATTTTAATGATATGCATTTGACCAAGTACTGGGTCTGGATTATGATCGGAGACAACACCTCACTTTCTTGTGTGAATGCCAGCGCCAAAAAATTATAGGCACCGACCCTAATAGGTAAATTTAATTGGAAACCTCAAGGAAGAACATATTAGAAAAAACAATTTTTAATTCTGTTTTTTCTACTAGCATTTGATACTGTTTCTTCTTCTGCTTTTGATCAGTAAAATAAAAAAGTAGTAAAGTTATCGACTTTTCAATTAATGATTGGAATAACATTTTAAAAAAAAATTAAAGTTGTTATGTGCAAGTTTCAAAGCTGTCATCAGAGCACAAAGTGTGGCTTTTCAATATTTCAAGCTCTTTTCGGAAGTAGAGAGTACACATATATGGGTTTTGACTTGAAGTTATTTTGGAATGTTATATATATCCAGACTTTGGGAGGAGCTGTTAGAAAGCAAGAGAGGGCTTATAGTAAGACAAATTTTACTTTATGTATAGACACTATTATTTTAATTGTTAAATTAATTTAACGATTTGATATTACGATTATTATGTTAAAAATTCTTAACACATGATGGAAAATTGTTTTTAGTTATAAATCAATCTGTTGAAATAGCAATACCTATTAGTAAAGCAAAAATGTAAAATTTCAACAGATTGATTTATAACTAAAAGTAGTTAAAAAATTTAACTAAAAATTTAACATAATCGTAATATCAAACATATTCAATACCTATTAGTAAGCTTTGTCTGCCAAGTACTGTTAAAAAATTTCCTATCACTTTTTCCATGAAACAAACAAGTCCTATAACTTGAACGTCATGATTAGAGAAGCTGTTTAGTAACTGATGGCCTTTTAAGCAAGATATAAGTACATACGTACAATTACAGTAGATCTAGCAAGATGCTGTATTACTTAGAAAAGAAACAACAACTTAAACTCCAAACACTTCTTTTCAACAGTATTAACAAGTCATAATACTTGCGGTTATTTATTTGTCCGTACGATAAATCTTTTTCAAGGATGTATATATACCTGTTTATTTAGGGCAATTCTATAGTAGGTGATGGAAATATGTATTTAGGATTATGTAAAAAAGTGACATGCCAAATATTCGATTAAAAATCATACGATTTATAACAAAGTAATGTATACAAATACATAACTATATATATATATATATATATATATATGCAACTTAGCGCTTCGCCCATTGAATATTTGCTTGTGTTGGATTAAAGAAAACGACATTAATTAAAGAAGGAGCAAGAGAATTAATCAAACGACCGCATGACATTGCCTTCCCCATCGTTGAAGGCCATCCGCTTCTCCACGTTCATCACCAAAATATAAGACTTGTCTAGACGATTATTAACATCATTACATTCCATTTTATTGTTGTTTTTTTTAATATTATTGGTACTAACTATTGAACCATTAACTTTAACACCTAGACCTATAAAACTTGTACACGAAACATTTTAGAATGGCTTTATATAATGGGCTTATCGTGTTTTGGAGGAAGGCAAATTAAGGTCTATGCTTAACAAATTTTCCAACTCATTCTTTAAATTTAGTTGAATATACAAAACTTCATTTGAGGATTTTTTTGACAGAATTATTTCATTCCTATAAAATTCCCCATTTTATTTAATATTGATTGGATGTCGTAGTAATAATAATAAAGTAAATAAATAAAATATCTTCTCCATCAAGCAAAGAAAAAGAAAACTATTTGCAGAAATGGATGTGGAGACATTGGGCCAACTCTACCAAACTCAAATTCTCCAATATGGACAACCATTCATGGGACCAGATGTTTACGGCCATGTTCTCCAATTTTCAGCCCATGTGCTCCTCAAAGAGAGTGAAAAGATACACCTAGAACTTGTTTTAGATAGCTTGTGCTCTTATTTTTAAGCAATAGAATAATATAAGTAGAAGTTAGGACCTTTTAATGAGTGTTAGGATGGTACATAGAAAAGTATTTTTTGATTTTGTATGAACTTTTGAATCTGTTTGATTAAATAAATTAAAAGCTTTTATTGATATAAAAAGTAGTATAATTTAAGGATATAGATAGATTTTTTAATATATTATTAGTAAATATAAGATCAAAATGTAAATCAAAAAACTTAAGGATGTCGTAGTGATAATAATAATAAAAATAATAATAATAGAGTAAATAAATAAAATATCTTCTCTATCAAGCAAAGAAAAAGAAAACTATTTGCATGAATGGATGTGGAGACATTGGGCCAACTCGACCAAACTCAAATTCTCCAATATGGACAACCATGCATGGGACCAGATGTTTACAGCCATGTTCTCTAATTTTCAGCCTATGTGCTCCTCAAAGAGAGTGAAAAGATACACCTAGAGTCTGTTTTAGATAGTTTGTACTTTTAGTTTTAAGCAATAGAATAATAGAAGAAAAAGTTAGGCCTTTTTAATAAGTGTTAGGATAGTTACATAGAAAAGTGTTTTTTGATTTCGTACGAGCTTTTGAATCTGTTTAGTTAAATAAGTTAAAAGCTTTTATTGATATAAAAGTAGTATAATTTAAAAATATGAATAGATCTTTTGATTTGTTATTAATAAATATAAGATCAAAATATAAATCAAAAAACTTTTCACAAGTACTTTGTTTATAAGCACTAAACTGATGACTTTTTTAAAAGTACTTATAAAAGCTAAAAGTACTTTTTTAAAATTTATCTAAATATGTCAAAAAGTAACTTTTAGGATAAATAAACCAAAATTAACTGTTTTTTAAGTTATTCCAAACAGATTCTTAACGGTAGCAACGGCATTAACATTTCTTTTCCAGGTTCGTTTGGCAAATTTTTTTTTTGGCTGAAACGAAAGAAACCAAGTTAAAATTGATTATTATTGATTCTAGATGGAAGTATCAAGCAGGGCTTCTGCTTAGGCAAAATGGCCAATTGATCATAATATATATAGAGGTCAATTTAATATTTAAAGCTCGTGCTTGTTCACCTGAGAATTGAGATGCTAATTTTATTCATCAATCCATTAGTTGATATTTTCTTATGTATCACAGAATCAAGTATAAATTTTTTTTTGTATAGATGAAAGTATATATGAACACATCCGCGTTCATTTCCTGAAGTAAAGGTACGATTAAACGATTGTCCACAAGCAGTCGATTTCTTTTATTTTTTTTCCAGGAAATATAGTGGAGGCGTAAGGGAGAAAAGTCTCACCTTTTTTTGTATTTAGATATTAATGTTAAAAGTACACAATTCCTTTTTTTTTTAATTTTTCACTAATATAATTGTATATATGGTAACTCTTTTATAAATGGAAAAACAGAAAAGAAAAATAGAATATCCCCTTAATTCATTTCTTTGGTTCTATGTTAATCTCTTAGAATTTTGTGCAAGATAAGAAATAAGTAAAATTCTTATAGCGTTTAAGAAAAAACGTCAAAGTGTTTAGGAGCCAAATTTCAACACCAATGTTTTAATTATTATAGTGTAAAGCTCTCACATATTATAATATAAAATAAAAGTATGCTCTAGAGTAAAGTTCTTATATGTTATAATGTTTAATTTTTAATTTCGTTCTCAAACAATCTACGTTTGTTTTTTTCTCAAAATTTTTGAAAATGTTGTTACACATTTTTTAAGGTAAAAATTTAAAAAACACTCTCAGCACAATCGTTAAAAAATTTTTATTTTTCATAACAAAAATATTTTTAACTATTTTAAAAATAATACCAAACGGTGGTTTTTCTTTTTTTCTTTTTTTAAGAAGATGAACCATGGGCTTTTCGTCATTGGGCTATTGGCATTGCCCATCTTAAGTGTCATTTCCATTGGGCCATTGGCATTGCCCATCTTAAGTGTCATTTCCGTTGGTATTTTCATCTTAAGAAATGTGACTCCTTAAATTATATCTATCGTTTTATGTTATCGTATGAATTTTGCTTCTCTTAAATTAATAGCAAGAAAAATTAAGAGTAAAGATCTTATAGTATTTAAGGAATGACACAAATTTCTATACTCCCTCACTAGAGGGTATTCTCTGGAGTTCGATTGAAGTATTGGTTGTTTTGCTTAAAAAAAAAAAAAGTGGTGATACATTGACACCGAGTATGTTTTGTTGATATTATAAAGTTAATTGTCGTCTTAACAGAAATAGCTTACTTCAACACCAATAATTTTAAAAAAAATCACAAAACACCCTCATGTTAGCCAACCCGCGACAAAAAGAAAAAAAAAGAAAGTATCTTCTGACCTTAAATATTGTTTTAATATTGAAAATACATCCATCGATCCTTCAACCAAATTTCCAGTTGTATATTTAGGCAAAAAAATGTCTTTTAAATAAAACATGAGATTGAACATCTTTTAGGCCTCGTTTGGGAAGCACATTAGAAAAAACAAAGTTCAGTTTGTTATAATGTAAAGTTCTCACATGCTATAGTAAAAAACAAAAATTTTCTACTGTATAAAGTTCTCACAAATTATAATTTCTAAGGTTTATCTGATTTCTCAAACACACTCTTACACTCTTTTAATCCTATTTTGCACTCTAAAATGAAAAATATATATCTTTCTATTTTCTCAATTTCTTTTGTATCTTTTAATATAAAAGATAAAAATCTACTCAAGTTTATAAGCGATATCTTTCCAATAAATAGAAACGAATTTCCGTTAACTTAAAGTTTATAGGGTGATTAGGAAGTGGAGTTAAAACTAAAACTTTTGAATTGAAAACTATAATATGTGAGATCTTTATACTGTAGTTAGTTTTTTTTTTAATCACTGTAGTATGTGAGAGTTTTACATTATATAAACTAAAAGTTTTTGTTAAAACCAATTATACCAAACATATTATTAATAATTTTCTTAGTAATAAATTTTAACACGTTTTAACTCGCCAAGAACCATAACTTTTGAAAACAAAATAATGCCAGCAGAAAAACATTGTTCACCTAGAACTTTGATGCCTGCAGGGAGAGAGGAAGGGCCGCACAAGCTCGGTCACGAGAGGGGGAGTCTAGGCTCACAACGGGGTGGTGTGGGAGTCAGTTCCGATGATGTGTGGGCGGTGGGCATTAGGAGGGGCGCTGTTTGTGACAGGGTGTGCGGTGATAGGGTCATGCAGGGGTTGCACGCAAAGATGAGAGGGCAGAGCAATGGGGCGTGAATTGGAGCCTTAGTGGTGAGTGGAGGAGACCAACAACTCATGAGGATCTATGATTGATATTTATTCATTGTATTTAAAAAAAAAATTAGGTTATCGACTAAAAATGTTTCAGGTCAAGAGGGTCCTCTTGTCATTCTATAATATATATATACACACACACATGTACATATTGATTTTATTAGCCAGTAAAAATTATTGGTTGCATTATTTTTCTTCTTTCTTTTGTAAAAGGGAACGGAAGGTAAAGTTCGAGCATTTGTCCCGCACCTTCGTGAGTACTTCAGCTCAGCTGCATTCTTGATACTTGATTAACTTGCATTCTTTCCAAATTTGTGTGCTGATAGTACTTTATTAAATAAGATTCTCGATTTTTTTGGAAGAAAAAGAAAACCTTCATTGTCACCACCGACTGCCAAAAGGTCCAAAGGAGGATCACATGTAATGTATTTTATTTTTATTTTTTTTTTTTGCTGGAAAGATCATATGTTATATTTTTCCTTTATTAAGGCTGGCTTAATTTATTTGTGACTGCATAAAAGGTAGCCAATAAAATAGGAATTATTGCTCAATGTATACGATTCATGTGGATTCACTTGTTCCTTTGTGGGGCCCAAGCCCAAGCCTAACTATACAAATCCAACTAAGACCGTATAGTTGATAATTTGCACATAAAAGATGTGACAACCACCTTGAATAATCGATCGTTCAACCTACAACGGGAAAATAATAACAACAATTATGATTGGTCATTTTCTATTTGGAAACCCAATTAGGCCTTTGCATGAAAGGGTAAAAAAGTAACAATGATGCATGTGCAAAAATTTGGTTATGACCTTATTGACAAAACAAAAAACCACATGGTAGGACATGAGAACAAAAAATACATTATCAATATGGTTGGGGTTTTTAGTATAAAAAACTGCTTAATTTATATTCATTTTATATTTAATGTGATTTTGATCTGAACGATAAGAGGAAAAAAAAAACTATTTTCTATCAGTTCACATGCTTTGATAATCCTTAACAATTAAGGAAAGGGTCTATGTAAAAAGAAAATAGATAATGAGAAAATTTCTTCCTTGTTTCAATTTATTTCATCAGTACTTTTCATTTCTCAAAATTACAATTCAATTTCACATAATCTATGTCTCTCTTCCTCTCTCTCTCTCTTTCAAATCCCTTATTAGTGATAGGATTGACATATATATATATATATATATAATATTTGTTATTTTTCTAACGGGTATTAAGGTAATTAAATTAATTTTTAGTGTGCTAATCAAAAATTTGTTTCATCTAAAATCTATTTCATAATTTTTATTTCTATCTATTTTTAAATTTTTTAAAATTCTCTTATACTTATTTAGTATGTTTACTAAAAAGCCTTGGAACTTCTAATAAATTTTCAAAATACCATTTTGGCATTATATGGGCTAAAGTCTCCCGAGGAGACAGATAACACTCATTCTCACCAACTATGTTCCCTCAATTATTTCACTCAGTCAATCTCCCTCTTCCTCACGTCTCTTTTCTTTCCCTTGCCCTTCTTTCTTTTCTTCTTTTCCTCTCCCACGGTGAGACAAGGCAAAGGAAGATCAAAGGGAACCTTAAGCAATCTTTGCACAAAAGTCTCCATCTCTTTCTCACATCTTCCACTTTATATTCTTGCTGAAACAAAATAATCCTAAGGCAGCTCATATTCTTGTCCAAAAACCAGCCAAAACTATCACCTTCATGGCTAACAAACTCCAAGAGTTCAAGCTTGATTTTTAATCCAAACTTTGGTGTTTTTTGAAGGAGTTTTGAGATAGTTTTATTTAATCTAAACTTGGTTTTTAGTATGTGTTTTCTCCATGTTTAATGCATAATTTTCGTGTTCAAAGTTCATGCAAATTTCTAGTTATGTTAACATGCATATTTGAGCATTTATGAACAAAAACTTGAGTCTTGAGTTAAAACCCACAACCAACCTTTATTTTGGTTTGACAACAATGTTAGAAACATGTTTAGAAAGTTCATGCAAATTTCTAGTTATGTTAACATGCATATATTGAGCATTTATGAACAAAAAACTTGAGTCTTGAGTTAAAACCCACAACCAACCTTTATTTTGGTTTGACAACAATATTAGAAACATGTTAGAAATGTTTAGAACCAGTTTTCGTAGCTTTAGGGTTAATGTTTTTAAACTTTGAGTTTGAAGAGAAAACTTAAGCGTGTTTTCATCATTATTTACAAGAAAGATTAGAGATATGGTTGATAATAATTTTGGTATAAAACTCATGAGAATATGTTTATTGTTATTATATAATGCATGCTGCATATTTTAGAATGGTTTTGAGATTTTGAACAAGGATAATATGTTTTGGGTTAAAGAAAAACGTGACATTCCATAAATTTTGTAATACCTCTATGGGCAATGGCTATTTCTTGAAATTCTAAGATTAAATGAAAATGAATTTTGTAAATTGGTTTGCATATTTAAAAAGTAGACATCCTAAGCTTTACAACGAGCTATCATGAGTCTAAATCGAATTTGTATTTTATTTTTTATAAATTTTTTAAATTTTAGATTGGAAACTAGTAAACTTGCCAGTGGCAGTATACCGGCCGTTTACCTTAAGTAAACCACCTGTTAACCCATGTGTTGATTGTAGATAGTGAACCTACCCTTTTTGCAAAAGTATACTGTCAGTTTGTCATCGTACACCAGCTGCTAACTTGAACAAAGAACCTAACTTTGCTCACCTCCTAATTCCTTAATGTCTTGCAACCTTTCCAACACTATCTTAAGTGATTTATGAATCTTATTAAGGACAAAAACATATAGATTACTTGTATACATTTTATATTGTGTTAATACAAAAATTGTTTACTTTGGTATTCAAAAAAAAAATTGCATAAAAACTTTATTGGCACTCTAGTGAGATGGATTTACACATGATTTATTTATGAATGTGGTTGTATGTTGTGCTTTAGTTTTAATTGTCTTTATGCATGCCTTAGGATTAAGGGAGTGTAGAGCTAATGTTAATTGATTATAAGATTAAAAGGTTGTTGATATGCTTGAAAGGTAGGGGTTCTATTATTCATCTTTTGTGAGGTTTTTATAGAATAAAAATTGATTGTTTTACAGCAAGATATATATATATCTATGTTGAACTGCTATTATATGAGTGTCATATATGAAACTATGACATAAACTCGTCTTATATTGACGGCGAGAAACATAATAAATTGACATATGTTGTTATAAATTGAGAAGTATGGTTAGAAAAACTGATTCCATAAATAACTACTGAATATAGAGAAATAGTAAGACGTGAAGAGGGCGGCGGTTACGTACTTGGATACGAATACCCTAAAAGGTAAAATAAGGGGAGGTGATGACGCTCTATTGGGTCGAAAGTCCCAGAACGTATTATACATGAATCGACTTGGTGAGGACTCGGGGCTTGATGTCCCCTCATCGGAACATCCTGGGAATGTTTAGAGGGTGATTAAGTACGCTTATTTGGGTTTTGTTGAGTTGAGTGATATGATATTCTATTTCACGGTGAATATAGATGAGCATAATTAAATCCCAAATTAATATGTATATATATATGTATATGGAACTTGGTAAGAATGATCATAAGATATTCACCATAATTGAACATGATAAAATTAATGAATAATGATAAGAACTAACTAACCATGTAGGTTTTAATGTGGTAAGAATAAAAACCTAAAGATAAGTAATGGTTTTCCCTACTGAGCATATTGTCGCTCATTCCCTTATATTTTTATCTTTTCAGGACTCGTTAAGTGAGAAGTGGCTACGAGAAAAATAGTTGAGGAACCTATGTAGCTATATTACGTTGGGACTGCTTCAATTGTTAATAATGTTCTTCATGATAATGTATGCATCGATTGTTAGTTTCTGTAACTGTATTAAAATGCGTTGAGGGTTGAAATGATGATGATGATAGTTTATATTATTATATTTAATGTGCTATATTAAACTGTGGTTTAATTGTCGTTTATATTTTTATTTTTGATTTTGAGAGTTTTCATTTAAGGCCCAAACAACTTTTTTAAAGTTTTACTTTTATTTCTTATTTTTGTTTTAATTTATTAAAAACTGTTAACGCTTACAATATATACGTACATATATTAAACAAAAAAATAACTATATCAAAAAAAAAAAAAAACAACCAATATATGTGTAGATGGGTTAAGACGAATGAGAGGAGTACAAGCTATCGTTTGGCATAAGAATATTGAGTACAACTTAATTCACTGCTTGTTCAGCTATTAAAAAGCTAAATTTCATTGTCAACAATTAATTGTCTGATTTCAGGTAAAATCGTCATTTCGTGCATTGATTTGACATATATATTTGTAGAATATATTGATTTGAAATACTTAAAAATAAAGAACACATTTACATATTTAGAAAGAAGGCTTTTATAATTAACAAAGAAAAAGTGACCTTTTTTTAACTAGATTTTACATCTCAAAATATTAAACATGCTCCCTAAAAAAAAAAATAATAATAATAAACACGCACGTTCCCACAATGTCATACGTAGTCCAACTTTTCATGTTTCATTTAGCATCGTTCATTGATTCATTATAAACTACACAATAATTGTATTTTCTTAAAATCACTATATATTGATTATTTATACTTTTTAAATAAAGATGATCTTTTATTTAAGTAAAATAGATATTATAATTGTAGACATGAGAAAAATGTCATGGTCGATGTAACAAACACTTTATTAAACGACTAAACATATATGTTTTTTTTTTTAATATGCATTGTCATGCATATAACTCCTCGAGGAAAACAAAATCAAGCTTTATAAGAAAATTAGTTATTTCTAAATCCCCAATCTCAAAGTAGGTTATTCTTATTGATACAATGATAAATTTATTGTCAGTGTTGATTTGCGCATTTAAAATCTTAAAAATCAATGAAAAACTATAAATCTAAACATAATTAGAAAACAACTACTAGATATAGGTTGGCCCCAAAAGCCTTTTTTTTTTTTTCCTTCTTTAATTTCTTATCTTCTTCTCATATCTATCTTAAACCACAACGACATTATTTACTAGAAAAATAGTATTTTCTAGAAAAAAAATATCTTAATTGATTTTTCCTTTTCCTTTACTTTTATTTTTATTTTCATGTGCTTTATTTTCACATTGAATAAATTGATTTAGAATGTGGTCGGAGTATATTAGGGTCGATGGATAGATAGAGTCGTGGCCAAGAGTTCTTAATTGCATCAAGTCTGACGATAGGATCGTCAGATTGGCAAAACAAGAGAGGATTTAGTCGAAAATTCAGTCTCAATGACGTTCGTCGGAAGGAGGTGATTTGATTGAGATAGCCGTGCTTGTGCTTTTGGTGTTGTAGTTGTACCTCGTGTGTTTTTGTTGGTTTTACAAAATAAACACAACATGATCTTTGTGGTATTATTATTATGTAGTTTATGTGCGTATTAATACTTTAGACCTAACAACAAAGGTTACCTCTTTACTTTTTGATTATTTCTATATGTACACTCCTCAAGAGTTACTAATGTTGCTAGTGCCCTGAGGCCTTTTGATATTGGCCTATTACTTTTATCTATTGTCTATATAGTAGTTTATTCAAACAAGCTTTCATCGCACGTGCCCCTTTTCTTGCCGAGCAAGCTTCTCCTTTTGGGTTTGCATAACTGTGTTTGTCCACGTGTTTCATTGGATCCAATCAATATTGGGGTAGAATATATTTGTACTTGGTGGTCAATAGCCGTAGTTTGAATAGGTGTCACAAACTTCAGTTACATGAGGTGTTTAACAGTAGTAGAAATTACTTAATTTTTATCATAATTTTAATTATAAATAAAATAAAATTTTTACATATTATAATAATAATAAAAAAATATATTATAGTATAAAACTTTCATATGTTACAATAAAAGTTATTCTCACTATTAGTTTTCACCACTTTTTCAAACACTCTTATAATCTATTAATTACAATTATAAATAGTATAAAAGTTTTATAATTATTATAAAAAGTAAAAAATTACTATAGTATAAAGTTCTTATATGCTACAATTTTTAAATTTAAAATACTAGTTATAGCTGAAGTTAAACGAAAGCTTTTATGGTGTTTGAAACATCAAGTTCAACCCATCAATTCCAACTGTAAATAGTGTAAAGCTTTCAGTTATTACAGTAAAAAGTAAAAAATTACTATAGTAAAAAATAAAAAATTACTACAGTTTAAAGCTTTTATATTTTATAATTCTTAAACTTAATATATATGCTCCGATTGACTCTCCAGCTTAGAATATGCAATGTGATTTTGCTGGAATGCAAGTTTCCCCTTAAAAAAAAAAAAAGGAATTTAAAAGAAGAAACTTCCGAACAAATTCATAAAGTAAAAACAAGAAAAGCGAGCTAATAAATTAGAATTTAAAACTATAAATACTCAATTACGTTTGTTTATGTTTAGTATAATGCTGGTGCCAACTGTAATACTGCTGTCGTTTAATTACCCCTTTCTTCTTTGCATCTTAACATTACAGTCCACAGCAATCACTTCTTCCTGTCTCTTGTTTTTCTCAATTTTACTCCAACGACATCAATACATTGCGAACTGGAAACTCCATAATTGTAAATTTTCCTCTTACGTTTTAGAGGGTGTTTGGTACGAGAATCATTCGGTTTTTATCATAATCTCAGTTATAAGTATAAAGCTTTTATATATTATAATAATAATAAAAAAATATCACAATATAAAACTCTTACATATTATAATAAAAATAATTTTCGCTGTCGTTTCAAACACCTGTTAGTATTCTACGTAACAGTGTGTAAACCCCATCTCCATTTTTATTAGTGTGTCCAATCAACACCTCCCTGAAAACTCTCCCTCTTCCTTATTACCGAAAATCCCAGTAGAAGAGCAATTAGATGAAGAGAGAGAGCTCTGATAAGAATTCCTGCAACCCCAGATTCCAGCCCACAATGCACGCGAAGACCGACTCGGAGGTGACGAGCCTGGCGGCGTCGTCTCCGCCCAGATCTCCCCGGCGACAGGTCTACTACGTCCAGAGCCCGTCGCGGGACTCCCACGATGGCGAGAAGACCGCGACGTCGTTTCACTCCACTCCCGTTCTGAGCCCAATGGGCTCGCCGCCGCACTCCCACTCCTCCGTGGGCCGCCACTCGAGGGAGTCCTCCTCCACCAGGTTCTCCGGGTCTCTCAAGCCCGGATCGCGGAAGATCTCGCCCAACGACGCCTCCCGCGGTGGGCCCCGGAAGGGACAGAAGCCATGGAAGGAGTGCGCCGTCATCGAGGAAGAAGGTCTTCTCGGAGCCGAAGAGCGGCAGAAGGGCCTCCGTCGCCGGTGTTACTTCCTCGCCTTCGTTGTCGGATTCTTTGTTCTCTTCTCCTTGTTCTCTTTGATTCTCTGGGGCGCCAGTAAGCCTATGAAACCCAAGATCACTGTCAAGGTTCGCTTTTTTTTTTTTTTCCCTAAATTTTTTTGTTTCTTTTGAATTTCTAATCTTTGGTTTCTAATTAATCTGCACTGTCTTATAATTCAATCCAGAGCATAATGTTCGATCAATTTAAGATCCAAGCCGGTTCCGATTTCACAGGAGTGGCTACTGATATGATCTCCCTAAACGCCACTCTGAAAATGACGTTTCGAAACACCGGGACGTTTTTCGGGGTTCATGTTACACCGACGCCAATAGATCTATATTATTCCGAAATCGTAGTGGCTTCCGGAAATGTAAAGTCAAATTCTTCTCAGTTTTCTCTCGTCGTCATTGCTTAATTATCAATATTCAGCCTCAATTTTACTTGTTTTGTTTGTTTCAGATGAAAAAGTTTTATCAGTCCAGAAAGAGCCAAAGATCTCTGAGCATTCCGATAATGGGGAACAAAATCCCGTTGTACGGAAGCGGAGCGAGCCTGAGCAGCTCAACGGGGACGACGAGCTCGCCGGTGCCTCTGAAACTGAACTTCGTGGTTCGATCAAGAGCCTACGTTTTGGGGAAATTGGTCAAGCCAAAGTTCAACACGCGAATTCAGTGCTCTCTCACTTACGACCCCAAAAAGCTCAACGTCGCAATCAATCTTAAGAATTCTTGCACAAACGACTGAGACTGATTAACAAGAAGCAAAACCGAGAACAAAAAATGAAAAATAGACCCGTTGAATTTTGTATTTTGTCTTTTTTTTTAATTGAATTCTTGGGGTTTTCTTTTTCTCTGTTAAACAAAAAAAAAAAAAATCAGTGAAAAACACCTCAGCGGGCAAGTTTAGGAATTTGCGGGCAGGGAATGGAGGACGCGGAGTTGGACTTTTTGGCTGCCCGAAGTACAGGTTGGATCCGGCGGTGGCATGTGGGATATGACCTTCATGTTGTTGTTGTTGTTTTTTTTTTTTTTTTTTTTTTTTTTCCCTTAAATGTAAAAGTATAAAAATATTTGTTTATTCTCAACAATGATACACCATTAATCGGTTTTGTCATTGAGACTAGACTTATACATATAATAATTAAGGTTTATATATTGAAAGGTTTACTCACTAGTGAAAAAATTGTTTATGGTCAAGCCATGTAATTATGCCTTTGTGAAATATGGAAGCACTTATTTACGTAGGAAATTGTTCTCATGGGTCAAGAATGTGTGTATAGATATTCTCATGAATTTAGCAGAATGTTTGTTCCGTATCATTGTATCTGATGACAGCGCAATTAGTGAATACACGTTCACTGGGATTAAGAAAAGTTCAAATACGCTTTGGAGCTTTTCTAGGTAAAATGAACTGTGTAGAGATGAACAAGATGTTTGATAAAGTTGGTTATAACCAACTTTTTAGTTAAAGAATAATGTAAAGCTCTCACGTGCTAGTAAAAGAAAAAAAAAATTTTTATAGTATAAAGTTTTCACATATTATAATATTTTAAACTAAAAAATTAGTTTTAATTAACTTTGCTAAACAACATAAAAAATAACAAAGAAGCGCGTGGAAATGGTCCAAATACAGACAATGAAAACTACGACAGTTGAAAAACATAACTCACCGGGAAAGCCATGACAGGGCAAGTAATCCATTGTCTGTGCTTTTTTTTTTTTTAACTCTTTCTATTGTGAATATTTAATGCCATGATTTGCTCATGAAGCATCTGCATGTCTTATTCCTTGCCCATCAACTATCAAAAGCTATGTGGGTATTCGCATGTGCTTGTTGCAAGGAAAATGACCAGGATTCAATAAAATATATGATAGCAGACAGGCCCTAGATGATTTTGTCCTGGTGGTTTACTAGAAAGCTGGCACAAATTGAAACATGTCTTCATTCTGCACTTAGCCACCGACCACGTGCCCTCTGCAAATTTTTACGGAACTCAATTTCCTAGCGAAAGAAGTCCATAAAAGAGAGAACAATCTAAGGAGTCGGAATGGCCAATCCTGGTGAAATCTTTTATAGCTAGAGAAGACTATCAATAAAAAGCATTCCTATTAAACCTCGTAGGTTAAAAAGCTCACTATTTATAAAAACAATAATTTTTGTTTTAAAAAGTACATTATATGTTGACTGAAACCTATTATTTTATAAGGAGTATATTTTTAAACGAGAGATGATCAGCCGTAATTATCTCTTAAAACGTGCTTATGTGAGCTATTAATACTATTTATTTATTAAGAGTAAATGGAAAAATGCCCAAAACATTTCATGTGTTTTGTCTAAATACCACTTTTGTCCCTCTTATTATTGAATACTCAAAAAACCCTACATGTTTACAAAATCAAACTCAAAATACACCTCGAAGCAAATTTTTTGTTTTTAAAAAATTTCAAGGTATCATCCTTAATATATGTTAAATGTTATTTTAAATAGGTCTTGACTTAAAAATTAAAGAAAAGGTATTTGAATGTTCAAAAAATTATTTAAAAAAAATACTTCAATTATTATAAGAGTTTTTAACTTTATATAATTCACTTTATTTGGTATTTGGTTTAATAATGTTTCAAATTGTATTTAGTAAAGATTATGAAGGGTAATTTTGGTTTTTTAAAAGTTTAATCTCTTCATAAGTTATTTTCTGCATGATTTTGAAAATACAGGGGATGTTTTAGGCATCTATATTATAAGAGAGACAAAAATGATATTTTAGTAAAATGCAAAAGGTGTTTTAGATTTTTTTTAGAGTAAATAATTAATTAACGTAGTAAACATACTAGTAACTTAAAATATTTTAAAAACTTGTATATCATTCATTAATTTTCAAAAAATGCTCTTAGTTTTTTGTTTTCATGCCGTAAATAGCATTTTTATTAGGTAAATAATTTATTTACTCATGGTAAATAAAATAAAAAAATTACATTTTTGCACCTTAAATTTATATCACTTTCATGTTGCACCCTAAATTATTAGTAAACAAACTATTTATTATTTAGTATTTACTTCAAATGTAAAATCTTGTTATTTATCTTTTTGAGAAAATTACATGTTACACCGCACTTTAAAAAAATTTATTTATACTATAGTTAAAAAATTTGTGACACTCTATCACTCACATGTTTAAGTTATGTCACAATTTAACATTTGTGACATTTATAAAATGTAAGTTTTAAAATATGGCAATTACAAAAATTTCTCCTATCTTTTTTAACTTTAAAAATCCTTCTTTTTTTTTTTTGAATAAATTAAACAGTGCATCATTTTTTTTTTACTACCACTAATGTGTTCACACTATTTTCTCCCTTTGATCCATACTATTTCTTCTAGCTAAAAAGCCAAAAATACTTTTAGATAATATAAATTTGTCTAATTTTAAGCTAAAATACTTAAAAATAATAAGGTTTTTATATATATTGGAAGTGACATATTTTAAACTTTGTAAAATTGAAAACAATACAAAGTAGTATTTCTCAAATGGTTAATGAGACATGTGGCTTTTTTTTATTTATAGAGTTAAAATATGTCTCCAGTTTATGAATATTCTTTATTTGTCCTAATACATATGCATAAAGACATTAATGACCTAAAAATGATATTGCTAGTTTTAATTTATTTTTTAGAATAATTAGAATATACATATATAAGATTTTAAACGGATTATGATATTATTATATTTAAAAAGGATCTTTGAAATTAAGCTCTTTGTGGTTTAAATTCAAATTATTATCTAAAATAACGATTTTAAAATTTTCTAAACTAAAAGATAGAATTTTTTATAGAATCATAATGTTACTGACAAATTGGAATTAGGATGTTGTAATTAAATTAATGATATGGTATTTATTAATTCTTTTTATGTGTCTTACAGGTTATATAATTAATATATCATTAAGTTAATGATAAATAATGACATTCATTTTTTAAGACTTTAAGTGATATTTACATTTTCACTTTTTAGGTGATAAGTAATTAAATTAATGAAACAGTGTTTATTAAGTCTTTTTGTGTGCCTTATAGGTTATATAATTGATATATTAGTAAGTTAATGATACATAATGATAATGATATTTAATGACATGTATTTTTTAAGACTTCAAATGATAATAATACTTCCTATTTAGGGTGTGCTAATGTTATTGATTGGTAATATAAACAATATTACATCAAGTTAATGATATTCATTTTTTATTGCTTCTTGTATTATTTTTTTTTAAAATTCTAATGTAAGTAATTTAGATGATTTTTTGTTGTTGTATTGTAATTAATTAAACATATATATATTTCTCTAATATCATCTTTTTAACGACTTAATGATAAGAAAAATAAGAGATTTATTAAAAACTAAAAATAAATACATGATAAAGTCTACTTAGAGGGTATTTTTAGATTTTTAATATATATAATTTTTTAAAAAATATATAAGTGATATTTATAAAATGAAGATAAATATTAATTCACAAGGATCATATTGTGTAATTTTTACTTTCTCAAATCTGATCCTATTTTTCATGAGTCCAAGTCCAACCAAACAAAGCGCAAAAGGCCCAACTACTTTCAGTAAGCCTAGTACTCGTTTAATGGGCCAAACGAAGAGGGGCCTAATGTCAATTTGCCACCTCGCCTTGCCCTCATGCTTGCTTATACGGAAAAGACAGAAGGAAGTTAGGGCTCTGGAGCTCTCTGGAGCTCATCGTCTCTTTCTTCCATGGCGTTTCCTCAACATCATTTCCAGCAACACTACCAACCCCAGCAACAGCAACAACCCAAATCTTTCAGGTAATGGACTGTTTTCACCAGAAAAAAGGAACAACATGTAACTAGATGGGAAATTTTTTTCTTATCCGCCCTAAAAATTGGGTTTTTTTTTTTTTTTTTTTTCATTTTTATGCAGAAATTTATACGCTATCGACGGTCAGATTTCGCCGCCGGTGACTTATTACGATCCGACTAATGTGCAAGATCAGTCCCAGCATCCTCCGTATATTCCACCATGTAATTTCTCTTTCCTTCTAATTTTCCCTCATTTTGGGTTTTCTCTCTTTGGTGACTACAGCAAAACGCAGGAAAGAGTGTAAATTTAATGTTTCAGTTACTTTTCCCTTTTGAAAACAAGAAAAATCATCTTACCTAGGGATTTGCCATTTGATTTGGGGCTAAATTAAGCTGAATTCTAGCGTTCAGTTTCTGCTAATCAAATATTTAGCCGATCGTTTACCTTCTTTGGTTAGCTTTGACGTGAATGTTGTTCTAGTTCATGTAGTTGGATTCGCGCCTGGTCCGGTTGCCGCTGCAGATTGCAGCGATGGCGGAGTTAATTTAGAGTGGAATTATGGCTTAGAACCTAAGAGGAAAAGGTTGAAGGAACAAGATTTCTTGGACAACAATTCGCAGATATCGTCCATTGATTTCTTGCAGCCACGATCGGTGTCCACAGGATTGGGCTTGTCACTTGACAATACCCGCCTTGCTTCCACTGGAGACTCGGCATTGTTGTCGCTCATTGGCGATGATATTGATCGTGAGTTGCAGCAACGGGATAATGAGAATGATCGATTCCTCAAACTTCAGGTCTGTTTACCTGGAAACACTTGATTCTTTGATCATATGTGTATAGAATTAGACTGTAATTTCATAACATTTATGCGGGTTTCGTCTCTTTTTTTTTTTTTGTTTGAGCTGGCTATGTAATTCAAAGAAGATTTGTTCGCGTGAAAAGAACATGGATTATTTTTTTGCTAAAACGCCTTTGTATATTTGGTTCTTTTATGGTTATGCCAACTGCTATAATTACAATCCAGGTTGATTTTAATTATCTGCTCTTTATTTTTTAAGAACTGTTTTTTAGTTTGTATTTTTTACCTGCTTTGATTATCCTTTTTGTTTCCAGGGTGATAGATTGAGACAAACTATTTTAGACAAGGTTCAGGCAACCCAACTTCAGACACTCTCAATTGTGGAAGACAAAGTACTTGAGAAACTTCATGAGAAACAAGTGGAGGTGGAGAGCATTAACAAGAAGAATATGGAGCTTGAAGAGCGAATGGAACAGTTGACAGTCGAGGCCGGAGCTTGGCAACAGCGAGCCAGATACAACGAGAACATGATCACGGCCCTCAAGTTCAACCTTCAGCAAGTATATGCTCAGAGTAAAGATAGCAAGGAAGGATGTGGTGACAGCGAGGTAGATGATACAGCTTCTTGCTGCAACGGCCGTAGCCTCGACTTCCACTTCCTGTGCAAGGAGAACAACAACATGAAGGGGATGATGACCTGTAAGGCATGCCGAGTGAACGAAGTTTGCATGCTTCTGTTACCTTGTAAGCATCTCTGTCTGTGTAAAGATTGTGAAAGTAAGCTTAGCTTTTGTCCCCTGTGTCAATCCTCCAAGTTTATTGGGATGGAGGTGTATATGTAATGTTATATGTGTGAAAGTTCTTATGTTAAGAAGTTATATCCGTTATGCTTATCACTAATGATTGCTGCGTTAATGCTTGCTTGTTTTCTTCTTTTGCACGTCCTATTTTCAATGCGGTATCTACTATCTCGCATGCCAAAGCTTTTGCATCTTTTTTAAAAAAAACAAAGAAGAATTCAAACTCTGCAACTTATGGTAGAGTCATGTATAGAATTATAACTATGTTATGCTTGCAATCATTGAGTTAAAAAAAGAAGAAGAAGAATTCTCCAATTATATATAAAAAAACTGCCATTTTTCTTTTCTTTTGTTATATCGTTGAAAAAGAAAGTAACTTACTAAGCATTTTCATGTTTGAGCTCCGAATGCATAGGTTCTCGGAGAATGAGTTATTTACAGGCTTATTAGCTTGAAACCATAAGACATGACATGTAAGCAAAGAAAATGTTTGGTTTCGTGACTGCATCCGATATTTCCTGAATTTGGATGCCAGTACTTTTTTTTTTCCCACACCATTCAACCCCTTTTTAAAATTTTTAATGTTGGTTGCGAGTAGATCAGTAGTGGATGAAGTTATCAACAACCCGGGACCGTCAGTTTATATAGAAAGGCACGGGGAGATCTAAATTTGCAACAAGTTTTAAACACACAACTTGGTGATAATAAAAATGTTTCTAATCTGCTTTACGCCGCTCGATTGCTCGAAAATAGTTCGTTGTTGCACGAGAAGTGATGGTGAACAGTGGTTTAAACTTGAACAGTATAATGCTCTCATATGTTACAGTAAAAAAGTTACAGCTTAACGCTTTCACATGCTATAGTTCTTAAATTTAAGCTAATGATTTAAATTATTCACTCAAACATCCTATAAAAATTGTTCGTTTTGTGTCGGGTATCTCACAGAGCAAGGATATCAATGAAAGAACAACTTTGGCTGCTGTTCACGAGAAGATCAGGCTGAAAAAAACGATCCTTGGTAATTGGAACAGAGATTTCTAAGATCCATCTTGATCGGATGCAGTATTTTAATTTTTATTTTTAGGCTCGTTCGCAGCGGCTCTCGTTCCTTTCCCGATAACATTTCAATTTTCAAATGAGGACTTTCCCATGGTAGCAGCAGACTTTCTCATGACCCCGTCTGGAAGACACAGAGATCAGGCCCAAAGAAGCAGACTGTGTTGTTGGATTGGCCTGTACTGTCTTGGGTTTGGAGTTAGATCAGGGCCTGAGTGAACATAGCTGACTGGGCTCACTCATTTGCTCTTTTCGTTCGTTTTACCCCTTGGTGGCCCGATTACATCTGCCATTGACAGAAGAAGTGAGAACCTCTTTTAATGTCCCAACCTTTTTTTTTCTTTGGAGAAAAAGGCAAATACCATATTTTGAAACTTTTTAAAATCAATACAATCTTTTAAAATATTTAAGGTAAATAACATATTTACACCATAAATATATAAGTAAATAAAATATTTACATAAAAATATACTATTTGCCTCAAATATTTTAAAATATGCTATTTAGTTCTTTACGTTTCAAAAAAAAGGATATTTACTATGATTTCTCTTTTATTGTTTTGGGGCAGCTTTTGGGAAGGTTCTCTCCTATTATCATTCAATATACATTTCTTTTTAAAAAAAATCTTTTTAGAATAGCAAAAGTACATAGTAATGTTTATGTTTTATGCTGCAAAATTAGTAATTACATTGTTACTATAATAATGTTAAATTTTGTTATTTGTAAAGTATTTGTATTTTTCATATTTTAACAATAATAAAATTATCCTATATGTTTAACTCCTTGAACTGGCCTTCTCTTCCCCTCAGCTAGGCTTTCCCCCTCTTTCTTTTCGTTGGTGCGCCATTTCTTTATACAGATTTGGAGGGCCAGAGTTTGGCATCGGCCTTGGGTTGGCCTCTAGACTCCTATGTTGCAGATGTGGAGCTAAATCAAATCGACACTCTAGCAAAAAGGAAGAAAAAAAGGAGAAACGCAGTGCTTGTGAGGCAGAGAGCCAGCGCTACGACTTTGCCAGGAGAGCTCCGCGGCGCTGGAACAAGAGCGCCTAGGCGCAGGCGCTAGCTGCAAAGCGCCTAGGCTCCGGGTGAATGGCGCCTAGGCTCTAGGTGTATGGCGCCTAGGCTCTGCAACGCGCTGTGTTGCGCGATATTTTTAAATCAGAGTCGAACTCAAACGCCCTAAAAATAAGAAATTACTAGGGTTTCTCATTAGTTGCTATTTTTCTCTTCCTTTGGGTATAAATAGACATAAGGTGGCTAGGGTTGTGTGTGTGTGACATTGTGAGTGGCATTACTTTGTGTGAGGCATAATTCTTGAGAGCTCCATCCTTGAGAGAGAAAAATTCCCACAGGGTGCTATATAGAAGAGAGTTTTGGTAAGCACAATTTAAGAGTGTGTAAGAAACTTCTCTTGTAATCTGTAATCTCCTTCATCATAGTGGAATTTGCAAGCCGCGAAAACAGGATGTAGTCTCAATTTTGGACGAACCTGCATAAAATTTGGTGCCTCTCTTTTCTTCTGTTTATTTTTTGCAATTATTCGTTCTTGCGATCCTTGGAATTAAGAGTCGCCTAATTCCCCAACAAATGGAATCAGAGCGGAGGTTTTGATCAAGAATGATGACGGGAGAAGAAGGTTCGGCAGCCGGTATCACCAAATTTGATGGTTTGGATTTTTTCTATTGGAGAATGCAAGTAGAAGACTACCTCTACAGCAGGAAACTGTACTTGCCCTTGGGTAATAAGCCCGAAGACATGAAGGATAAGGAGTAGAAACTCCTTGATAGACAGGTGCTCGGTGTGATCTGTTTGACCCTATCAAAGAACGTTGCCCACAACGTTACAAAGGAGACTACTACAGCTGGGATGATAAAGGCTCTGTCAGAGATGTATGAGAAGCCCTCAGCCAATAATAAGGTACATCTCATGAAAAAGCTCTTTAGTTTAAAAATGCCTGAAGGTGCCTCGGTGGTAAAGCATCTAAACAATTTCAATACAGTCTTGAACCAATTGGTCTCGATAGAGATTAAATTCGATGATGAGATCAATGCCCTAATCCTCTTGGTCTCGTTACCGAATAGTTGAGAACCCACAAATTCGCTTGGGAATACAAAACTAAAGTTTGTTGATGTCAGAAACTCTATTCTGGCGGAAGAAGTTCGCAGGAAGGACTCGGGTGAAGCCTTAACGTCGAACTCGGCCCTTAATGTTGATAATAGGGGCAGAAAACTTGAGAGGCATTCCAACAGGGATAACGGCAAGAGAGGCAAGTCGACGAATGAGAGAAGTAAGTCAAGGAACGGTAGGACCATGGAGTGTTGAAATTGTGAGAAGACTGGCCACTTGAAGAAGAACTACAAGGCTCCAAGGAAGAACGAAGACAAGAATAATGACGCAGCTAACGCCGCCATTGAAGAGCAACAGGATGCCTTAATCTTGTTAGTTGACATTTCTTTTGATTTGTGGGTGATAGATTTAGGAGCATCATTCCACACCACTGCACACCGCTATATCTTGGAGAATTATGTCGCTGGAAATCATGGTAAGGTTTATCTTGCTGACGTAGAACCTTTGGATATTGTTGGCATTGGAGATGTCAGTTTAAAAATGCCTAATGGGTCTGTGTGGAAGATTCATAAGGTGAGACATGTTCCTAAACTAATGCGCAACTTGATTTCGGTCAGACAACTGGATGACAAAGGACATAAAGTGACCTTCAATTGTGGAGGTTGGAAAGTCACGAAAGGAGTGATGGTTGTTGCTCAGGAACGCAAGGCTGGAACTCTCTACATGAACTCTAGTTGCAAGATACCATAGCAGTTGCTGATTCTGCTGCCAATACCGAGCTATGGCATTATAGGCTCGGTCACATGAGTGAGAAGGGAATGAAGGAGCTTTACTGTAAAGGAAAACTGTCGGGTTTAAAAACTATTGATCACAGTTTGTGTGAAGCCTGTATCTTTGGTAAACAAAAGAGAATTAGTTTCTCAAAGATGGGTAGAGAGCCTAAGTCTAGGAAATTGGAGCTAGTTCATACTGATGTGTGGGGGCCTGCGCCGGCGACTTCCTTTGGTGACATAAATTACTATGTGACGTTCATAGATGACTCAGGCATGAAGGTATGGGTTTACTTTCTGAAAAACAAATCTGATGTCTTTGATACCTTTAAGAGATGGAGAGTCATGGTAGAGAACGAGACAGATTTGAAGGTAAAGTGCTTGCAGTCTGACAATAGGGGTAAGTATTTGAATGAAGATTTCAGGCGGTACTGTGCTGAGAATGGAATAAAGATGAGAAAAATCATTCTAGGGAAACCACAACAAAATGGGGTAGCTGAGAGGATGAACAAGACTTTAAATGAGCGTGACAGAAGCATGAGGTTGCATGTGGGGCTGCCAAAGATGTTTTGGGCTAAGGCAATTAATACAGTCGCTCATCTGATCAACAGAAGTCCATCCACATCGTTAAAGTTTAAGCTACCGGAAGAAGTCTAGAGTCATAAAAAGGTTGATCTCTCTTACTTGAGAGTGTTTGGGTGTATTTCTTATGTTCACATTGATTCTGCTGCTAGAAGTAAACTGGATGCCAAGTTAAAGAAGTGTTTTCTGGTTGGCTATGGTGGACTTGAGTTTGGTTATCACCTCTGGGATGACTAGAGCCAGAAGATTATCAGGAGCAATGATGTGATCTTCAATGAAGGTATTTTGTATAAGGACAGAGACAACACTGACTCCAGAGGTTTAGGTTCTGAAGACAAGAAGGCTGAGGTAATTCCATTGAAGGATCTTCCTAAAGTGGAAGTGGAGAATCTAGAGGTTGAAGACCAAGAAAATGTAGCTCTAGAAGGAAACCAGAGGACTCCTGCCACACTAGTTAGGAGGTCTAACAAGACCATCAGACCGCCTCAGAGATACTCCCCATCTCTGCATTACATCTTGTTGACCGACAGAGGTGAGCCAAAGAGCTATGATAAAGCCGTGGAGGCTGAAAATTCGGTCAAGTGGGAGTTAGCCATGAGGGATGAGATGGCTTCCTTAATGTTCAATCGGACATGACAATTGACAAAGTTACCACAGGGCAAAAAGGCCTTGCACAACAAGTGGGTATACCAGATAAAAGATAAAAGTGATGGCAGCAAATGGTATAAGGCAAGACGGGTGGTAAAAGAATCCAGAAATATGCTCACCAAGATGGTTCCGTTCGAGAAACTAAAGTTGTGCGCAACTTCAGTTGGACTTCTCTATGAGGCGTGAGAAGTTGTTGCCGCTGTAGTTGGAGACATGGTGATTGATTAGTCTCTGAGTGGGAGATTGTTGCAGATGTGGAGTCAAATCAAGTCGACACTCTAGCAAAAAGGAAGAAAAAAAAGAGAAACACAGTGCTCATGAGGCAAAGAGCCAGCGCTACGGCTCTGCCAGGAGAGCACCACAGCGCTGAAACAAGAGCGCCTAGGCGCTAGCTGCAAAGCGCCTAGGCTCTGGGTGAATGGCGCCTAGGCGCTGCGCAGCGCTCGTTTTGAAACGAGGGCCGCGGCGCTGACGCGCTGTGTTGCGCGATATTTTTAAGTCAAAGTCGAACTCAAACGCCCTAAAAAAGAGAAACTACTAAGGTTTCTCATTAGTTGCTATTTTTCTCTTCCTTTGGATATAAATAGACATAAGGTGGCTAAGGTTGTGTGTGTCTGACATTGTGAGTGACATTATTTTGTGTGAGACATAATTCTTGAGAGCTCTATCCTTGAGAGAGAAAAATTCCTACAGGGTGCTACATAGAAGAGAGTTTTGGTAAGCATAATTTGAGAGTGTGTGAGAAACTTCTCTTATAATCTATAATCTCCTTCATCATAATGGAATCTACAAGCAGCAGAAATAGGACGTAGTCTCAATTTTGGACGAACCTGTATAAAATTTGGTATCTCTCTTTTCTTCTTTTCTTCTTTTCTCTTATTTATTTTCTACAATTATTCGTTCTTGTGATCCTTGGAATTAGGAGTCGCCTAAATTTCCAACATCCTAGCCCCGTGGAAGGGTAACTAACCGACACGATTTTCTTTTCTTCGGCGGTCTTACGATTGGCACTGGTGTTTGAGGAACGCATTTGGGCTTAGGGGTGTGAAGTCGGACAAGTGTGGCTATGGACGACAAAAGTTAGATCTGTTTAGAAGGGGCTTTAGGAAGGTTTTTCTTCCATCGGCAAAGGTGGACGGGGGCACGTTGGGCTCTGTCTCCAAGAGAAGTTGGCCTTTGCTAGACAGCAGATCCTTTGGGTGGCTTTCTTTCTGTTTAGCAGCAGCCAACAGCGATAGATGGTGGGTTCTTCTTGCTATTGGTAGGGCTTTACCTCGGCTCCTGTTTAAATCATGGTCTTGGCTATAGCTTTCTTCTCCTGGAGCTATTGTCAGATTATCACCGGGGATTGCATTGTTCCCTGGTTTGTAACCTTTTGTTTTTGTTTTGGTTGTGTAAAATAATAGCGTTGATGTTACCACCGTATGTGGCTTTGTTCTGTTTTTCTGTTGTAATAATGACAGTGGTTGTCCCACCCTTAGTGTTGGGTTAGACTTTGATATCTTTAGTCTTTCGATCTCGTCCAATCGAAGTTATCCAACACCTATAACGACGTGTGTAAAAGAACCTTCTCTGTGCTTGATTAGTGATGTACCTTTTATGTTTCCACAAGTTGGAACTCGGTATATGTTTTGTCCCTTGAACTTTTTCAATCAAATTTGCTAGTGGTTCCAGTACATTATCGAGGTCGAGTCACTAATTATGTTACGGTCATTCTCGTCTGAATTGTTGTTTGTAATTTTTTACTTTGAAACGCAGTCACCGTTTTCAAAAAATTATCCTATATGTTTAATTTACCCAACAGAAAAGGGGCAATTTGATCAGACCCTCGACGGGTGAAACAGTGGAAATCACAGGGGGTACATCCGCAAAGGTATATTCCTATGCCCCATGGTTTCCTACTCTCTAAACATGATTACCACCTAATGCTAAAAGCAAGAACCATTTTCCTTTTCTCCTTGTTTTCTTTCCTAAACAAGCTTTATAGAGAAACGAAAAGAAAAGAAATCTATCTGCTAGTAGTTGAGACATTCATTCTTTGTCTCCATCGAGTATTGTGTGTGTGTGTGTGTGTACTTAAACCTTTGGCCATCTCAAAATTCAACAAGCTCGACTACCAAGCCAAGAAAACATAGACCGAGTAATAACGTATTATAATTGTTACATGACTTGGGAAACTTTTCGATCCCCTAGCTGATCTTTACACATTGGTTTTGTAAACTAGAAGTCTTGGGAAGCAAGTTTTAGTAATTGGTGTTGTGTGTTGACACAAAAGTAGAGGGAGAGAGAATAGAGGGGAAGAGAATGTTTTTTTATTTGAGGCCCAAGAGAGGGAGAAGATTGATGAACTTTTTTCTAATCATGCCTTAGAAAGTGATGACAAAGAGGAAAGTGAATATGCTTACTCCATGATTGTAGAACTATACATCTATCCTTCCATTATTATTATTGTTGTTGTTGTTATCATTATTATTATTATTTCCACCTCCACTTCCACCACCGCAAATCCCAGCCGAACCAAGTCCTGTCAAACTCATGCTCCTTTGCCTTTTTTTCTTTTTTTTTTTTTCTTTCTCTTCTCTTTCCTAAAGGAATCTCTCTCTCTAAACCTGATGATAATTATAATTTTGTGGTCTAATTATAATCTCATATAAGTTCATTCAATGCTAGGGACTGAGGGAGTGAAGCTTTACTTCAGTTCAATCATCTAACCCTCCTCCTTATTCCCCATAAAGCTGAATTTCTACTTTCTTTTTCCCTCTTTCTATTGTGGGGTCCACAGCCCAGCCCTTCCATGGCTTCCTTCCACTTTGTATCTCTTTGCACTTTGTTTTTCTTTCTTTCTTTTTTTTCTTTTCACCGGACTTTTTACAGTCTTAGTGAAAGTAATTGTGGGACTTCAACAACATTTTTTTTAAATAATGAAACCCCAAATACAAGTTTCTATACGACTCAAAGATCTTCCCATTTTCTATTCTTTTAATTTAATTTTCATTCCCTGTTTCATGACATTTCCAGTGGATCAATTGATCATAAGTTGTGTTGAAATTGTTGCTAATTAAATGCTTAATACTTCTTCTAATATTATGTATTCTAGCTTCCGAGTTATTTTACACCAGAAACAGTAAAGAAAAGCGTGAATATATATATGGGAACATGTACTTTCTCCAGCATAAATCGAAGACAAGGACACGTATTTCACACTTTTCTGAGGGTATTTAGCTGGTAAAAAGTCCAAAATATAGCTAGTCATTCATTATAGTAACTTCGAAGCATTTACTTCCTTAGGCTTCACTGATTAGCTAGCTAGTCTCTCGTTATATAATATGCACGACATATATATATATATATATATATCTGTCCAATTAAATCTAAAAAATCGTAATTTAATGCTTAATCTTTTTGATGGAATTAAATGCTTAATTTAACTCTATTAAAAAATGATTGATCGAGTCATGATGTAAGCAGCAAACTCAAATTTACCCCTTTATTTTCTCCTAAGCGGTAAAGTTTACCGGCCTGATTCCTTTTGACTCACCACTTCAACAACCTGTCAAGTTTTTTTATTAAAATTAACTTTATTTTTGGTATTTTGCTAGAAACCTACAAATTTCAACATCAATCCATAACCTTAACTCAACTTTTTAAAATCGTACCACACAAGACACACCATAGAATGGTAGACAGTTGTCTCATATATATATATATATATATATTTTGTACGTATAAATGGTCCTTGGAAGGACATGAGAAGAGGTAGTGCTTCATCCTTGTTAAATAAAAAGCCAAAAACCAGAGGGCGTCCTATAAGATGTTGGTTCCACTTTTAGCAACAGTAATGTTGTGGTCCTTACTAGCAGCAGCAAAACATACCCATGTTTATATAGTATCTTCACGTCCTTCTCCATGTAGTCTCCGGATCTTTCCTGGAAGTTCTAGTTGCCCATTATGTTACATATCTTTGTCCCTCAAAGCGAACAAATGTCTTTCCGCTTTAGTAGCAATTAATGCCCTTGATTCTCTCAAAATTTAGCAACTAATTAGTTTATATATATATATATATATGTGGAAAGATAAGCACAATTTCGTTTTCTAGGTAAATCGAATAAGACATTGTTATATATGCATATATTCATGCAAAGTCTTCCACTATCAACATTGTTATTTAAAATGGAAAATTTTAATTTAACTGCATATTGACAATAAATAAAGTAAGGAATTAACTTTTTCTTATAACATTAATTAAAAATATTTTATAAAGGAACACTAATTTTGATTATTTTTTATTATCACTGTCAAGCAGGTAATTATTTAACTAGTTACCTAAAGTTTTTATTTATACATTATCATATTGTTGTGGCAGTGATCCAAAAAATCAAAACAATATTATTTTTGAAATGCTTTTAGTGTTTGAGAGAAAAGTTGAAAGTGAGAGTTCGAACCTCAAATACTGTAGCATAAAAGAGCTTTATACTGTAGATTACTTTCACTTTACAATATAGTATATAAAAACTCTACATTGCTCATAGTTGAAACTATGAGTTTCAACTTTTCTCCCAAAGAATTAAATTTATACTTCAAAAAGAACAAAATTTAAAATAGAAGGAACCCTAAAAAAAAAAAAAAGAAAAAAGAGAGAGGAAGAGAGGAGAAGAAATTATTACCTTCTTTTCTTCCTAGGGTCGGACTTGAATGCACGCTTAATTCCTATTAAGGTGCGCGTGAAAATCAATGAGTGCACAAATTGGGGAAGAACAATATTCAAAGTGAGTTGGTGGACCGTGATGATCAGTAGTTTTATGCGCTAGTTGAATGATCTGCATCAGATCGATGGATCGATCACTTGCAAAAACTTTATGCCTGACATGATTGAGAAGCCAAAAAGGGTTTTTTTCCTTGTAGTGGATAATTAGGTGGCAATAATATTTCTATGATTATTATGGAAATTTTGAAAATATCTACAGATTTTATTTTACTCATTATAATTGATATATGTGTGGGGGGATAAAAACTGTGTAGTCTGAATCAAACCAACAAGGCAAATGATTCTCTGATAAACACATAATAATGAAGAAAGCACTATCTCCCACATATGGAGCAAAGTAATGACTAATAATTTTTATTTTTCACCGAATATCGATGAGGGGGAATGTGGATGGAGGGCAGAGATTGCATGCCATTTTTGTAGGCATATATGCAAATGTGAATTATTGGCTGTCATCAGAACACAAAAGAATAAAATAAAATAAATAATGCCACTTTCAAGCACTTTGCTTTGGTAAGTAATGGACGTGAGAGGTGGGTCTTGGTTATATCTGCATGAAATGATGGTGAGGATAAGAGTGAGGGACCCATTAGAGCTTGATCATCACACGGAATCCCTTGGATTGAGGAAGTAAATAGCAACTAGCCAGTAGCAGAGGAGCAGCAGTCTTGAACTGTGGGACCCTTTGAAGGATTTTATTTATTTTTTCTTTTTATTTTTTATTTATTTTTTCTTATTTCTCTCTCATTAATTCTTTAAAACACCTTTTCTTTAACGTTCATTAGCCACAGTATAAAAAGAAGAGAAGAGAAGGAGAAAAAGAATGTGACGTGCATGTGATCCAACAGCCTTTATGTTCCCTCCTTCATCTTAATCTAACCAAATATACCGAACTACCATTCCTTCTTCTGTGTCTTCTTTTGACATTCGGTGACTAGGTGCTTTTTTGGTTAATCATGTTTAGGTCATACATGGGTGTTCATGTTTTGTACTAAAAAAATTAATTATGGGGCCCATTTTTTTAAGAGACATGCAAGGGTCGGCCATGGACTGATCATTACACTGATCAAAAGTATGTTATTAGTGGAATTGTTAGGCCCAGTATCACATCAAACTAGATCATATCTGAACATCTTTTTTTTTTTCATATATAAATATAATAATTTAGGGAGATCAAATAGGTAAATATTATACACGTTGTTGAATATACTAATAATTCTATTGTATTCTTTTGTGTATATTCGATAAAGTCTCAACCTTACGTGCTCATGGAAGCATCTTTATAACGTAGAAGTTGATTTGATGTCTTTAGCAAAGAAAGAAAGAAAGAAAAAGGGGGAGGGTGGGAAAAAGAGATAAAAGAAGGGAAAGGAAGAGGGAAAGACATAGTGGAGGAAAGACATCTCTTGTTGTTCTCTTCTTTTAATGTAATTCTAAAGTGACCCAAAATTCACTTTTAATTTTGTTGATAAGAAACAACAGGACGTGCAAGTCTACACAATTTCTTTTTTAACAAGGAAAAGCTTTTTGGACCTTAGATTGGTGATAGATTATTCTTAGAGAAGTGCTTTTTAGCGTCTTTTTTCACGGAAAATTCGACTTTTGCATGGAAAACCAAATCCCCGATTTCCTAACACACTTCTTTAATAGATTCCCTCATATGTAATTAGTCATCGAAGAATATCTTTTTCTTCTTCATTTGGGTCCATGCCTTATTTTGATATTGACAACAACATGTTCTCATGTATACTTTACGGTATAGTTTATTTCTTAGTAAAAAAAAAAAGGAGGACTTCGGGCCGTAATTTTAAGTTGAGGAAAGGTCCCATTAATACGCATACATATGTTACACGTAAATATATAGTATCTTTTTAATTAGCATTAATATAAAATAACATTTGAAAATTTTAGCTAATAGTCTGGCTTTGAATCGTCATGGTAGTAAATAGCATATGCATTAAAATAGTTAACAAATAACGCATGTTTAGTTTCAAAAGATTTTTAAGGGTATAAATGAATAGATAATTACGTAAATGAAATACAGAATGTAGTATTGATTAAAAATATATATATGTAAACAAATTGTGGCTTTATGAGAGCAAAATCCGCCAGATCTAATATAATATTTTGGTCTCTGGTAAATTTGGAATGTTCTACGTAAGTCTCAGATTTATCAATTTTCATTATGGGATAAATTAGATAAATTTCGGTTTTTCATTATTGCTAACTTGTCTAAAATTCCAATCATTTTTATTCTGCCTAAAAAAATGATATTTACCTCCTCCTACCCCTGCTATGTAGAACGTGACACGTTCGTCCATGTAGTACTCTTAACATGCAGACGTACGAAATGCAAATGCTCTAATTTCTAACGTTAAATGCATGTCTGATTTCTTCATTCCGGTGTTAGCTTTGAAAATATGGTACAAGTCTTAATATGATGGTAAACCTTTACATTCTGACAAGTATAATTAATTAATTAATCATTTTAGGTTCTAAAATCGCTTAAGACTGATTCGAGTTGAACGATAAGATCATGTGCACATGATGCTTAGTGTGTTCGTGTATTTACATGTATCAATTTCATGTATTCCGTTAATATTATGAACCAGAGTGCGTGAAAGCGTCCTTTGTCATTGATATACTAGGAGGTTTGAATCGCTGGTTTAAATAATTGGTTGAAACTGAAAATATTGTAACAACTTAAATTTTGTAAAAAAAAAAAATATCAAAGCAATTTTAAAATTTTAATCTTTTCAGTTCAAATAGGTAAATCAAATGTCCTTTTTCTGCTTCAAGATGATGTGGATCGGATATTTATTTAATTATTACCTTTTCACACTAAAGTGTAGGAGATCTTTACTGCTAATTTCTGTCCATTCAAATCCAAAATCAAAACCATATTTATGTGAAGACGTGTATGTATGCATGTATATGTACACAATGGAATAGTGATTAAATAATTAATTGTGGAGGAATATATAAAGTGATACCACCTAAAGTGGCAACAAACTTTATGAAACTGGACAAAAGATTGAAAAATATACTTGATTTGTTTTACTATCTAGATTCATTTGTGTGTTAATTTTCACGAAGAAAAGAAAGAGAAGAGAGGAAAACAAGAAGAATTAAGATGCAATTCTCTTGTGGGAGAGGTATTTGTAATTTGATCGTTTTTCCAAGTTTGATATTTCTTATGATCATGTACCTAATCTTGTCTTTTCTCTGATATAACGCTTCCAAGATTTTTTTATAAATTAATCAAGACTGCTTACTATAAATCTAGAGAAATTCCTTTTCATAATCAATCAAATCTAGGAGAATTGCTAAAAATCCGTGATTCTTGAACGAACTCAAATGAACTGAGATTGAAAAAGAGAGTCAAAATTTAGGTTCTGCCGGCTTGTTTATTATTGGCCAATAATTAGACACTTGAGTATTTATATGCGACTTCCATAATCGTTGAAGAGTCTAAAACTAGGACCGATATATATATATATATAGATATAGATATATATATATATATATATATATACATATATATATATATATAAAAATGATTTATCGGTAGGTTTGTCTTCATACAATATTGACTTCAATTATACTATCTAATTTGTGATGAGAATAGTTTAATAAAAAAAAAATCATCACATTTTTGTTTTAAAAGACTATCTCAAGTCAGATAGTACCCCTTTTAAGTTTTCATCATTGGATTTTTGGTTTTACCCTTCATTTGCAAGCGTCTTTTTCTTTTAGTCTAGTTAAAGGGAGAAAGATTAAGCCAAAATAAAAAAGTTAAAAGAACGAAAAGTACTTTTTTCCTCCTTTTTTTTTTGTGTGTGTTTTTTTTACCTTTTGGTTTTTAAGTTTATAACCGACTAAGCAATCATTTTTTAATGCTTAGAAAAGTTTTCCTACACCATTCCTCTTAGTGGTGTGATCAAACTGATTTTTTTTTTTTGGAAAAGAAATTATTTCAAGTCTAGCTTATCAAGAACATATATATTACAAAATTTTGAATTGTATACAGTTTTTCTATGATACAGCCTCATAAACTTAGTGCATGTTTCTAATAGTTGAATATGGTCAAATTAAAATAAAAAATATTTATACGCAAAACAAACAGTTTATAATACAAATCTGATGGGTAAAATAGAGACCTCTTAATGGTTTATTAATTTTCCATGCTCTACCTTGGAAATCTCCGATTTTGAATTCTTAAATCACTGAAATATAATAGCAAGAATTTGTGCTTGTGTTCAGATATCAGAGATATCTTTGCTTCTTTTTATTCATTTAAAGTTGTAATTATTGTAAATTTGTAATGTGATATTAGTTGGAGATAAAATGGGACAAAACAAGAGGACACATGCAAGAGTCATATCCTTATAAAAATTGTTTGTTAAAATTTGTGATAACGTTATAGAAGTTCCATATTAAGCTAGTATATAAAATATATCGTGGCCCTAGAAAATGTAACACATTTCCCCATTGTTTTACATGTATTATGGAACAACCGCATCTTGCAGTCAGCTGAGCAGTGTGTGTAATTGTGTTGTTGTGGAATTGCATGTGAAGAGCAGAAAAAAATGTGGTACGTCTAGAAGGATAGAGATGTCAATGTAATACACGGAGGACAAAAGCTGGGCACATATATGCACCAGAAAGACAAACAGGTATCTTTGTATAGTCCATTATTATCAGAAAAATTCATCCTGATCATCGCTTCCTCGTGGCATCCATATCCCCTCGTGATCCCTTATATATATATATTTGTTTCTGTCTCCAAAAATAAATAGTTCTGCAGAGAGTTTGAACTTCTTTGACCAAAAATCTCAAAAAAAAAAAAAAAAAAGGAAGAGAAATCTATATTATCTTCATCATGTACATATATGTTATATATAGCCATGAATAATTGAAAATGTCTTTCTCAAATCCTTTCCATTTTTTGTTTTAGTTTTGAGTTAGAATATTAATAAAATATAATATGTGCTCCTCGCCGTGCAGTAGAGGGCTCAGTGAAACAGACAAAAGAGAGCGTGAGAAGAGACAGAAGAAAGAACCTTGTAGCTTGTCGTATAGAATACAGGTTTTGATTCTTTCACTTTAGAAAGGAGGGAGAGGAAGAGAGAGAGAGAGTACGAGTACTGTTTTCCAAATATATGTATAAAATATAAATAAATATTATATTAATGTGTAGTACCCAATATCAGTCATAAAGTGGGTTTTTTTAAAATAATGATAGGGGGTTTGATCCGTATTCGCTGTGTGTTTTAAGTTGTCTCTCCTTGAAATTCCCATACTAGGGACGAATATAATAAATATAATAAAGGTTATTTCGAAGAAAAAATGTTTGTTTTGTAGTTAAAAGATAAACAAAATAAAATAATTGTTTTGGAAGGTATCGGCGGTGGTCATGTGCGAGGAGGTGGGGTTGGTTTTCACTTTCACTGCGTTTTAGAAATTAGAATAGAATCTTCTTGGCTCTTCAACGTGTTGAAGGTGGTCTGTGTTGGGGTGATTTTGCTAGTGATGGTGGTGGGCTCGGTAGGATCTGTCTGAGTTGCTGACAACTTGTGAAAGAAACCAGCCTTCGTTTTCTAGATTTCCATACTCTGTGGACCCATCTCTCTCTCTCTCTATCTTTCTCTTTCTTATTATAAATATATATGTGTGTGTCTTATATTAGTTAAGGAAAAAAATAAATAAATAAAAAAGAAGGTATCTTCATCAAAATTACTGCTATATCATCAACCATTCATGTGTTTGTTACCGACCATCTAGATAGATATGATCTGATCATCATCTACTAATATTTCATCAAAATGCTATAGGGTCCCATAGATATTAATCAACCTCAAAATTTTATCATCATGCAGGATCACATAATAATAGCTAAGGTTTCTGGTGATGATCATCAGCTTATAATTATCAGCTGCCGTAATTTCAATTCACTGTGACATGCATCAATTTTCTTGAGATTTTATATTCTTGATTAATAATTAATTATAAAAATGGTTAATGGCACTGTTGTTGATATTAAATTTTATAGACAAAAATCTTTTTAATTATTATTTTTCAAAAAAATTTAGTGACGACAGTGATCCTACTTTGGACGGAAAATGTCATGAAAAATGTTTAGTCCAATTATTTTTTTAAAGGGCCCGTAATTCAAAAATATTTAATCCACAAAATAAAAAAAGATCAAACTTTTATATTTATAAGAATGGTCTGATGGTTTAGTGAAAGGTACATGGGAAATGTTCCCAGAAATGTGCAAGTAACATGAATGAGGGACTAGGGAGATTATAGTGAAAACATGTTCTCAGGGGCAAACACACACACACACACACACACACACACAAAAACAAAACAAGAATCACGAGAATTGCATACTCGCAGAACCATCAAAATTAAAAGGACTACTGTCTCCATGTCAGCCGCTGAATCTGTGCAGAAGTGCAGAGAGAGGGTCAGGGTGTGAACGTGGAATTAAATTAGAGAGCAAAAGAAGAAGAAGAAGAAGAAAGGTAATTTTTTTTTATATATAAAAAAGGGAAAGAAGTTAATAAATACAAACAGAAACAAAAAAGGCAAAGGAAGTATTATTGTTATCTTTTGGCTAGAAGGACCTGTTAATTTGTCATCTTACTAGATGGCTAGAGAGAAGAGTGCGTTTTACCTAAGTGAATGGTAATTTCATGAGTCGATGAAAATTCATGCTTATGTATAAACTTATTTAAGCTTTTGGCAACTAATCTCAGTATTAACTAATATATATTATCTTTTCTGTACGAATTAATCAGCCTAAAAGATATTACTAGAATAAAAAGATCAATGACACAAGCCACCTTGCAAAATGAGTGCTAATACATGGATTTTATAGGGATCTTTTTTGGTTGAATATTTTATTGGAAAATTGGTAATTTGTCTCTCTTGCATTACAAAGGATAAACTATAAAGTGAATAAGTCTTTTTAATTTAATTTTATTTTTGGAATTGGATGAGGTTGAAAACTTTTGGGATTTTTGTTTTACCAATTTTTTTTTTATTTTCAAGAAATATTTATGGACTTGAAACATGGATATATATTTAAGAAGTAAGAAATTATATATATGTAGGTGGGGTAACTGGGGACAGTTTTTTAATATAGTTTTTTCCAATAATGAAAAATCAAAGACATAATCAAAATAATCAGTTAGAGTATCTGAGTGAAATAATTAGCCATCATTTTCCTATTCGTTTCACTTTTGGGGCCCCTGCTTTGTGTGTCCCTACTCTCTACAGTTAGTACACTACTCTTCGTCTGTCACTATTATTAATCACAAAACATGAATCCTTTGATCCTCCTTTCCTTTTACTTTTATGGGATCCCTCACTTCACTACTTATAATTATTACAAATTTAACTTCCTTTCTCTTTTTCTTCTTTTTGGTACTACAATAGTTAAAATCTTTGTTCAAACTTTGACAACTCTCTTAGCGGCGGAAAAAAAAAATGTGACACCCCCGACCTAAATTCTCTCCTCGTAGTTTGCCGTTTGGCGATTCAATTAATTTTCTCCTTTCTTTCAAGGAAAAGGGTTTTTTTTTCCTTAGTGAAAAAAAAAAAAGAAAACAAAAGAAAATTAATATGATCTAATGATCTATGTCTATGTACCTCCCTTGGAAGAGAGCAAAAAGAAGAATATTTCTTGGGCATTACAGAGAAAGGAAAAGAGAAAGCTGTAATTTTTTTTTTTTTTTTTGGTATATTTATAATATACCCTCCCTTTTCCAGTTATTCATGGAAACTTTTAGGTCCAATAATTCATTCACCTGGACACGTCAGCAGAGAAGCCGAGCCGAATAAGAGCCAAAGTTTGAGGCTCAAAAGAAGCTAGAGAGAGAAAGAGATAGATCGAAGAGAGAGAGAGGTAATAATATTGTAAGCTAGCGAGTAAAGGTGGTAGCGGCCAGAACGAGCATGTCAAGCTGTATGATATAGAAGTTTGGAATGTTATGAGAAAAAGAAGTAGAAGAAGAAGGATAGAGAGGAAGAAAGGTAGAAAGAGAGAGAGAGAGAAGGACAGGGAGAGAGAAGCAATGGAAGGAAGAAATGTCGTCACGAAGAACAGGCTTTAAATCCCATCACGTAGTTCGATGTATCCTTTACCTTATATCTGCTAGATAGACATAGTATAATAGTAGAAAATGATGGGGATTCGAAATTTGAGACCTTGTTTGGTTGGTGCCACTATTAAACAACAAAAGCTAAACTACAAATTGAAAAAGAGGACACTCGTTTGACGTGAAGCCAATCTAGCTACCTAATTTATATTTCTCTCATTGTTATTATTATTATTATTATTATTATGACATTTCGGCTAATAAATAAGAAACACGTTTATTTTTCCTGACAGAAATATACTCCATCTAGCTCCTTCTATAGTTTCTTCTAAACCCATGCATGCACTGCTGCAAACTTTTTCAAAAGACACACAATCAAACAAAATTTCGTGTTTAACTTGTTCTTTCAATATTCTGAAATGGATGAGTCAATCTATCAAGATCAAGTATAGAAAAGATGGACGATATCACTTTGAAAAACCAACCGTTCAGTTGATATATATAAGTTAAATTACAACATGTATAATTGATTAATGCCCCTTTATTTTGAATTAATTGACAAAATGATTAGCTATTATAGGTAAAATCATGGGCATTTTGAATTTTTATTTTGAGAACAGCTATGTATATGTGTTAGCAGCTAGCTAGTTTTGTCTAGTTGCCTAAAGTAACTAATTAAAACTCAGGGCTTTACACAAGCTTTCAAATTTAATGTCCACGTTCTGGTTTTAAAAGCAGAACCTACCATTAGAAGCTCCACCGATTCCAAGATCTAGAAGAGAAAAAACAAAATTATTATCTGTTTATGGAACAGCAGTAATGAAGCGTTTGACCATTTTAACCAACGGAGATAAGGGAAAAAAAATTGCGGATGATCACAACAGGAAAAATAGGAAAAAAGAGATAGATGCAAGGGTGGGATGGTAATTTCACAAGGACAGAAATGTGCATCTCCTTGCGGCATATCCCTGTGCGTGATTTTTGAGTGGGTGTGCGCGGGATCAAATTGTCAGTTGAGAGAGAAAGAGTGAAGAGAGAGAAAGAGTAGTGTCTAGTGCGTCACGGGTTTGTCTTGAAACGCCCTTATTTCACAGTCCTAGACATGACAGACACATATTCTCTCACACTACATAACCGAGGAGGGAAACTAACAATTTTTAATGCCCCTCCCATTTAACCATCTTTAAAAAAACTAAACTAAAATAAAAACAACCGCATAATTATCATTACACAGCAATACTAGTATTAACCCTCTACACACGCCCCCAAGTCCCAACATTTATCTACCGACATTCACACACATATCCTCTCTCTCACTCCCTCCCAATAACCCCAATATTTTTACTTGCTCAGATCTCCGTGTGAGCTTACAAACTAGTCTTCTCTATTACACTATAGTCGTCTTCAAATGGCTCTAATGCTTGACAATTGTGAAAGCATACTACTTTCTTTAGACTCCCACAAGTCGGTCCCCGCACCATTCCTCACCAAAACCTACCAGCTCGTCGACGACCCTTCCACCGACCACATCGTCTCCTGGGGCGAAGACGACACCACCTTCGTCGTTTGGCGTCCTCCTGAGTTCGCCAGAGATCTTCTCCCCAACTACTTCAAGCACAACAATTTCTCCAGCTTTGTCCGTCAACTCAACACCTACGTATGTATATATATACACACATATTATATACTCATATATATCGATATACATGTTCATATTTCTGTTGTTTAATGTCTGACCTTGTTTGCTTTTTTGTTTTTCTAAAAAAAAAAAAACTAGGGTTTTAGAAAGATTGTACCGGACAGATGGGAGTTCGCGAACGAGTTTTTCAAGAAGGGAGAGAAGCACTTGCTGTGCGAGATCCACCGGAGGAAGACAGCTCAGACGCAAGTGGCTCTCAACCATCACCACCACCCACATTCTCATCATCTTCATCATCAGATCGGAATCAACGGCCCAAGTTTCTTCCCCTTCTCCTCCACCACCGCCGCCAGAGTCAGCATCTCTCCCTCCGACTCCGACGACAACGTCCCCAACAACAACAACTGGTCCTCCTGTGACTCTCCCCCGCTGACGTCATCCCCTATAGGACAAACGGCAGCAGCCGTCGTCGGCGGAGGATCGTCGGCGAACTTCGGCTGTGGCGTGACCAGCTCCGTCACAGCTCTCTCCGAGGACAACGAGAGGCTCAGACGGAGCAACTCCATGCTCATGTCGGAGCTCGCGCACATGAGAAAACTCTACAACGACATCATTTACTTTGTCCAGAACCACGTCAAGCCTGTTGCTCCAAGCAACGTTTCGTACCCGTCGGCCTCTCCTTTGCTTCTTTGTAATACGCCTAACGGTACTGGTGGTGGCAATAATGCTTCTTCCGTTGTAATACAGAAGCCTTTGAACCAGCTTCTTGGACACTACCCGGGTAGTGTTACAACCCTTAATAACCCTAATAAGGTACAATTAAACAATATTCAGCCGAGCCATGGTGGTGCTAATTTGAACTCGCCGTCGTCGAAAAGCTCGGTGACTATTCTCGAAGAGCCAAACACTAGTACTACTACCAATGGCTGCAAAACGAAGCTGTTTGGTGTGCCGCTTCAGTCGAAAAAGAGGTTGCATCCTGAGTACGGTTCGGTTAAAGCGACCAACAATATGGACACTAACAAGGCTCGTTTGGTTCTAGAAAAGGATGATCTAGGCCTCAATCTCATGCCTCCTTCAACATGTTAGTCTTTTTTTTTTCCTTCCTCTTATTCAAATCTATTCAAGAATATGAAAGCTTTTTACTTTTTTTTCCCCTTCCCTTTTAAATTTTCTAGCTTTGGTTGTCCTTTTTTCTTTTGGCTCCTGATTTTAGGGAGGGTCTAGAATCAGATGATGATGATCAAATTGTTAGTGAAATATAAATATGTGTGTGTGTGGATGTTTGTGATTGAGTCCGTTTTGACTCTGTGTAAATATTATAACTTTTAGAGCGGGTAATATCTTTTGTTTCTTCCCACAAGCCATGAATGCAGGTGGTCTTTGGTTAGAGTGAAGATCATCTCAAAGTAAGTTAAAATGGCCAACACCGTCGTTTTCTTTTTTTCTTCACTTTCAGTGGTGCAATTATTGCTCTCTATCATGGGATCTCTTTTTTCTTCTTTCTTTTCTCTCCTGCTTCAAATCAGTTTCTGATTGTCCATGTTCTCTGATTGTTTCAGTTGCATTAACGCAATATGGAGAAGAGAGAGGGTATGGATAGAGCTTCTCCCCCTCTCTCTATCTATATGTGTATATATCTTTTGGGGGAAAAAAAAAAAAGAAAAGAAAAAAGATGGGAGGGTTTACAGGCTGTTTTATGGAAAATAAGTTACTCTAGGGCTTTCCCTATTTCGTCCATAATGGCTATACGTGCAAATATGAGTCAGGAAATACTTCTTCTAACTTCAAAAACAGATGAAAAAGAAAAGAAAAAAAGAAGAAATAAAAATGTAAAGGCAGCTGACACCAAAATGAGATTTCGTTTCCTCAAAATCATATATATTAGCAGTGTAATAATAATTATTATTATTATTATCATCGTTGTAATTGTCAAAGAAGAAAGTATAGTATGATTTTAATGAAAAGAATGCCATCATATCCTTTTGATCAAGGTTATAATCTCTATCTCTCGTTTCCATGAAATGTCAGTCACGCAAGGGAAAGATAAAAACAAATATTTAAAACAGAAAAAAGGAAAGCCAAAAGAGTTGGGTATCTCAATGAAAGTGAAATATAATAAGAAACTGACTAAAAATGTTCGGTTTGAAATGTTTCTATCAAGGCTTCTATACTTCTTCTCCTTCTTCTACTAAAGGGACTGAAACCTTTGCCTTTTCCTACTTTAAGTACCTGATCAACTTCTTCAAACCCTTCTTTGGATCCCTCATTGCCTCCTATTTTTACTCTTCCTTCTTCCCTTTCACCAATTCCAACTTTTCTTTTTCCCTCTTTCAGAAAAAAGGAGAAAATTATATACATTATATAATGTGTGTGTGTGTGTATTCTTAACTGATGGGTATACGAAATCATCTTTACCCAAAAACCCATGTTCTTTCTTTATGACCTTGATCGTCCCTTTGTCCATCGCCCCAATACAAGTAAAGATTCGGCATAAAGTTTGACTAGCTATACGCATTTTCAGTACTACTTGTTTCTTTTCTTGGCTCTTTTTATTTCTTATAGTTGTTTATGTATTTCCATGCGGTTATTAAAGGTCTAAAATGAGCAAACTTTGTGCAGGCAGGGATAAAAAGCAAAGATAAGAAAAAACTATTTTTAGCCTCCTAAGAAACAGAACATTTTATATTAATTATTGAGTTTGAATTAGAATATCTTTGTCGTGCAATGATTTCCATTTCAAACGCCCAAAAAAAAAACAACCCTAACCCTAGAGAAGTTTGACAATGGTGGATACCCTTTGCTCTCTTTTTATCTTTTTTCTCTACGCTTTTGACCCTTGTGACACTTGGCACGTGACTAGTATTTGCACGTGTAGTCTACAATATTCATAGAAGCGAAGACATTTCGTCCAATAGCGAGGGAAAGAAAAGTGGGTGGATATGGGCTTCAAAAGTGGATTACGGATCATCCGGTAAAAGATGCTTTAGGTGGGAGAGTCTTCTGTTTTGTTGCTTAACAGCCGTATCGGACCGCGAAAATGGCTTCTTGAAAGCTTAAAAAGGGAAAAGGAAGAAGCAAGGGAAATTGGTTTTTTAAAAAAGACAAGTGTTTTTGCTTCGTTTAAGTCTTCTGAATTCACTTTATTGACATTTTCTTCACCATTTCTTTTGCCAACACGCTTTTTTGACAGCTTTAAAAAAATAATCCTAATGATAATACCAATAAATATATATATATATATGTTGTTTAATATATATTTAATGTGGGATTTTAGAAGTGCACGACTGCAGAATCATCTACGTTTTCCTTTACTTTGCTTCGGGTCATGCGAAGCTGCTTTATAGGATGGAATCAAAAGACGCATAGCCGTCTACGTGATGCCTGCTTGAATGGTGATCTCGATTAACTTGCAAAAGAAAAGCAAAGCAAAGTTATATAGTTGGTTTCAAATTACAAGGAAAATTCTAATGCCATCATGGGGGCTGCTAAGAAGAATACCACTTCTTTTGAGGAAAAACAAATTAAACAAATAAAGAAGCATATGTGTACTTGTTTAATGAATTATATCTTACGAAATATTTGTTGTGCATAACAAAATTTTGTGAGGTAATATTATAGTGTGGGATAATATACAAGACAGTAGAATAAGGTTATAATTTTTTTTTTCAATAACAATAAATGTTTATAATTACGGCATGTAATTAAAAGAGCGGAGTCCAAGTGATAAAGGTTTCTTATGGAGGCTTATCTTACTTGTATGGCATATCCTAAATTCTTTCAAAGTGTTTACTTTTTTTAAATAAATTTTACGAATTCTCTTTTGAATCATGTGCACTTATGTCAGCATATTTTCGAAATTTAAAACGTACATGCATGTTATGCTGCATAAAGTTTAATATTTCTTTATGTTTAAGCTCAAAACGTTAAAATGTACATTTCAAGAAAAAAAAAACTTTAAAATGCATTTGATGTAAAGTGACAAAAGATTCAAATAATCTGAATTGTTGATCTATTTGATTGCAATTGATAATGTCCCTTCTTTGACCATCCTTATAGTTGTGAAGCTCACTTAACATCATTTTTATAAATGTGTAAAATCATCATTCTTAGGCCTTAACTAACTGTAGCTTGGATCATTATCTAATACGAGGGGCATTTTTGTCATTAGAAAATATTTAATGATCAAACTATACTTTTTACGTTAGATTTGACTAACAAAGGATGTAAGTGTAAAAAATCATTTGCTTAATTTTAAAAATTACGTTGTTGTTAGAATTAATAACAAAATGGCTTAGTTTAGTAAGTTTGTTGACAAGTGTAAAGCTTTTATATGCTTACAAAAATTTGCTATGGCCTAAAAATTTCACATGTTATAGTGTTTAAGTTTTAAATTTCTTTCCAAATACTCTCGTTAAAATTAGACTGTCTTTATTCTAATTGCTATTTAGTAGATCAATAGTGATAATGCATATTAAGTACTTTATATATATTATAAAGACATATGTTTTTAAAAAATCATCATTTTTATTAGTTTACAAGTGTTTCAATTGTATTTTGGTGTTTGACATTTTTGTTCCTTTTTTCCCTCTTTTTCGTTGCTTTTGAATTTTAATGCTTCTATTCTGATATAAATCTTTTTTTTTTGAATGAAACTTCCTAAGATAGAGGAGAATATTATTAAAGAAATCAAAAGATTACAAATCAGAAAGTCAATAAACAAAAACAGTAAACACAGTCCAAATTTGTTATTCTCATTTTTCTTTCTTTGGCTATCCCCCACCATGCATTCAACACATTATTTAAATTTAACAGTTTATACATATAAATAAGACTTAAATATTAAAATTTAATTGAAGGAACAACAAAGATATATGAAAATGAGACAATAGATCAAAAAATAAAAAAAGAATTACGGCAAGAATTCTATCACATCATATTCCTATTCATCACATCAAGACTAGCCAACTTGTCAATTCTGATATAATCTGCAATGCCAAGTGTTGTCGTTAATTTCTATTTTGATTAAGTTGATAAATTAGAATTACCCCACGAAAATCCTTAACGCCCACAAATTTATGAACATTTTAATTTCTAATTAATCGTTATATGAATTGACCATCAAGAGCAAAAGCCACCAAAATTTTACACAAACATTTTAAAACTTTATATGGCCTCTAACTATACGATAAAAAGTTCATATAAATTAAATGTTGCTTCCCAACCTGTATTTACAGACTATGTTCCTTTTCCAACAAATTTCCCCCTTGCCTTATCTCCTCTCCATTTTTTTTTTTCATAATTCATTAGTTTTATAGGAGCTTCCCCTCTCTTCTCATTAGCCCAAAAAAAGTAGAGTTAAGATCCTTTTTTAAGAAAGAGACGTAAGAGGCCGATGATTGCAAAAAGGCAATAATAATTACCCACAAGTCACGAAAATCTGTTAAATTGGAAGTTAGAAAAAATTCGAAATTTTGTACATTGAATATGAGAGAATTAAGCTCCGACTTGGATACGCAATGTCGGTGGATGTGGTCGTCTGGAAACTGGAAATAGGTGAGGGCATTCAGGCTATCAAATGATTAGCAGAGATTCACGGTAGTAGTTTAAGGAAAACTTAGGCAATATAAAGAGTGTTTTTTTTTTTGTCAAAAAATTAAAATAATTGAGTAAATAAAAAATGCATCGATTAATTAATAGGGGCTTAAATGTGTTTAATTGTAGACAGTAGACTATGCGTGTTATAAGAATTGAATTGAAATATTATAATAGGAAAATAATAATAATTATTATTATGATGAGTTTAACCTTTTGTAATACAAAGTTACATAATAATCATTGTAATAAATTTTTTTCTACTTGTAAAATAGTCTATTTTTCTTTGTTGCTTCAACAGGCATATAAAATTTGTTTGGATTTTATGCTTTTGGGCTTAAGTATTGGGCTCCGGTCCATTAGGATTGGACGACCTTTTAAGCTCAGTAAAACTTTAGTTTGCAACATGCATGTAATATCTGTTTGGGTTTAATGCTTTTGGGCTTAATTATTGGGCTCTGGTCCATTAGGAATGGACCACCTTTTAAGTTCACTCAAACTTTGAGAAAAATTATATGTTATGGCACATTTTTTATTTTTCATTCCACATTAAAAAAACTTATGTCACACTATCATTCATATTACATGTTAAGGTGTGTTATAAATATATATACATGATATTTATAAAAATAAATATTATAAGATGGTATTTATAAAAATTTCCCTAAAACTTTATTAAGTATCAATTTCGGACTTCTTCACTTCTAATTGAATTTTGCTTTTCTCATACACATACGGAACAATTAAAGGACAACAGAATCTGTGAGTAAATTAGGTGGTATACCACTTGTTTACTATTGTATTCTGCCACTTATGTGTTTTTTTTATTCATACTACTTTTTCTTGTCAAAAATACCAAAATACCTTTATATAACACTTGTAATTAATTGTGTCTTATACTCTTTAAAAGTGGTATGTTTCAAGCTTTTTTATAAAAATGGTAAGATTAAAAAACAATGCCATAGAAATAGTATTTCTCTAATCGACCCAAAATGTTTCTACTGGATTTTCTTTGATAATCTACCTAATAGCACAAAATCAATAGTAACCACTAATAACCAAAATAGTAATCTGGTAGGTTATCACAAAAAATCTACTAGATTATTGTAATTTTTTTCCATAGCAACTTATAAGAATGCCCTCAAAAGACACCACCTTATTGCCCTCCAACAAATTACTTATTAAAACTTTCCCTTTATTAAAAATTTGAGATTTATTAAAAAAACCAAGTTATTTTTCTTTCTACTCACTCATGCGGGATGCCGAATTGGAACATGCGGCTTCTTTCGTGAAACCCGTAAGCTTTCATTGTAAAATCTGATAGAACTCGCCTCTTGTCATCGGAGCAGGGCGTCGAATTGTAATTTGTCAGGTTTTAAAGTAAAACCCACCAAATTCCAACATTTTTTTTGAAACAAAGAAATGCCAACTACTTCCAGCCGCCAACGCGGGTATCGAATTGTAACCTGGTAGGTTCCAAAGTTGAAGCTACCAAATTCCAACAAATTTTCTTTGAAGCAAAGAAGTGTTAATCACCTCTGGTTACCAGCGTAAGGTGCTTGATTGTAACATGGTAGATTTCATCATGGAACTAGCCATGTTTCATCTCGAAACCCGATAGTTTCCATCATGGAACTCGTCAGGTTTCGTTTCGGAATTGGTTGGAACCACTAGATTCTATCCTAAAACCCACCAAGTTCCAACATGGAACCTACCATGTTCAAAAGCCGAACCACTAGATCTACAACCTTAACTGCTAGATTATAACATGAAACCTATTAGATTCCATCCAAAAAAGCGCCCAAACTGCCAGATTTCATCCCAAAACTCATCGGACCTACCAGATTTTAAATACTAATAATAAGTTCAAATGTATGATCAAATCATCAAAAAAATCTACAATTTTCAAACAAAAGAATAAAACAAAAAATACAACCAAAAATTCCACAATTCGCCGAAGACGATGACGACGAAGATCCAATCTTCACAGCTACCTCGTTTAGGTCATGCAATTTGTGCAAGGGCTTGTTGTGCTGATGCTACTCAGCGAAGGAGTTAACCGTGTAGGTTGGCTTTATCGTGATCGAAAACGAGTTGCTGGAGAAGTAATGGCTATAGCTGTCGCCGAGCGGCGAAGGCGTCAATATGAGAACGGTGTTGAACTTGTGCTTGGCTCCGATGATGGCGTTGAGGCCATGGCAAGGAGCAAACTTGGAGTCAAATAGCAGCGAAGGCGTCGATTTGAGGACGGTGCTGAACTAGCACTCGGCTCCGATGATGGCGTTGACGTTCATAGGGAAGAGCGAGCTTGGAACCGAGTCGCACTGAATCAGGCCGATCAGCTTCTGAGATGGTGAAGATGAGAACTCCTTTGTTGGAGCAAAGATGAAGAAGACGATGACGATAAAGATCTGATCCCTATGGCTATCTCGTTTAGGCCGTGAGATCTATGCAAGAGGCGTCGATGGAAATAAAGGGGCGACGGTGGAATGTTTCAAATCTACTTTTGGTCGTAGTTGGAGAAGACAAGAGAAAGGGTGAAGAGATGAGGAAAGAAAAGGAGGAAGAAAGAGAACTTTAGATCTGAGTTAGGATTTCTTTTTCTAATCTAGTTTTGAACTAGGGACAAAGATGTAAATTGATTAATTAAATTAAAAAATAAATAACAATAACGGGCCAGTTTTGAAAAAATGAAAAAAAGAGGGTATTTTAATAAGAAATATCCACAAAAGGGGCATTCCATATAGTATTCTCTCTTTTTTTAATACAAATATCAATGATCTTCTTTGATACGTTTCTCAACGCCATTTTGCTAGAAGAATATTCTACTATATTATCACTAGTAATCAAGAAAATTATTTTTATCTTTTAAAAAGAATAAATTATACTGTTGCACCTTAAATTATATTCATTTTTTGTATAATACGCCTCAAGTTCTTAATCTTGATAAAATATACCTTGAATTTTACAATCTTGGTAATTGAGGTCTAATAGCTGACAAGCATTAAAAGGCATATGATTTTACTCACAAGATTTACTCGTGAGTGCTTTTTTTAGTTAAATATAGAGCTTGTCATATTAAGAAAGAAAAATTAAAGCTCAAAATGTAGAAGAGAATATTTAACAAATATTAAAAGTAACTATTGGACCTTAACTGCTAATGTTTTGAAAGTTCATGGTGTATTTTGGTGAGATTTAAAGTTCAAGGTACATTATCTAAAAAGCAAATAATTAGAGGTGAAATAGTGTAATTCACTCTTTAAAAAATATTATCAATCTTCTCTAAACCTATTAGATTATCACCACTAGTATACGATATATATTGCCTTTTCTAACGATTTCTGGAGTGTAATGTGATAGATTAACTACTAACCTACGAGAAAATTTTCGGTAATCACGAAACAATAAAAAATTAATTAGGTGTCGCATTGCAGCCAATGGACAATTCCAACGCCTTGTCTAAACCTCAAAATAGTTAGGCTCAGTTTGAGAAATACGTACCGCATATATGGCATTGTTTTAAATTTTACCACGTTTATGAGAGTCTAAAATACACAACTTTTAAATAATATAAAGACATAACTGTTTAAAGTATTTTGGGTAAAGATAAGGTAAACATGTATTATGAGCCTTAGCGAAAATAAATGATATGATCCAAAGAAAAAAAATAGTGGTAAAACAGCAGCACTAAAAAAATTGTATACCACCTTATTTACTCCAATAGTTGTCACAATCCGTCCGCGTAATTAATCACCACAAGCAAAAATTTTGTTAAAAAATATTGAAAACAAGATATTTTTGTTTACACAACCTAAAAAATTTGATAAAAACCTAAAAAAAAAAATCACAACCGTGTTCACCTTTTGTTTTTTTAAAAGGTTCAAAAAAAAATCTGAATGAAATCTTGAAACTTTAGATGGATAATAGCAAAGGCCTATGGTCTATAAGTTTAACACAATTTAACGTTTAAAATACACAATAACAGTACAAACTCTGATGAAAAAGTCTCCAACGAAGTTTCTCACCCCCTGCGATGATTTAAAATGAATAATAAAATATATTTTTTTCACACCGCTTTTACTTCCAATGAGCAATGGCACTCGTCTACCGTAGGAAAATAGACGCACCAGGATTTGCAACCAGACAAATGCGAAAGATGCTTTTGAGTGTCTGATTTCAGCCATTTGGAAATCAGAAAACGATCCAAGTTGAAAGTGATAATTTGATGAAGACTATGCAGAGGAAGAGAGATCAAAGATGGGACCATTTCTCTTTAAACATATATACACACACATGTTATAGCAGGACATAATTTTTTAAAAAAATTTAAGAGAAAATAACTAATATGAAAGTAAACTAGCACATCATATAGTAGCTAGAAAATAGTAGAAATATATATAGTATAGATGAAATAACATATATGAAAATAATTGATATCAAAGTAAAACTAGAGCATGACATGTGGTAGAAGACAATAGTGATGTATATAATATAGATAAAATAATGTAAGTATGTAATATATTATTTTTCTTCTTTGAGAGCCTGCTTCAGATTCCCAATGGGGGGAGAGAGGATGGAGGAAGGAGAAACAAGAATAATTAAAATATATATGTTTGTTAAGCATGCATATATATATATATATATGACATCACTTCCAAACACCCGCGCGTATGCTTCACCCCTTTATTTTTAGCCGTCAAAATAGGAATAGATGCACGGGATCATTTAAAGGGCAAGAGACATAGCACGAGACCCCCTTTTGTCCGTATCCGGCTAATGAGGTAGTAAACAGCATCACGTTTCACGCCTTTTCCTTATCTTGGCTCACGAGAGGATGAAGATCCTCAACGAGAATATTTTAAGTTGCGCTCCTTTGCGTGATTGTTTGGTTCAATTTATCAAAGATGATCAGGGGCGAGAACTCTTTAAATTTTTAAACTTTGAGTATTAAAAATTTTTTAGATATGTGTTTGTTTCTTTCAAAATCTAAATTTTTTGAGTATCAAGAATTTAAGTTTTTAGAGTTCTAACTTTCTCTAAACTTTTGATACTCGGATATCTCTATTACAGTAAAAACTAAAGTTTTATCACATATATTTGAGAAAAAAATCATAATTTCTTTATTTGTTATCCAATTGAGATGATTCTTTTTTCGTTATGTTCCTAGTGAAGAGATGAATAAATTAATATCTATATTGCATATTTTTTAAGATCATTAACATTAAAATTTTATTAGATTTGTTGATAAATCAAAAATTATTTTCACTACTTCTCCAAACACAAATTCTAATTTTATTTTATACTCAGATTTAAACTTAAATACACATTTAAAAATCAATTCGGATAACAATTCAAATCACTAACTCGAATCCTAATTCAAATTACACTAACTCAAATCAAATCACTAATTTGAATCCATTTACTAAACGGACCCTAAATAAATTAGATTTTTTAAATATGATTGTATGATTTAATTTATTAACATCTGGAGCTCATCATATTAGATAAGAAAGAAGAATTTTATTTTTATTTTTTTATTTTAAGAGTGCTAGAGATAAATATAAAAACATGTAAATAGATGGATATTTCGGAAGGGGTGAATATATACGTGAAGGAATTTTTATTATTTTTCTAGGTAAACAGTGCATTTTGCGTTTTTACATTGATCCTTTGTATTGTTTTAAGTTATGTTTTTTGTGATTGTTTGATATGAAGTACGGGCTGCATGTGTACCACTCCGTTCTAATGTAAAAATTTATCTGTATTATTTCTTTTGGTTATATATAATTAATGATCTGAATACTTTATTTCCAAATTGGTTTTGTTTTCCAATATCTCATTTGTATTCGTTTAAATCCATTAAAGTCCATTATATTGATTTGTTGTTAACTGAAATACAACTGTCAATTGAAATTTGTGAGCTAATTTGAAGAATAAATTCAAATTCCTGTGTTACAACTCTCAACATATAACTTATATATGAGGGTTATGAGTTCGAGTCTAAATAGAACAATTCCAACCTCCCAAACCACCCCGTCAGCAAGCCAATACAACAAGCTTTTGAATGACGATACAAGCTTTTAATACACTCCACCAGCTGCGATGTCTATGGGAATTCCTGGAAGTTGACTACTTATTAGATTTTTACCTCAATGACGACGATTTGATTAGTCATATTGACCTTCATGTTAGGCAGTGCATTAACAACCTTCAACTTTTGGAAAAGAAAACTAAAAAACTCCTTTGTCATGCATTGGCAAAAAAAACATTATACTTTCTCAATTGAATATTTAAACTGAAGGAGCAAAATGTATCACTGTATTTTAAATATTATGCAATGCAATTAAACTATTATCTTAGTCATGGACCTAATTAAATATGTTATTTTGTGCATTTCAAATTTAATTTTTTGATAAATACATACAATTTTAAAATTGTTACATTTCTACTACACAATAGTTACTTGTAGCTCTGATATGTTAGGTCGTTATATACCCATAACTTGTCATACCAATAATCGATTAAAAGAAGGCTCAACTTCATAAACTATTTACAATTTTCGCCAGTCAATTCAAAAATCTATAGCCTATTACCGGCAGCATAAGTATTCCACCATCAATAATGAGCGAAAGATCTCCCCACATGGCCCATTTAACGTTATAACAAAATTACTTAAAAGCAATTACACCTATTATGTAGGGGATGGAAAAACAACCTGGGCGGGCTTAAGTAAAATCCTATATATATATATATGTTTGGAGTATTTTATTGTATGTGCATACAAGGATTATAAATGAGCTGTGGGGGAGAGAAGATAAGGTGATGCAACCAGCAGTGATCGATAATGGAAAGTTAAAATTCCACCCAACAGCAAGATCTCTTTCCTTTAGATTCTTTTTATCCAATCGAACCTCTTCTTACAGAGAACGTGTCCCTTTATTTATGGCTTCTTGATTTAAAAAAACTATATTATATTACGAATAAGATAGAGAGAGAGTGAGAGAGGGGTAGTTCTCGTCATCAATCTTGACATTGCTTTGAAATCATAGTGTGTATAGTTTATTTCTTTACTTATTTTATTTACTTATATTTTTTGTGTTTTGGAATGGTGCTGCAGAAAAGAAAGCAGGAAACAGCCCAACAACACATGTTTCTTTTCTTGTTTATTTCTCTCTCTCTCCTCCTGCTCTCTTTCACCCACTTCTACGCAGTACAGCTGTCGTGTTGAGGACTTAAGCCCAATTATTTTTTTAACTGATTCTGCGTGTAATAATTTTTGTTTCAATTATAATGTGCACGCAGCGAGAATTTTAGAGCATTATATACCCTATTTTGTTTGTGATGTAGGAGAAACGAACAATATTAATTGTATTTATATTTTAGGTTATTATATTATTTATTTTAGTATGTATTTGTTATTGTTTTGTTAAAAAGTTATAAATACTCTCATAAGTTAATTGTAACATAGATTTAGATTATTGAGTATTAAATATAAACTTTGAGTCTTCTAGCTGGGGACTTTCCTATTGAGAAGTTCTTTTTTAAAAGATTTTGAATCCTGTGTTTAGGTTAAGCTAGTAAAACCTTATCCTTCTTAATTCCGCTGCATCACCTAGTGCTTTGTTTTTGAACCAAGCAAGTTATAAATATGAGCATACATGCCGTTATAATAATATAACTCCTCACTATATTTTATAATTAATATATGCATTCATTAGTTCGTACTCCTCCAAATTTCCCAAATTAATACGTACCTGATCATCTTTTTCTTCGCATCCTAAAATGGCAATTTGATTTATAAGTTTTGGCCAGCACATATTATCTGCAGGCAACAACTTGCGTAAGCTCACCTGCACATGCATATATAAAAATTATTATCTACCCACGGTCTATATACTCTACTGACTAATATATTCACTGCTAGCTGATTAAACGTTCACATTTATCACTGCAAAATGCATTCTTATATTCATTGAACTGGTTGAGTTTTGAGCGAGAGAGATGTTCTTGTTAAAGTACTTAAGTTCATATAAAATTCATTAAAATCTAACCTTAAGATCAACGCGGACTAGCTACCATATTTAGCTGGTACTTAATTTACGATGCATGGACCAGCTGCTTTTTAATTGCTAGTTTAATTTCGCTCTTCGAATTCATTGATTTCACTCTAATTCGTTGTAAACTCAGACTCTACCACAACCCCCCCACACCCCCCCCCCCCCCCCCCCCCCCCCCCAACAAAACAAAAAATAAAATATATATATATATATATATATATCTACTTCAATATATGTTTTTCAATGTGACAACGTCCTATACGTGTATTTTTGGAAAGCTTAATTTTAGCAATTCGGCAAAAATATCTCTTACCAAATCAAACATGTCGTTTCTCGAGGTCTTTATATGTGAATGCACCCCTAGATGTCTCCTTATCGACGTCTCCATCATGTCATTACCAGGGCCTACCTATGTATGCTGGATAGTGTATAGATCAACAAAATTGAGGCTCGTGAATTCGTCTCACAATTTGCATTATTGATCGATGGAAATTGAAAGCTTCGTGCATAATTCGAGGTAAAATGGAGTCACGAAACTAATAACCGTCGAGACATAGTTGTGCTCCACACAATCATTTTATATGTATGTTATAAACAAGGATGATTATCCATAAGAATATCCGTAAATCTAAATATGCTATGAAGGTCTCAACAGAAATTTTTATATTGATAAAAAAAAAATGCCATGAAAGTATCAACAAAATTTTTTATATTGATAAAATCAATTCATCATAAAACAGTTTATTTTTAATTGAGACTTTCATTTGAACATAAATTGATGTTTTCGTAAAAAGATCACTATTTATAGAAATTTTCATGAAATTTTTTGGATATACTAAGGAAAAATACTATTCCTTTATTCTCATATCGCTACTTCTAAAATACGAGAATTTCTTCAAGACTATAACTGAAAAATATCAATTTGTCAGTCCTTGGTTGTGTGCACATTTAAGTGATTATATCATGTTGCTTCATGATTTTAGTTACACGTAAATAAAAAGTATTGTCCGAAGAAATTAAGCCTCGTCTAGAGACTATGAATAGGATATTTGTGTAAGCCAAGTTTCCTTTTTTATAAAAAATAAAGTTAATAGAATTCGAACTCTGCAATTTTAAGGTGAAGTTAATTAGATGTAAATTTACAGTTAAACTGTGTTTGCAAGAATGCAATCGTACAAAGTCTTTATTTTTAATTTGAAGTATTATGTTATAGGATAACAGATAGTGACTTGACCTTCCTAGTTGCTACTCCTTATCCCTTCATAATTATTTAAGAAGATGGGTAATAATAGAACCGATAAGACCATATTAAGTATAATTATTATAAGAACATGAATCGAAATAGTGTTAATTTTTCTCATTAAAAACATAGTGTAACCAAAGTCATATAAGAGTTTGTTCTAAAGATAAAATAGAGAAATTTTGAACCGTTATTGTGTTTAGAAAATGAGTTTAAACTTATAAATTATGGTATTATATTAAAATATAAAGCTCTCATATAATATAGTATTAGAATTATGTTTAAATTTAAACTCATTTATCAAATACTATACTAATAATATTAATGTACATTAAGAAATATATATATAATGCTAGGAAATATATCATAAATGGGGCAGTGGTGTGGTGAAAGCTCTGAATGTGCATGGTAAGTTCGTTAACAAATTCCAGCACATGAAGCAGATTCCTATCAGAACCTGATCCCTTTCGAAAAGCGTTCTCAAATCAGTGAGAGTGAGATATATGAGGAGATTTTGGACTATTGGATTTGGCGTACTTGTACTTTAAGTATTCACATTTGCCTTTCAAATAATAACAAAATTAATAGTATTGACATTTCACACCAAAGGCTGAAGGGCTAAGGGGATAATGGCAAACCAGCTCACTGGAATAGGACCTTTCTATTGCACCGTTGCCACGTGGGCATGCCCGTTGGAGCCAACGGCAGCGAATCCCCACCGCCAACCAGGAATTGGATCTCTCATTTATAGGGCGGTCTGTTGAGATTTCTGACACCCTCCACATGTGAGTGGGCCTTTCCCTTCCTTAAAAAGAAAGTGAAATTGTCGTCTTAGGGCAAAGTTATACTCTCATACATTACCACTTCTCCAACGCTACTTCCACTCAAGGTTCTATTATATTATAACCAGATATACTAATTCAGAGAGGAAAAAAAAATGTTTCATCACATAAAAGAAAGCAATTATTCTACCCCCACAGGCGCTGTTGGTAGATCTGATCAATAGGTGCCTTTTTTTTTCCCCTATAAATTGAACCCTCGATTAAATGATACGCTCCTAAAATTTGTTCTTTTGAAGTTACTTACATTTGTTTGCCAAATATTCCTTATCATTTCATTTTTTTTCAATTTTGCCTCAGCAGCTTGTTTCTTTTATATATATATATATATATATGTAGAGATATAGTTTAAATTGCCGGTGGTATCTTGTATTTCAAGGTCATTTTAACTGTTAGTATGTGTATTTTCCTGATTTAGAACGGAATTGACCATGCATTAAAAATTAAAAATTGCCAAAGTGCTTTATATCTTATTTAATTAAGGAAGAAATAGCAAAACAACATATTTAGGCTAAACCTTAATAAATAATATCATATAGTTTTAAAATGTATAATATATAGTATATCATGAGAAATTGAGTAATATCTCATAAGAAATTAAGAACAAAAACCCTAAAATACTCTTATTGAGTAATATCTCATCAGAAATTAAGAACAAAAACCCTAAAATACTCTTACCTCTTTATCGTCTATATCTCTTACCATCCTCACTTGCCGGTACTGCCGTTGATCATGTAAATACAATATTTAACGAGAAATACCATATTTATTGTGTAAAAACAAAAATTGATTAACGACTTCACTAGACTGTCAGTGGTCGAGAAATATAATATTTACTAAAAAATGTCGTATTTATTGTGTAAAAACAAAAATTCACCTGTGACTTCGCTAAACCTCTGATATGCAGGAAATACAATATTTCATTTGAAATACAATATTACCATGTAAATATTAAAAATTTACTGGCGATACTTCAATGAACCGTCGGCAGCCGAGAAAACAATATTTAGTAGGAAATAATGTATTTGCCGTGTAATACAAAAATTTATCGCTGGCTTTGCCAGACCTCCGATAGATGAGAAATACAATATACCATATAATACAAAAAATTCATCGACAACTTTACCAGACCATTAGCGGCATGGAAAATATAGCATTTCACTTGAAACACTGCATACCTTGTAAATATAAAAATTTATCGATGACTTTATCGGACAATTGATAATTGAGAAATATAATATTTATCAAAAAATACTATATTATTGTGTAATATAAAAATTCATCGACGATTAAAAAATATAATATTTATTAAAAAATATCATATTTACTTTTAGATATAAAAGTTAACCCCCGGCTTCATCGGACTGGCGATAGTCTGACAGACATCAATGGCACCACCATGACCCTGGCGGCGGAAAAACACTGAATTTCACAATATAAGAAAAAAACACATTCAAAACACACGTAAAAAACACCGGATCTCACAACAACAACAACAACAAATTTTTTTCCTTTTTTTCCTGCTCAAAATGGCAACAAATCTTTCTGGGGCCTTTTGATAAATTACCTTTTGAAAAAATTTATGTGAATAAATATCTCTTTTTTTTATAATCAAAAATTAAGCTTTTGGGTTAAAAAAACTACTTTAATTTTTATTTTTTTTATCTTATTAAAATTTATTTCTTTGCTCAATCTGTTATTTTTTTTAAAAAAAAAATTGTAACAATTTTCTTATCTAAAGGCTTAATTTTTATGTTAAAATAAATTATTTTTCCAATTAAATTTTTTAGGCGGCCTGTCACTCAAATTCTTCCGATCTTTTTTACACTCTCAAAACAACACAAACAACAAATTATTTTCTTTTTTTTTTCCCAAAATGATCATAAAGGCAGATCCAACATAACAGCAACAGTGTTGGTTGCTCAACCTGCCTACACTTCCGACAAAATGCCTCTGCCTCCACTGCACCCTTGGTGCCGAGAAGAGCCTCCT